>CM075984.1:34738665-35040244 GCA_038087875.1 Malacoraja senta
ACAATTTCCTATACAACAACCCATTCATTACAGGAATCAACTTCAAGAATCTTCTCTGAACTAGTTCCAATGAAAGTATATTCCTCTCTCAGCAAGATCATCAAAATTCTACATAATAACTCGGTGTGCTATTTATCAATACCATGTTTGGTCATACTTTCCCACTTTTCTATTCCATTCTCTATGCAATAAAGGCCAACATTTCTAAATAGTTGATGCAGCTCTATGTTAACTTTTAAAGTTTCATGTGGTTTCCTGCAGAAAGTGAGTCACCTCCTGACATTCCTAAATCTTTCCATCATCAGTCAGAAGAACTAAAGAATACTTTCCACTTGCCTGAATGAGACAAGTTCCATAATTTCTCAAGAAGCGTGACGTGAATCACTTTGTTCCATTTGTTCCTCATACATCACTGTATACATGCATTCCCTGTATTATCAGCGCATAAACGTTTAAGAGCCTAATGCCTACAAATCGTATTGAAGATATTTGCTGAGATTACTAATATCTTCAATCCCGTAGCCTATACGAAAAAGTAGCGGAAGATCAAAAGGCATATAAGAATACCCTCGCCTACAGATTCTCCTCTAAGTCACTCAACATCCTGATTTGTAAATATATATCTCCTGTCCTTCATTCTTAATGGATCTAAATCCTGGAACTGCTAAACTAACAACACTTTGGGAGTACCTCCAATAGAAAGATCATAAAGGTTCCAACGGTTAGCGCACCATCAGCTCAAAGGCAAATGGGATGGGTGATATATATTGGCCTTACCTATGACATCCAGATCAGAAAAAGTAAATCATGAAAAAGTACAAAGATATCCCTCTGTATAGGAACAATATGTGGTTTATTTCCTTTAAGACAATGTTCTATGTTCTATTCTTCCTACTGTTGAGGATAATCTCACATTTCCCCAAATTACACTTTAATACCAGATCCAAAAGTCAACTCCAACACAGAGACCAGCTCAGGTCTAAAATGAAGCACAATTCAGATAAAAAAACACTCACACCTGAATAACTAACTGTTCAAAAGCTGTCTGCCTTAATGCTTGGCTGTATAGCCAAGTATAGTCCAAACATTCACTAGCTGATCATCTTCTATTATATTATTATTATATTATATTTATATACATATAATATTAAAACTCTGTGTGTGTGTGTGTGTGTGTGTGTGTCTGCTTGACTTGTGCCAGCCAGCCCCTTTGATACCGCGCTACGCCAACACCGCACGCAGAAACTCCGAGATTTTTTCCATTTCGGTGGAGATTTCATTTTTCTTTACGATTAGCCACTCCTGATTACATTTCGTCGTATTTATGTACACATTTTAAAATAAAATCCATCACCCCCCCCCACTCACTCATTTTGTCTCCTCCTGCTGGTCAGCCACCATAACGGCTGCTGTCAACCGCCTCTGCTCAGAAAACGACGCCATCTTTTTTTTGCTAGCGATTTTCACCCCGGTGTATGAATCACGTTCGGACTCTAAAACCCCGGGTTCTGAAGCATGTTCAGTGTCCAGGGGTCTGAAGCACGTTCTGAATTTTCACCCCGGGGTCTGAAACATGTTCTGGGTTTTTTTCGCTAATGATTTTCACCCCGGGGTCTGAAGCACGTTCGGGATCTCACCCCGGGGTCTTAAGCACGTTCGGTGTCCAGACCCAACGGGTCTGCACTTGGTCTAGTAAACCTTATAACTAGAGCTGAAATAGTACCAAGAAAGTTAACATTTTGACATGGATGACAGTGTGCTTTAATTTAGTTCACAGAGGTATGTATGAGAGCAATAATGCAATACTGCATTCCTACTTGGTTGAAACCAGTGAGAATTGATGGGAATCAATGCTGTGCTGCGGCCTGAATACATGATTAGTAAACACATCAAATAATCTGTTCTTATCACCCTTTACCTCACACAACATTCTGAGCAACAAAGACTGACGGTTTCTCTTTTGAATAGAAAGCAAGAATCAAATGAATCAAAAGCACAGTTAAACCCAAACCCCGAACTCAACCTTGGCTCTGAGGTACTGACTGATAAGCAGCAAACCCTTTCTCATTTATTTTTGATTCTGGGTTTGTTAACAGTGGGTTAATCATGATGTACTGTTCTACTATAGTGAGCAAATTATTCAGTCCTTTGAGCCTCCTTTGCCTTAATAGGTCACCTGTAATGCATTATCATTTTCCCACCTTGGAATCGCACAATGTTAGAGCACAAGACACCATACATTGCTGGTCATAACTCCTTGAGAATTAATTACACCATCATGCTCTTTTCCTGCGCCTTTGTAATTTAATCCTCAAATATTTCATCAAATTCTCTTTTGAAAGTTACCATTGACTTTTCTTCTGACATTCTTTCACCCAGTGCATTCATGATCGTAACAACTTTTGTGCAAAAAAATCTACCTTTATTTCATAATCTTTGACATCCTTCTCTTAAGAGAATCTATCAATCTCAGTCCTGTAAACCTAAATTATCTCATCAACATCTATGGCATATATCTATTTTAGAATTCTATTTCAATGCCTCTAGAAAAAGTACTTGCTAATTATCCTTCTAAATGATTTTGCTGTAATTTAAGATTTCCTCTCATTCTGATTCCCTCACTGGAGGAAATTGTTTGTTTGCAGTATCAAACCTTTTTGTTATTTAAACATCTCATCCTATCACCATTCTTCTAAATTCAACTGAACACAAGTTAATGCAACGTGTTCTTGTGATTTAACTCTCTCAGCCCTGGATTTATTATACATCGTTTTAGCCTCAACAAAAAACAAATAACTTCTGCAACAATACAGGTCTGATATTGTGCGATAACCAGTCAATGTTAGGAATGGGCACAGCCTGAACAATACAGGTGAAACCAGTTCTAATGTTATTAAATACCAGAAGAGCCAGAGGGTCTGTATGGTTTATCAGTATAGCCCATTCTAATCCTTCCCTGTATAACTGACTGCTTATGATGCTTCAACTAAGCTCACAAAATACCTGAGCACAATGTGTCATTTTTCCTTAGGTAATAAACCTTGGAGAACAGCTTCCCTTTAACTCTGTCCTTTTGTGTACGTCCCACTTTGATACCACTACAAGTGGCAGTTGTGCCTTCAGTTCACTTTCTGTCTCTCCATCTTCCTTTCCTATAAGAAATTTCTTATGAAATGTTTTATAGTTTATTACATTTCCATGGGGCTCCGAAGTAAACCTAAGTTTTTGCTGAAAGTAATCAGTGCTTTTTTTGAACAATTATTTCAGTAAAGGTAACACAACTTTCTTTCTAAAACTGCCTTGTTTCATAGCTGAATCCCAAATCTTCATCATCTTTATCTAAAATTCCTTCCATTCTTTATTGTCTTAACTTTTCTCTCCAAGTTTTCATTGCATTAATATCTTGCCTTGTCTATTTCCGTATCAGTTATGTTTCAAGAGTCAAGAGAGTCAAGCGTCAAGAGTGTTTTATTGTCATATGTCCCACATTGAACAATGAAATTCTTACTTGCTGCAGCACAAAAGAATATGCAAACATAGTATGACATGATAAACGAGAGAGAGAAAATAAAAGCTCAGTGTTGTAATAAAAGCTCAGTGTGTATATTTTTAATATTTAAACATATATTTTCACCTGCCTTTTCCTGACTTAAAATCTCCCGAATCTTTCAGTTTTGAATAGTTTGTACTCAAACCAACAATTTGTCATTCTTTCTGCAGATATTGACTGTTCCTTTCTCTGTTATAACACAGTCCATTTCACAAGTCTGCATATGCAATATTTTCACCTTTTATTGCTTTTCCGTTAGTTACTCCAAAGATTTGCCACTAGTTACAAAGGACTTTATTTTTTTAAATATGTAGGCATATGTAGGCCCTTAACTCCAAGAAGACCAAGGAGCTCATTGTAGACTTCAGGAAGTCTAGGGGCGGCATGCACACCCCCATCCACATTAACGGGAGGGAGGTGGAACGTGTTTCCAGCTTCAGGTTCCTGGGGGTCAACATCTCCGATGACCTCTCTTGGACCAACAATACCTCAACTCTGGTCAAGAAGGCTCACCAGCGTCTCTTCTTCCTGAGGAGACTAAAGAAGGTTCATCTGTCTCCTCGGATTCTGGTGAACTTCTACCGCTGCACCATCGAGAGCATCCTTACCAACTGCATCACAGTATGGTATGGCAACTGCTCTGTCTCCGACCGGAAAGCACTGCAGAGGGTGGTGAAAATTGCCCAACGCATCACCGGTTCCTCACTCCCCACCATTGAGTCTGTCCAAAGCAAGCGTTGTCTGCGAAGGGCGCTCAGCATCGCCAAGGACTGCTCTCACCCCAACCACAGACTGTTTACCCTCCTACCATCCGGGAGGCGCTACAGGTCTCTCCGTTGCCGGACCAGCAGGTCCAGGAACAGCTTCTTCCCTGCGGCGGTTACACTACTCAACACTGTACCTCGGTGACTGCCAATCACACCCCCCCCCCCCCCCCCCCCCGGACACTCCTCCCACCAGGATTTATTAGATTAGATTTATTTATTTACTGCTCATATTTATGTCGCTCTTCTAGGGAGATGCTAACTGCATTTCGTTGTCTCTGTACTGTACACTGCACAATGACAATAAAGTTGAATCTGAATCTGAATAGGCTCAAAGTAATACCCTAAGCCTCATCTATTTTCTTCCTTTTAATCTAAAGCCTCATTTTTATGATGCATCTTTGACAACATGCCTTATTATCCTGATTTCTTCAAAATTGGACATTAAGGATGAAAACGGAAACAATCGAATTCACAAGGTCGAATCAAGCCTTTTCTGTCCTTACCTTTTGCACAATATATCAAAGCTTCATATTTTAAACCCATTATTACCTGCCATTTAAGTTAGAAAATATAATCTCAGGAACTGAAAAAAAGGTTATGTTTTCAATATGCTCTTGCAATATACAAAGAGATGAACCTGTGCCTGAATACCCTATAGTTGTTAAAATAAGTTTAAAAATTAGCTGTTTGAAAACTAATACCTAAAAAACTGACAGAGTCAATAGTATTCTTGAACAACCTCATTCCAAAAATACCACACCAGATAAATGAACAAAATAATGCAATCCTCCTTCTGGGTTACTTTTGTCACGTCACAGAAAGGTAGGAATGCGTTATATATGTGTGGGGCCTAAATAATGAATGGAGATAAGCTGAGAAATGAAATGTACAAATGGGTGGGGAAAATAATGACCAAAAAGAGACCAGATGTAACTGAGATAAAGGAAAAGAAAGATAACCAGAAATTAAATTTCACCCTGTCTTCATCTGCTAAACCTGCATTAATATCCATTCACAATTCCTGGCAGAAAAGCATGAAATTAGCCCAAAAGACAATGTAACATCATGGTATACACTCTGAAACATATGCCAAACTTTTGCTAACTCCCAAAGAAGTCTTCATAAGTTCAGGTTCAAGTTTTCACCTGGAAATGATTGGTCATACGGCCTACATTGGGTTAACTTGATTTACATGAACATTTTAAATATAAAGGAGTACCACATGATCTATTTTCCATGGCTACAGTGTTATAAACCTAAGCCTGTGCAGCTTAAAGAAACATTATCTTGGAGAGAAACTACATTAGCCAAATTATGCCAGGGCAAAGAAAGTAAATGCAGGTAGGAGTTCACATGGAATTGCTTTATTAACTTTAATTTTGGGAGCACTGGAGCTTCCTATCTCTGTGGCTCTTGTTTGATTTGTGTTGTTAAATTGCCTTAAAGTGGTATGGACGTGCATTTTTAAAAACTCAAACTTGAGCAAATACATCTTGATATGTACTATAATATTACAACCTTTAGCCCAGAGGAACAAGTCAAGCTAATTGTCTTAATTCTTTATATTGTTTTTTGCTTTAATTTATTGTTTGACTTGAACATATTTTGATGAGCCCTACACATTCGGATTGCCACAATGTGCATGCCAAATACACCATCAAAATTACACAATCAAATCATTAACATGTTAAATCATTGCATAATCTAAATTTAAACAACTCTATACAAGGAACTGCAGGCTTTTTAGGTAAGATAAAAAACATGATGTAAGATAAAAAAATGTATGTATGGAACGAACTGTCAGAGGAGGTCGTTGAGGCAGGGACTATCGCAATGTTTAAGAAACAATTAGATAGGTACATGGACAGGACAGGACAGGTTTGGAGGGATGTGGGCCAAATGCAGGCAGGTGGGACTAGTACAGATGGGACATGTTGGCCGGTGTGGGCTAGTTGGGTCGACGCACGCTGTATGACTATGACTATAATCAAAATAGTTTGGGTGTTAATCAAGGTTCCACAGAAAAGCCCATACTCAATGATTTTGGTGGCAGTTTCACATTTGTGTAAAGCAACACTAATTTATGTTCTTGGTTTCATTCACCTGTTGAATGGCCATATTTCTATCCAGACAAATAATTTATGAATTAAAATCATTACATTTTGCATTCCATACATACACGATTACATCCTGTTTAAAATCCGTGTAAGTGACATCTGTAGCTGGTTTCTCATGTGAGCTATTTAAAGGTAAAATCTCAATTTACTTGCCTTTCATGTCACACACTGTTCTGAATCCTGCTACATCTTGGCTGTATTTCTCACTTAATTTATTTTTTTCTATACTGTATTTTTGTCATTTTCTATTTATGATTGTATCATAGACTAGTCAGAATTTATTTTTTCTTCCTTTATGCCATTTAATGCTCTGGTCCAATATGTATTTTTGTTTTTCCTCTGTTTTTTTCATATCTACAGTTTATATTTGTAAGCCCTTTTCCTTCCATTTACTGCTGTTTTCCCAGTTCTGTTTAAAGACACATTTCCTGCTCTCTATTTTCCCTTCCATCTTATTTTGAAGTCTCTGTTGAGCGTTTCCAGCTTTTCTGTAATGTTTTGTATTTCATGCAAGTGCAATTTTTAGCACTCTTCACATTAGTGTCTTGGATGTTTTCATGCTGCTTCCCCAATTCTTTTTGAACCTTTGTTTCTTGGTTTCATCACTTCATTACGTTGTTTCACCCTCTCCCTTTCTTGAGTTCATGATCTAATTGAAGTGCCAATTCCTCATCATTTCCCTCCTTATAATACCTTCTGAAGCACTCGTTCCTACTTTGTGCTTTTGGTTTCCAATTAATACAATTGAATTCTTCACTTTTACCTTGCTTTTCAATTCTTTCTAATGCACCCAGTTTTACTCTTTTTTTCTCCTTTCTAGATTTTTTTAGGGTCTTGGCCCTACTTTTGTTTCTATTAGTTTTTACGCCTTGTAACTGCTTTTTTATTTTATGAATTCCTGGTTGCTGCTCTTAGTGGGGTTTTTTGATTGCCAGTATATTTAAATCCCCCGTTTCCTTTTTTTTGTAAATGTTCTTTATTTTCTTTAATTTTGCTTTTGTTCTATTTCTCTTAATTTGCAACTCTCAAACCATTTATGCAGTTAACGTTTACTAGATTTCTGCTATTTTCTCAGCTCCCTTTTTTATTGACTTTTTAAAAATTCTAATTCCGCTCAATTTTATTTCAGATCCTCATCCTCGCTATCTTTAATATTTTCTTTGCTACATAGCATTCTTCATTGCACTGCTAATGCAGTGGAAGTGATGTTAAAATCAGCTAAGGATATAGAAAGTTGAGAGTTGTGAGATGCTGGATACAGTACACAATTCGGGCTACAAACTAGGGAGCACCCTTTGCTACCTTGTTACTGGTTGCTTGGATTCACTTGGGCAAATGGACCATACAGAATCCTGTTACTGATTCATGCTTCTGCCTCCCTGTGCAACAGAGTATCATAGCTGTCTAAGTGTCCCAAGAGCAATGAAGTATAAGAAGACAAAAATGGCAAAGACAGAAAACAAACCAGCAACATGAAGCTAACAGCCACTCGTGACACATATTGTCCTATTTTGATCAACACCAGCTTTAACACCATTGAAGGAAATTTAACTCAGTTGAACTCTGGCAGAGAAGGAATTAATATGAAGAGAGTAAATTAGTCAATACTGTGCATTTGCATGGAAGATTTGCCTGAACCATATGGAAGATTTATACATCATGCAGGTTGGGGTTTATTGGCATTTTAACAGCCAAATGAGCCAAAGGTCTGTTCCCTTAAAGCTGCCTTGCCCTGTAAAATAAGTATTAACCAGCCATTGGAACGGAGAGGAACATTCTCAAAACCCGGCCAAAATCACACCTGCAAATCAGTCTGAAGAAGGGTCTCGACCCGAAACGTTACCCATTCCTTCTCGCCAGAGATGCTGCCTGTCCCGCTGAGTTACTCCAGCATTTTGTGTCTACCTGCAAATTACTTGACAGCCAAAAGCAATCCACCACCTTTGCCTTATCCTGCTAGCAAATAACTAGACAGCTCAACATAACTGAGGATCCAGGATTAAACTGACCTGAGTCTCCAGTTGTCATATCAGATTCCTTTTGGCACACCCAGTAGGTCATGTTTTATAGTAAAACAAAATGCCACAGTTAAAACTATTTTAGTAAATATATAAAAATAGAAATCTAGTTATTTTCTGCTTGCATTTTGACCGGCAGTAAAAAGGAGTGGTTACTAATTTGGAAAAAAAAGGAACCTTCAAAAAAAAAACTACTGGAGCAACTCAGTAAGTCAGGCAGTATTTGTGCAGCCTAAGGGATAGTTGCCATTTTGGGTTGAGACCCCTGTATCAGGACTTTGACTATCACAACATTGCAGATTACTTTGCCTCCACAGTTGCTACCTCATCTGCAAAGTTCCTCCAGTTTCTAATCCAGATTGCAGCAGTCTCTTTGTGTCATTTTCAAAACCAATACTAGCTTCCAATTAATAAGTCGACTTCCCAAAATGAATTTAAGAAGAGAAACTAATTTGTATTTGAACATTAAAACAATTAATTAATTCCAGGAATATCAATTAGGTTTAGGCTGATTAGATAAGTAAAATAGAAAGTGGGCCCTTTGTGCTCTTGCCCTTGATGTAATTAGCAGGCAACTGTTAATCTGCCAGATAGAGTATACAAATTGACTGCTGTCAACAATAAACAGCTTCTTTGTTTAAAAATAGTAAATAGTAAATGACAGCTCCTCGGCCAATATTCATGTAAACTTTGCTGTCTGAAGAAGGGTTTCGGCCCGAAACGTTGCCTATTTCCTTCGCTCCATAGATGCTGCTGCACCCGCTGAGTTTCTCCAGCATTTTTGTGTACCTTCATGTAAATTTCAGTGTGATAGTGCCTTAATAGTGTTATGTTCATGGCTATTCAAACTCAAAGTATCCAATTTCATCCATTCACGCCTTGCATTCACTGCAACTCAACTACAACTGAAAACTGACATAATTCCCAGCTCAGGATCAAAACAGCAAATTAATTTAATATCTTCCCTTCAATACTTAAAATAAATTCAAAAAGGTTTCCCACCTTAATAGCCGAAAATGGAAAATAAATTCCACTTTCTCTCTTCGTCTGTACTCAGTTTTACTCTGCAGTGAGCTCACAACCTCTTTAACTCAGAGGCCAGGGGTCAGCCATTGAATCGCAACCAAGGCCATTAAGAAACATAAAAAGGGTGATGAAAGTATGGAATTCCCTCCTCTGAAAAGTTAATAAGCCCATGGATGAATTAAAAAAAATTTAAACTAAGACTGATAGACCTTGTTTGACAACATTTTTCTCTCATGGTTCTCTGGATGCTTTCAAGAGAGAGCTAGATAGGGCTCTTAAAAATCAGGGGATATGGGGAGAAGGTGGGAACGGGGTATTGATTGGGGATGATCAGCCATGATCACATTGAATGGCGGTGCTGGCTCGAAGGGCCGAATGGCCTATTCCTGCACCTATTGTCTATTAAAAAGGGGCATTGGACAAGATAAGCCACAATCTATGGGGGGGAAAGACGTGGGGCCGCTTGCTGCCACATGTGGCGGCAGGCAGAAGTTAAGGCTGTACGGTGGACTTTTGTAACTTTGTCGCTAGGCACCTGGAGACTCTTGTGTGCTGCCTAGGTGCGGTCTGTTGTACGATTTGTATGCAAAACAAACCATTTCACTGTACCAAGCTACATGTGAAAATAAAGTAAAGTATAACTGAATCATAACTAAAAAAGTTTTGAGGTTCTGATTCAACACAAGTTTCCAAGCATCCGGGCTCAGCATGGTTCTTCCAGATTGGGACTAGGTGGGCTCGTTATATAAATTCTGAGTAAGGGGATCCAGTACACATTCCTGTGCTTCAAAAGAGGACAGGTAGTGTTAATCCATTTTTCACAACGATTAGCGTAATGGATGAATTCCAGTCAGTTAGCCAAAGCTTCTAGCTGCCTGTCCCTTTGATTTCCTCAATCAGTCCCACACAAACCTCAGTCTCTCCTACATTGATTGGTCTGATATTAAGTTATTGGCCCTGAAATGATAATGCTGATTCCCTCTCTAAAGACAAATATTTCCAGAATGTTTGTTTTGTTTTGTTTTGTTTTGTTTTGTTCTCCGAATTATAGCAGAACTATAATCCTGGATCCATCAGTTTCTTAAATACAGTATTATACTGTCACAAACTCCTACTTTGCACCAATAAATTCACTTGTTTAATATTATATAGTGAATCGTACCCCTATCAGTACATCGCACCAGCATTTTAGACCTGCAATCACCAGGACGTTATTTCCAAAGATCTCATTTGATACATCTTAAGTTTGACAGAGTATCCTGAATTGTGTTTCCAGTAGTTTCCATACTTACAGTTAATAAAATGTTGCCTCGCTTGTTCTAATTTTGTTGAAATCCCTGTAACATTGATGGTTTAAACTGGGAGGGGGGAACCAAGGGTTTGGCTGGTATATGTTCATACCTGATGCAGGGTGTCGTTTTAAAATCACAAAAAAGTAAAATTTCGAGCACAAGGAAAACAAAATAAATATCTTTGAACTTTAATGGATCCCATCAGCTCAGTATAAGTAATCCATGTATTAACTCCAGCAGCATTTACTTTAATCTTACGCTAGGATCTTTATAAGAATTGCGCCTGGAGTTTCAGCAGGAAAACAACTTTTCGGAGCAGTTTATATATTTCACATCGTCAAGTCAAGAGTCATCGTAACTATCTAACTCCAGTTCTAAGCATTCATCTTTTGAAGGACAAGGAAAAAACACTTCAGCCCAGGAGCAATGAAAGAAACACATAAGAACACATTTTGAAAGAGTCAAGTAAATACTCAACCCCTAAAGGGTTAGTAAATCTCATGGTTAAAAATGAAAAGCTTCACTTACTGCTGACGTTTCACAGGATGCACCATCATGGACTGGGTTTAAAATCTGAGAGAGCTCAGCACTCAGGCCTGCTCTATCTTATGTATCATTCCAAAATGGACATACTACTACTGGAGGAAATCCTTTCACAAATGTGAAATGTAAACGCCTTGTAACACCTCAGACTTAGCAGTAATCATACAGCAGCAGTTATACAACACGAACAGCGAGGTGGCAGAAGTTCCTGCATCACTTAGGGAATTTCGACACCCTGTTTGACTGTGGCTCTGACTGTGTGACTAATACACACATCCTGCTGTGGGAGAGCCAATCCTGTGGTGAAAAGCTACTCCTGTGGAGCTCCAAACAGTGGCACCAGGAAGATCTGAGGTACTTCAAATTCCTGACTATCTTTAAACCACACCCTTCACAGAAATGAGGAAGGTCTGTTGGAGACAAACAGACTAAAATAGTAGAGCCCACAGGGAATGCCCTGCAGCGGAACTGACCCATTCAGAACTCCAAAGGACAAATTGTACTGCTCCTCCAACTTTTTAACACTGTCATTGCTGGAAGTGGTGGGACAATTTAAACCTAACTTGTGTGAGAAACTCATAGAACCTTGTCATTTGTTTGAAAATACCTTTGAGAAGAATCAACAAATAGATTCCTGCTATGTAGAGAAAAACATTTTTTCTATTATGCTAAAAGCTGTGGCACTCAGAATTTAAGGAATCTACATTGGACTAAGGCTGCTGTTTCCAAATTCAACCACTTTCTTCTTCAGCAAGCAATGATAACATAAGCTAAAGACATGATATCTTATTTATATCAAGTACATTTTACACTTAATTTCACTGGCTGAGGATAAGCCCCTTAACTGTGGTGGAACTGTTGCTGTTGTCCATTTTGGTAAGGCAGCTTCCAAGTACTGAATTCATGTTATGTATTTATGAGAATTGATTATGGAGTCATAGTCATAATGCATGGAAACAGGCCCTTCGGTCCAACTTGCCCATGCCGACCCATTTACACTAGTCCCACCTGCCCGCATTTGACCGATATCCGTCTAATCTTTTCCTATCCCTGTATCTTTCCAAATGTCTTCTAAAGGTTGTTATAGTACCTGCCTCAACAACCTCCTCTGGCAACTTGTTCCATATGCCCACCACCCTCAGTGTGGAAGAAGTTGCCGCTCAAGGTAACTTTGAGGGTATGAGACGTGAATTGGCCAAGATTGACTGGCAATTAGTTCTAAAAGGGTTGATGGTGGATATGCAATGGAAGGCATTTAAAGACTGCATGGATGAACTACAAAAATTGTTCATCCCAGTTTGGCAAAAGAATAAATCAGGGAAGGTAGTGCATCCGTGGATAACAAGGGAAATCAGGGATAGTATCAAAGCAAAAGATGATGCGTACAAATTAGCCAGAAAAAGCAGCATACCAGAGGACTGGGAGAAATTCAGAGACCAGCAGAGGAGGACAAAGGGCTTAATTAGGAAAGGGAAAATAGATTATGAAAGGAAACTGGCAGGGAACATAAAAACATACTGCAAAAGTTTTTATAGATATGTGAAGAGAAAGAGATTAGTTAAAACAAATGTAGGTCCCTTGCAGTCAGAAACAGGTGAATTGATCATGGGGAACAAGGATATGGCGGACCAATTGAATAACTACTTTGGTTCCGTCTTCACTAAGGAAGACATAAATAATCTGCAGGAAATAGCAGGTCAAAGGAGATGGAGGAACTGAGTGAAATCCAGGTTAGTCGGGAAGTGGTGTTGGGTAAATTGAATGGATTAAAGGCCGATAAATCACCAGGGCCAGATAGGCTGCATCCCAGAGTACTTAAGGAAGTAGCTCCAGAAATAGTGGATGCATTAGTGATAATTTTTCAAAACTCTTTAGATTCTGGAGTAGTTCCTGAGGATTGGAGGGTAGCAAACGTAACCCCACTTTTTAAGAAGGGAGGGAGAGAGAAAACGGGGAATTACAGACCAGTTAGTCTAACATCGGTAGTGGGGAAACTGCTAGAGTCAGTTATTAAAGATGGGATAGCAGCACATTTGGAAAGTGGTGAAATCATTGGACAAAGTCAGCATGGATTTACGAAAGGTAAATCATGTCTGACGAATCTTATAGAATTTTTCGAGGATGTAACTAGTAGAGTGGATAGGGGAGAACCAGTGGATGTGTTGTATCTGGACTTTCAGAAGGCTTTCGACAAGGTACCACATAAGAGATTAGTATACAAACCTAAAGCACACGGTATTGGGGGTTCAGTATTGATGTGGATAGAGAACTGGCTGGCAAACAGGAAGCAAAGAGTAGGAGTAAACGGGTCCTTTTCACAATGGCAGGCAGTGACTAGTGGGGTACCGCAAGGCTCAGTGCTGGGACCCCAGCTATTTACAATTTATATTAATGAGCTGGATGAGGGAATTGAAGGCAACATCTCCAAGTTTGCGGATGACACTAAGCCGGGGGGCAGTGTTAGCTGTGAGGAGGATGCTAGGAGACTGCAAGGAGACTTGGATAGGCTGGGTGAGTGGGCAAATGTTTGGCAGATGCAGTATAATGTGGATAAATGTGAGGTTATCCACTTTGGTGGCAAAAACAGGAAAGCAGACTATTATCTAAATGGTGGCCGATTAGGAAATGGGGAGATGCAGCGAGACCTGGGTGTCATGGTACACCAGTCATTGAAAGTAGGCATGCAGGTGCAGCAGGCAGTGAAGAAAGCAAATGGTATGTTAGCTTTCATAGCAAAAGGATTTGAGTATAGGAGCAGGGAGGTTCTACTGCAGTTGTACAGGGTCTTGGTGAGACCACACCTGGAGTATTGCGTACAGTTTTGGTCTCCAAATCTGAGGAAGGACATTATAGCCATAGAGGGAGTGCAGAGAAGGTTCACCAGACTGATTCCTGGGATGTCAGGACTTTCATATGAAGAAAGACTGGATAGACTTGGCTTATACTCGCTAGAATTTAGGAGATTGAGAGGGGATCTTATAGAAACGTACAAAATTCTTATGGGGTTGGACAGGCTAGATGCAGGAAGATTGTTCCCGATGTTGGGGAAGTCCAGGACAAGGGGTCACAGCTTAAGGATAAGGGGGAAATCCTTTAAGACCGAGATGAGGAAAACTTTTTCACACAGAGAGTGGTGAATCTCTGGAACTCTCTGCCACAGAGGGTAGTTGAGGCCAGTTCATTGGCTATATTTAAGAGGGAGTTAGATGTGGCCCTTGTGGCTAAGGGGATCAGGGGGTATGGAGAGAAGGCAGGTACGGGATACTGAGTTGGATGATCAGCCATGATCATATTGAATGGCGGTGCAGGCTCGAAGGGCCGAATGGCCTACTCCTGCACCTATTTTCTATGTATCTATGTATCTAAGTTTCTATCACTTTTTCCCTCTCACCTTAAACCTATGTGTTCTGGTTCTTGATTCACCTACTCTGGGTAAAAGATTGTGCATCCCTATCTATTCCCCTCATGATCTTATATACTTCTAAAAGATCGCCCCTCATCCTCCTGCATTCCGAGGAATAAAGTTTTAGACTGCCCAACCTATCCCGATAGCTCAGGCCCTCAGGTCCTGGCAACATCCGTGCAAATCTTCCCTGCCCTCATCCTTGTAGCAGAATGACCAAAACTGAACACAATACTCCAAATGTGGCCTCACCAACTTCTTGGACAACTGTAACATAACATTATGGTACCGACAAATGTTATTGATTTTCATAATTAGCACATCAGGGAAATTATGATCTACTCAGCATACTTCCAATGGAGCAGCTAAAATGCATCAAACAACTATTTTTTGAAGTGCATACATAATGCATGTTCACAGAATAAGCAGGTTGGCGAGCATTTAAGTAGGCAGCGTGTGTGTGTGTGTGTGTGCTGCGTGAGAAGGTGGAGGCGAGAGAAAGGGGGAGTGGGCGGAGGAGGGGCAGAGGGAGGGGATGGGGAGAGGGTGGTGGAGGAGGGGGTGAGAGAGGGTGAAGGGGAGGGTGAGGGCAAAGGGGATGAGGGTTAAGGAGGAGGGGGGGAGAGAAGGAGGGATGGAAGGAGGGAGGGAAACGAGGGGGAAGAAGAGAGGGATGGAAGGAGGGAGGGAGGCAAAGAAGGAGGGAGGGGAAGGGAGAGAGTTTGAGTCTGTAAATTGCTGGACAGGGCACGTAACTTAAAAAAAACCTAAGTGAAGCAGATATGCTGGCCTGTCGGAGAACACATTTGCAGATATACGGGATGGGCTGATTCAGTTTCAATATATTTATAGCTCAATCCTAAAAAATGAGCAATCAATTTGCTGCATGTGGGAGGCTTGGATTAAGATCAGCACGAACTGCAAATATAATAGCTAACTTAGAAATCTTATCATCACACTCCCATTTGATAAATTGTTGAGTAAGATAACTAAAATGAACAAAGAGCATGCATATAAACTGAAGAATTTTTTGAAACAGTAAATGCTTGTTTGCAAGAAAAAGATTAAAGGATCTGTATGTCAATATTAGTGATTTAGGCTGCACATAACATAGTGAACCTGATCATTGCTGAAAAAGGATCCTTGATAAGAGCCACTAAATATAATTTAGTATCGTTTAAAGAGATCAAATACGATGTACCCTATACTGAACTGATTCTGTGCTAGATAAGTCCAATATCTACCTCCATTTCAAATGTTTATCCTGTTTTCTTGTTAAAAATTAATGGGAAGGCTCAACTATTGAGGAAGAGGGTGAGTTAAGAGGCTTAAGGGTTGAGAAGGAGACAGGATGCAGAGACAGAAGGGTTGAGAAAGCATAACTGAGGGTGGGAGAGAATTAAGAGCAAACCTAGTGAGGACTCAGGCGTTGGTGGAAGACAGCTTGGTCAAATGCACAATTTTTTGTCTGTCAGTGGTTAGAATGTGTGTGCGACTGTGTGTGTATTTGTCTACGTGTGTCCATATGTGCCTGCAAGGTGTGATAAGTTAGTGTAGCAAAGCCATTGAACCAAGACCTGACTGGTAAATCCTTTCGCAGGTTGGTGTGCAAAGTCCACACATATCAAGGGAAATTTTGAAATCTTCCACTTCTTAAAATATTGGAACAAGAATAGTCCTCCTCAACTCGAAGTGACTGTGTAAGAAGTCTATCTTTGAGAGAAAATCTTCTCTGACCTCATAAGAGTACATAAAATTGAAAACTGATGACTATTCATCATTTATTTTGGCAAGGAAATAACATCTACAGCCTGTCAATGAAGTTCTGCAAAAGGGCATTAAAATATAGGAGGTTCTTAATGACAACCAAAATAAGATATTTTTTTTAAAGAGATGGTAAAATACTAGGGTCCAGCATGTATTAAATTTAAACTCCTATTATTTAATTCCCAAATTTACTCTAATGATTAAAACAATTAAACTGCATCTTTTTTTTGGACTGCCAAAAATTACTGAGCTATTTAAATATGTTGAAACACTCAATTTCCTTTCTTCTTTTTTGTTTAGTAACCTTAGTTGGACTTGTCAATACTCATTTAAGAGTGTATGATTATATAAGTTATTGAAAGCATGCAAAATAAGCCAAGTGGCAGTCTTTCCAGAGAATCTGGGCTCAGTACCAAGGGACGGTCAGAACAGTCCAGGTTTACAAGTACAAGAAAGAGCTGTTGAATCCAAAGCACTCATCAGCTATACAGTAGTATGTAAAAAAGAGAAAGATATTTTGGATTACGAAAGAAAAACCAGAAACACAGCAAATCAGTTCTGAAAGGTACAAGTACTAACTTCTGTGATGTGCTTCCTTCAGATTTATATTAAAATACAAAAACTTCATCCCTTTTTTGTATTTTCTAGGCTACACGCTGCTTTTTGCAAAGTTAATAGCAATCAGCTCATTGCAGATGACAAACTTTGAATTTCAGTTCATTTGGAATTTTTGTATTTGCATTTAAATAACACATTTACCTCTTATTATTTTGTGCCATTGACAATTATTTTGTGCCATTGCTTCTAATCTATTAGAATCTGTGTTACATCTATACACATTGCTTAAATATCTCAGAAATAATTCATTACTATCCACTTTTTTGTCCTGAAGCAAATAGACTTCATCTGACGTTCCTTGTCTCAAACAGCAGTCTGGTCAACACGAACAGGATGACATGAGGAAGTGAGTTCATGTCCAGTGGGATAAACAGCAGGAAATCCTCATCCAAGGACATTGAAAGTTAACCTGCGGAGAATGGTAGCGGTAGTCAAATTCCGATCATAGTTGTCACAGAATTTTATTGTTATTCCTATCATCTCTTAATCTTCTTTCTTTAGTGGGACTTCTATCCATTTAAAGGATTCACAGTCATTCAGTAAATACAAAAAGAAAAGAAAACTCAGCAGGGCAGACATTTGAGGAAAGTAAAATCGTTAATTTGTCCACAGATGTTGCCTGCCCTGCTGAGTTTTGTCTACATCTTATGCTTTTATTTCAAATTTTCAGCATCTGCATTTTTAAAATTTTCATGATAATACAAGACTGACATTTGAAGTAAAAAAGGCTGTTCACCTGCTCTAGTGCAGTGTTAATAAGACTTTTCACTTCCTGTCAGGATTTGGATTTCATTACTTGTTTCCTTCTTCTGAAGGTAAAGACACGCTAAATCCATGATACAGGGAATCATTTGGGAGAATTGGAACTAAGTGAATCCTTGTCCAACATTTGTGCCACTCTGTTGTGCCACTGGTATTGACAATGTGCAGTGTTGTAACTGCACAGTAGCTATGTTTAGCCTGTCACTGTACAACTCAATTACTGTGGCAAATGTAATTCATTTAATTATATTAAAGTCACAGGAAAATAAACCAGAGCAAGCTGACATGGGAAAATAAATGAAGCCAGGTGAGCTGACTCTTATCCAGTTTATACAATCTCTACCTTGTAGCTTTACTCTGCCTGATGTATCTTATCTGGCTAAAATCTGCTTTCAGGTCATCCACTTCATTGGCCTAAGGGACTGCATAAACTTGACCCAAGGACTTCCCTACTCTTGACCATAATCAATGAGATAACTATGGTCAGGAAGTTTTACGGAATGGCAGGCCAGAGACAAATTCACTATCATTACAGAGCCCTGGAACTACTGCTCTAAGGAGCAGTGGCGTAGGTAGTAAAGCTGCTGCCTTACAGTTCCTGTGACCCAGGATCAACTCTAACCTCCAATGCTGTCTGTGTGGGCCCCATTTGTTCCCTATTGTTGCTCCGGTTACCTCTCATATATCAATGATTTTGTTAATCGACCACAGTAAATCGCCCTTAGTACATAGTTGTATGGTAGAATCTAAAGCAAAATGATGGGAACATAGAGAGAAATGAAAAGAATGAGTATAGGATCAGCATTATGAATGCTTGATGATTGACACAGATTTGGTGAGTCAACGGACTCTATGAGGTACAGCGCAAGTCAGATAAAGAGTAAAGCTCTCTCAATAATGTCAGAAATAAAATTCCCAGGTCAGGAACAGCGGGGATTTGATTCAGAATAAAGCTCCTTCAAAAAAAATTCCCAATTTCCACATGAGTGGGCATACACATAGAATAAATCTCCCTTAATCTTTCTCATAAAAAACTCCCAGGTCAAGTGCTGTAGAATACAAGTGGAATTATATTTTCTCTAAACATACCTTCACTTTCACTCCTTCAACATGATGCCTCGTGCTCGTCCTGGATTAGGTTATGGAAGGGAAAGGCCTTTTCTGATAGAAGGCATTCTGCAAATATCCTTGCGGTGCAGCAGTGCAGCCAGTGGAGTCGCTGATTTATAGTACCAGCAAATTGGGTTCACTCCTGACCGCCAGTTCTGAATGTGTGGAGTTTGGACATTGTCCCTGTGATCTCATGGGTTTCCTCCCACATCCTAAAAATATGTGGGTTAGGTAGGTTAATTGGCCACTGTAAATTGTCTCAAGGTAAAAATATGAGGGGGGAGGAGATGATGGAAACGTTGGAAGAATAAAATGAGCTAAGGTAAGATTGGTGTATGTGTTTAATAATCGGTATGGACTAAGTGGTCCCAAGTGCCTGCTTCTGTGATACATCTTGATTCCATGATTCTAAAATTCTCGCTGTTCCCACGTCCAACTTAGATTTAGATTTCGACTTAGACTTAGATTCCTTTATTGTCATTCAGACCTTTCGGTCTGAACGAAATTTCGTTGCCTGCAGTCATACATATAATAAATAACAAAACACACAATAAACACAAATTAACATCCACCACAGTGAGTTCACCAGGCACCTCCTCACTGTGATGGAGGCAAAAGTCTTAAAGTCTCTGTCTCTTCCCTCTTTGATCTCCCTTTGCGCTGAGGCGATCCAGGCTTCTGATGTTGTGACCCCACCGGGTGATGGTAAGTCAGTCCCGCGGCTGAATCCGTGCTCCGTCCGCGACGGGCCGGTTCAAACTCCATGGCTCGGGTTGGCCGAAGCTGCCGCCCTCCAGTCCAGCGGACGCAGCTGTAGTTGCGGGAGCCCCAGAAAAACAGGTCACCCACCTGTGACCTGCGAGCTCCCGACGATGTCGTCCACTGGGCCCGGACTCAGGTCGCCACCAGCGTCCTCGGTCGCCACCGCCGGAACGCCACCGCAGCTCCGAAGCCGGCCAGCCTCGCGTTGGTAAGTCCTGGCTCTGCCTCCGGAGCCTCGAGGTCGGTCGGTCGCAGTTGGAGTTGGAGGCCGGCAGCTCCGCCATTTTGGCCTCAGAGCAGACGGAGGCAGAGAAGGGGGATACGACAAGAAAAAGTCGCATTCCCCCGAAGGAAGAGACAAAAATCATGTTTCACCCCTCACCCCACCCCACCCCACACGTACACAACCCAATAAACTAAAATTTAACTAAAACAGGACAAAAGAAAACAACAAAAAAAGTAAAAACAAACGGACTGCAGGCGAGCCGCAGCTGTGCAACAGCGCCGCCACTTCCGGAAGGAAGAACTATAACTGTTCTTCCAATGTTATTTCTCCCACTAAAGGGGGGATGAGATGCCATTTCCATTCACTTTGTGTAGCAAAGGATTAGTGGTCTGTTTTAAAAAGTAGTGAAAAAAAAGAATTGTGAAGGCAGTGTTTTGAATTTACAGGTAATATCAAGAAGTTTAGGTGACAGTGCCTATTTCAATGCCACACATGCGCAGAATAAATAGTTCATACTGGTAAGGGTGTTGCAATGTTAAAGGGAACCTGTTACCAGCAAGACCTGAATCAGCCAGACTGAATGAGTTTCTCCAGGATGAGATCATGGAAAGGTAAAGTCTTTATTTTTGATAAAAGGCATTTTGCAAACACATAGGAGGAAATGGGCAAATAAATAAATCACTGATTATGTCTGAGAGGAAATAGGAACTACGATATCAGAAAGTTAAGGAGAAAAATTCACCAGTTATCAGCGGCTGTACAGAAGATGGATAAGGGAATAGGAAGCAGAAGAGAGCAGGAAATGGAATAAGCAACAGGACAGAGAAACAAGGTTGAGAGGAATTGATTAATCTGGGTGGAAACACAACAAAATAGGAGAGATAGACACCTGAAAATGAAGCAAAATGATCCAGAAGATATGATATGCTAGATATATCAGAAGTGTGTAAGATATAGGATGGAAAGAGCAGGAATCAAAGTAAAGCACTTTTCGTGGGCAGACTGGCTATTTATCTAGCCTGGTTGATTTCCTCAACCCAGAACTGGTCTTGTTTATTTTCCTGGTGACCTGAACATGACTAATTAAATCCCATCTGTCAAGGCAATTCAGCTGCACACTGGCAGGAATATGTGTATTCCGTGGCTGTGGCAGTGTAAGGCATCATCACCATAGCAAGAATGGCGGCTGCACAAATAATGAACAAAGATTCATTCACTTACCATTCCTCGAACTAATTTTTAAAATTTCCTAACAAACATGCCTAACTTAGTCCGTCTGCCTCCCAAGGAGAAGAAAGCAAATCAATTCAAGTGTAGGGAGTGAAAGGGGTCATGAACATACACAGCACAATGGATAAACAACATAATACCAGATTTACCTGCAGCACCCCAAAATTCTAAGTTATCTTCTTAATCTCCAAAATATTGGAAGGAGAGCAAGAGGAAGGATGGAAGAAACACAGGAACTGATGTGGACCTCAAGCACCTGAGAATAAAAGGCTATAATAGATCAATTAAATTTCACTGTTTGTCTTTCTAGATGTCATGAAAGTTGGTGTTGATTCATTTTCTTGAAATATTCAACCACTGTCGGATCCATAATTGTATGATGACAAGGAACTAGATGAGTGTTGTTGTGTTTGAACATGGTGAACATTTCACAAAAGAGGACAAGTGTTATACTTGGGAATTAAATCATACTCAAAGAAAAATGAGTCTTTAAATATAGTAGAGTGGTCATCTCAGCATTAAATCGTCATGAAAATTATAAGTGTAATTAATATATGATTATCTTCCTCTTTTGACTAACTGTTGCATAAAAATTATATCAAAAGAATGCATAAATATTTTCCTGCATTACAACAATGGCTATACTTCAAAAATACTTTGGGATATCCTGAATTTATATCCTTGATATCCTGGATATAAATTCAAATCTATTTTTAACCACGGCTCACAAACATTTCTGTTAACTCAGCGCAAAGGCACACTAATTCAGAGCATTGTGCTCAAAGACAGCTGCTCAGCTACTTTTTAAGCAGACGCCTTCCAAACGTGTTGGAAGGCACCATCTCCCAAGCATTGATCACGTCTAAATAAATTCTGTCTGATGCAATGAAAAAAAGAGAGTGATATTGGAATGCAGACCACGCAATATCTCATTGTTCAGAAAAACATTCAGCAGGACTTCTGATCTTACTGGACTAGTGACTGGTGGAGCTCAGAATGCAAGCATGCTGAACTTCTCAGCAGAAACAACCTGTGTTCCCCTTGTGGTGCAAATTAATGCAAATCCTCTGGCATGAGAGGAAGTGGGACTGCCTCAGGCAATAACTCAAGGCACATAAATTTGTGTCATCTGAGCTATTCACAAAGTGGACTTCCTGGCATTAACAGATGCCTTTTAAGACAAAGCGGATTCTAATTGGTCAGTCAAGAGCAATTTGTGTAAGGAGGGTAAACTGGCACAGTTGTTCTGAAGTTCAAAGGAAATGCACAAAACCATCATATGTTCAAGCGGATAGTACAGAAACAATTGGGTTACAATCTATCAACTTGTTTGGACAATGATGCCAATATTTAGGTCTGTCTTGTCACTGATCCACGCAAAGATTGGAATATATCTGAGTTGTTTGGTTTAAGGATACATTTAATCTAATATGTTTAGAAAAAATAGATTTTATTTTCATTGCGTTTTGGTTGAATACTTAACTTTGTATTCCTTGTCTGATTTATTTTCCCATACATGGCTTGCATGACAGAAATTATAGAATATCTTAATCAAGAATTCCTGTTTGTCGTTAATCTCTAGAGGCTGCCCTATCTGACTGATTAGGAGTACAAGCCCAGACACTCAAATATTCATTCCACAATATTTGTTATGAAACCCGTCAGTTTCTATGAGAATACCATAACTAAAAAATGCTGAAATTAAAATTCTGAATATAAAACAACACGTTAAAAGCACACATCAGGAAAGGCAGCATCAGTAAAGAGAGAAACACAAGGAATGCTGGTCTGATTACCTTAACTAAAGAAGGACACACAGGCATTTGAAGGAGTGTCAAGTCAAGTCGTCAACTTTATTTGTCACATACACATACAAGATGTGCAGTGAAATGAAGGTGGCAATGCCTGAGGATTGTGCAAAAACTACAGAACAGAATAGAACAGAATCAGTATTTACATGTTAGAATCAGTATTTACATGTTTTTTTAAAAGACACAACACAACAGTAGATTAGTACAGTAAATTAGTCCCATGTGAGATAAGAATTTACAGTCCTGACGGCCTGTGGGAAGAAACTCCGTCTCATCCTCTCTGTTTTCACAGCATGACAGCGGAGGCGTAGCAGCTGGAACAGTCCATTGCTGGGGTGGTAGGGGTCCTTCATTATGTTGCTGGCTCTGGATCTGCACCTCCTGGTGTATAGGTCTTGCAGGGGCGGGGGGGGGAGTGTAGTTCCCATAGGTGGTGGCTGGTTTGGCCGAACGCACTACTCTCTGCAGAGCCTTCCTGTCCTGGGCAGAGCTGTTCCCAAACCAGATTGTGATGTTGCCGGACAAGATGCTTTCTACAGCCCCAGAGTAGCACTGAAGGATCCTCAGAGAGACTCTGAATTTCCTCAGCTGCCAGAGGTGGTAAAGGCGCTACCTTGCCTTACTCACCAGTGCGGCAGTATGTGTAGTCCATGTCAGATCCTCTGTGATGTGGACTCCCAGGTATTTAAAGCAGCTCACCCTATCCACAGTAGTCCCATTTATCTCCAGTGGTGTGTACGTCCTCGGATGTTGTGCCCTTCTAAAGTCCACAATCACCTCCTTAGTTTTAGTGACATTCAAGAGGAGGCTGTTGTCCTGACACCAGAGTGCCAGATCAGCCACCTCCTCCCGGTAGGCCTTCTCATCATTATCGATCAGTCCCACCACCACAGTGTCATCAGCAAACTTGATGATGGATTGGAGCTGAACTTGGCCACACATTCATGTGTGTACAGGGAGTACAGTAGGGGGCTAAGGACGCAACCCTGGGGGGATCCTGTGTTCAGGGTGAGGGGGTTAGATGTATGTCTCCCCATCTTGACCACCTGGGGCCTGGCAGTGAGAAAGTCCAGGACCAAGGCACACAGGGGAGTGTTCAGCCCCCGTTCCAGCAGCTTCTCAGCAAGTCTGGTGGGAACTATGGTATTGAAAGCTGAACTGAAGTTAATGAACAGAATCCTCACATAGCCCCCCTTCTGGCTGTCAAGGTGAGAGAGAGCGGTGTGCAGAACCTGGGAGATCGCATCATCAGTGGATCTGTTCGGACGGTATGTGAACTGCAGCGGGTCCATGTTGCGAGGGAGGAAGGCGCAGATGTGGTTCTTGATCAGCCTCACGAAGCATTTTATGAGCACCGAGGTGAGGGCCACCGGTCGGTAGTCATTCAAGCAAGTTGGAGAGGCATTCTTTGGCACTGGTACAACGGTGGATCGTTTGAAGCAGGCAGGGACCACAGACTTGGCAAGGGAGAGGTTGAATATTGTGGTGAGCACTGGAGCAAGCTGAGTAGCACAAGACTTTAGTACTCGCCCAGATATACCATCTGGGCCTAAAGCTTTCCTTGGTGTTCACATGCGTCAGAACCCTCCTCACGTCGTGCTTGGACACCGAGAATGTGTGCACATCCCCAGCGGTGGACCTCCCACCAGCCTCGCTAGCCAGCGCGCTGACGGTGTTGCTGTTAGATGGCGAGCTAGGGGTGATGTTGCCCGTCTCGAATCGTGCGTAGAAAGAGTTCAGGTCATCAGCTAGGGAGGTGCCGGCACTTCCGGTTGACGGGGGGCTGCTCCGGTAGTTAGTTATAGTCCGTAACCCCTGCCAAAGACGTCTGGTGTCCTGCTGCTCCATCTGCGACTCCATCCTGTCCCTGTACCTCCTTTTTGCGTCCTTCACCGCCCTTTCGCAGTCTGTAAGACTCTGCCTTGTAGTCGTCCATATTGTCGGATGCCAGGCCGGAGTTGTAAGCCGTGGTGCGAGCATTCAAGGCAACATGAATGGACCTGACCACCCAGGGTTTTTGATTCGGAAAGATGCTAACCCTTACCGGGGGACGATGTTATTGGCTACTATTGCAATGAAGTCCGTGACCGCTTCCGCGAACTCACTGACGTCTCCAGAACTTTCTTGGAACATATACCAGTCGACATCGCTCAGTGCATGCTTGCAGCATGGCCTCTGAATGGTCAGACCGCCGCTTTACGTCCCTCGTCACTGCCGCTTCCCGTACTATCCGTTGTTTATACTCCGGCAGCAGGAAAATGGCAGCGAGTGGTCAGATTTTCCAAAAGGAGGAGAGAGAAACGGCATTGTAGCCTTTCCTGAACGGCATGTAGCAGTGGTCCAAAGTTCTTTCCCCCCTGGTGACACACGTGAGGTGTTGGCAGAAGTTAGGCATGACCTTTTTGAGATTTGCCTTATTAAAATCTCCAGCCACCACCAGGGTTCTTGTTTTGTGTCGACATAGCACATCATGTAGGGCCGATAGTGCCACGTCGGTGTCCGCATGCGGTGGAATGTAGACGGCTGTGATCATCACTGAGCTGAACTCCCGGGGAAGGTAGAATGGACAGCATGAGATCGTCAGATGCTCCAGGTCTGGGGAGCAGGAACGAGAAAGCGTCTTTATATTCCTAGGGTTGCACCAGTTATTGTTGGTCATGAAGCAAACTCTCCACCCTTGGATTTCCGGATTCTTCCGTTCTGTCCGCACGGAAAACAGTGAAGGACTCAGTTGGGCAGATTACCTGATCCGGCACCAGTGGGGTCAGCCATGTCTCGGTCAGGACAGAAGATGTTGCAGTCTCTTATGTCCCACTGGAATCTGATCCTCGCCCTGAGGTCATCCAGCTTGTTCTCCAGGAACTGGTCGTTTGCCAGAAGGATGCTGGGCAGAGGTGGATGGAAGGCTTGGGCTCTCAGCCTATTCCGAATCCCCACCCACTTACCTCGATGTTTTCCCCAACTTTTTCTCGGAGCCACGCTCCATTGTTGTTGCCACAACTCTCTGCCAGATATGGTGGATCAAGTGAGTACAGTGTTTAAAACGTCTTCGGTTATGCTAAAGTTTAGTTTTAAGAGAGTTTTCCGGTCGTACATTGTTATTGCTAGTGTGTTAGTAGTTAGAAATAAATTTAAAATAAACACCCAAGTTAAAAAACGCACAGTCTCCGCAGAGCTACCACGACGGCGACTGGGGAGGATTTGATTAATGAGATTTAACGAATTGAGATCAAGTAGCCTCGGCCTATATTCTTCTTAGTTTCAAAGATTGAAAGATGAATCTAATTGATCCTTGTAGGATCCTTGTATCAGAGTGGGTGCAAGGATATTTCCTCTGGTAAGGTATCTAGAACCAAGGTTACAGTCTCAAATGGAGGGGTTGATCATTCAGAACTGAGATGAGATGAAATTTCTTTGACCAATTGTCTATCCAGGAGAGCTGGGATGATTCAGTTACCGAGTTTATTCAAGACAGAGTCTGATAGCTGCTTGGATACCTAGGGAACCCAAGGTCTGATGTTAGTGCAAGACAATAGGATGAGGCAGACGATTAGCCATGACCATATTAAATGGTGCAGCACTTGTGCAAATGGACAAAGCCGAATGCCTACTCCCGTTTTTACCTCCTTGTTCTCTCGCCGATTGCTTACGTTTATCTTATCAACAGTGTTTATTTGTCCTTTATCTCACAAATTTCCTTATGAAAACATTGGGATCTTTTCATCGCTTCCTGGCCATCCCCATCATTAGCACCCAAATACGATGAATCTAATTCAATCTTCTTCATATGCTTGGGTTTTGTGACAGAACTTTAAGATTTGCTGGCCTAAAAGTTTAACTGCATAATGCCCCAAATAAGTGCTAAGCAGCAGAAAAGAATTGCTTTAAAAAACATACCTTAATTGAATATTGTGCTCTTCCTGTGCAAAAATAACATCTGTCATTAATAGAGCCAGGATGTTTAGGCGCTAAAAATCTCTGAAATAGGCAGGCAAAAATACATAATAAAATATACAAAAAAGGCATAAAAGGCATTTATTTCCACCACCAAAATATGATTTAAATGATAATTATAAAGGTATACTACATTAAATGACCAAAGTTGACTGGTTGCAAATTATCTGGTGTTAAACTATGCTGTCTGTCAGACAGAATATGCTACAGTGCGAAAAACTTCTTGCTACCCGAGATGAGGTCCACTGGTGCATACCTGAAACAAGCTACAAACTCTACATTCATGTCGATATCTTGTACATTACAACTACCTTTTGAGAACTTTAGCTATGTTTTGTATTTCATTCAAGATCTATGTTAGCTAAATCACCCTCTCACATTTTCCTTGCATGTCTTTACCTACATCACCAGGAACTTATAAGTACAAAGTACACCAAGTGAAGATGTAAACAACTGAGCAATAGTTGAGCTCTTTGACTTCTCCAATACTTCCGATGTCTAAAATACTCCTTTGATGGTTGACCTGCCTCCAGTGTACCAATGACCACATTGGCGACATATCTCTCCACAGCATCAGTTGAGATCTATTGAGATCCATATTTTGTCGCATGCAACTTCATCTCTAATTTTCTGCACAACAATGTTGAAGTTGCTGTCAACATAATTTTTCTGTAATGATGACTCGCTTGATATATGTTCCTCTGTGTATTTCCCTAATAAACCTCTGAGAGATATGTTTTCCAATTACCACAGTGGAATTCCAGCATTGCACAGATCACTCGAAAACTCAGATTTACGACTGGAGCCAGCAGTAAATGTGAGGAGACAAGCGTATTTCCTACCCTTCAGCTTCTCTGCCACCGACTTGTGTTTAGCTGTCTGTACATGCTGGGAGACGAAATATTTATTCTCATGTTTCACTGCTTTCTCATATGCTTTGCAAAACAGCACACAGTTGTCTGTAAGAGAACCATACACTCTCACCAAATCGTTCAGTTTTTTACAAAGGCGTTGACTTGACTTTAGGCATTTTGACGCTTGCAGGGGTAGATCCTACAGGAGCGGGGATGCAGACTTCTACAGGCAGGCCAAGTACAAGCTGAGAAGAGGAATCAGAGCTGCCAAGAAAAGGTACTGAGAAGTTGAGGAGCAAGTTCTCAGCAAATCACTGTTCTTCAGTGTGGAAGGGCTTGCAAGAAATCACAAGCTACAAGAGGAACCCCCCCCCCCCCCCCCCCCCCGCTCCTTGGACAATCGTCAGCTGACCAACGACCTGAACGAGTTCTACTGCAGGTTCGATAAACAAAAACTTAACCCTGGTAGCCCCACACCCCATCCCCAACCAACACTTCACACCTACTCACAGCTTGACTCCAGTTTGAAAAGACTGGACCCTTCCCCAACTCCTCCTCCCCAATTACCACTTCACACCTAGTTAAAGCATGACTCCAGTCTGCAAAGACTGGACCCTTTCCCACACACCCCTCTCCAATCACTGCTTACACCCACTTACAGCCGGGTTTCGTAAGTTAAGTTAAAACGGCAAAAAAAGGCTGATTTAGGCCCTCAATCGTGAAAAAGGCATTATCTTCCTGAAATCATCAAAAAAGGCATGAAAAGACACATGGCATTTATGGCAAAATCCTTGCTCTAGTCATTAATAAAGGAAGGACATTTTGCTGTAAGCTTTCTGGTGCCCAATCCATCCAGATTATGGCAGATACTGCAGTATACAAAATTAATTTTGGGCAAGATTTTCAAGCATGCTGGTTTGAACTACAGATGACACTGTTCAGTTACCAAAGATCCAGCATTTAATAACAATGAAGGCTTGCTTTTAAAGAGTCAGACATCCCATCAGCAGCAAGAGGCAGAGTGCTGTACAGCTCTCTGCCTGAAAATCCGTAAGTAAACTGACCCCAACAGAATGTCTGTCCTCACATTCCCAAGTGGTTATCGCAGCTTTTCCCTCAAAACTAAAAAATCTGAAATGTGAACATAAATCCTTAAAAAAGAAATGGTTTCATATTCATCAGATGAGATTTGAGTAAATAAAAAAACATTGGACAGAAATTGTGTCACAGTTGGCAGAAGATTACTAAGGAGATGTCTAGAAGGCATGTATCCTCTGTGAATGGTGAGAATGCCAATGTTGTGTTCCAGGTGTGAACGCAAACGTTGCATTTGTTGAACTTTATCCACTTCTCTACTCCTGCAATATTACGTGAATAATTAAGCCCGTAAATTTCATATATCACTTGTGGTCTTGAGGAAAGCATTTTGAGAGCGAGAGCGAGGGCGACCTTGAATTTGACTCTGAGAGAAGTACTTGCACTTGTGTTAGTTTGCTCGATAAACCTCACATAGCAAACAAACGCAAGTGTCTGCAAATAGTTTCAAAGTCATTGTCATCGTTACCTTTGCTCTTGGAAACCTTAACAGGATTATTGTAGAATCTATCGAGATATGCCTCACATAGCACATTGCTGCTTGCTGAAAAGTGACAAATAGGACAGAGTAAGGGACCCTCCATTTTTGAAAACGTTTGCATTTGCCTACAGTGCCGGCCTCCCCAAGTGCTGGCCTTCAGAGAGTTCCCACATTCCCTTACAGTTATATTTTTGGAGGGTTTCTACCATTATGATGCCCTTTGTACAAGGAGACTGACCTGTGACTTAACTATGCTGCAGTACCTGTGCAAGACCTTCTATTTTCTAGGAAGAACACAGCCAAGCATCTTTCCATCATTGTAGCTCGCATTCAACCCTTGCCAACACTCACCAGGATGAAAGTGCTGGTTTTGTAGTGTCATTGTATCAGGATTATTGCCCAAGGTTAGAGTTGTGAGAGTAGCAGTTATTGACACAGGAAATTCCACCACTAATGCCTGATGTTCCTGGAACAGATTAGCACTGCGTGAGGAGCCTGCAAGCTGGTTCTTGGACTTGGAGCAGTACATTTTATTTTTTTAAATAAAAATATCTTTTTGAAATAGGAAGATTGATCTCACTCTTTAATGCCAAAACAAAAATTACAAACTTCTCAGCCTTGGGACCCAAATAAATCAAAGTTAAAAAACACAAATTCTTCTTCGACCTTGCTCTTTCATTTCTGTAATCTATCCACACAATTGTGTTCATTACATCTAACTTCTGCCACTGCATTTTGTGTAAGAAGGAACTGAGATCACTGCATGCCTACATATTAGACTCCATATCCAGCTATATCTAACCTCTGCAACTACTTTGCTCCTACATCCTAGTTTGCTTCATCTGACATCAGTACACTTTTGACCCTACATGTTAGCTCATTTCACCTAATTCCTGGAAGTGCACTGTCTTGTATCCTAACACAGCACCCAACTTCTGCATCCTTTTGTGCTTAATATACAAATTCACAACACCTGATTTCTCCAGACTCTCAAACTCTTAGGATGTAACATTATGCACCATATGTTCAGAATTCTTAACTTACACTTAATACTCCATTACACAATGGAATTAATAGATCAGGATGATCTAAAAAAGCAAGAAAGGGAGTTAAAATCAAAATTTAAAACATCTATAGCTGAAAATAATTCAGGCCTAATTAACAGCAATTCTTGCCAATACTTATGCCTTGGCCAACATCATACAATTAACTGATTCTTCATCTTTGTCCCCATTTGGGGCGTCTTTTACATACAAATTAGACTAGTTCTGAAGTTACAACAGTGGCTGTACTTCAGAAATACTCCTCTGGCTATTATGTGCATTGACATCCTGGGATAATAATACGTACTCAGTAAGTACCAGTTTGCTCTGTAGCATGGAACATCCCCAGTTGATGCAAAATGAAATGGAATCATTACACTTAAAACAAATGACAACTGCCGATGATATAATTATGTAATGTTGCATGAAAAGTACATTTGGACATTCTTGCTTCCTTAAAAACACAATGTAAATGTAGGTATGTTACAATACTTACCTTCAGCGGCGCTGTAATTCTGCCACTGGCCGTGTGCGCGATTTTGGCGCCTTTAAGGGGGGCGGGGTTAAAACGCGGGTTTCTCCTACCTTGTCCTGGATTATATTTCGTTGGAGTACAAGTGTTGGCTGAAAAATCGTTCCTACGAGCGTTTTGTGTATTTTTTATTTTTATTAAATCGACAATGTCAGCGCTGGAGTTATTTTAAAATCAGCTTCGAAAGCCGTCAACGCCGACAACGGGGACGGATTTCACACACGGGACAGGTAAACGAAAGTAGCTTATTTTAATGTATAAAAGTGCTTCTTAAGAAGCCTTTAATTCATATTTTTTAATGCAAAACGGTGATTCTTTTCCCCGAACTAACGGCAGTATTTTTCATGCCGATACGGGGTTAAATTCACCGCAAATCAACGTTCCAAATGATCGCGTTCCAGAAAACCTCACTCGCAAAATGATTTAAATGGCCATTAATTTACAGGTATTAAACATTAAATTCCTTCCATTTGGCCTGTAAATCCATGACAATGAGATTTAAAAATTATGTTATATTGTGAATTCTTGTGTGAATGTTATTTGGACACTTAGGCTATTAAAAAATGTTAATCTATTCTTAAGAAATTGATAGATGTTTAGATCTAGTCATTGAATTTTGTAATTAGCTACAATTAGGTAACTAACTAATTATATGCTTTAATTTCATGTCATCTAAGTAAGATTGTTTCATATTTGTTTCAGAATGCTTCAATCTATAATAACTGAAAATTTCTTTCAGTTCTCTTAATTTTTAAGAAAGTTATGGGCTTTTGACTGTCCTCGATCACAGCTTTTGTGTTAAGTCAATGGAAAAGCAATAGGGAACAAGATGCTAATTTCAGAGTATGAAAATGGCCATAACATTTTTAATACTGAAGATATGAAAGTGAATTAGGTGTCAAATTAAACTTCTTTTTATGCTTTATCTGATGGGATAAATTGCAGACTTTATTTTTAAAATCTCAAAATTTTGTAACATTGCTAGTAAATGGGAGTTATTGTAGCTACCTCCTCGATAAGCAGCAATCCCACGTACTTATTATTAGCAAAAAATCTAATTAGTTACATTATTAAATAGAGCAAAATTCTTGATAAATATCATTCATTTCAGGGCTACTCACTGTAAAACTGTTGTTAACATTTTTGGTGCTGGATTCTGCAACACTGGCATCTGTTAAATCGACCTCATCAAATATGATGGACTGGAAGGAAAAAATACAAGACTGTTATTGAAAGCACAGTGCTGTACGTAAGAGACCAAGCAAATAGACAGAAATACATCAAAGAAGGTCGAGCTGTGAAACTGGCCCCATACCCCCTGGCAATGAGATTAATGATGTGGGATGACCCCACACTCCCATTCGTGAGATCAATAGGAGGATCCTATCTGAAACTTCCATCGCAGTGATCAATCATAGAATCATAGAAATGTTACGTCACAGGAGGCCCATTGTGTCTGTTGAAAAAGAACTACCCAACCTAATCCTACCTCCCAGTACTTACTCGATAGCCCTGATCTTCACATCCAAGCACTGTTCTAAAGCATCGAAGGTTTCTACAATACAATACAAATTACAATACAAATTGCCTTTATTGTCATTCAGACAAACAGAGGTTTGAACGAAATTTTGTTCCCTGCAGTCATAACATTAAAATAAACATATCACACAACTATCACAGTTTCACACAAACATCCATCACAGTGAATCTCCAAACACCTCCTCACTGTGATGGAAGGCAAAAGTCTTATCTCTTCCCTGTTCTTTGTTCTTCTCCTGCATCGAGGCGATTGAGGGTCTTGATGTTAAAGCCCCCGGCGGGCGATGGTAAGTCCCGCGGCCGGTTAAGCCGCGCCGGGCGATGTAAGACCCTGCGACGGGCCGATTCAAACCCCGCGATTCGGGGCGGGCGAAGTTGCCGTTGCGGGAGCTCCCGAAAATCAGTCTCCCACCAGTGACCTGGAGCTCCCGATTTTACCGTCCACAGGGCCTGCAGCCGAAGCCTCCGAAGCTCCGCAGTTGAGACGCAGCCGCCGTGCCACCACAGCCTCCAAATCAGCCAGCTCCATGATGGTGAGTGAGTCCGACGGTAGGTGAGTAAGTGAGTCCGCAGGCTCTGCGACTGGAGCCCCCAGGTCGATTCCGGTTGGAGGCCGCACCACGATGTTAGGCTCCAGCGAAACGGAGACACGACAAGGAAACGGTCGCGTCTCAGTTCAAGGAAGAAATTTAAAAGTTACAAAATTTCCCTCCCCCTCCCACATATACACAACTAAAAATAAACTGAAAACATACGAAAACATATACACATTCTACTTCTATTACCCTCTCAGGCAATGAGTTTCAGACCTATACCATCCATTAAATGGATCATAAAACCCCCCATAAATCTACTCCCCTCCAATCCTCTGTCTATTACATGAAACCAGTGCCTTTTGGTTTTTCACTCTTCAGTTAAGGGAAATAGGTCCTTCTCAATCAGTCTGTGTAGTTTCCTCATAATTTTCAATGAATCATTTCCTCAGCTCCCTCTGTTGCAAAGAAACTAGCTATATTTCAGTCCAGGCAGCATTCTCGACGATCATCTCTGTACCTTCTCCTGTGAAATCACTTCTTTCCTTCTAACACGGTGACCAAAAATGCGTGTAGAATTAGCTATTATATCAAGCTAAAAGTCACCTAATACCTCTAAAAGAAGCCTATAATTGTATAACTACCCCCCCAACTCAGCCCTGTCCACTGTGATAATAAATGAAGAAGAATTAAGAGGTAAATCACCAGGTCCAGATGGGATACATCCTGAGCTAATAAAAGCACAACATTTGTAGAGGCACAGGATTGAGGATGACTTGCTTCCGCTTGGATTCTGTATGTTCAATGAGGATAATATGGGGGTTGCTGAGCCTTCCACAGATGGGGCAGTAGCTGCTTAACAGAGCAGCCTAACGATGGCTGAATACATTTCCAGGAAATCTTCCCTGCTCTTATATTTTGTGCTTTGACTAAAAAAGGAAATAATACTATATCCTTTCTAATCACCTTTTGACCTGTCTACTCGCAACCTGTAATGATCTGTGGATATATACTACATGGTTGCTCTGTTCCTTCACATCCTTTATGATCCCATTTATTGTATATTCCCTTGCTTTGTTGCACCTCCCCAAATGCATTAACTGGCACTTCTCTTTCCAACTGACCAGACTACCTTGTCCTTCCTGCTGTAAAGCTTTCCACTCGCATGGTCAATTTTTGCATCATCTGCTAACTTCTTTATCAAACCGTATAAATTAAGGGCTGAACTATCTTACAAAAAGAAAATAGCTGCATACTGAGGTCTTTCAATCACAAAAATACCACTCATCAATCATCACCCGTTAGTTTTTGTCACTGAGAAATTTAGATCCAATCTGCCATTTCCATGGGGTTTAACTTTAGAGGGACCTTGTCAAAAAGCTTGTAAAAGTCATGCAGACTGCATCGAATGCACTGCTTTTGTCAACTTTGTTAATTTCTCAAAGAATTCAAACACATTTGTCCGATACAACGTTCCCATTACAAATCTATGCAGACTGCCTTTCATTAATATATACCTATCCAAATTAAGGTTAATACGGTCCAAATGAAAACTAATAATTCTATCCAAAAATGATGTTTAACTGCCCTGTAATTAATTTAATCCATTTTTCCCTTTTCTAAAAATGTACAAAATTGTGAGTCCGCCAATTCTCTGGCATTACTCTTTTATGCCAGGGAGGAATGAAAACTGTAGTCAACGCTCTGCAATTTTCTCACTTCTTCTGACAGCATTGAATGTATTTAATCTATCCCTAGTGATTTATCGATTTTCAAAGAGATAAACTCCTTTATATTTTCTTCTTCACTATGGGGTGGGAATAGCGTGATGGGGCTTATTTTGGAGAGGTGAGAGAGGAAATTTCATCTTTTGTCACATTACTAAGACGTACAATGATCCAAAGATAAAATACAGTAAGATTAATGAAAGGTAGAACCCCACTCCAGCCCACTGAGGGCGGCACACGGCTGGTAGAGCTGCTGCCTCACAGAGGCAGAGTTCCAGGATTGATCCTGTCCTCGAGTGCTGTCTGTGTGGAGTTTGCAATTCTCGCTGTGGGTTTTCTCCAGGTCATTCTCCCACATCTGAAAGTTGTGTGGGTTTGTAGGTTACTTGGCCTCTGTAACTTACCTGTAATGTGTAGAGAGTGAATGAGAAAGTGGGATAAAATAGAACTAAGTGTGAACGAATGATCAATGGTCAGCGTGGACTCGGTGGGCTGAAGGTCCTGTTTCTCTATCTCTACAATGAATTAAAACTAAAATAATTATAAAGATTTATGAGTGAAATGGGAAGCAGTTATGCCCCATTTCAGGAGATCTAATTAGGAGAGCTTAATGTACAATATCATCTTGTAAATTCACTCCTAGGGAGAAAGGAGAATCATGTTCCTTTGGATATAACAATAAATAATAATGTTCATATAACAAAAGATCATCATAGTATCAACTATTATATTAAGAGAGCTATTCTGCTACACGTTGGATTGGGAATAATAAGAGAATTTGAGCTAGAGCACTGTGCCTCTAACCACTTCCTGCTTGAGCACATTACATTTTTGTTTGTCTTTAGATAGCTGCCAAATTATTGAGGCCTTTGGCCCGGGGAGCTGGAAATCTAAATTTATACCGTGTGAATTTGTAGATGGCACTAAACAGTCAGAAAAGAATTTTCCAGTGTGTGTGTCATTCTTAAACATTTCTCATGACTGCAAACTATAGCGGCAATGTGGACAATCTGTCCGCTCCAAGAATTACCATTTCAGAACCAGTAGCTCAGAACAAATCTGTCACTTAGTAATAATAAGAAGGCTATTGAACACGCTACAAATTGGTTTATATTAGAGAATTAAAATGTACTGTACACTATACCATATTAGGATTAGGAGTGAGAGAAGCAATGTCAGTGGAGTGAGTTTATTTCGTTTAGAGCAGGAATCCGTTTTGTTAGCTGCTCTTACCATTCAGCCAAGAAATCTACTCATAATGTGCTTTCACAAAATTATAATACTTTGTACATTGATTATAGAGTTTGAGAATTGAACTGCAGCTAAACCCTAACCAAGCATGCCAAGAAGAGGACAATTAAAATAACACAAATGAAGGAGGAAAAGGAGAAAGCAGGCTTTCAGGAATAGTGGCCATCAGTGATACAAGATCAAATCTTTATCTTCTACTTTGTGTGCTTTTTGGCTATAATGAAACTACTAGAAATTAAAACTCATTACAAACGGTCTCGGCATCCTTAAGACTACACTCCTGATCACTATCTAGTGATAATTCATGGAAAGTACTGTGTTTAGGGTGAGAGCATGATCAGGACCTGTACATTATTTCATGCCTTCAAATGCCTTGAACAGTATTTTAATGCCTTCAACAGTATCTCCATGTCACAACCTGGCTCTTGACAAGACTCCACCAAGAATCCCAAAGCAAAATACCCAAGAAATTGAAAACTTGAAATCAAATATACTTTGGCAATAGTAATCAACTTATCAGTAAACGGAAATATTGAATCTGTTTCTCTCTTCACAAATGTCATCTAACTTGCTGAACATTTCCATCGTTTCCCATTTTATTCCATAGTCAATAACTTTTGCAAGATGAGGGGGAAAAAAACTCACAAAAGATTGGGGAATGTATTTAAAAGCAGCACAAATATAATAAACAGAAGGACTATAACCACAAATAAAACTGATGAGCAAAGCTTAAGATGCAGGCCTCAATATTAACCATCCCTTGACAGCAGGATAGTTAATACTGGGCCTTTACCTCAACCGTACTCATTTTTATGAGAGGGGTTAAAGTGCTAGGTGCAATTTGGATCCAAATATAAATTTAACTCTTGCTAAATCTGTTTCTCTGAAAAACATGAACTTAAAAGGTTTTGATGGTTCAATAAGATTAGACTTTTACTTCAGTCCATGTGAATTAGAAGCAGGAATGATTATCCCAAGGCCTTTAAGAACGTCATCCATTTTTCTCTGTTGATAACAGCCTTTCAACATCACCAAATGCCTACTCACTCCTGACAAACCCTGACTACTCGTTTGAGTCCCTCCCAAAACACGTATCTTTGCCTATTCCCAACAAGCATTATTATTTTGCTAAAATCTTTCCAATAACTGCTTTTCCCCCTCCATTTAGCCTAAACACTTGTACCTTCCCCAGTACCAAGGATGTTCTTAAAGGTATTTCAATACAGCGTTCTGCCCATTGCCTCAATTTTGTAGCCTTTCATCTCAATTAGTGGAAAGGCAGGAAATTTAAGAAAAAACACAAATTGGTTCTTCTTTTAAATTTACCCAGTATTCCAAGACCTTGATCTTATATTTTCCCTTTGTTAATTAACTTCCCCATCATCTGGCCATAAATACGGCGGTTATTAACAGATATGGCAGATTAACATTTGCCTGCTAATTACATCGAGGGCAAGAGCACAAAGGGCCCACTTTCTATTTTACTTATCTAATCAGCCTAAACCTAATTGATATTCCTGGAATTAATTAATTGTTTTAATGTTTAAAACTGGATGCCGATATCACAAATTTTATATGGGACTATAAATCCCATAGAATTCAAAGAAGACATTTGTGCAAACCTAAAGAATTTGGCCGATTAACACTCCGTAATTTTTTGTATTATTATTGGGCAGCAAATGTCAAAAATATGATTCACCTGTTGGACAACTCGGCCCAGCAGGTGGATTGGATAGTAATGGAGAGAGAGGATTGTTCCCCTTTTAATATAGGAGCGATCCTTCTCTCACCAACAAAATTGAAGAATACAATATATAGTAAAAATCCAATTATTCATAGTACAATTAGAATTTGGAAACAAATAAAATTAACTTTAAAATTAAGAAATCTATCGCTTCTTTCACCTATAGTTAATAATCCGTCGTTTAAACCATCTATTATAGATAAATCTTTTACATACTGGGACAGATTAGGAATTAAAACGTTTGGAGATATGTATGATAATGGAAATTTTTTATCATTTCACCAACTACAACTTAAATACAATTTGAGAAGTAATCAATATTTTAAATATTTTCAAATCCGTGACTATTTGAAAAAATATACACAAGAGTATCAAAATTTGTCTCCAGACCCATTAGACGATGCAATGAATATAAAGGCGGAATCAACTAATTTAATATCATACTTGTATAATACCATCCTAAATATAGAAATACCATCATCTGATAGGATTAGAAGAGATTGGGAACAAGAACTAGCTATAAAAATCTCGAAAGAGAGTTGGGATAAACACTTGTTATATGTGCATAAATACTGAAACCGAATGCAGAACTGATCAATTTTGGAACAATCAAAGCCAGTTTGGAGCTGACTTCGTTTCAAAAGAGCTTCCTTAATTACGGTTTAATAATGGCAAAAAAACATACTGAAATTCTGGAAAAATGCTCCCACACCAACGATAAAAATGTGGATTTCTAATATGTCGGAACTGTTACACCTAGAAGATATGAGATTCCTCTTAGCAGGTAAACCAGACCATTTCCAAAAGATTTGGTCTCCATTTATCGACTTATTACAAATAAAAGGTGCAACAAAATTTTGAAAATAAATGGTTTCAGGACCTGGTGAGGGGTGAGTAAAGATATGAAGTAGTAGGTACATCCCTTTTATCTTGTCTTATCTTATCTTACTTTTTTTTCTTTTTCCTTCTTTTGTTTTTTTTTGTTTAACTCTTTCTTGTGGTTTAGGTCCCTACAGGTTTCCCTGGACCACTCTTTCACTCACTCACTCACTATCTCTGCTAACTCTCTCTATCTTTTTTCTTATTAAAGTTTAAAATAAGAAGTGGTACAAGAAATGTATAATGTTATGTTTGTTTGAGATCACTGCACTGTACAATACTTCTAATTAAAAAAATAAAATAAAAAAAATAAAAATTAAATTAAAAAAACACAAAAGGGAATATTCATTTCTTTTGACAATTTGTTCATTTTAAATTCTAAGAAAGTAATAGATTTGGATCCCATTCTACATCTATGTTTTATGTAAACCAACAAAACCAAAACTTTCTGTCCACAAAAGGCTCCGCTTATTCGTCCAATTGCTTGTTGATCTCATTAGGTATAGGTCTCTCAACAATATCAACATAAAATTCTCACCCTCATGTATAAAGATCTTAAAAAACATTAACTCTTCCTCTTGCCATCCCTTTGACTCATTCAATTCCATTTTCCTCATCATTGATGATTATGTTTCCAATGAAAAGGCAATTCAATTTAGAATTCTTTCCAATATTCCTTCCAAAGGCAACACAGTAGCACAGCTGGTAGAGCTGCTGCCTCACAGTGCCAGAGACTTGGGTTTGATCCTGACCTTCTCGAAACGAAGTATCTCTAAACTTAACAAAACATTTTTAACTGCTTTACTTCTTTCAAGATAGTCCTCAAAACCCTCATCTGACCTACTTTCATTAGAAACATAAAAACATGGAAAATAGGTGTAGGAGGTGGCCATTCGGCCCTTTGAGCCATTCATTGCGATCATGGCTAATCGTCCCCAATCAATAATCCGTGCCTGCCTTCTCCCCATATCCCTTGATTCCACTAGCCCCTGGAGCTCTATCTAACTCTCTCTTAAATCCATCCAGTGATTTGGCCTCCACTGCCCTCTGTGGCAGGGAATTCCACAAATTCACAACTCTCTGGGTGAAAAAGTTTTTTCTCACCTCAGCCTTAAATGGCCTCCGCTTTATTCTAAGACTGTGGCCCCTGGTTCTGGACTCGCCCAACATTGGGAACATTTTTCCTGCATCTAGCTTGTCCAGTCCTTTTATAATTTTATATGTTTCTATACGATGCCCCCTCATCCTTCTAAACTCCAGTGATTAATCTTTCCTCATATGACAGTCCCGCCATCCCAGGGATCCCAGCATTTACATTTTGGCATAAAGATCACAGATGGTGTAAAATAAAAAAACTATTTGGGAAACCGTGTCGCACAGTCAACTACACCATGGAAAGTTCGGATAGGATAATGTCACATCTGCTGCTATAAAACCGTAAATGAAAATTTAGCATTTATTTTTACCTTGGAATTCTTTGCATAGTACAGTATCCGTCCGCGGAGCTTAAAGTATCTTCTCTTCCAGCGCTGAAATGAACTTGTCTGTTTCATTAGAAGTCCTTCTTTTATAATAGCCTGTGGGGATTGAAAACTCTGCATTTATAACTGAAAATAGAGTTAACCTACATAATTATGCAATGTGCTAGGCTTTAAAAGCACAGGACATGCAAATCAAACACAGAAAACCCAAACGACTATCCACCTCTAACCACAGATGCGCACAATATATAAAGCAATAACATTCAAGCTGGAGGCACTGCTGAGCAAACCATAATATAAAACCTACTTATTTGACTAGGCTTTTGGTCAGTTAACCTTTTCATATTACATCATATTCAATCTCCTGTGAACCACTTCTATCACTTGTACAACACCAATGGGCTACATGAGTGCAAGTTTATTACTATTGTAAGCATTTTCCAGTTTATCAATTGTTCACACCACACAAACAGACCTGCAGTCCAACTAGTCAATACCTGTTTTCAAGCTCCATACAAACGTTTTATCAACAAATTCTCAAGAGTCTTTTTGCATGCAATTATCCAGCTTTCCCCTACACAAAGATATTAAACGTTTTACTCCAGCTAACATGTTAAATTCTAACAGTTAAGTGAAGAAAGACACAAAAAGCTGGAGTAACTCAACTGGTCAGGCAGCATCTCTGGAGAGAAGGAATGGGTGACGTTTCGGGTCGAGAAATGTCCCACTGGAAACTTCCTTCAAAAATGGAAACCAGAGGACAGGAAGAAAATTACACTGAAATTAATTTAGAGCAGAAAGTTATGGTTGAGTATTTACGAAATGCAGATGAAGTGGGTTGCATACGGCTGATTTGGGACTGCAATTTTGCTTAATCTCCTTCTTGTTCATTGCTACTTTGAGAAGTTGGTTGAGTTGGCAGCCAAGGTCATTCAAGTATTGGATGAGGCCACATGGGCAGATGCTAAACTAATGCTCATGATCATTTAGAACTAGAATATGAACCATAGCCTGATTGTTGTGGCTGCCCTGGGTGTTTTTTAAATACATTTTCCACATGTAACAAGTTGTCACATCTTCTTTGACAAATTCTCAGATGATTCAAGGTGAATCAAGGATTTTTTTGCCAAAGAATATTAAAATTCTTGGGATTTTCATACTGGGTCCAGAACCTGAGGAGAGACAGAAACATTTTATTGCACCCAAAGATCATGCTGTAGGGTGCATATTGACCAAGTTTCACTAGGGTCAGTGGTACATATTTGCACATTTGATAATTGCCTGATGCTCTAGAACCTCTGGCATTTATATAATCCAGTCTCTGGCTCAGTTAAAACACATTGATAAAAGAATATAATTACCATCATTTTTGAATGTTTATGGACTACATAATAGGTTTTAAAAAATCATCACATATTTATCTAATTTTCCTTTAAAGCTACTATTAAATTGATTTCAATCACTCAAGAGACAAGGTCATCCAAAAGCCTTCCAAATTATAACCACTTGTTGCATCAAAAACTAGATTTTTTTTCTTGATCGTGCCAGTTCTTATGCTGATCAGAAATGCATGTTCCTAGTTATCAGCCCATTAGCCATCAGAAACAGTTTATTTTCTTTAAATCCTTCCTGACTTTGAACACTTTCATGAAATCTCTTTTGAGCCTTCACTGCTCTAAAGAAAATAACCTCCATTTTTTCAGTCTCTTAATTAATCTCTCAACACTGACATTTTTCTGGTACTTTCCTATGAACTCTCCAAAGCCTTCACGTCCTTTCTTTTATATGATATTTAGACTGATTCGGTTCTTGATTGAAGTTCAAACTATAGTTAAATAGATTCAGCATAATACTAAACAAAGTTACTAGCTTTTGTATTCTACGTATCTGTTCATCAAACTCAAGATCCCATATGCCCTATTAACCAACTGCTTTTCTAAAGTGTTTTTTTTATTATTTTTTTATTTTTTATTTATTAGAAGTACATTACATTACAACCACATACATTAGTACTCGTAACTTATGTCTTCTTACAAATAATGTACTCCATTTGTTTTTTACACTAGAAAAGGAAAAGATTGAAAGAAAGAAGAAAGTGAAGGAAAAAGTGAGAGTGTAGAAAATGTGACAACAAAAAAAGACGAAGACCCTATAAGAACAAAATTAAAAACAAAAGAAAAAGAGTTATGAAATAGACCCTAGAAAAGAAAGAGAAAAAGAGGAAAAAGAGAGAAACAAATATTTTTATGAGCATTACGCAAATGGGACATACCAACTCTTCAACTATCATCCCCCCTTACCTGACCTCAATTTTTTTTTAAGGTACCTTTGCACCCTATATTTGTAATAATTCTATAAATGCAGACCACGTCAGGTGGAAGTGATCTGGTTTACCTGCTAGGAGGAGTCTTATCTCTTCTAGGTGTAATGTTTCGAACATATTTGAAATCCACATGTTTATAGTTGGTATTGGAGCCTTCTTCCAAAATTTTAGAATTAGCTTTTTCCCAGTTATTAACCCATAGTCTATTAGTTTCTTTTGAAACACATTTAGTTCTGGACCATCTTCCGTTATTCCGAAGATAATCCATTCTGCTTTGGGTATCAGTCTTATTTTAAATAATTTTGTAAAGATTTCGAAAATTTCATTCCAAAATTTTTGAATTTTTGTACAGAAAATATAGTAGCTTCTTGGGATTGACATTTATCACAAATAGATGATACATTTGGGAAAATTTTATGAATTTTAGTTTTCGAATTATATAATCTATGTAAAATTTTAAATTGTATTAAAGTGTGTCTTACATTAATCGAACATTTATGCACGTTTAATAAGTGTTCATTCCAACTTTCCTTTGAAATTTTAATAGCTAACTCTTGTTCCCAGTCTCTTCTGATACCCTCCGTAGATGGTATTTGTACATTTAAGATAATATTATACAAATATGATATTAAGTTTGCTGATTCAGCTTTTATCTGCATTGCCTCATCTAATACATCTGCTGGGTTATTATAATGATCTTTTGTATATTTTTTCAAATAGTCGCATATTTGAAAATATTTAAAATATTGATTATTTCCGAGTTTATATTTTATTTGTAATTGTTGAAATGAAAGTAATTTTCCAGTTTCATACAAGTCACCGAGCGTTTTAATTCCTAGTCTATCCCAATGTGTAAAAGCTTTATCTATAATAGAGGGATTAAACGAAGGGTTATTAACTATAGGTAATAAAAGTGATAAATTTCTTAATTTTAAATTTTGTTTTATTTGTTTCCAAATTCGGATTGTACTATGAATAATTGGGTTCTTATTATAATTTATATTATTCAGTTTCATTGGAGAGAGGAGGATCGCTCCAATGTTTCCAGAGGAGCAATCCTCTTTCTCCATTACAATCCAGTCCACTTGCTGGGCGGAGTTATCCATCAGTTGAATCATATTTTTAATATTTACTGACCAATAATAATACATAAAATTAGGTAGTGCTAAAGTATTTAAAAGGTCAGGGTGTCCCTGTACATCACTGAAAGTATTTTCTAAAGTATTTAAAACCTTCAGATTTGAGCAAACATGTACCTTCAGACTTGTTCTCTGCTATTATTAATTTTGTATGAGTTAGCTTATATTATTGCTCCTCATAGACTAGCATTGAATTGTATCTGCCTTATCCTTGCCCATTCCAAATGTTTTCCGTCTTCTTGAAGTTTTTCTATCTTCCTTAAATTTTACCTGCTCTCAATTTCAACTGCACCCTTCACACACAAATCTGTTAATAATGCTTAGCAAAAATAACAGTGGTCACCAGCATTGTACAGTAGCAGCCAGTCATTAAAAAAATCAAGCTAAATCACAAATATTCCAGCCAAGATCACAACTGGGAAGATCACAATGAACGTTTAACATTGGCCTTGTTAGTTCACCATGATATGTCCCTGTCATTGTCTCAGTGGAGCCTACCAGGGAGAAGGCAATTCTGGATTTGTCGTGTAATGAACCAGATTTGATAAGAGAACTTGAGGTTAAGGAGCCATTAGGTAGCGACCATAATATGGTAAGTTTTAATCTACAATTTGAGAGGGAGAAGGGTAAATCGGAGGTGTCCGTGTTACAGTTGAAAAAAGGGGACTATGGAGCCATGAGGGAGGAGCTGGCCAAAGTTGACTGGAAAGATATCCTGGCAGGGATGACAGTGGAACAACAATGGCAGGTATTTCTGGGAATAATACAGAAGGTGCAGGATCAGTTCATTCCAAAGAAGAAGAAAGATTCCAAGGGGAATAAGGGGCGACCGTGGGTGACAAGGGAAGTCAGGGACAGTATAAAAATAAAAGAGAAGTACAACGTAGCAAAGATGAGCGGGAAGCAAGATGATTGGGTAATGTTTAAAGAGCAACAGCAGATAACTAAAAAGGCAATATGGGGAGAAAAGATGAGGTATGAAGGTAAGTTAGCCAAGAATATAAAGGAGGATAGTAAAAGCTTCTTTAGGTATGTGAAGAGGAAAAAATTAGTTAAGACCAAAGTTGGACCCTTGAAGACTGAAAAAGGTGAATTTATTATGGGGAACAAGGAAATGGCAGAAGAGTTGAACAGGTACATTGGATCTGTCTTCACTAAGGAGGCCACAAACAATCTTCCTGATGTACTAGTGGCCAGAGGATCTGGGGTGACGGAGGAACTGAAGGAAATCCACATTAGGCAGGAAATGGTGTTGGGTAGACTGATGGGACTGAAGGCTGATAAATCCGCAGGGCCTGATGGTCTGCATCCCAGGGTACTTAAGGAAGTGGCTCTAGAAATCGTGGACGCATTGGTGATCATTTTCTGATGTTTTATAGATTCAGTTCCTGTGGATTGGAGGGTAGCTAATATCCCACTTTTTAAGAAAGGCAGGAGAGAGAAAGCAGGGAATTATAGACCAGTTAGCCTGACATCGGTGGTGGGGAAGATGCTGGAGTCATAAAAGATGAAATAGCGGCACATTTGGATGGCAGTAACAGGATTGGTCCGAGTCAGCATGGATTTACAAAAGGGGAAATCATGCTTGACTAATCTGGAATTTTTTGAGGATGTAACTAGGAAAATGGACAATGGAGAGCCAGTGGATGTAGTGTACCTGGACTTCCAGAAAGCATTTGATAAGGCCCCACATAGGAGATTAGTGGGCAGAATTAGGGCACATGGTTTTGGGGGTAGAGTGCTGACATGGATAGAAAATTGGTTGGCAGACAGGAAACAATGAGTAGGGATTAACGGGTTCCTTTCAGAATGGCAGGCAGTGACTAGTGGGGTACCGCAAGGTTCGGTGCTGGGACCTCAGCTATTTACAATATACATCAATGATTTAGATGAAGGGATTCAAAGTAAATTAGCAAATTTGCAGATGACACAAAGATGGGTGGCAGTGTGAACTATAATGAGGATGCTATGAGGATGCAGGGTGACTTGGACAGGTGCAGATGTAGTTTAATGTGGATAAATGTGAGGTTATCCACTTTGATGGCAAGAACAGTAAGGCAGATTATTATCTGAATGGTGTCAAGTTAGGAAAAGGGGAATTACGAGGTCAGGGTGTCCCTGTACATCACTGAAAGTAAGCATGCAGGTACAGCAGGCAGTGAAGAAAGGTAATGGCATGTTGGCCTTCATAACAAGAGGAGTTGAGTATAGGAGCAAAGAGGTCCTTCTGCAGTTGTACAGGGCCCTAGTGAGACCACACCTGGAGTATTGTGTGGAGTTTTGGTCCCCTAATTTGAGGAAGGACATTCTTGCTATTGAGGGAGTGGAGGGTAGTTTACAAGATTAATTCCCGGGACGGCGGGACTGTCATATGCTGAGAGAAAGGAGCTGCTGGGCTTGTATACTCTGGAATTTAGAAGGATGAGAGCACTCCGTCCCCCTGCCTCTTCACCCTCCCTCTTTTTTAGCTTTAAAAAAAATCACTAACTTTTTGCTTTAAAAAATCCAATTCCCTTGTCCTGCCCCTGCCCGTTACATTGTCTCAAATGACAGGACTCGGTGTCCTGACTTTGTAACATTGTAACGGGCAAGGGAATTCGATTTTTTAAAGTGAGAAGTTAAATTTTTAAAGTTTAAAATGTGAATAACTTGAAAAATATAACATCAATTTGAACGAAACATTGATACAGCACACCACACCAATGATGAGTAAGGCGGTCCGAAAATTGTAGCGCTATCGTGTATCGTTATGGCGTAATTTGGGGACATCACAGAACAGACAGACATAGAAACAAACAAGATTAGAGTTTTAGTAATATACTAGACCAAGTGGGACCCTTCCCCCAACGCGAGGGGGTAGGGTGGGGGTGCGGCATCACACGGGAGGGCTGGTCCCCGAACACAATATTCCACCACTCACCCATAGCTCCCAACTGCGTGGCTGACGGGTTCCCGCAGTGACATAGAAGATGGAGGCATTACTATGCAGGCGCGGCCGACAGGCACGCAAGACGGGCACGGCAAGTGGAAAAGTGATTTATTAAAGCTTAAAATGTGAATAACTCATAAAATGTAACAACTTAACGTTAATGGTGAGATTTATTCAGTTAAGTTCTTTCTTGTTGTGTCTCTTGCTCCCAAACAGAATAAAAGCAATGTTAGTTTTTTTTTAGACTCTTCACTTCCCCGAGCAGAGCGAGCAAGGCGGAACTGAGCGAGTGGGGCGGAGCCGGGCGAGCGGGGCCGAGGCCAGCGAGTGGGTCGGAGGCCAGTGAGCGGGGCGGAGCCGACCGAGCCAGCGAGTGGGGCGGAGCCGACCGAGCCAGCGAGTGGGGCGGAGGCGTCCGAGCCAGCGAGCGGGGCGGAGGCCAGCGAGCGGGGCAGAGCCGAGGCCAGCGAGCCGGGCTGAAGCCAGCGAGCGGGGAGGAGCCAAGGCCAGCGAGCGGGACGATGCCAGCGTGTGGGGCGGAGCCGATCAAGCTGGGTGGAGCCGATCGAGCTGGACGGAGCCGAGCGAGCGGGGCCGAGAAAGTGAATCAAAAATGGCGAAGTATTATTCAAAGAATTAGTACAAAAATCGCGAAGTCTTATCTTTAAAGATCGCGAAGTCAGAATCAAGCAGTCAGAATCAATGAGTACATCAAGTAGTCGGAATCAAGCAGGTCGACCGTTGTGGATGTGGTGAAGCGTTTGAGGAATGTTCTGGAAATGCGACCCTCCCCCTGACGTCACTCGAAGCTCGTGGAATATTCTGTGTGTGAAACGGGCGCCGACCCAAGCCATCGCCGCGCCCACCTCATTGTGACGTCATCAGTCGAAGAAAGTCGGTTTAAAAGGGAGTTTGTCTTTTTTTTTTAAACTTTAATCACCAATAAGTCGTGAAATATAGCATAAAATCTTAAGTGAACCTGATTACTACGTAGAGGGGGAAAATGTGAGTCAGAATATGTGAAAATGTAAGTGTTTTGGCGAAAATATAAAGACACATACACACACATATACAAGATGAGACTTTTATAGGTATAGAGATATATATATATGCACACACATATACACACCCAAACACATACTTACACACACACTCACATCCATATATATATATATATATATATATATATATATATATATATATCCCATGCACAGCCAAACGCACAAAAAACAAACAATAATAGTGCCATTACAAAACCAATGCCAAGTCTAATTCACAACTTATTTGGAGATTGTAGTGTTTAATAGCCTGATAGCTGCAAGGAAGAAACTATTCCCGGATCTGGATGTTACAGTTTTCAGGCTCCTGCACCTTATTCCCGATGGGCGGGATGGTCTCTGATGATTCTGGCTGCCTCTTTGATGCAGCAACTCCTGTAAATCCCATTGATTTTGGAGAGGTCAGAACCCATGATGGACTGGGCAATGTTCACCAATTTTTCCAGCAAAGGCTGGTGTTTGAAATGTAATGGATCATATTCTTTATCTCTAACATCTTGTTTCTACTATCATTTGAATATCCTTGATGAATTCTTGTATCTCAGACATTTTTCATTTAATGAAGTACATAGGAACGTTATTCAAAATTAAGCATAGTTTTCTGCTTTTATTTTCTGTATCCTAAACACATAAAACATTTAATGCCATTACCTTTTTACCACATTTTTACCAATAAATGGTACCAATTTCAACTCAACTTTTATCTCCTTTTCATTAAGAGCTAAGTTTTAGGGTACATAACGGCAGACACAAAATGCTGGAGTAGGTCAGTGGTTCAGGCAGCATCTCAGGAGAGAAGGAATGGGTAACGTTTCTGGTCGAGACCCTTCTCCAGACTGATGTCAGGGGAGGTGGTGGGACAAAGATACCATGTAGTCGGAGACAGTAAAACTAGTGGGAGAACTGGGAAGGGGCAGGGGATGGAGAGAGAAAGCAAGGGCTATCTGAAGTTAGAGAAGTCAATGTTCATACCGTCTGGGTGTAAACCACCCAAGCGAAATATGAGGTGCTGTTCCTCCAATTTGCGTTGGGCATCACTCTGACAATGGAGGAGGCCCAGGACAGAAAGGTCAGATTGCGAATGGGAGGGGGAGTTTAAGTGCTAAGCCACCGGGAGATCAGGTAGATTAAGACGGACCGAGCGGAGGTGTTCAGCGAAACGATCGCTGAGCCTGCGCTTCTCGCCGATGTAGAGAAGTTTACACCTGGAACAGCGGATACAGTAGATGAGGTTGGAGGAGGTGCAAGTGAATCTCTGTCTCACCTGGAAAGACTGTTTGGGTCCTTGGATGGAGTCGAGGGGGGAGGTAAAGGGACAGGTGTTGTATCTCCTGCGGTTGCAGGAGAAAGAACCTAGGGAGGGGGTGGTTTGGGTGGGAAGGGACGAGTTGACCAGGGAGTTTCGGAGGGAATTGGGTGGAGATGGGAAGATGTGGCCAGAAGTGGGATCCCGTTGGAGGTGGCGAAAATGTTGGAGGATATGCTGTAAGCGACGGCTGATGGGGTGAAAGGTGAGGACAAGGGGGACTCTGTCCTTGTTACGAATGGGGGGAGGGGGAGCAAGAGCGGAGCTGCAGGATATCGAGGAGAACCTAGTGAGAGCCTCATCTATAATGGAAGAGGGGAACCCCCGTTTCCTAAAGAATGAGGACATCTCCTTTGCCCTGGTATGGAACACCTCATCCTGGGCACAGATGCGGCGTAGACGGAGGAATTGGAAAAAGTCTTTACAGGAAGCAGGGTGGGAAGAAGTGTAGTCAAGATAGCTTTGGGAGTCAGTAGGTTTGTAGTAGATGTTGGTCAATAGTCTGTTTCCTGTGATCTAGAAACGGTAGGGAGATGTCAGAGATGGTCCAAGTGAATTTGAGTGCAGGATGGAAATTAGTGGTGAAGTTGATGAAGTCAGTTAGTTCTGCAAGGGTTTCAGAAGAATATTTTTCAATAGAATTGCATCTGTCATCTGACGATGAGCTGATGTTTTCCCAAACATCCTTAATAATTTACTTTGGGACCATTAGGTGACCTTGATCTTCTCTTCTTGTCATTAAATCCAAATGATTCATTCTAATGAATTCTTCATTTAAAAAATTCATGCATAATACACTTACGCAAACCATTTCTGATACCCCACTGAGACCCTCGTTTATCTCTAACCTATCTCAATGCTGTCCCTTTAATATGCTCTTTTCTCTTCAATACTTCCCTTAAAGCTCATGTTTCTATGCAATGCCCACATTTATCTACACTGTATATGTTAATAAAAAATTATATTTAAGAAACATCTATGGAATTCTCTGTCAAAGAAGGCAGTGGAGGCCAATTCACTGGACGTTTTCAAGAGAGAGTTAGATTTAGCTCTTTGGGCTAAAGGAATCAAGGGATATGGGGAAAAAGCAGGAACGGGGTACTGATTTTAGATGAACAGCCATGATCATACTGAATGGCGGTGCTGGCTCGAAGGGCCGAATGGCCTACTTCAGCACCTACTTTAAAAAAAAATGTTTCTATGTTTCTATAACACACCTTTAACAAATCCATACAGTCTCTGAGTAGGTCATGCTTTTGTCAGTCAACAAGAATTCTAATCTGTACTTTGACTTCTGAACGTTATTACAAAACTGATAAGATTATCTGGCTTGTTCCCTTTTCTTGAACACACCTTAAACTTATCACTTATGCTTATCACTTGACATCATTTCTATTTGTGAATTTCTTGGGGAAAATTAGGCGTTGTGCAATCTCCTTTCAATAGTGGGGATACATGCCATTCAGGTCCACTAACCTTCAGCAAAAAAACAAACTGATGGAAGAGCTCAGCAGGTCCAGCGGCACCTATGGGAAGGAATTGTCCATGCACGTTGATTTTTAAGGCAAAGTGTCTCTTTATGTTCTGAAGACAAATTTGAAAGTCCTTTACATTCAGAAGTCATGTTGCTGTATTAGAGTTGTTAATTGCATGCCATGCATCATATAATGAAGGGATATCACCTCAGTTGTAGACTATCCAGTTATAGTGAATCATAAAATGATCAGAGAGAAATAATGTTTTAATTTCAGCCTGAAGAAGGGTCTCGATCTGAAATGTCACCCATTCCTTCTATCCAGAGATGCTGCCTGTAACGCTGAGTTGCTCCAGCATTCTGTGTCTATCTTTAACGTTTTAATTCATTTGGAAGAAATGTTTAAGATGCAGAAAACTTTAAATGGATTCAACAAAGATTGCAACAGAAAGTGACTTCAGCATATGGGCAAAGTGGTTAGGAGTGAATGATTTTCTGGTTGTAGCTGTCTGTGGGATAGGGTTTAGCTTTCAACGATACAATCATCCTCGTCCCATCCCTGGCCTTCCACTTTGCATCCAATCAATAATATTTGGGACCAAACCGCTGTTACAATAATCTAAAACCATGAAGAGGAAATTATTTAAAAAAATCAAATGTGTTATTGCATTTGCACATTAATCGCAATTCTGAAAACTGAATTATACTAAACCATATGGTCTGAAAGGCAAAACATTATTTACAATAGTTAAACGCACAGAGCCGGCCCTAGGAGTTCATGAACTGCATGTGAATAGGATTTGTATAAGTCCAGCATCAGGAATATATATTTTCCACTCTTCAATTTGACAGGAAGGGTAAATGCAAATATAGGTGGTAAGTTAATGGCACTCAGTCATCAGTACAAATCAATCTGGTACTTAATGTGTTATATGAAAAGTCATTGTGAAAAACACTTGTGCAAATTAATATTTAGCTCCACAGGTCAGACTGTTTCTACCTGTTCTACAGACTCTGAACACTATTGTTGTAAAGTTATTATCCTTATCTTGTAAAAACACAAAATGGGGCCTTTTGGCACTCTCGGTCTTTCCCTGTTCCGAGGGTGCAATCACATTCGTCCTATTGACCCTTTCCTTACTGCCCTTTAATTAATTCCCACTCACACCTAGTCATCAATTTTCTTTTTGTTTTGCCGTTAACCTACGCTGATGGTAAATTACAGAAGCCACTTAAACCAAAGACAAACATGGAATACTATGAATCAAAAGATATGGGGAAAGCCAAGGATGTCGTTTTGAGATGCAGGATGAGCACTGATCAACTTGACAAGATGATCAGAAACGAGAGGTCACTTGGCCTTTCCTACCTCTCACGATGCACCCATTAGTAACCCAGCCTGCTGTACATCGACAGGCCTGCACTCGCCATTGTTTCACCACAGTGCATGACCAGCATATCATATTCTTAGAACATTTTGCAAGCTAATAAACACTAATACTGAGGTTGTATAGTAATAGACCTACAAACATTGTTAATGCTTTGATTGCTATAGAGTAGATGGTTTATTGACCACACCCTATTCCATTATAACGTGGCAATACATTTCTATTCACTCGTGCTTCACTTTTTGGGGCTTACCTGTCAACATGCTGCCCCCTGGTGTTATACAATGCTAGACCTAAACTCACCCTGTTCCCTTCTTCTTAGGCAGTCCTCCAGGATCAAGTTCACATTTATTGTCACATGCACCTTAGGTACAGTGATATTTGAATTACCATACAGCCATAAAAGTAAAAAGAACGCAATACACAATAAATTTAACATAAACATCCACCACAGCGAAATCAACATTCCTCACTGTGATGGAAGGCAATAAAGTTCAGTCATCTTCCTCCTTTGTTCACCCGTGGTGGTCGGTGCCTTTGAACGGGCCGTTGCCGACGGTCTGCTGTTCAAGCCCTCTCGACGGGATGATGGAAACTCCGGCGTCGGGACAGATCGGAACACTCCACGGCATGGAGCTCCCGAGTCGGCCTTTTATTACCAGAGACCGCGGCTTCACGGTGTTAAATTCCACAGGCCCCCACTGTTGGAACACTTCCACAGCGATCCTCGGCAAAGGATCGGCCGCTCCTCGATGGTAAGTCTTGCGGCTTGAAGCTCCGGGCCGGTCTCCAGGAAAGGCCACACCAATCCATTTATTAGGCCGCAAAGGGGGGGATGGAGAAATATCACATCTCCGTCGAGGTAAGTGACTGAAAAAAAGTTTCCCCCTATTCCTCCCCCCCCCCCCCCCCCCCCCCAACATAAAAACATATCGAGAAAGGATTGAGGATAACTAAAAAGTGAAGGAACAAGGAACGCAGATGCTGGGTTACAAAAGAAGACACAAAATGCTGGGGGAGCTCAGCGGGTCAGGCAGCATCTTAGGTAAAGTCTGAAGAAAGGTCCCAGCTCAAAACATTGCCTATCCATATTCCAGTCTGAAGAACAGATGGTCAAGTCCAAATTTTACCTGAAACTTTGCCTATTCACGTTCTAGCCTGAACAAGGGTCGCCACCCAAACGTCGCCTATACATGTTCTGGTCTGAAGAAGGGTTGGTGTCGGAATTATTGCCTATTCATGTTCTCCCGAGATGCTGCCTGATCCGCCAAACTATTCCAGCACTCTGTGTCTTTTCTTGAGGATAACACGCTTTCACTCCAATCAGTTCTGTGGTGGCGATTAAAGACCATGTCATAACTGCAAGCTCTGCCACTGGAGGAACAGGAGCACCTTGACTAGTTGCTACATTGCCACCGCTTTTTAGGATGGGCTTCTATATGCTCCTGATGTATGTCTCTGTAGTTTTCAATTCTATCCTGAAAGCTCCTTCTCCATACGGAGCAGCCGTGAGCCAAGGATTTCCAGCAGTCAGGGGCGAAGTTGCTATATTTTAAGAGCTCAGAACAGTTCGTGTTTCGGATAAAACACAAAGTGCTGGACTAACTCACCAGGTCAGGCAGCATCTGGGGAGGGAATGGACTAGCGACCCGTTTTGGGTCGGGACCTTTCTGCAGACTCGCTTTTGATCTGTTTTAGGACTCTGTTGTCAGGCAATCAAATGATGTTTGAGACTCATGAGACTGCAGACGATGAAATTTGGAGCAAAACTAGACTACTGGCAAATCTCAGTGGTTAAGCAGCATCTGTTGACATCGAGTCTCTATATCAGGACTAATGGCACCTGCCCAAAGGAATTGACTGTGTGATTAGGACTTCAATGCTAGGCTTATTGGCTCACATTTCGTACCTGTGAATTTGGAGGATGATGTGCAGTCAGCCTTGGTGGTATTTCTTTGATACACCATGTAGCTAGTCTAGAACAAGAGCTCACATGAGGGCAGGGATCACTTCTGCAGGGATCCATATGATATAAAAGGCCATTTCAGCCTATCAAGGCTATGCCAGCTCACAGAACAATCCTCTTCCTTTTACTAATTTGACATGCAATTTGTTCATCCCTCCCCAACCCTCGATTTAAAATGACCAATAAACCAACCAATCTGGGATGTGGGAGGAAACTGGAGCATCCCAAACACAAGAAGAAGCTGCAGACTCCACACCACAGCAACTGAAGTCAAGAATGAACCCGTTTCCTAGAGATGTGAGGAAGCAGTTCTACAAGCTGCACCTTTTAAGATTTTGATCTTCAAACTCTCATTTCTCAGCTATAGGCTGTCTTGGCACATTCAAGGTGATGGTGAAGTTCTGGTAGAGGACTTTCATTTTGTGGGCATGAATTGTAAGGACCTTTCTTGCTTGATGTTTCAGTGAATGTGTCAACAATAATCTGGAGCTCAGTCTACAAACGTGTCCATGCACAAGAATCATCTGTGTATTTCAGCTCAATGACTGAGCTGCGGTGAATGTGCTTCTCAAGTGGAGGCAATGTAAATTGAAAAACAATGTTGAAGGACAAGGATCCTGCAAAGATGGCTCTTTCAGTGTCTCACAGTCAATCATTTGACCCACGCTAACCAACAGAAATCGTAATTTAACTCGACTATGAAGGCTGAGGTCCAACAATAAACCTGAAGAATAGATGTTGAATAGAATGAGCAGAGGCAATCCAGTAATCCATTAATAACCATGGTGCTCACAGATTCTTTACTCTTTTCAAGGGCATCTTTACACTTTTCAGATTGGTATTCACGACCTGCTAGAAATAACATATTGAAGTACTGCTCAACTATGGCTACATGTATCCTCAAATTGATCACTGTTGACTCTATCCCACAGGAAGCAATCCTAACCATTTGCCACTGTCCCTGAAGGAGAAAAAGTTGGAAAGTCATAAACCAACTGAGAAACAACAAAACCTCAGGAAGAGAGAGTAATGCAGCAGGAGTCCTAAAGCTTGAAGAAATGGAAGTTTAGTCACAAATTCACAACCTCCTCTCCCACATTTGGGGAAAAAAAGGTATGCCAGAGGACCAGTTTTGGATGCTGGTTTGTATACACTTTGATGAACCCAGGTTCAGCTGTACCATCTTTCTGTGGTCTCTCATCGGGTGATTGGTAGCATCAGTGAGGGTGAACAAAAACCTTTCACGGGATCCTACTGGCAGCTTAATGAAAATGGCTGCTATAATCATTGAATCTTTTTGCACAAGGAGCCCCTATAAGCCATGATGTTCAGATCCTTACAAATTAGCCCAGTCCGCCGTCTTCTCCCCAGTGGTGGTAGAGGAACAACAGTCCCATTTTTAACTTCAAGTAAGGGAAAACATTCTGAAATAAATATTTACTGTTTTGGAGGATAGTTTCCAGACCAGTGCAATGAGCCTGCCATTTTTAAAGTTTGTGCTTGCTATACATTCTGTACCACCAACTCAGGAAAACAAATATTAAAAATATATTCAAATAATAAATTCTTGAGATGTAAGCAGAGCAATAGCAATGTCACGGGACACTATAATCATCATCTGTTTGGAGAATCACAGAATCATGCAGCACAGAATTTGACCCTTTGGCCCACCCGAGTCCAAGCCAACCAACAAGCGGCAATCTTCACTAATCCAATTCAATTCTCCAAAATCCCCTGAATTCCACTCACATTTTATCATGCACCTAGACACTGGGGGAAATTTACAGTGGCCAGTTAACCTACATGTCTTTGGCATGTGGAAGGAAAATGGACTGCCATTGCAGTTGTACAAAATATTGCTGAGACCATACTTTGAGTATTGTGGAGAGCTCTGGTCACCACATTACATGAAGCAGAGATAGTGCAGAAGAGATTCACCAGGACGTTGCTTGGAATGGAGGGCTTTGGTTAAAAGGAGAGATTGGATAGGCCTGACTATATTCTCACTGGAACGTAGAAGGCCGAGGGATGACCCTATAGGGGCTTATAAAATGATGACGTGCAAATATAATATTTTTCCCTTGGCCATGGAGTCTAGAACCTGAGGGCACAGGTTTAAGGTGGGGAGGGAAATGTAAAGATTACCTGAGGGGTATGTTTTTTACAAAGAGGGTGGTAAATATCTGGAATATGTGGCCATAGGAGGTAGTGGAGGCAGATCCAATGATGTTTAAAAGTATTTGAACAGGTGCTTGGATCAAAAAGGCAAAGGGGGATACGGGCCTAAGGCAGGCAAATGAGATTAGTGTAGAAAGGCAGCATGGTCGGCATGGATGAGGCCATTGAATCAATGATTGGCTGAGTCGTTGACAGAAGCAGCACGGAAACAGTCCTTAGGTCCACCGAGTCCATACCGACCATCGATCACACTAGATCTATGTTATATCACTTTTCCATCCACTCCCTACACACCAGGGGCAATTTACAGAGCCCAATAACCGCATGTCTTTGCGATGTGGGAGGAAACCGGGGAACCCAGAGGAAACCCAGGCGATCACAGGGAGAACGTGCAAACTCCACATGGACAGCACCAAAGTTAGGATCGAACCTGGATCTCTGGCACTGTGAGGCAGCAGCTCTATCAGCTGTGCCACCATGTTGTCTTTGGAATGAATGTTGGAAGGAATTCTAAATTGAATGTCCTTGGTGGGTGAGGACTGAAATTTCTAACTTGTATTTTTTTGATTTTATGATTCACCTGGGGGAAGCTCATGCAGTCATAGGGAGAACATGGAAACTCCATAACACCAGCACCTGAGTTCAGGAATGTTCTCAGGCTGCTGGAGCTGTGAGGCATCAGCTCCATTAGCTACGGCTCTGTGCCACAGTCCTGCAGTGAAATCTTCAAATGAACAGCGCGAGGGCAAGAACCCACCAAATCCCACATCATCCTCTCCACGAAATATATCATTGCTGGGCCAAAATCCCAGAATATCTTACCTCGCGGTCTCGTGGGACTATCTCCGCCACACACACCACAGTGGCTCACCAGCACATTCTCAAAGGCAATTTGTAGACTCGGATTAAATATCGGCCTGTCCTTGACTCATTCCGTTCAGTTGCTTCTTCCAATTTCACCTTCTCCTGTCAGCCCTGTACTCACTCAATCTCAAATCTCACCTTTTATTCACAGCAGTCTTAACCTTAAGTTTGCAACCTCAGTGTACACAGCAATATTTTCCATAAATTTTCCATTTCTTATTAAACAAGGTTGTGAAATCTTTTCAGCATGCAAGCAATTGATTTTGTTGTTTACTTCAAAAATGTCCATTCCTTCATCATCCTTTATGTATCTAAAATACCAAACCTATTTCTCTTTTTCTGAATTTGATCAAGCGCCTTTGATAACAGTAAAGTAAGGGGTCTCAGTGCCCTGATGTTACAGCATAGCAGAGTGTCCCACTCCTGAACAAGTGTCCCCGAATATATTGTTCAGGAATTGCCTCTTCTATTTCAAGCTGCATCTCCCCTGGAGATGGACAGGAAGGAACAACATAATTTACTTGTAAGTCATTTCCATCTGTTTGCTATTAAGTCCGGTTACTTTTAAAATTAAATATCAAATCACTTTTAGCCGAACAGTTGTTAATTGCTTGTCAATGCCATATCTAAGTGGGATGCTGTAAAGTGAAGCATAGATGAACTATCTGCAGTGAGCAGCTGCTCTGTACAAGGTGACGTGGTGTCTGCGGCAGAGCTAGAGCTACTGTGCAAATCTTTGTAACCAATTGGTGGCGCAGCGGTAGAGTTGCTGCCTTACAGCACTTGCAGCGCTGGAGACCCAGGTTCGATCCCGACTATGGGTGCTGTCTGTACGGAGTTTGTACGTTCTCCTCGTGGCCGCGTGGGATTTCTCCGAGATCTTCGGTTTCCTCCCACACTCCAAAGACATACAGTTATGTAGGTTGCTTGGTGTATGTGTAAATTGTCCATAGTGTGTGTATGTGCGGGAATCGCTTGTCGGTGCGGACACGGTGGGCCGAAGGGCCTGTTTCCGCGCTGTATCTCTAAACTAAACTATCAGGTTCCTTCTATTTCAGTGATCAAGATGAACTATCCAAGAAGCAATGTAACTGTTTTCCAGAAATGCTTCCATTTAATTCTTCATTTAAATACAGACTGGAAGGATGATTGAATGAGGATTACACAGAGCCCAGGTGAGGAGATGCTGGATGTTGTAACTGCCTGTAGAGTGTGGTTAAAGTGTCCATTCGCCACACTCTGCCAAATCAAGCACCAACCTAGACAATGCTCACACTTAATATGTTTTTTATTTCAGTAAAATCACACATATCAGATAATGTGGTCAGCTCCAATGGAATTATTGTTTTAGAAGTTACAGCATACTGGGCAACTATCAGGGCTGCACAGTGCTACAGCAAGAAAAACTTCTGACGCACATCGCCAGAGACCCAGGTTCGATCCTGACCCCGGATGCTGTCTGTATGGAGTTTACACATTCTCACTGTGACCATGTGGGTTTTCTCCCACATCACAAAGATATGGGAGTTTACAAGTTAATTAGCCTGTATAAATTGCCCCTTGTGTGTAGAGAGTGGATATGACAGTGGTATAACTTACAACGTGTGAAATGGGTGATCAATGGTCGGCATGGACTCGGTGGGCCGAAGGGCCTGTTTCCATGCAGTATCTTTCAATCACCAAGCTGGCATTCTATTCTCTCTCTATTTTGAATTGTCAATCCTTTTTCGATGATCATACCATGGTCTTCAATGTAACCATACTGTAGTCTCATAATATTCTTTACACAGTTTTGCATCATACAAGTTTTTACACTCTCTTTAGCAGTTTGTGAAGTCTGGAAATAAGAGGTTTTTGGACAATCTTAGCAAATTACCCAGAAAGTCACAATATTCTGGAGAGCAGAGATGTATACAATGGAAGCATAAAACAAGTAAACCTATCAAAGAAATTCTGCACTGCAAAATGTGGCAAATACTAATTTTCTGTATAGTCAGTTCATAACTATACAGATAGAACCTCTATATAAAAGTGCATAGAAGGAAACTATATGGCATGTAAATTATGGACAGCAACCCAAATTAAGTGTAGATGTATTAAATATATTAGACCAATCGTGCAGGAGATGACATTATTGAATGCAAATATAAATTGTTCATATGTCGAACAGATAGCACATCATATTTTTAGAATATAATGCAAGCACCTGTGTAAATAGCGATGGCATTTCATATGAAAACATACAGAAGCCATAACAATAGGTGCCATTTTATACATGAATACATGGCAAATAATCTTCATTCCAGTAAATAACATACCCTGAGTAAATACTGACAAAGTACTGACAACATCTGCAAGAGCAGATATTATTATGCATTGCAAGAAATGAAATAGTGAGAAACATGAAAACAGGCATGTAACTTACTCACAAGGCACACAAAATCAGTCACATTAAAATAGATTAATGAATAGTCACATGCTCAAGGATTGTCACAGGTCACACAGATGGTTTCATTATATGTAATTATCCACAGTAATTCATGGTGCTAATACACTGATGGATCATCATAAGTTAACATAGATCGGAATGCCATATGAAAATATATAGCTCATACCACATCGCGCATAAATATCTACTTTTAGCATATCCTGTGCAAACAGAGAGATGTACGTCACTTGTGAATTTATGGACGCCACATCCTTGTGTCAATATACAGACCCAAGTCATGCATAAACATATTGGCAGCATGTCTGTGTAAAATACTGTGATAACTCATCAAGTGTAAATAAATGAATAGTATGTATTTCACAATGAAAGAAGGAACATCACATATAGAGAGCACATCACATATAAACATAAGACATAAGATATAGAATGCTAAGCTAAGATGTACAAATTAGGACAGTATGTCGCATTAATTGTCAAAACACATTACCTACATCTGCACAGATGGCAAATACTCATTCATAAAAAAATTGTGCATCATCTATTTTTTAATGTATAATCTGCATCATATATATCAACTATATTTAGTGATGTTATATACAGATGAGATATCACACCAAAATATTAACATGTTACTTAAAGGTGGAATGCCAAATGTAAATATATAGAGACACAAGGCACTGCAGATGCTGTAATCTTAAGCTAAAACGAATGTGCTGGTGGAACTCAGCAGTCCAGGCAGCCTCTGAGGAAGGGAAAGGACAGACGATGTTTTGGATTGGGACACTTCTTCATACTTTTGAAGAAGGGTTCCAATTTCCCTCCACGGATGCAGTCTGGACTGCCGAGTTCTCCAAGCACTTTGTTGTTTGCTCACTTTAAATACATAGGTAGCAAGTCACATATACTGTATGTCGTGGCACAGGTCACATTACACGGCATTTCAGATGTAAGTTTACAGTAAATAATAAAGTATCAATCAATCAATCAATCAAGCAAGAGGATCCAGCTTCAATATACTGGAGGATATCACATATCAATGAACAGGCAACAAAACAGATCACAAGTATAGAATTGCCATGTCATGTGCAAACATACAACTAATTTGTCACAGTAAATGACACATCAAGTCACCCAGTATTAATATTCAAACAACATGTAACATAAATATGCAGATGGTATCAGTAGAAAAGATTGATTGCACATGATGCATATCAAAATACAGGCCAATGCACCTAATGGAGCATGCATGCATCCATTGCTAATAGTAATCAGGGATTGTGTAAAAATAAATTTTACTTATTCATAGGGAATTCAGTGAAACAACTTGAATGATGTGCTCATACAAACATTATATCAACAACAACTTGCATTTTATGTAGCTTAGCTAATGTAAGGACAGCAAAATCACATTAGGATGGGAATGTGAGGATATTTAAAGTATGAGTTGATGGCAGACTGGGTACCAAGGAGGCGAAGGCAGGACAGGGCACACTAAGGGGCAGAAGAACGCTGGGGGAGCTCAGGTTTCTTGTGGAGGCAGAATGTCTGTCAGAGGTGTCAGAGGAGTTAAGTCTGGAGGTTTCAAAGGCATGGGTGAAAGTTTCAGCAGATGAAGCGAGGCCAGAGGCAGGTGGCATCAGGAAGGAGGAACAGATGATCACAGTGATGAAAGATGTGCAGTGAGAAATTCAGCAGGTCAAACGGGAGGCTGAGAGCACGCAGGAGGGATCCGTTATGACAGGAGCCGGGTGGAGGGGCAGAATTGGCAGTTCAGATTTGCAGTGGTGGTAGTTAAGGCAGGCACTATCCCAACGTTTAAGAAACATTTAGACAGGTACATGGATAGGATAGGTTTAGAGTTATATGAGCCAACACAAGCAGGTGGGACTATTGTAGATGGGACATGTTGGTGGGTGTGGGAAAGTTGGGCCGAAGGGCCTGTTTCCACGCTTCGTGATTCTATGACTCTAAAGACAAGGCCTCTCTTTGTGGACATGCTGGCTAAGATTAAACCGACTGTGCAGCCCAACTAAGAATGGTAACATTTAAACTCAAATACAGTGCGATTAGTGTGGAATAAACAGGGTCATTCCTCAAATTCTAATATCTGGCACCAAGATCATCCATTGCTGATTGCCAAGCGACCAGGAAGAAATCACAATGTGTGGAGGGAGTGGGACACTGTTCAAAGACCAGATTCCTCCCATCATTGAATCTTTTCCCATCTGCACCCACTGACCCTCTGCCCCATCTACTTTGGCTGCCAGAAATCACCACCGTCTCTCTTCTTCCCGCACATCTGTTGATACTCTTCCTGCTCCTCCATGTCATTTTCTTTGTCCAAACTTTATTGGTCTACAACCAATCTCACCTCCTAAGTCCTCAGTGTCCCCTCTGTCCCCCCCATTCACATTGTTGCGCACACACAGGGGAGGTGATGTAAGGGCAAGTCAGTGTGGTCCCAAGTTCAAATCTGAACTTTAGGTTAGGATGTGATACATGCGTAACATTTTTAAAATCATTAAACAAACCTCTGGAAAAAAACATATAGCAAACTGAATGTTTTGTTGTTTGTCTGCGTGTTCTGGCGGGTGAATTCCATCTGGCCAGCATCAGTCAGCATGCTTAGTGAGAACAGACGGCGAGAGCTATTTATAGCTGGCCACGACCCCTCAAGAGACTAAATATTTTCAGAGAAATACCAGGAAGTTGGGCTCATTTAGGTTAAACCACACGGCTCTATATTTTACACATGTCATCAGTTGGAGCAGGGAACCTTGGCCTCCCTGTGCAGTGAAGAATTATTTTAGTCTGGTTTCTGAGGATTACATTACCACTTGTGGAAACTAACTTTCATACTTAACATCAATATGGGACAAAAAAAAGAATATTTTGAGGCCGGTCTTGGTAAAACTGTATATACTGACCAAACTCAAGCAATCTCTCCTAAAAACTGATCTACAGACTGAACTCGAAACAAGATCACTGTCGGGGATGTGTGGAAAAAAATAAGAACATCCATCCCAATCTCTTGGAATGTTCAAAGAAATAAATCAAATGTCTCTTAAGACCATTGGAGATGAAACTCTTGTACCATATGTCGTTGCACTGATTACTAACACACTGTTGCTTGTTCATATGATTATAAGTTAGCAAATTTGAACTCTACAACACATTTTATATTGAGTGTCATGCTCCATTTTTGGATCACTGTTCGGTCATGTCTCTCAACAATAACCGGATGAGAAATCCCCATTATAACACTCCCTGCTGCGTGCATGCTGATGTAAACCGTTCAGCAGATAACGAGTTCCATACATCCCAAAGGCATCACCTGCAGCAACACCAATGCTTTTTATGACAAGAACACTTACTTCTAACTCTCAGTTTAGAGTAAACTTACTGCTAAAAAAATGTCTCCAGTTTTTTCTTTGTTACTTAAACCTGTCATAACCCCACACAAATTGGTAGTAAGGAAGGCAAATGTAATGTTCGCTTTTATTTCAAAAGGACTAGTATATAAAAACAGGATGTAATACTGAGGCTTTAAAAAGCAATGGTCAGACCACATTTGGAGTATTGTGTGCAGTTTTGGGCCCATATTAGTTTAGTTTAATTTAGTTTAGAGATACAGCGTGGAAACAGGCCCTTCGGTCCCCATGCACTAGCACTATCATACACATGAGGGACAATATTACCAAAGTTAATTAACCTACAACCTTGTACTTCTTTGGAATGTGCGAGTAAACCGGAGCACCCGGAGAAAACCCAAGCGGTCACGGGAGAAGGTACAAACTCTGTACAGATAGCACCTATAGTCAGAATCGAACCCGGGTCTCTGGTGCCATAAGGCAGCAATTCTACCGCTGTGCCACCATGCTGCCTAATCTGGGAAGGATGTGCTGGTGTTGGAGAGGGTCCAGAGGAGGTTACAAGATTATCTCGGAGATGATTGGGGCAACGTGTGATGAGCGTTTGACGACACTGGACCTGTACTCGCTGGAGATTAGAAGGATGAGGGGGAGCTCATTTAAACATACCGAATAGTGAAAGGTCTGGATAGAGTGGATGTGGACAGGATGTTTCCACTGGTGGGACAATCTAGGACTAGAGAGCACAGTCTCAGACTAAAAGGCGGTACCTTTAGAAAGGATATGAAGGGGAACTGCTTTAGTCAGAGGGTGATGAATCTGTGCAGGGCAAGTCATTGGGTATTTTTAAGGTGGAGAATAACAGATTCTTGATTAGCAAGGGTGTCACGGGTTACGGGGAGATGGCAGGAAAATTGGTTTGAGAGGGAAAGATACATCCACCATGATTGAATAGTGGAATAGACGCGATGGACTACTTCTGCTCCTACGATTTATGAACCTGTGAACACAGTAGCACAGTGCTTGTGCCCCCTGCTGCTATCAACGTCAAGTTTGCAGGATCTCTGTAATCATGTATGTTACCTCCAGATATCCCAGATTCCTCCCACTTCCCAAGACACCCGAGTTAGTTGGGCAATTGTCCGATATAAATTGGCCCAAGTGCAGATGCGTTGTGCGGAGAATTTGTTACAGGGAAAATTCATGGAAAAATGGGATTGCTCTGTGAGCCAGCAGACCTAATGGGCTGAATGGCCACCTTCTATGTTGTAGGAAAATATGGAGATTTCCAGAAATGTTTCAGCAAAACCCCTTAAACTTATTTCTAATTTTCAAGTCAAGTACGTTTATTGTTATTTGTATGGTGAAGTACTGGTGCAGTGAAAATTGCCACAACATCACAGGCACAGAGACTAAGATAACACACAAAAATATGAATAGAACATAAAACATAGAACAGTACAGCATAAGAACAGGCCACTCAGCCCATGATGTCTATATCGAACATGATGGCAAGACCATGTCTCCCTGCACACAATCCATATCCCTCCATTCCTTGCACATCCACATGACTATCCTAAGTCTCTTAAATACCACTATTGTATTTGCCTCAACCACCACCCCTGGCAGCATGTTCCAGGCATTCAAGGAAGAGCGCTGGACTGTCCATGACCCTTCAACTGCACACCCAAGCTCCATTTAAAAGTGATATATTTCGCACCACTCCCACACTGCCCCATTATACTTAGCCATGGAGAATTTGGGAGTCCAATCTCACACAATATGTTCAGAGAAATTGTGTGAAGAGTTATCAGAATAAGTATACACAAAATGCTGGAGTAACTCAGCTGGACAGGCAGCATCTCTGGAGAGACGGAATGGGTGATTTTTCAGGTCGAGACCCTTCTTCAGACCCATTTCTTCTCTCCGGAGATGCTGCCTGTCCAGCTGAGTTACTCCAGCATTTTGTATCTATCTTCGGTCTAATCTGCAGTTCCTTCCTACACATATCAGAGTAACTTGTTGTGTGGGATATCTTGTTTAAATCTTTATGAAGATCCAAGGGGGAAGGAGAGTTAGGCAAGTGTTGTGACTGCAATACTAATGATTAGGTGCAGAGTACAGAGGAATTGAGGATTGCAATGTCTGGATCACTTGAGCTGTGATAGTAAGTTCAATGTTAACACCAATTTACCAGGCTTGTCGCCCTGGCTAGAAGTTGGAGCTAGTCCACTTCAAATAGACTGAGTGGCTGGTGGACTAAATGTACAATGAATATCAGACACGCAACTGGATAACCTCCAAAACTGTCTGGTGTAGAGCTAAGATAGTCGACCCTCCTTCACACCTGGGAGAGCAAATTGACCTAACATTGCAGCACTATTGATCTTTCGAAGAGCTGAAATGCTGTGATCTGTACAACAGTAGCATCTTAGTTCCACTCAGTCATGAACGCATTAGGATTTGGAGACAGTTTCTACCAGGGATGAGATATATTACTGTTTTGTCTTAACATTTCAGTTTTACCTCTGCCATTGACTTGTAAGTGAGCTTTAAATCCTTGCTGATTAAATAATAGTCATCCTGGAATCACAAAAGGGGGCCTCTATTCCACATGCTGTTATTGAATCACACCTACCCACCTCTCATCATGTATAACCATTCGAAGATGCTTAAACATGAGCTCAATTAATAACAAATGTAATATCTCGTACATTGTACATGTTGTTTAGAAAGTAAATGGATGTATATATAGGTAGAAACAAAGAACTGTAGATGCTGGTTTACACATAAGGGCCAAGGTGCTGGAGTAACTTACCGGGTCAGGCAGCACCTCTGGACAACATAGATAAGTGACAGTTCGGATCGGGACTCGAAAACGTCACCTATCCCATGTTCCCCAGAGATGCTGCCTGACCTGCTGAATTACTAAGGTAGACAAAAATGCTGGAGAAACTCAGCGGGTGAGGCAGCATCTATGGAGCGAAGGAAATAGGCAACGTTTCGGGTCGAAACCCTTCTTCAGACTGAATTACTACGTGTGTAGGAAACAATTGCAGATGCTGGTTTAAATCGAAGGTAGACACAAAATGCTGGAGTAACTCAGCGGGGTCAGGCAGCATCTCTGGAGAGAATGAATAGCTGACGTTTCGGGTCGAGACATTTCTTCAGACTGAATAAAGGTCTCGACCCGCAACGTCACCCATTCCTTCTCACCAGAGATGCTGCCTGACCCGCTGAGTTACTCCAGCATTTTGTGTCTGCTGAATTACTACAGTACTTTGTGTCCTTTCAATGGTTTTCTCCCTTTTCTGATGCTTCTATTCCAAAGAGCATAGCACATAGAGGAGGTTTTGGTTGGCACCCTTCTTCTCACTGATTCAGACAGGTAGTTTTGCTACCATGTACATTTGGATATAAGGCGATCGATGATTTAGGGACAAGTATTTGTATTACGTGGGCTGAATGCAAAAACAGTATTTCATGGTACCTTGGGACAGATAATAAAGAAACCATTGAACCGTTGATTTTTTTATCACGAGATTTCGATTGGGAACTAAAGAACTGCATAAGTTATTTTGGAAACTGACAAGTATAAAAAAATGCTGTCTAAAAAAAGTTTGCACGTAACCTCCCAATGGATGTAATCAGATACCACTGTCCCTCAAGACCGTCTGTCACTTTCACTGCTGGGAGCTATTGGAATTGACAAGCAATGGTTTCTATTGACACTTGCACAATATGTCTCTATTAAACAATGTAACATGAGGCCCTTACTATTTTTAGCTTGCAGTAACAAAAATAAACATAGTTATTAAAAAAAAACTTTATATTTGTAAATCCTACAGAGAAAAATAACTTAGAAACAAAGAACTGCTGATGCTGGTCAAAATACAAAAGGACACAAAGTGCTGGAGCAACTGAGCAGGTCAAGCAGCATCTCTGGAGAAGATGGATAGGTGACGTTTTGGATTAAAACTGAGTCAGAAGAAGTCAGGGTTACTGCAGCACTTTGCACCCTTTTGTGGAGAAAAATAAGTTTGCTAGTCAGAATCGGAAACTCTTGTGCCACCCTTTTCCCCTATTGACACAAATATCTTTACAACAGATGTCCTATAACATGAGCACTCCTTGCATATAACACCTGTCACATTATAGCAGAACTACCTGTGTACTTGCTCACCTTTAAACATGCTCTGTGATATGAATATTTTAAGAACTATTTCAGCTCTTAAGTGGACTTGAATAAAACATGAAATATAATGTTTGGAGACAGATCTAACCCTGATCTACACTGCTTTCTCACCAACCTTAACATGAAGTTATGGTCCTTGACATTATCTTGAAACATAAGAAGAAGACAGGCAGAGAAGTCTAAACAGTACATCAAGCCTCTACCCCACTGATGTGCCTCAACATTTTCGATTCCCAGCACACTCTCTTTTCCTTAGCTACTCTAATCTTCCCCACCGCCCAGAAGTGGAAGGGAAATGAATTCATTTGAAGAAAAAAGACAACACGCTAAATTCATAACAGCATTTTGAAAACTGCGGTTCGAATAGACCTTTCGGGAGGACACCCAGCCAATTTTCCTGTCACATACACACTGGAAGGTTGACCAGTGACAGCTGATCAAAGACTCCATCACTCTTCAATAAGTCAGGTCAACCACCACGGATTAACATTGAAAGAAGTCAATCTCCGGCAATATCACAGTCCTATCCAATAAACAGTTAACATCATGAAATCCCGACAATGGTTTCCCACAGATTGTCCACCTTATGAAACGATGCACAGTAACATTTAAGGAAAGCCGCTACTGCAGGACATAGGGAAGTTCTATGTGAAATTGTTTTCTGAATAAGATTCAGAGAAAAGATCTCGTCTATAGATTCAAATGGGGGGGGGGGGGGGGGAATATTCCAAGGGATTGGATCTGGACACAACTTCTGCCCCAGGATAGGATCTAGGGATATATCGTTCACAAAGACTGGATCCAGAGACATGTAATACTCAAGGAATAGACCCAGGGACTGATTATTTGCAGGTTTTTGAGCCAGGCACAGGTCTTGTCCAGAGATTGAACCCAGACAATTATGATTCTTAGAAATTGGACATATTCCAGGGATTTAATCTAAGGAAAGTACAGATGAACCCGTTCGTCTCTGGGAATGAACAATTCCATGGTCATTCGTGGAATTGGACTGATTACTCCCATGAATTGGGCGCAGGGGTGCGTGTTCCCCGGACAAGACCCATGGATTTGTACACACGGGCTGGTTATGCCCAGTGATTTGGATTCAGGGGTCGGTTGTTCCAGGGTTTGTACTCAGGGGTCGGTTGTTCCCAGGGTTTATGCCCAGTGCCGGCTGTGCCCAAGGCTTTGGACCAAGGGGGCAGGGGCCGGCTATTCCCTGGGACCGGACCCGGGGCCAGAGGGATCGGACTGTGCTTGGCAACAGGTTTATGCTGCTCTTCTCGTCGGCTGCACCTCCAGCTCAGTTCCCGGAGATACTTCACTCGAGGCTGAGGCGGGCGTGTGGCCTGCCCGGCATCGGCTGCAGTGCAGGGGTCCCGGCCGCGCCTCCCGCTGCCCCGACCCCGGCCTCACCTTGCTGCGGATCTGGCCCGAGGTCGACACCTTGCGGATCAGTTTCTGCGCGGATTCGTGCTCGGCTTCGCTGTCGGACGACTCGTCTCCCACCGTACTCCCGCTGGCGAGCCGCTCCCGAACCCCCAACTCGCACACAGACCCGGCGGCCTGCGCTTCCCGAGCCGCCATCATTACCGCAGCAACCGGGCCTCGGCTGAACGCAGTCGCCAGGGGGCGCGCCGGAGCCTGCGGTACCTGGACTCGCCGACGGGGGCAGCTCCGGAGGCCGCGGTACCTCGACCCGCCGCCAGGAGGAGCGCTGAAACCCTCAGTAAACCGACCCGCCGCCAGGGCAGCGTGACTCGCCCTCAAAGGAGATGAGCTCCTGCGGGATAAAGTTCTAACCTCCCGCCGGGTAATTACGGGGTGACTCTCAGACTACTAGTAGAGGGCGATCCAGGCACCGGACATTGCGAGTCAAATGCAATGCCAATTGTAGGTGATGGTATTCAGAAGATATACAATTCTTTATTGTAGTTATTTATTTTGTTTCTAAATGAAGTGAATTTAAGATTAACCAAAGAATCAGTATACACTCTAACCAGGCAGTCTAGTGAGCAATAGCAAGTGAATATTAATTTGAATTAACAAAACTTTGCATTCACTCAACAGTTTTACTGCAAACATTTTCCAAGTTGTTTACAGCTTGGGGAAAAAACCATAATGTGGTATATTATAGCAACACGAGATATCGCAGATGCTGGAATCTTGCTCAAAAAAAGTGCCAGAGGAATTCTCTACAACTCCTTTGGGAATGTTTGTTCATTCTTGTCTACACAACCGACCCCCTTCCCAGGCACTTTCCCCCTGGAACCACAGGAGATGCAACACGTGTCCCTGTATCTCTCACTTCAATCCAGGGTCACCGGCAGCTCTTCCAGGTGAGATGTGCATCCCTTACAATCTTGTCTATTGCATTCAGTGCTCCTGTTGTGGCCTCCTTTACACCAGCAAGACAAAGTGTAGATTGGGGGGGGGGGGGGCTTCTCCATATACATGCTGTCTGCTCCCAGTTGCAAACCCTCTTAACTCTTCCCAGACTTTCAGTGCTTGGCCTCCTCAATTGCCAGAGTGAATCCACTTGGAAATTGGAAGAACAGCACCTCGTATTCCACTTGGGTAGGTGAAAACCCATCAATTTGAACTTTGAATTCTATTTCAGGTAATACTCTCTTTTTGCCCCACACCTACCCCACTCCATACCCATTTCACCCACTCTGTGCTCCTTCTTCCCGTATACTCATTTCCCATCCCCAAATCCCACATTTCCTTTTATCCCCTCTCCCATTCCCTTTCACACATATCCCTTCCTTCGATTTTATGTTTCACACCTTATCAATACCCTCGTCTCCTTTTCACCTCTCGTCTTTGGCACTACCTCCACCTAGTTGTTAATAACCACCCTCACATGTATCTACCTATCACTTTCCAGGCTTTGCTCCACCACCATTTTTTCTTCCCTCTACTCCCAGTCTGATGGATATTGACCTGAAGCATCATCTGTCCCTTCACAGATGCTGCCTGACCAATGTGATAAATCATTTTACAAAATAAAATTATCCCGACAGAACGCATGCATTACTATGAAGGTCAGTTTATATCCATTATTTTATTTGCTGACAAATGAACAAGACGAGATGTTGGCAAGTTAACAACAAGCAATACAAAAGCACGGATAACATCAATATTCCTAAATGTAGGAAATATCAGTATGATCAACTCAAGGTAGACATACACAGCAAGCACCACACAGCCAATATCTGCTTTTTTCCCCTAACCCTCAGTGTCAAAAGTATGACCTGGATTGTACAGTCTCAGTACTTTTACAGGTCAACATTAAGTATCCATGGTCTTCACATACTGCATGTCACGTTCCCTTTGACATTCTTTCATGCTACTTTAACAAGCCATGTTTCTAAAACGCTAATGTCTGCCTCGCCTTCATCTCCTTTGTTCCCTCTCACACTGCACTCTGCAAACTCGATCTTCATCGGTCCCTGGGAAAAGTCATACTCTTTGCCCTTCCGTCCTAAGGGTACCGAGCCGGCAATGCCAGATCCATCCAAGGCCTTGGGTGCACCAGAGCGAATTGTCCGCAGAGTGTTTCTGTGAGAGGAAAAAATGTTCTGAATATTATAATAAAAATTGATGGCCAAGAAAAAGGCTTAGCAAAAAATTAGTTCATTTAACCCTCCTCACAGGACAGCTGTGAAGCAACTTTAAGCACAAATATTGGACATCAGACTTCTACAGATCGTCCTCAAATGTGTTAAGTTAAACATTATATAATCTTTAAGAATTTCAGAAAACAACAATTTTGCATTTGATTGAAAAGTTGAGCATATGCCGAATCACACTACAGTAAAACTTGTTCATTCCTTCAGCAAGAGGCAAAGTTGAAGATAATGTTTGTTGGTGCTTCTATTTAATAACACAGGCAAAATGTAGCCCAATTATAAAGAGGAACTCGATAGGAAAAATAAATTATAAAAACTATTAGGATTGAAGGCAGACAAGTCACCAGTACCCAATGGTCTGCATCCAGGTAGCTGCAGATAGTAAATCCATGAAGTGACATTAATCAAAAATCCAAGGGAGAGGGGAGTATCAACGGATTGGCCATCTCTATACACAATGCCCTTGTTCACAAAGTGAGGGTTGCAAAAATAGCAAGAAACTGCAACTTTAAGTTATGTTGCTGTAGTCTATAATAAGAAAGAAATAACTAGTCACTAAGAGTTTAATCCAATTAAACCAAGTCAACATGGTGTACGGCTTGGGTGTCCTTCCCTCTGTGTTTTCTTGGGCTTTTACGTATTCTTATTGAAAGCATTTCACTTGTTCCGTATAACATCAAATGCAAATCACTTAAAGTTATACGGAACTGGTGACATGTTTTCCCCACTTCACAATACAAACATTATTCACAGCCAAGATCTAGAAAACAACTTAGATACCAACTTCAGAAGTATAATTAAAATGCAGAAAATAAAATTAGATTATGAAATATATCTTCTGTAACCTAAGCTAGCGATGTAAACAGAAACAACCACCACCTCGTCGAAGAGAAAAGCAAGTCCCAGGAACCCCACAATTGTATTCAACTGGACCGTTATTATAGACAATAGGTGCACGAGTAGGCCATTCGGCCCTTCGAGTCAGCACCGCCATTCAATGTGATCATGGCTAATCATCCCCAATCAGTACCCCGTTCCTGCCTTCTCCCCATATCCCCTGACTCTGCTATTTTTAAGAGTCCTATCTAGCTCTCTCTTGAAAGCATCCAGAGAACCTGCCTCCACCGCCCTCTGAGGCAGAGAATTCCAGACTCACCACTCTGTGAGAAAATCACTCCCTACACACCAGGGCCAATTTACAGAGCCCTTATTACTCCTTATTCTTAAACTGTGGCCCCTGGTTCAGGACTCCCCCAACATTGGGAACATGTTTCCTGCCTCTAGCGTGTCCAAACCCTTAACAATTTTTTATGTTTCAATGAGATCCTCTCTCATCCTTCTAAACTCCAGAGTGTACAAGCCCAGCTGCTCCATTCTCTCAGCATATGACAGTCCCACCATCCTGGGAATTAACCTTGTAAACCTACGCTGCACTCCCTCAATAGCAAGAATGTGCTTCCTCAAATTAGGGGACCAAAACTGCACACAATACTCCAGGTGTGGTCTCACTAGGGCTCTGTACAACTACAGAAGGACCTCTTTGCTCCTATATTAGATTCCTCTTGTTATAAAGGCTAACATACCATTTGCTTTCTTCACTGCCTGCTGTACCTGCATGCTTACTTTCATACACTGTAATTAATTCTATAAATCTGATAACATTTGTAGCATAGTCGTACACTGAATTTGTAGTACCTTCAGAATTCTGAAATCACACATGGTCTTTTACTGTTTTTTATTCCAACATCGCGCCTGCGAGAAGACAATACTTACAGCTCCTTTTCCAGTTGTTGTTGAATTAATTTTGCAGATTTGGCCATAGTCACATCTGGAATTCAATAGAAGGACAACATTTAATTTTTAATTCTACTGGTTTACAAGAATGATCCTAGGAATGAGTTGGTTAACATGATGAGCGTTTCACGGCATTGAGCCTATATTCGCTGGAGTTAAGAAGAATGAGGTGGGGACCTCATTGAAACGTACAGAATAATGAAAGGATTGTATAGAATGCATGTGGAGAGGATGTTTCCACTAGTGGGAGTCTAGGACTAGAGGTTATAGCCTCAGAATAAAAGGACATTCTTTTATGAAGGAGATGAGGAATTTCTTTAGTCAGAAGATGGTGAATCTGTGGAACTCTATGCCCAGAAGGCTGCGGAGGCAAAGTCAGTGGATATATTTAAGGCATAGATAGATTCTTGATTAGTACGGGTGTCAGAGGTTATGGGGAGAAGGCAGTAGAATGGGGTTAGGAGGGAGAGACAGATCAGCCATGATTGAATGGTGGACGGGCCAAATGGCCTAATTCTACCCCTATCTCCTATGAGTGTACAAGGAAATCCATTGGTGCATGAACCACAAGACAATATTCCATCTTTCTCCTGATTGAATGTGCAGATGTAACAGAACATGTTACAATTGACAGCAGTTACTTAAAACCGTTCTACATACATGCCGTTTGCTGGTTTGGGATTTTGAAGAAAATTACTTGAAACATTGACATAGTAACTGCTAGGAATTAAATTGCTTGCAATTTAAGATCATATACCCAGAATTCTATCCAGTGGATCGCTATCCCTGCCACTCAAATTTCAGTGACCCGCAGACCAGATACTAGAGGAGCTCCTCTAGTATCTTTGCCGCAGGGTGCCTCTGATGTGCTGAGCCACGACTATTATTTGTCCATTCCATTGGGATTCAAGATCCCGATCACGCTGGGATTCTCCAGTATCACTGCGGGCATCCGTTTTCCCCATCCATCTCAGTGGGACCAGCAACGGAGCTGCAACCCCATTTATCTGAATAGCGATTTCAGATCCCATAGTGGCGAAGCAGGTGGAACTGCTGCCTCACAGCACCAGAGACCAGGGTTCGATCCTGACCTCAGGTACTGTCTGTGTGGAAGTTAGCATGCTCGCCCTGTGATCGCGCACGTTTCCTCCAAGTGATCTTTCTCACACATATTAAAAATGTGCCACTTTGTAGGTTAATTGTAAATTGCCCCCAATGTGAGAAAGTGGGTTAACAGAACTGGTAATCGATGGTCCGCACGGACTTGATGGGCTGAAGGGCCTGATTTCATGCTGAGTCACTAAACCACACCAGATTAAATGGGACAAAACATGGAAAGCTAATGGTTATTTTAATTACCTTCATTTTAATACTTTAAAAAGTTAATTACTGAAAGAACTCCATGTCATTTTGAAGACTACTGAAAAGCAGAGACACACTCCCATTGCTCCAATCAATGTGTGGTGGATTTGTCAGGCGGGAGCCCTCCAGATCCAGAAGGCACTGCCAAGGCCTCAGTGCCAGTTGCCCGACACCTCCAGTGGTTATCTTGTCAGCCCTCAGCATCCAACACAAGTAAGTGTCAACTGTATGGGATCACAGGTAGATAATTCTGCTTGATTCACCTTGCAACATCCATGTTGACATTATTTGGCTAGTCAGGTTTCAATTTTTAATATGTTCCAAATGGAAGATACAAGATGCATTTCTGATTTAACGATACCTTGCATGCCGAACCTTCATGTAAGTATAGAATTACCTTTGCAGTCCTACTGATGGGTTGGGAATCAAGACCTCCCAACCACAAAACCAGTGCAGAAAGCAACCTTCACATCAGAAGCACTGACAAGTTGTAAGTGAAGCAAGCATTTTAGGGAACATTCAGAATGGAATCTTTTGAATAGGAAAAATATCAACTCACCTTGCTTGTTACAAGCTATTAGAAATGGAGGTGTATTCTTCACAATCACTGCATCAGTTAGCAACATGTAGAGGAATTCAGCAACATCCTTCACTTCTTTTTGAAACGACACGCTGTCCACTACAAAGACAATAGCTCTGTGTGAAAAGAACACTGAATTATGCCCACACTCACTCATTCTCAGCAGTTTAGGCTCTTTTCCAAATGGTAGAATTCTACTTTATTTTTGCTGTTCTTTGGCACCTTGCATATTTAATACCAGAAATAAATAGTAGGAATCAAATTAAATTCTATGCTTTCATTCACAAATAACACAGCACAAAAGATAAATCAAGTGGCTCACTAATGCCTCCAAACAATATTTCTAATGCTTCAAGTAAAATGGTCAATGATCAATCAACATATCGATCAGCTGACATACCAATATTTTAGTGAAGTAATGTCTTGAAACCAATGCAAACTTGCATTGGAAACATGGACGGGACCGGTATTGACAGCAATTTGGCAAACCTTCAACACCAACTATATCATTGACCAATGCAAGGGCTTGTGAAATTTTTTGGGGGAGTTGCTAAGTTTGAGGGGTGGAGGTAGGGATATGGGAATCTCAAACAGAATTCAGGAAGGAATAAAGGTAGGAAGTGGAACCAAAAGTAACCAAAATAGAGTCAGCAGGAACAAGGGCAAGTAGCAAGCAGGGTCAATGTAACATTGAAATGGCAAAGAGAAAGGTGCTATTGTAGTGCGTGGGTCTCGGAATGAAGCACGAAGTCGTATTTTGAGAAGCACTTTTTATTAGGTTCCTCCCAGTTCTAGGGAAGACCAAACGAGAGGAAGATGGCACCCAAACCCCTGCCTTTAAAGCCTCCGGCTAAGGGCCGCCTCCGGACTGAACCACTCCTGTGCCGAGGGGTTCGACACTATGATGGCACGACCCTTGGGAGCCGCCACAGGACCCCCCCCCCCAGAACCAGAGGCACGAAACGCACCGGCGGGCGAACGACCTGGCCGGCCCGCGTGCGGAAGTTAGCCGCTCGTGGGGCTTGCGGAGGCATAGGTGGAGGGACAGGACGAGGGACCGCGGGAGGACAGGTGAAGTGACAGGCGGAGGGAGCCGTGAAGGGGGGCGCCCTCGAGGCCGAGGTTGGGCAACCAGGGCTGGTCAATGTCCAGGTGTGCCGACAAAAGTCGACTGCCCGTGTTCCAGCACTCGGAACGGGCCCTCGTACGGCCTCTGGAGTGGCGTCCGGTGGGCATCACGGCGCAGGAAGACGTACGGGCAGTCCCTGAGGGCTGATGGCACGTGTGGGCGAAATGTCCCATGGCGGGACGTCGGGATGGGTGCGAGCCTGCCAACTTGCTCGCAAAGGCGCTTTAGGGTGGATGAGTGCGTTCCCTGCTGCCCCGGCGCCGACGGCACGAACTCCCCGGGCACCGTGAGTGGCGACCCGTAAACGAGCTCCGCCGATGATGAGGCCAAGTCCTCTTTGGGAGCGGTCCGGATGCCCAGCATCACCCACGGCAACTCGTCCATCCAGTCTGGGCCGGAGAGTCGTGCCTTCAGTGCTGCCTTCAGCTGCCGGTGGAATCTCTCCACCAGACCGTTAGCTTGCGGGTGGTAAGCCGTGGTGTGGTGTAGCCGCACCCCCAGCAAGTGAGCCATGGCTGACCACAGCTCGGAGGTGAACTGTGGCCCCCGGTCTGAGGAGATGTGCGCTGGCACCCCGAAGCGAGCAATCCAGTGCGCGGACAACGCACGAGCACACGTAACCGTTGAAGTATCGGTCAACGGAATGGCCTCCGGCCACCGCGTGAAGCGGTCCACCATTGTCAGAAGGTGGGTGATGCCCCGGGATGGCGGGAGAGGGCCTACAATGTCTATGTGGAGATGGTCGAACCGCCGGTGAGGTAGACCAAACTCCTGGAGAGGCGCACGGACATGGCGCTGGATTTTTGCCGTCTGGCACGGAATGCAGGTGCGAGCCCAATGGCCAACCTGCTTACGCAGACCGTGCCACATGAAACGAGCGGCCACTAGTGCCGTTGTCGCCCGGATTGATGGGTGAGACAGTCCGTGGATCACCTCGAACACCCTCCGGCGCCAGGTGGCAGGGACGATGGGGCACGGCTGACCGGACGACACATCGCACAGGATTGTCACTCCCCCAGGACCGAGAGGGACATCCTCAAGGTGGAGGCCGGAGATGGCAGTCCGGTAGGCGGGCACCTCATCGTCCGTGAGCTGTGCCGCCGCCAGAGCAGAATAGTCCATTCCGGGCGCCACCTCGAACACGGCGTTGATAGCGGGCCGGGACAATGCGTCGGCCACCCGGTTCTCTTTCCCCTTGATGTAGCAGATAGATGTCGTGTACTCCGATATGTAGGTCAATTGCCGCTGCTGTCGTGCGGACCAGGGATCGGAAACCTTCTGCAGGGCGAAAGTGAGCGGCTTATGGTCAGTGTAGGCGGTGAACGGGCGGCCCTCCAAGAAGTAGCGAAAATGGCGCACAGCCAGGTACAGAGCCAGGAGCTCACGATCGAACGCGCTGTACTTGGTCTGCGCACGGTTGAGGTGCCGACTGAAGAAGGCCAGGGGCCGCCAACCTCCGCCCGTCAGCTGCTCCAGCACAGCACCAACCGCCGACTCCGAGGCGTCCACCGTGAGAGCAGTCGGGGCATCTCCCCGCGGGTGTACCAGCAGTACGGCCCGAGCAAGGGCCTCCTTCGCGCCGTCAAAAGCTGCCTCCGCCTCGTGGGTCCACTCCACGCTCTTGTGCTGCCCACCCGCCAGAAGTTGATACAGGGGCCGTATGATGTGGGCCGCGGATGGCACGAAACGATGGTAGAATGCCACCATGCCGACAAATTCCTGCAGGCCACGCACCGTGCGTGGGCGGGGAAACCGACGGATGGCGTCGACCCTGTCAGGCAGGGGAACCGCGCCTAGCGCAGTCACGCGGTGGCCGAGGAAGTCAATTTCGCTCACCCCAAAACGGCACTTGTCCAGGTTGATGGCCAAACCATGCTCCCTGATCCGCTGACAGAGCTGCCGAAGGTGAGCGCAGTGTTCCTGTTGCGAGCGGCTGGCCACCAGGATGTCGTCCAGGTACACGAACATGAAATCGAGGCCGCGACAAACCCCGTCCATGAGGCGCTGAAAGGCCTGTGCAGCGTTTTTGAGGCCGAACGGCATCCGAGTAAACTCGTAAAGCCCGAATGGCGTGATGATCGCCGTCTTCGGCACGTCATCCGGGTGAACCGGGATCTGATTATAACCCCGTACCAGATCCACTTTGGAAAATATTGTGGCCCCAGCCAAATGGGCCGTGAAGTCCTGGATGTGGGGTACGGGGTATCGATCCGCTGTTGTTGCAGCGTTCAGCCGTCGGTAATCCCCACAAGGTCGCCAGCCCCCGCTTGACTTGGGGACCATGTGGAGTGGGGACGCCCAAGGGCTGCTCGAAGGGCGGACGATCCCTAAGGCCTCCATCGTGCGGAATTCCCGCCGTGCCAGACAGTTTATCTGGCGGCAGTCGCCGTGCTCGTGCATGGAGTGGTGGGCCGGTAGTCGGGATATAATGCAACACCCCGTGGCTGGGGGTGTTGCCGGGAACGCAGCCAAGATCCGTGCGAATCGGGAGTCCACGGACGCCAGTGGCCGTCCCACCGGTTGATCCACACGCAACGTGATCGGCTCCATCGTAGTGGCGTTGACCAAACGCTGACGCCCGACGTCCACCATGAGGGAATGCGCCCGGAGGAAATCGGCCCCGAGCAATGGTTGCGAGACATCAGCGATAGTGAACCGCCACGAGAAATGACAGGAGCCGAGCACGATGGGAACCATGCGCAGTCCATATGTGCGGATGGGGCTGCCGTTCGCCGCGGTGAGGACGGGCCCCTGCTTACCGGAACGAATGTCGGCCAGCGAAGGGGGCAGGACGCTGAGCTCCGCTCCAGTATCCACGAGGAAGCGGGTCCCGGAGCGCCGATCCCAGGCGAAAAGGCGGTGAATTTGGCCGGCCGCCGCGGGGACTATTGGCAGCCGGCCCAGGGGATTCCCGGGAACATGCACGGCTGGCGGCATTGTCGTGCTGCAGCACCCCAGAGCTGATGGTAGTAGCACCAGTTCCTCGTGTTGGTGCTACTTGGAGCTTGCCTGCTCCTGCTGGTGGTGCCTGCAGCCTGCTGACGCTGGACTGCAGGTGCAGTACGCCTCACTGCCGCTGGGGGTGATCGTACGGGCCGTCGGGCTGGAGCTGTCACTCCTTCCACCACTCCCCCGCCCCACCAGAGGAAATCGGGAGCTGCTGGGGTGACGTCATCGGCGTGCCTGCTGACGGCCAGCGCGTTGACGTCATCAGGGCGCGTCGACCTCAGCGCGACCCCGTCTCTGCTGACGCCCAGCGCGCTGACATCATCAGGGCGCGCCATCCACAGGGCGTCGGCGCGCCTCCCGAGGGCCCGAAGGTCGGCAAACGAGACGTCGGTGAGCTGCAACCGAATGTAGGCCGGCAGCAGATGCAGGTAGGTATACTCAAACAACAGGCATGGCGTGTGTCTGTCTAGTAGCGCCACCATCTCCTTTAGGAGGGTAGATGGCCGTCGGTCGCCCAGGCCCCCCATATGCAGGATCCTACTTGCCCACTCCATCCTACTCAGTCCGTAAATGTGGAGCAGGAGCTCTTTCAGGCCGAGGTATTTATCATCGTTCGGGGGGTCTGCGAGGAAGTCCGTGACCTCTTCAACCGCATCCTGGTCGAGGGCTCCCACCAGGTAATAGAAGCGAGTGGCATCGACCGTGATGCCCCGCAGGTTGAACTGGGCCTCCGCCTGCTGGAACCAGATGAGCGGCCGGGTGGTCCACGAGTTGGGCAGTTTCACGGAGACCGCGTCCAGAGACAGGGCCGGGCCAGCCTGTGAGGAGGTAGGGCTTTGTCCACTTCTCCATCATGACGCCAATGGAGCATCGGGGGTCACCAATGTAGTGCGTGGGTCTCGGAATGAAGCACGAAGTCGTATTTCGAGGAAGCACTTTTATTAGGTTCCTCCCAGTTCTAGGGAAGACCAAACGAGAGGAAGATGGCACCCAAACCCCTGCCTTTAAAGCCTCCGGCTAAGGCGCCTCGGACTGAACCACTCCTGTGCCGAGGGGTTCGACACTATGATGGCACGACCCTTGGGAGCCGCCACACTATATCCAAATGCTCAAAGTCTTTGCAACATAATCCAGAGCTGCCAAGTTTTGTCAGAATATTTCAGTATTCTAGTACCTGAAAATTAGTATTTTTGCTGAAGAAATCAGTATTTTTACACAGTGCCATTTTGCTGGAAAAAAATGTTGTTTTTTTCATGTGCGGTCATACCCATGTAAGAGTACAAGAATGCATAACTTTGCTACCAATTGACCGTCGTCTTCCCACACACCTTATTGACAGTGCCATTCATTGCCATCTCTTTGTATACTGCTGTTTGAACGTCTGCTTCCTGCTTTTAGCACCAGATGAAGTAGAAGCCATTTTGGAAGCCTCCTCCCTCGCTCCTTCTCTATCCCTCCCCTCCTCCTCCCCCTCCCTCTCTGTCCCTTCCTTTTTTTTTCTCCCTCCCTCTCACCTCTCCCTCTCCCCCTTGAGCCCACCCACCGTTCTGTAAAATCAAGGCCAATCCCAATGTTACTGCAATCCCGCTGGTAACCTTTCACCAGTTATACTGTACTTATATGGCTTATCCAAAATTCTACCACTGCCTGAAAAATAATCAACGGCTCATCTACCACTGGGAAAGAACTCCAAAGACTCATTATATACGATAATTTTCCCGAAGTCTGTGACCCATAGCGCTATGTATAAAGCCCCTAGCGCTATGTTTAAAGCCCATAGCGCTCCAGCTGGTAGCGCTATATTTAGAACCCCTAGTGCTGCAGCCAACAGCTCTTCGTGTTTAAATTCCCACCCGTTAAACTGACAGCGCTCTGTTTAAACCTGGAGCGGGACAGGCAGCGACTCTGGGTGACGTTTCTGGTCGAGACCCTTCTTCAGATCTGAACTGAACTCTCGTCGGGCGAGAGTACTTGTGATTGTCTGAAGAAGGGGCTCGACCCAAACGTCACCCATTCCTTCTCTCCAGAGCTCGCTGCCTGTCCCGCTGAGTTACTCCAGCTTTTTGTGTCTATCTTCAATTTCAGAGTTAAAACACAGTGCCGGAGGAACTCAGCGGGCTAGGCGGCATCTGTGGAGGGAATGTTTTAGGAGTTGTTTCGGGCCAGGTTCTTCTTCTATAGGAAGGAACTGAAGATGCAGTTGTCTTTGCAAAATGACAAATGATTCCAGGAATGCCTAGGTAAGAGGGTGGAGAGAGGGAGCGAGAGAGAGATGGGGAGTGGGAGGGAGAGCAAAAGAGAGAGAGAAACAGTGAGAGAGGGAGAGAGAGAGAGGGGACAGAGGGAGAGAGAGATAGAGAGATTCCAGCCTCTTAACCCCAAGCACCGTGGTAGATCAACGCTTACAAAAATCATCCAGATCTTGAAATTTAAAATGCTAATAGATTTAATCTACTATAATTTTTAGAGGTACAGTATGACTTTTTATATCCTTGCATTTTTTAAGCAGCAAGATCTTAAGTCAATTTCACCAGGTTATTACTTTTCCATTGGCGAGTGGTATGTTAATGAAACAGGAAGTCGGGCCGATTTCGGTTGTTCCCACCTGCCTTCTGAACCTCGGCCGGTACAGTGGTGACTCGTTGTTAGATTATCTATGGTCAGATTTTTAAACAATCCGTATTTAACAACGCAAAATCGTACATCAGTATTCTTATCGCATTTCCCTACAAAATATGGAAAATCTGTACTACTTGGCAGCTCTGATAATCATTCAACTAAAGTAAAAGATGGAAGAGAATAAGCTTGATCTAATTGTCGCAGACATATTTGCGGGGGGGGGGGGGGGGCAAAGCAAGCAACTGAACATTCAAAGATGTGACATTTTTGAAGTACAGGCAAAATTAAAAACAAAGGCGGGTTAGCAGTATAAATAAGAGATAAGATCAGTACAATGGTGAGAAACTATCTTCAGGTGGCACAAAATGATGTAGAATTAGATTCTGTTTGGGTTTACCCAAGAAATGGCAAAAAGCCAAAAGCAATGGTGGGAGTTCTTTATCGTTCACCAAACAGTTATAATATTAGGCCTGACAGAAATTATGAAATTAGAGTTGACCCTATTCTTATCCAGAAATCCCAAGTAGTCCACATCCCATATCCCTACCTCCACCCCCTCAAACTTAGCAACTCCAAAAGAACCTTTCACGTGCTCTTGCAGTGTAAAATAATATAGTTGGTGCCAAAGACAGGATACCGCACAAATTGAACAACAATAACGCTCATCAGCAGACAATTCTCTAAACCCGGTCTTCTTGTGAACTGTTGGTTCATGAAGTTAATCTGCTCTCATGCAAACCATACACTGTGCTCGAGGTCGCAAATGCTAGATCTAAATTCACATTGAAGAAACAGAAAGCTAATGGCGGCATACAATGTTTCACCTAGCATCGTTCTTGTGTTTCTCCAAATATTGATGACGCAGACTCTCGTGACCAGGAAGATCGTGTAAAGTAACGGCAGGGGCCTGTGAAAAGAGTCAGAAATTCAGCAGTTTCCTCAGTCCTTTGAGAAACCAGTTAGTTGGCGACCTTAACTAATCTTGAAATCCATAATGTCCAAAATCAGTTGGGTTAGATTGCAAAAATAATTTAACCTAATTAGTAATACATTAGTAATACAATTTTGCAAAAATTACAAGAAATATCACGCATGATGGGCAATGTTTCTGGAGAAAGAAGTAGAATGCAAGCCGATGAGATTTCACCAGAACTGGGAAAAGCTCAGGATAATCGAGTGTTAAGGTGTAGAGATGAAACAGAGAAAGATTAATAGATAAGATCCGTTACCGTCTGAAATCGTAAGACAATAAGGATTATAATAGAACGTAATGAAGCAAAAGATTTGTCTTGAAGAACTACAAATAGGAAGCAAATAGGAAGTCATTATCTGAAACACCAAAGGAAAAATACTAAAAGATCCTGGTGACAATGTAATGGCCGTTGGACATTATGAACAGGAAATTAAGGATGTTTACTGGAAAAGACACACGCACATCCTTGCTTCTGTGGAAAGAGCATTTGGAGAACATGCTGGTGGAAAGACAGCATGTAAAAGGATATATGCTGCATCATCTGCAGTTGAATAGTATGGTGCTATATAAGGGATGTAGGTATCAGCGAAGATATAAGAAAGGGTGGTGTTGGCATTAGTAAAGATTGGTGGAAATTATGAAGAACAGAACGGTGGAAATGTTCCAAATTTTTATGGCTGTCTCATACCATTGTATATATATATATACATTGGGAATAAAGATTTGACTGTAACATTATTTAAAGTATATTACAAAGTCTATGCAATCTAAGGAGGGTTTATAAATAGTCATTCATGTACTCCATTGGACATTGGAAATATCCTACTGATTTGTCCACACACAAGAAAGCCACACCGCACTGTGAGGTAAATACTCTAAACATTAGGACGTTGAAACGTCCAATTTTAGCAATAATTGAAGGAACTAGAATCGGCAGCTTTTGGATGAGATGTTAAAACAGATTCATACCCTCCAGTTCTAGTTAAATATTAATGAACCTACTGTGTTGCATGGATAAGGAAAATTAGCCTTTCCTCTGCTTATAATCCTCCCAGAACAAGAGAATAAAATGACCTTTATAACATTTGTTGGAATCTTAAAGTGTGTGAAATGGCTGGTGTTTTGACTACTTATGAAGTGACATAATTGAGCGATTGATGACTGCAAAGCATCGCAAGAGACAAGACAGAGCATCAAAAAATGTAAGCTTTTCTTTGACAACATACTCAAAATCCATAAAACATTTACATTCCCTTTTGAACTTAGAAATGAAAATGTGCAATAAATTAAACACAATTTTTGAAATAATTATGGTTGAGTGAAAAATATTATAGTGTTAATTTTATTCAAATGAGAAACATTCTTTACAATCATTCCTTTCTGTCCACTATTCAGCCAAATATTCATTGAATACCACACGGTGGCACCAGCAATGGCTGCCTCGCCAACAATCTGTCTGTCCCTTCCTTCTCTGTTGTTTAGTATGTTAAATGTATGTTTTAATGTTCTTTAGCTTGTTTTATGGGGGATTGGGGGAAACATTAAAAAAATCTCTTACCTCAACAGAGATACGATTTTTTTCCCGTATCGTATCTCCGTCCGCACTGCTGCCTAACATCGAGGAGTTGCCGGACTTTGCTGGAGACCGACTTCGGGAGCTCCAACCGCGGGAGCCTGCGGGACTTACCATCGTGGAACTCGCGATCCCTTTGCCAGGGATCGACCTCAGAGTTCCAACCGCAGGAGCCTGCAGACTTCAACATCGTGGAGCTCGCAGTCTCTGGTTAGAGACTGACTTCGGGAGCTCCAAGCCGCTGGAACTTCGACCGCCCCGACGGATGGTTCGACTGGCCGAACCGCCGAAGAAAAATGAGGGAAGAAGATTAGGCTTTATTGCCTTCCATCACAGTGAGGAATGTGGGGAATCTGCTGTGATGGATATTTATGTTAACGTTTACATGTGTCTTGTTGCTTTAAAAAAAAAAATGGCTGTATGGTAATACAAATATCACTGTACCTTAATTGGTACACGTGACAATAAAAGACCTTTGAAACCGTTGAAATATGCCCAGTGTGTATTACAGGGAAGGATGCTACCATATTCTATGTTTCCCTCTTATTTTTGGAATCAGGCATGGTTTAGGAAGTCATCATGATAGCAAGTAGAGTACTACAACAAATGCAGGTAAATCAGTATTACATACCTACCTTGTCACCTTTAACTTTGTATAATGCAGAGTTACTGGTGATAGATGTATGTGTCATTTTAAACTTCCCTGACAGTAGCTGCAATCAGAAACAAGCATATTAGAGGCTGGATGGTCATTTTTTGTTTATATGTAAAAAGATTACGACTTTTTGTACTATATGCATCTAATATCTGTCAAACATATTCCAAACAACATTTTCATTAATAATTATACTGGACCATTATAGTGGTGAGTTAACAGTCTGCCGTTTACTCTGATGAGCCAATATACTACTGGAAAAATAACTAAAATAACAAAATGTAAACATTATTAGTACAAAACCTACTTCTTGTGAATATCAAAAAAGAAAGCCACAAATGATGGGAATATAATGTAACACTGGAATTTCTCCCAAATAATCAGCATGGAATATTTTTGGTCTCCCTAACTAGGAGGTATATACAGAGAAAATTACCAAAAGATGAAAGGGCATTAAAACTACAAGCAAGCAGCTTTTTGTTTCAAGATACAGGGCAGGGGGACACGTGATAAGAGTAGGTAAAACAGTTTCATCAAATTGATTCATGGGATGAGGAGGGGTTATTTCATTTGTCCCGTGAAAAAAGATTTAAAATAGTTTATTCTCTCCAAAGTTCAGAAGAATGACATTGGGTGGAGGGCGTGGGGGAGAGTGCATGTCTCAATAAAACACACAAGATTGTTACCGGGAGTAAAAGGGTAGAAGGTCAGAATACCATAACAGAGTGGATCAACCAAGACTAATTCAAGAAATTGCTTCACCCCATTGTTAAACCAGTTGCTAAACACTTTAACTCCCCCTCCCATACTGACCTTTCTGTCCTGGGCATCCTCCACTGTCAGAGTGAAGCCCAATACAAATTGGAGGAACAGCACCTCTTACTTTTCCTTTGGGCAGCTTACAACCCAGAGGCATGAATTTCATTCCTCTAACTTCAAGTAACTCTTGTTTTCCCTCTCTCCTTTCATCCGCCATCCTAGTTCTCCGACTAGTTTCACTGTCCTCCTGATTAAATTTTACTGTTTGTATGCCTCATTGTCACCTTCCCTCAGTTAACAATGAACCATTCTACATTTTCTTTGAGTATTGTCCCCTTCGATCTGTCGATTTCACACCTCACCCTTCCATATCTCTATGTCTCCCTCTCCCCTGACTCAGTCTGGTCTCGACCCGAAACGCCATCTATTCCAGAGATGCTATCTGTTCCGCTGAGTTACTCCATCATTTTGTTTCTATCTTCGGTGTATACCAGGATCTGCAGTTCCTTCAAGTTCAAGTGTTCACATTGTGTTTCTGAATTTTTTTGTTGTCTTTTTTGGATTGAATTTCTGTCTTTAATTTGTGTATTGTGATGTCTTTATAACATATTTTACTCTGATTATGTTTCTTTGTTAAATTTTGTAAGGTGTCCTTGAGACTTTTTTTATAGGCGCCCTTAAATAAAATCTATTATTATTATTATTAAGTGAGTTTATTGTCATGTGTCCCTGATAGGACAATGAAATTCTTGCTTTGCTTCAGCACAACAGAACATAGTAGGCATTGACTACAAAACAGACCAGTGTGTCAATATACCATTCTATAAATATATACACACATGAATCAATATACTGATAAAGTGCAAATAACAGTTAATTGGCTAATAAAGTTCAGTGTTTTGTCCAAGCCAGGTTTAATAGCCTGATGGCTGTGGGGAAGTAGCTATTCCTGAACCTGGTCGTTGCAGTCTTCAGGCTCCTGTACCTTCTACCTGAAGGTAGTAGTGAGATGAGTGTGTGGCCAGGATGGTGTGGGTCCTTGATGATACTGCCAGCCTTTTTGAGGCAGCGACTGTGATAGATCCCCTCGATGGAAGGGAGGTCAGAGCCGATGATGGACTGGGCAGTGTTTACTACTTTTTGCAGTCTTTTCCTCTCCAGGGCGCTCCTACACCCTAAATGTGTGCTTCCCTCAAGATTTAAATATTGTTTCAAACAAATGTTTACAAACTATACTCAGGGATGCCATATTCAATAGAAATTCATGCTGATCCAATACAATTAATTTTCAACCAAGAATACTGCACATTATAGGTTAAAGCACGACTGTCCTTATCTAATAGAATCACTTGAAGAAAATAAACAATCTATGCAAAATTAACATAAATGAGTGTACTATCCACTTTCCCCCCCAAAGTTGTTAGGAAATGCATGATTAGGAAAATTATGATATTCTCAATTAGGAAAGGTACTTCATCAAGAAAGCAATGCATCAGAAACAAATTTCTTGTAGATTCTGAGACTTACCCTGCAGCATAGGAGAGTCTTCCCAGAATCACACAAACCAGTCAGAAGCACTGCTCTGCGACTACTCTTTCTGCTCCGTAGCAGAATGAAAATAACTGCAACAAAAGCATAAATATAGTTCAATAATCTTCACTTGAAACCATTATCTTGAATTTATTTTACATCTATCCACAGCTTCTGATCCCAAGACTAGTACTGTTTTGTTATTCTTTAGCTGCTGATATTTAAAGCTCTATTTAGCACCATTCGCTTCCTATGGCTTTTTAAATCTTTGGCTGGAAGGAAAACAATTTTCAATCCCACCACAGCTGAGCACATCTATTTCATCGTGCAAGATCCACACTTTGCCAAGTGGCATATCAACCTAGCTACATGAAGGTTTACTGCTCTGTAAAAAATACAGCAAAGATGTTAGGAGTAGAATTAGGTCATTAGGCCCATCAAGTCTACGCCACCATTCAATCATGGCTAATCTATCTCTCCCTCCTAACACCATTCTCCTGCCTTCTCCCTATAACTTCTGACACCAGTACTTATCAAGAAAATGTGTCACTTCTATGTGAAATACTGACCAGTAAACCAGAAAAACTAGCAGTTTCTTTACATATATCTGCCAATGGCCTGGCAGTTAGCACATGGGCATTACTTCACAGACACAGAAACACACTGGTGCACCAATGTGGGTGTGTTACCAAGTCTTTTAGATGAGGCTGCTCTTTGTCCTCTCAGGTGGATGTGTAATATTCCATTGCACCTCCTGAACTGGGAGTAAATAATTGTTGCCGAGGTTTATCCCCCAATGAACAATTAAAATCATCAGATATTTTATAATTATTTGTTGAACATTGACACACTTTCATATTACAATGACACTCTGTTGGATGCAACTATCTTTAGGTTATCTTAAAGTCATACAAAATGTTTACCTACTGCAAGACTTTCTTTTCCCAGGATTTTTAAGTCACCTAAATAAACAGGATCAGTTTAACAATTTTGAAGGTTGCTCCTCTAATAATTTAGTAGTTAATTCAAATTAAGGTGCAACACCGGATTGGAGCAGCAACAGCTAAAACATACTCCAAAATAAAGAGACAATCAGTTTGAAGAAACATCCCCCATTCCTTCTCTCCAGAGATGCTGCCTTTCCCACTGAGTTTCTCTAGCATTTTGTGTCTATCTTCGATTTAAACCAGCAGTTCTTTCCTAGACAATATTATAAATCGTTCTCACTGTCATATTATTTTACAGTGGAGCTCATCTACAGGAGAACTGGGAAACAGTCCAGCCTTCATCACCTCCTCTGGGTGAAGCTTGCGTTGGTGTCTACTTGATAGTCAAGCCCCGTGTCATTGTCACCTCATTCACCGAAACACCTAATACTATGGACCTTATGTTAATTTCTACATCCAACCCTGTAGTCATACGATATGCATTCTGCCCTAATTTCTGGCCATGCAAGCGTGTAATTCTAAAACGTAGAAAACTTATCACAGGCGTCCTCAACAAATCTAACATCCATACCCACTTGTGAGAATTCCTAGCCTGAGACAGAACAAATTACTGGACGGTTCAAGCAGAGTGTCAAGCAAGGATGTCTCCCACCCCGACTGCCACACCTGCAACAGCCGGCGGATCCCACACTGGCCTCATCAATAACAGCAAATCCCCAAACACGGAGGAGCAGCTTAATGACGTTCACACATGGCTGAGACGGGCAGGGGCGGGTCAGGACCCGGCTCCAGGTGCAGCCTGAGGGACACGTTGGCAGCACGGTGAGCGGCTTCGCCCACCCGGATCCGGCCGCCAGCGCCGCTTTCCCAGCCTCACCTATGGTGAGCAGCACTGCCACTACGGCCACGACGATCCCGAGCGCGCTCGGCTCCTGATACTCCTTCAGCTCCTCCCAGAGTGATTCCATGTAGAGCTGCACCGAAGCGCCCGCCATCTTCCCGCTCCCGCCGGATCTTTGCTTGCAGGAGCGCGGCACGCCGGGAAGTGTACTGGCCCGCGCGGCACGCCGGGAAGTGTACTGGCCCGCGCGGCAAGCCGGGAAGTGTACTGGCCCGCGCGGCACGCTGGGTGGGAAGTGTACTCGCCAGCCGTGTCTCGCGGCGCAACCTATGTTCAGACCTTGCAGGAAAGAACTGCAGATGCTGGTTTACACCAAAGATTGACACAAAATGCCGGTTTAATTCAGCGGGTCAGGCGGCATCTCTGGAGAGAAGGAATAGGTGACATTCCAGACCATTCAGTAACAATTGCTGTCATTGCTGATGTGAGTGCACAGAGAGAGATTCGTTAGCTATGTAGGTACACTTCATTTCGTGGAGTTCTATAGTCAACTGTCTGACATTCATAAGTACTGAAGTAATCATAAGTACTGAAGTTCACATAAGCAGACTTCAATCAGAGCAATGACATTCGTCCTTAAAGACATAACGTATGGGGGGAAATATACATTTAATAGTAAGCCCCTTAACAGCACTACAGGATGTTGGGGTCCAAGGCACAGTACACCAAAGGGCCTGACCCTGTGCAATACTGTTCTATGTACCGGTTCAGCAGTAAGGTTACCAGACAAGTAACTTAATGATACATTAGTGAAACTAAGCATATTTTAGTAACTATTTGCGGAGCAACTGTACTCTGTCAGTAATGTCTAGTTTCCAGTTGCATGTCATTTTTAACTTTCCTCATTCCCACCCGACTGATTTGTCCTTTATCTTCCACACATGCAAACTGGAACATCATCTCATTTTCTGATTGAGTAACTTACAACCAAACGGTATAAGCATTAAATTTTCTGATTTCAGATAAACCATACCGGTATTCTCGTCCCACACTACCTTCCCTGCCTACCTTGTTTTCTTCTCCTTTCCTAATTCACCTTTCCTAATCCTTCCCTCTGCCAGGTTCCATCTTCCATCATCTCCTCCACAATTGGTCCCATCTATTTCCTACCAGTCTCTTGCACCCCCCACCCCACGCTGTTATATGCTGTCTACTAACAAAGGGGGAACTGGGGCGGGGATTTGTAACTTTGTAAGTGCCCTTTATTGGTGACTATTTGCATACCTTGGGTATGCCAACAAAGAATTTCACTGACTTGTCATGTGACAATAAAATATTCACTTCAATTCAATTTTTCCTATCAGTCTTGATTTTAGATAAACATACCATAATGGCAATCCAGGATCTACTGCCTACTCTCTTGTAAATTCCCCCATATTCTGAGATTGTTTATTCGGTGCTTCATGTTTTGCATTTGCTATTCTCCCTTTCTGCTGGAATCTCAGATGCATGTCAGCACTGCCCATATTGTTGGGTGTTGAAGAGATTGGAATGATGTGGAGAGCACAGTTAGTGTTGAAATGCCGAGCTCTGTGTAATAATGCTACCCAAGCAATGTCAGAAACATGATACTCTAATGATGGAGTGTACCTACATTCGAGTACTGAACTTCTAACGGGACAATGTAGAAGCAAGGAACTGATGATGCTGGATTACAAAAAAAAGGCACAAAGTATTGGAGTAACTCAACAGATCAAAGGTTTCAAAGGTATTTCATTGTCACATGTACCAATTAAGGTACAGTGATATACGAATTACCATAGAGCCATACGAAAAAACAAGACACACAACTACATAAAAGTTAACAGAAACATCCACCACAGCGGATTCTCCACATTCCTCACTGTGATGGAAAGCAAAAAAGTCTAATCTTCCTCTTTATTCTCCCACGGTCGGGGCAGTCAAACCATCCGTCGGGGCAAACAAAGCTCCCACAATCGGCGGTTGTAGCACCAGCGTCGGGGTGATCGAAACTCCCACGTCGGGGTGATCGAGACTTGGAGTTCCGGAAGTCGGTCTCTGACGAGAGACCGTGGGCTCCATGATGTTAAAGTCCACAAGCACCCATGGTTGGAGCTCCGAGGTCGACCCCTGGCAAAGGGATCGCGCGATCCACCATCTTAAAGTCCTGTGGGCACCCGCGGTGGAGTTCTCGAAATCGGCAAAGGCCGCCGTCTCCTCGATGTTAGGTCGCAGTGTGGACGGAGATACGATACGGAAAAAAATAGCATTCCCCAACCCCACTGCCCCCTCCACCCCCCATATTAAACAAGCTAAAGAACACTAAAAACATACATTCAACACCTACAATTAAAACACAAAGAAGGAAGGGACAGACTGTTGGCGAGGCAGCCATTGCTGGCGCCACCCGGTGATCAGGCAGCATCCCTGGATGGTATGGTGCTATATTTGTCACATGTACCAAGGTATAATGAAATTTATTTTTGTATACAGTTCAGTACAAGTATCACTATACAAAAGCACTTAGATACATATTAGATAAGCATCTCAGATACAGTACAGGTGTATAGCAGTGGTACACTGAGACAGTCACAACATGGATAGATGACATTTCAGGTTGGGAACCCTTCTGAAGAAAGCTCCCGACCCGAAACGTCATCTATCCATTCCCTCCAGTGATGCTGCCTGACCCGCTGAGTTACTCCAGCACTTTGTGTATTTTCTAACTGGACAAGTCTAACTGTGCTGCAAAAGGAGCCCATTATGCTTACTGACCAGCAGGTGCCACCAGAGACCAGAGTATCAACAGGAAACCACATTAGTTCTCATAATGCTTTAAATGCAGTAGAAAGCTGCAGGACTCTAGAGAGACAAATCAGACAGAAATGCATGCTGAGATAAAGAATTAGAATCCCGGACAAGAAATTTAATCTGAGCATGAGGACGATATTGGAGAAGGAGATTGAGATAAAGGGATTTGGGAATCCAGAACTTACAGGGTGAGTAAACACAGTTGTCATTGTTGGAAGGGCAGGGAGCTCAGGACCAATAAAGAAATAATTATCACCTTTATATTATGTATATTTCAGGTGCTGGAAATCTGAAAGAAACATCAGATTTTAGATCAATTCAGCACTGGAAAATGAATGGTTCTGGTTGATTACCTTTGGTCATGTCTAATGAAATTAAAGAGATAGCATATTACTCTTTAGTAATTGCCACTGTTCAGCCTTGATCTCCGACAATGAAACCAAAAGTACCTACAGCTCCTGAGGCATCATGAATAACAACCAAATGCATTTATTTAGAACTTGTAACATAACTAAAACTCTCATTTGTACAGTATACTTTGGGTGTGCAAGCAAAGAATTTCACTGCGCCTTGTCACATGTGACAATAAAATATTCTATTCTATTCCAAAGTTTTTAAATGGAGCATTATCGAACCAAATCTAACTACACTTATGGGGGATAAGAGACTTAATTCAAAGTTTAGTCACTTAAATCTGTATAAAATTTGGATCACCGAATGTTTAATAGATACAAAGAGATAGACAGTTATTAAAGCAAAGAGAATCAAAATATTTTACATCAAGACCGCTCAGCTAGTTCATTTTATATAAATGGTTGATAGGAGTGTGATGCAGGCATGTTATCTGTACAACATGGAGATTTAGTGCCATGTGCAGTTATTAATGAAACATCAGAATCTATTTAAAGATGATAACTGTTTTAAAACCAACAGACCTACATTTTCCCAAGCTACCTTCATCTAGTGTGACCATAGCAACTGCATCCATTATATGCTGTCATACCTTCGATGATAATGTTGCGTCAGATAAAATCAGAGTATTCGTGCAATAGGATACACCAAAATTAACAAGATGGACCAACAGGATCAGTGAATCAGTACACGGAAATCTCAAATGAACCTTTCTTATAATCTATTTTAAAAGAAAAGAAAAGATAATTGCTGCGGAGCACGCAGAATTGAGACAGACTCCTTCATTTTATCCAAACCTCAATAAACAGTTTTGAGACGCATTCCTTTTCTACATATTAATCCTAATCCCCAGGAAAGTCTTACTTTTTAACAGCAAATTTTTCCAAAGCCCAAACAGAGATGTGGAGTAGAATGTTAATGTCCACGGGTCATTAGTCAGGTCAGTCTGGTATGGAGACTTTCCTTATTATAAGGCTGGATGGAATGATTTGGAACTTGCAGTTCTGGTTGACTTCTCCCAGGCACGGGGTGTTTATAGGCTGCACACAAATGACCATCACACAATCAGAGCTCACCCAAAAGCCCAGAATAGATGAAGATGCAGTCACCGAAGGAATTGTGAAGGAATGGTAGAAATTAAAAATAGATTTGCCAGAATCCTGATCATTTGAAACGCTTGTATTTAAGGTAGTGTCCTGAAGACTAATGTGCCCAGTAGCAGCATGGATTACTGCTGCTGGAGCTTAAGCTGAGCTTTGTTGAAATGTCGGAGACAGAGGTCAAAGTGAGACTCGGAATTAAAATTATGGGCACCTGGTGGCTTGGGGTAATGCTAACAGTTTGACAGGTGCCTCGAGAGATCAGACGTTGTTCTTCAATGGACGCCAGACAGGGTCTCCAGAATGGTGGCAGTGTGTTATACTGAGCAGAAAGTTGCTCAGCAGGAAATCTTTTCATCTCCTGGAAGACCATGTTTTACTGTTCATCTCAAGCAAACTGCTACTCACCAAATGTGAAACAAAAATAGGTAGAATCAGAAAAGAGTGGAAATCTATATTATTTCCGTGGCTTGAAAATAAAAGAGATCAATGTATCATTGAGTAAAACCCTATCATCGCGTAACTACAAACCTTTTCTGTATCTTTCCTTTAGATTGCTACCATATACCACCATGCACGTTCAGTTAAAACAAAACTCTTTAGATTCCTGCTGAATGCTAATTTGCTTTTAACTCACACTGTCTTGATGTTGGGTCCATGTAGGCTCCATCATGGACAGTCCACTTACAATTATGCAAGAGTAGATTGGCACGCCCTCAGTGACTGTGCTGTTTAATGCTTCATCATCCACTTTCCCCATGGGGATCTATACAAGGACTTGAAACAACATGCTGCTTGTGCTCAAGGAAGAGTCCCAACTCTCTGCAGCTTTACAGTGCAGTTGGAAAATCTGCTCTAGCATTGCATATTCTTTGCAAGTGATATGTTATTAATCAATAGACTCAGAGGTGCAATGTCTGTCTCCAGCTGAGAGGGGTGTCCTATAACCTTCATCAGCAAATGTTCATTGAGCAAAACACTAAGTGCTGGATAAACTCAGCTGGCCAAGCAGGATCTGTGGAAGGAAATGGACAGACTACATTTCGGGTCAGGACCCCTTTCCAGACTGATGTTCAGCAAAGTTCAGTGGACAGAAAAGCCTGTTTCCATACTATACAGAAATTCCTTTGAATGTTCCTAACATTTCAAAAGAATGTTAATGTATTTTTTTTTTTTAAATGCTCACCTCAAACATATTAACAGTGAAAACACTTTAATCCCCAAAAAATGATATGTGTTTTCACAGCCACTCCTTTTAAATGGCCTGAAAGTTCCCGAGGAATTCAGCATTTTCATGTTCATCCACTAGATTGTTGTCAGGATTTGAATGTCAGCCAGGACTGCTTGCAAAAGTTGACAGGAGTGTGGGAAAATAAAATGGGGTCAATATAAATGAATTTTTGATTATCAGCATGGAATGCAGGGCCTGTTTCTGTTCTGCATGACTCTAACTTAGCCAGCAAGTTCAGGACTTCCACACTTGGGAGGAGTCTTCAAAACTGCTGACACTAGCAGTAGACAAATATACAGCGGTTTGACACTGAAATAATGCCATTTCCCTGCAACCCAGCCTATTCTGCTAGTTGTTGTCCAGTTAGTAACATGCTCGTGACTGAGTCTGGAGGTCCAATAACCTAGAGTTAAAAAATGCTCCTAAAATACGTGGAATTAAATCTTTAATTCTTATTTCAGTAATCAGGTTTTTCTAATTGTGAAGCTAAACTGTATATTTCACTTTTTTATTAGTAATCTATTTAATCACACCAAATTATGAATCTGATTCCTACCAACATTACAGGCAGTATCCCTGCACCGACAGATGCTCTAAGGATAAATATGATGATTGTAATTAAGTAATGAGAGATCAAAGAAAGGTGTAATCAGTCAGTGCAATCAAACCCTTTTAGCCCCGGTTCTATTCCAGTTGATTGGTACTGTGCTATCTCGAATGCCAGTATATCCTTCCTAACACGTAGTGTTTGCTGAATTCCAGGTGGCATCTATTGAGGGCTCAATACATATATATGTTTAATTTTGCCAATTGAATTCTTTCTGAACTAAAGGTAATGTTCAATTAGTCTTTTTCTGTTTTTCCATCTACCCTCTTGTGATATTTGTAGTTTGATTCTTTAGTTTGCATACTTAGATGCTTGACTCTGTTCTTTCATTTGCAGACATTTATAAAAATAAGTTAAATATCTCAGACCCCATTACAAACTCCTGGGGCTGCACAGCTAGTCACATCCTGACAATTTGAATACAAGCTCATTATAACCTCCCTTATCGCCTGAGTATTTTGCAATCCAAACCATTATTTGTCAGTAGTTTTAGTTTTTAGAGACACAGCATGGAAACAGGCCCACCGAGTCCGTGCCAACGGTCACCCATACCCCATCCTACACACTAGTGGGAATTTACATAAGCCAATTAACCTACAAACCTGCTTGTCAATGGAATGTGGGAGGAAACTGATGTACCTGCAGAAAACAGACGTACAAACTTTTACAGACAGCACTCGTGGTCAGGATTGAATCTGGGTCTCTGACACTGTAAGGAAGTAACTCTACCGCTGCGCCACTGTGCCGTATCCTACATGGACCAATCCACTTTGAAATCTAATATAGAGTAAATAATATTCATAGGCATTCCCTTACTTACTACCAATGTTAGCTGCTCAGCAAATTCAAGCAGATTTAATAAACATTCCTAGCCTCACTTGTCCCCAATTTTAAACACTTTTCTGAAATCTTGTATATGATTGTAAATTATACAGGCATTAGTATCTCTGCTTCCTTTCACTGTCAGCTTGGATCAGTTGATAACACTCTCCTTGAGCCAAGCAGTTGTGAATTATTAATCATATGCGACACCAATCTAATATTGGTGCTAAAACTGTCTTGATGCAGCAATATGGAAATGCTACAGTTTTGGAGATCCGGGTGTGATCAGGAGCCTCCTTGTGCAAGGCTCTCTCATCAAAAATCTGAAATTCAATGCATCTCTGACATTTAAGTTGTTCATTAAAATCGATCTTTTTCATCAATGCTTTAATTGTCTGGAATCTCTTTCTTTTGCTCAATGTCTGTCTTGTTGTTTGAGAACATTTCTTCGTAACCTCGAGGTTTTACAATATTTTAGTTACCATGTGTGGAAAGTATTCTTACATTATAATTACAATAAAAATGTGGAAGAAAGGAATTCATCGGCAAAAGAAGGAATTCATCATTTATAAGCGAAAACGAATAATGTAGTGGGGAATTATGTTCAGATGCTTCTTTAAATTGAATGTAAAAACCCACCTGCCTCAGACCGATTGTAGATGCAAAATAATGTCAATGTTTGTAAATCAATATACAATCCACAAGATTTATGGAAATCTAATTTTATGCATAATTCGCCCAGATCTTGCTCTCAGTACAGTAAGCAAATCTCTTTGTAATACATAGAAAAAAACAATGTCTTCTCCAAACTCTCCTTCTGGTAAGATCAAACATTATGAACTCTGAGCCATCTCTTGTTAACACAAACTTTCACTGATAGTTTTCTCACAGATCAGCAGATCAGCTCCCCCATCACGCCATCTGAGCTGCATTTAGAAAAACAATTGTCATGATTCATTTGCTGGTAACACCTCCTATCACCCATGCTGTCCTTCCCCAGTCTACCCTTAATCCTGAAGCGATTTGGAAGATAAATATTTCATATTATGACTTTGGGGGAAATTGTTTGTTTCAAACTGGCAGAAAATTCAGTTTGCGGACTATTCTCTAGAATGAAACCCTTACATAATTGGAGGACCTTGTACAGGGCTTTAGAATTTACCGATAGTTTAAAAATAATGTATGTTTTATCCAGATTATTCTAGTTCAACTAATCTTAATTCATAATAGTAATTTTGTTGTATATAAAAATACAAATGTTATGTGTCTACATGCTGTTTTTGATAATGTGGGTATCATTGTGCATTTTGTACACAATCTAAAATCCATGAATACATCTTTCAGAGCTCTTTGTGTTTCCCCTGTGAAAAATGTAACCCCACTTTTTAAGAAAGGAAGGAGAGAGAAAACGGGGAATTATAGACCAGTTAGCCGCACATCAGTAGTGGGGAAGATGCATGAGTCGATTGTTAAAGATGTTATAGCAGTGCATTTGGAAAGCAATGACAGGATCGGCAAAGTCAGCATGGATTTATGAAGGGGAAATCATACTTGACTAATCTTCTGGAATTTTTTGAGGATGTAACAAGTAGAATGGATAAGGGAGAGCCAGTGGATGTGGTGTATCTGGACTTTCATAAAGCCTTTGACAAGATCCCACAGAAGAGATTAGTGTGCAAAATGAGAGCACATGGTATTGGGGGTGGGGTATCGACATGGATAGAGAACTGGTTGGCAGGCAGGAAGCAACGAGTAGGAATTAACTGGTCCTTTTTCAGAATGGCAGGCAGTAACTAGTGGGGTGCCGCAAGGCTCAGTGCTGGGATTTACAATATATATTAATGATTTAGACGAGGGAATTAAATGTGACATCTCCAAGTTTCCATCATTTTGTTTCTATCTTCGGTGAATACCAGGATCTGCAGTTCCTTCAAGTTCATGTGTTCACATTTTGATTCTGAATTTTTTTGTTGTCTTTTTTGGATCGAATTTCTGTCTTTAATTTGTGTATTGTGATGTCTTTATAACATATTTTACTCTGATTATATGTTTCTTTGTTAAATTTTGTAAGGTGTCCTTGAGACTTTTGTATAGGTGCCCTTAAATAAAATCTATTATTATTATTATTAAGTGTGTTTATTGTCATGTGTCCCTGATAGGACAATGAAATTCTTGCTTTGCTTCAGCACAACAGAACATAGTAGGCATTGACTACAAAACAGACCAGTGTGTCAATATACCATTCTATAAATATATACACACATGAATCAATATACTGATAAAGTGCAAATAACAGTTAATTGGCTAATAAAGTTCAGTGTTTTCTCCAAGCCAGGTTTAATAGCCTGATGGCTGTGGGGAAGTAGCTATTCCTGAACCTGGTCGTTGCAGTCTTCAGGCTCCTGTACCTTCTACCTGAAGGTAGTAGTGAGATGAGTGTGTGGCCAGGTGGTGTGGGTCCTTGATGATACTGCCAGCCTTTTTGAGGCAGCGACTGTGATAGATCCCCTCGATGGAAGGGAGGTCAGAGCCGATGATGGACTGGGCAGTGTTTACTACTTTTTGCAGTCTTTTCCTCTCCAGGGCGCTCCTACACCCTAAATGTGTGCTTCCCTCAAGATTTAAATATTGTTTCAAACAAATGTTTACAAACTATACCCAGGGATGCCATATTCAATAGAAATTCATACTGATCCAATACAATTAATTTTCAACCAAGAATACTGCACATTATAGGTTAAAGTACGACTGTCCTTATCAAATAGAATCACTTGAAGAAAATAAACAATCTATGCAAAATTAACATAAATGAGTGTACTATCCACTTTTCCCCCCAAAGTTGTTAGGAAATGCATGATTAGGAAAATTATGATATTCTCAATTAGGAAAGGTACTTCATCAAGAAAGCAATGCATCAGAAACAAATTTCTCGTAGATTCTGAGACTTACCCTGCAGCATAGGAGAGTCTTCCCAGAATCACACAAACCAGTCAGAAGCACTTCTCTGCGACTACTCTTTCTGCTCCGTAGCAGAATGAAAATAACTGCAACAAAAGCATATAGTTCAATAATCTTCACATGAAACCATTATCTTGAATTTGTTTTACATCTATCCACAGCTTCTGACCCCAAGACTAGTACTGTTTTGTTATTCTTTAGCTGCTGATATTTAAAGCTCTATTTAGCTCCATTTGCTTCCTATGGCTTTTTTAATCTTTGGCTGGAAGGAAAACAATTTTCTATCCCACCACAGCTGAGCACATCTATTTCATCGTGCAAGATCCACACTTTGCCAAGTGGCATATCATCCTAGCTACATGAAGGTTTGCTGCTCTGTAAAAAATACAGCAAAGATGTTAGGAGTAGAATTAGGTCATTAGGCCCATCAAGTCTACGCCACCATTCAATCATGGCTAATCTATCTCTCCCTCCTAACACCACTCTCCTGCCTTCTCCCTATAACTTCTGACACCAGTACTTATCAAGAAAATGTGTCACTTCTATGTGAAATACTGACCAGTAAACCAGAAAAACTAGCAGTTTCTTTACATATATCTGCCAATGGCCTGGCAGTTAGCACATGGGCATTACTTCACGGACACAGAAACACACTGGTGCACCAATGTGGGTGTGTTACCAAGTCTTTTAGATGAGGCTGCTCTTGGTCCTCTCAGGTGGATGTGTAATATTCCATTGCACCTCCTGAACTGGGAGTAAATAATTGTTGCCGAGGTTTATCTCCCAATGAACAATTAAAATCATCAGATATTTTATAATTATTTGTTGAACATTGACACACTTTCATATTACAATGACACTCTGTTGGATGCAACTATCTTTAGGTTATCTTGAAGTCATACAAAATGTTTACCTACTGCAAGACTTTCTTTTCCCAGGATTTTTAAGTCACCTAAATAAACAGGATCAGTTTAACAATTTTGAAGGTTGCTCCTCTAATAATTTAGTAGTTAATTCAAATTAAGGTGCAACACCGGATTGGAGCAGCAACAGCTAAAACATACTCCAAAATAAAGAGACAATCAGTTTGAAGAAAGATCACCCATTCCTTCTCTCCAGAGATGCTGCCTTTCCCACTGAGTTTCTCTAGCATTTTGTGTCTATCTTCGATTTAAACCAGCAGTTCTTTCCTAGACAATATTATAAATCGTTCTCACTGTCATATTATTTTACAGTGGAGCTCATCTACAGGAGAACTGGGAAACAGTCCAGCCTTCATCACCTCCACTCTGGGTGAAGCTTGCGTTGGTGTCTACTTGATAGTCAAGCCCCGTGTCATTGTCACCCCATTCACCGAAACACCTAATACTATGGACCTTATGTCAATTTCTACATCCAACCCTGTAGTCATACGATATGCATTCTGCCCTAATTTCTGGCCAGGCAAGCGTGTAATTCTAAAACGTAGAAAACTTATCACAGGCGTCCTCAACAAATCTAACATCCATACCCACTTGTGAGAATTCCTAGCCTGAGACAGAACAAATTACTGGACGGTTCAAGCAAAGAGTGTCAAGCAAGGATGGGCACGTTGTCTCCCACCCCGACTGCCACACCTGCAACAGCCGGCGGATCCCACACTGGCCTCATCAATAACAGCAAATCCCCAAACACGGAGGAGCAGCTTAATGACGTTCACACATGGCTGAGACGGGCAGGGGCGGGTCAGGACCCGGCTCCAGGTGCAGCCTGAGGGACACGTTGGCAGCACGGTGAGCGGCTTCGCCCACCCGGATCCGGCCGCCAGCGCCGCTTTCCCAGCCTCACCTATGGTGAGCAGCACCGCCAATACGGCCACGACGATCCCGAGCGCGCTCGGCTCCTGATACTCCTCCCATCGTGATTCCATGTAGAGCTGCACCGAAACGCCCGCCATCTTCCCGCTCCCGCCGGATCTTTGCTCGCAGGAGCGCGGCACGCCGGGAAGTGTACTGGCCCGCGCGGCACGCCGGGAAGTGTACTGGCCCGCGCGGCAAGCCGGGAAGTGTACTGGACCGCGCGGCACACCGGGAAGTGTACTGACCCGCGCGGCACGCTGGGAAGTGTTCCGACCCGCGCGGCACGCTGGGAAGTGTACTGACCCGCGCGGCACGCTGGGAAGTGTACTGGCCCGCGCGGCACGCTGGGTGGGAAGTGTACTCGCCAGCCGTGTCTCGCGGCGCAACCTATGTTCAGACTTTGCAGGAAAGAACTGCAGATGCTGGTTTACACCAAAGATTGACACAAAATGCCGGTTTAATTCAGCGGGTCAGGCGGCATCTCTGGAGAGAAGGAATAGGTTACATTCCAGACCATTCAGTAACAATTGCTGTCATTGCTGATGTGGGTGCACAGAGAGAGATTCGTTAGCTATGTAGGTACACTTCATTTCGTGGAGTTCTATAGTCAACTGTCTGACATTCATAAGTACTGAAGTAATCATAAGTACTGAAGTTCACATAAGCAGACTTCAATCAGAGCAATGACATTCGTCCTTAAAGACATAACGTATGGGGGGAAATATACATTTAATAGCAAGCCCCTTAACAGCACTACAGGATGTTGGGGTCCAAGGCACACATAGCATTGTTACAATTTTTTGAGATTTTAAAAATCAAGTCTGCAATTTATCCCATCAGATAAAGCATAAAAAGAAGTTTAATTTGACACTTAATTCACTTTCATATCTTCAGTATTAAAAAAGTCATGGCCATTTTCATACTCGGAAATTAGCATCTTGTTCCCTATTGCCTTTCCATTGACTTAACTCAAAAGCTGTGATCGAGGAGAGTCAAAATCCCATAACTTTCTTAAAAAATAAGAGAACTGAATGAAATTTTCAGTTATTACAGATTGAAGCATTCTGAAACAAATATGAAACAATCTTACTTGGATGACCTGAAATTAAAGCATATAATTAGTTAGTTACCTAATTGTAGCTAATTACAAAATTCAATTACTAGATCTAAACATCTATCCATTTCTTAAGAAAAGGTTAACATTTTTAAATAGCCTAAGTGTCCAAATAACATTCTCACAAGAATTCACAATATAACATGATTTTTAAATCTGATAGTTATGAATTTATAGGCCAAATGGAAGGAATTTAATGTTTAATTCCCGTAAATTAACAGGCATTTAAATCATCTTGCGAGTGGGTTTTTGTGGAACGTGATCGATTGGAAAGTTGCGGTTGCGGTGAATTTGAACCCCATATCGGCAGGAAAAACACTGCCGGTTCGTATGGGGCCAAAATCAAATTTTCGCCAAGTAAATTTTGATTAAAGTCATCCTAAGAAGCAAGTTTATATGTAAAATAAACGACTTACCCCGTGTTTTGTCCCCTACTTGAGATCCGTCCCGTTGTACGTGTTGAGGGCGTTAGAAGTAGCTTTTAATTTTACTCCAGCGATTAAATAGTCCAGCGATTATTTTTTTAAACTTCCAAGAACGGAAGTCCGGTCGATTGTTCTTCAGCAGCTGGCAGCCCGAGGAAGTTCGCCTCCGACAGGCAGGAGAAAACGGCATTTTAATCCTGCCCCCCCCCCCTCAAAGGCCCCAAAATTTGGATCACCGAATGTTTAATAGATACAAAGAGATAGACAGTTATTAAAGCAAAGAGAATCAAAACATTTTACATCAAGACCCCTCAGCTAGATCATTTTATATAAATGGTTGATAGGAGAGTGTGATGCAGGCATGTTATCTGTGCAACATGGAGATTTAGTGCCATGTGCAGTTATTAATGAAACATCAGAATCTATTTAAAGATGATAACTGTTTTAAAACCAACAGACCTACATTTTCCCAAGCTACCTTCATCTAGTGTGACCATAGCAACTGCATCCATTATATGCTGTCATACCTTCGATGATAATGTTGCGTCAGATAAAATCAGAGTATTCGTGCAATAGGATACACCAAAATTAACAAGATGGACCAACAGGATCAGGGAATCAGTACACGGAAATCTCAAATGAACCTTTCTTATAATCTATTTTAAAAGAAAAGAAAAGAAAAAATAATTGCTGCGGAGCACGCAGAATTGAGACAGACTCCTTCATTTTATCCAAACCTCAATAAACAGTTTTGAGACGCATTCCTTTTCTACATATTAATCCTAATCCCCAGGAAAGTCTTACTTTTTAACAGCAAATTTTTCCAAAGCCCAAACAGAGATGTGGAGTAGAATGTTAATGTCCACGGGTCATTAGTCAGGTCAGTCTGGTATGGAGACTTTCCTTATTATAAGGCTGGATGGAATGATTTGGAACTTGCAGTTCTGGTTGACTTCTCCCAGGCACGGGGTGTTTATAGGCTGCACACAAATGACCATCACACAATCAGAGCTCACCCAAAAGCCCAGAATAGATGAAGATGCAGTCACCGAAGGAATTGTGAAGGAATGGTAGAAATTAAAAATAGAATTGCCAGAATCCTGATCATTTGAAACGCTTGTATTTAAGGTAGTGTCCTGAAGACTAATGTGCCCAGTAGCAGCATGGATTACTGCTGCTGGAGCTTAAGCTGAGCTTTGTTGAAATGTCGGAGACAGAGGTCAAAGTGAGACTCGGAATTAAAATTATGGGCACCTGGTGGCTTGGGGTAATGCTAACAGTTTGACAGGTGCCTCGAGAGATCAGACGTTGTTCTTCAATGGACGCCAGACAGGGTCTCCAGAATGGTGGCAGTGTGTTATACTGAGCAGAAAGTTGCTCAGCAGGAAATCTTTTCATCTCCTGGAAGACCATGTTTTACTGTTCATCTCAAGCAAACTGCTACTCACCAAATGTGAAACAAAAATAGGTAGAATCAGAAAAGAGTGGAAATCTATATTATTTCCGTGGCTTGAAAATAAAAGAGATCAATGTATCATTGAGTAAAACCCTATCATCGCGTAACTACAAACCTTTTCTGTATCTTTCCTTTAGATTGCTACCATATACCACCATGCACGTTCAGTTAAAACAAAACTCTTTAGATTCCTGCTGAATGCTAATTTGCTTTTAACTCACACTGTCTTGATGTTGGGTCCATGTAGGCTCCATCATGGACAGTCCACTTACAATTATGCAAGAGTAGATTGGCACGCCCTCAGTGACTGTGCTGTTTAATGCTTCATCATCCACTTTCCCCATGGGGATCTATACAAGGACTTGAAACAACATGCTGCTTGTGCTCAAGGAAGAGTCCCAACTCTCTGCAGCTTTACAGTGCAGTTGGAAAATCTGCTCTAGCATTGCATATTCTTTGCAAGTGATATGTTATTAATCAATAGACTCAGAGGTGCAATGTCTGTCTCCAGCTGAGAGGGGTGTCCTATAACCTTCATCAGCAAATGTTCATTGAGCAAAACACTAAGTGCTGGATAAACTCAGCTGGCCAGGCAGGATCTGTGGAAGGAAATGGACAGACTACATTTCGGGTCAGGACCCCTTTCCAGACTGATGTTCAGCAAAGTTCAGTGGACAGAAAAGCCTGTTTCCATACTATACAGAAATTCCTTTGAATGTTCCTAACATTTCAAAAGAATGTTAATGTATTTTTTTTTTTTAAATGCTCACCTCAAACATATTAACAGTGAAAACACTTTAATCCCCAAAAAATGATATGTGTTTTCACAGCCACTCCTTTTAAATGGCCTGAAAGTTCCCGAGGAATTCAGCATTTTCATGTTCATCCACTAGATTGTTGTCAGGATTTGAATGTCAGCCAGGACTGCTTGCAAAAGTTGACAGGAGTGTGGGAGAATAAAATGGGGTCAATATAAATGAATTTTTGATTATCAGCATGGAATGCAGGGCCTGTTTCTGTTCTGCATGACTCTAACTTAGCCAGCAAGTTCAGGACTTCCACACTTGGGAGGAGTCTTCAAAACTGCTGACACTAGCAGTAGACAAATATACAGCGGTTTAACACTGAAATAATGCCATTTCCCTGCAACCCAGCCTATTCTGCTAGTTGTTGTCCAGTCAGTAACATGCTCGTGACTGAGTCTGGAGGTCCAATAACCTAGAGTTAAAAAATGCTCCTAAAATACGTGGAATTAAATCTTTAATTCTTATTTCAGTAATCAGGTTTTTCTAATTGTGAAGCTAAACTGTATATTTCACTTTTTTATTGGTAATCTATTTAATCACACCAAATTATGAATCTGATTCCTACCAACAATACAGGCAGTATCCCTGCACCGACAGATGCTCTAAGGATAAATATGATGATTGTAATTAAGTAATGAGAGATCAAAGAAAGGTGTAATCAGTCAGTGCAATCAAACCCTTTTAGCCCCGGTTCTATTCCAGTTGATTGGTACTGTGCTATCTCTAATGCCAGTATATCCTTCCTAACACGTAGTGTTTGCTGAATTCCAGGTGGCATCTATTGAGGGCTCAATACATATATATGTTTAATATTGCCAATTGAATTCTTTCTGAACTAAAGGTAATGTTCAATTAGTCTTTTTCTGTTTTTCCATCTACCCTCTTGTGATATTTGTAGTTTGATTCTTTAGTTTGCATACTTAGATGCTTGACTCTGTTCTTTCATTTGCAGACATTTATAAAAATAAGTTAAATATCTCTGACCCCATTACAAACTCCTGGGGCAGCACAGCTAGTCACATCCTGACAATTTGAATACAAGCTCATTATAACCTCCCTTATCGCCTGAGTATTTTGCAATCCAAACCATTATTTGTCAGTAGTTTTAGTTTTTAGAGACACAGCATGGAAACAGGCCCACCGAGTCCGTGCCAACGGTCACCCATACCCCATCCTACACACTAGTGGGAATTTACATAAGCCAATTAACCTACAAACCTGCTTGTCAATGGAATGTGGGAGGAAACTGATGTACCTGCAGAAAACAGACGTACAAACTTTTACAGACAGCACTCGTGGTCAGGATTGAATCTGGGTCTCTGACACTGTAAGGAAGTAACTCTACCGCTGCGCCACTGTGCCGTATCCTACATGGACCAATCCACTTTGAAATCTAATATAGAGTAAATAATATTCATAGGCATTCCCTTACTTACTACCAATGTTAGCTGCTCAGCAAATTCAAGCAGATTTAATAAACATTCCTAGCCTCACTTGTCCCCAATTTTAAACACTTTTCTGAAATCTTGTATATGATTGTAAATTATACAGGCATTAGTATCTCTGCTTCCTTTCACTGTCAGCTTGGATCAGTTGATAACACTCTCCTTGAGCCAAGCAGTTGTGAATTATTAATCATATGCGACACCAATCTAATATTGGTGCTAAAACTGTCTTGATGCAGCAATATGGAAATGCTACAGTTTTGGAGATCCGGGTGTGATCAGGAGCCTCCTTGTGCAAGGCTCTCATCAAAAATCTGAAATTCAATGCATCTCTGACATTTAAGTTGTTCATTAAAATCGATCTTTTTCATCAATGCTTTAATTGTCTGGAATCTCTTTCTTTTGCTCAATGTCAGTCTTGTTGTTTGAGAACATTTCTTCGTAACCTCGAGGTTTTACAATATTTTAGTTACCATGTGTGGAAAGTATTCTTACATTATAATTACAATAAAAATGTGGAAGAAAGGAATTCATCGGCAAAAGAAGGAATTCATCATTTATAAGCGAAAACGAATAATGTAGTGGGGAATTATGTTCAGATGCTTCTTTAAATTGAATGTAAAAACCCACCTGCCTCAGACCGATTGTAGATGCAAAATAATGTCAATGTTTGTAAATCAATATACAATCCACAAGATTTATGGAAATCTAATGTTATGCATAATTCGCCCAGATCTTGCCCTCAGTACAGTAAGCAAATCTCTTTGTAATACATAGAAAAAAACAATGTCTTCTCCAAACTCTCCTTCTGGTAAGATCAAACATTATGAACTCTGAGCCATCTCTTGTTAACACACACTTTCACTGATAGTTTTCTCACAGATCAGCAGATCAGCTCCCCCCATCACGCCATCTGAGCTGCATTTAGAAAAACAATCGTCATGATTCATTTGCTGGTAACACCTCCTATCACCCATGCTGTCCTTCCCCAGTCTACCCTTAATCCTGAAGGGATTTGGAAGATAAATATTTCATATTATGACTTTGGGGGAAATTGTTTGTTTCAAACTGGCAGAAAATTCAGTTTGCGGACTATTCTCTAGAATGAAACCCTTACATAATTGGAGGACCTTGTACAGACTTTTTATGTGAGGTCAATGTAGTATTGTTTTAGTACAGGGCTTTAGAATTTACCGATAGTTTAAAAATAATGTATGTTTTATCCAGATTATTCTAGTTCAACTAATCTTAATTCATAATAGTAATTTTGTTGTATATAAAAATACAAATGTTATGTGTCTACATGCTGTTTTTGATAATGTGGGTATCATTGTGCATTTTGTACACAATCTAAAATCCATGAATACATCTTTCAGAGCTCTTTGTGTTTCCCCTGTGAAAAATGTAACCCCACTTTTTAAGAAAGGAAGGAGAGAGAAAACGGGGAATTATAGACCAGTTAGCCGCACATCAGTAGTGGGGAAGATGCATGAGTCGATTGTTAAAGATGTTATAGCAGTGCATTTGGAAAGCAATGACAGGATCGGCAAAGTCAGCATGGATTTATGAAGGGGAAATCATGCTTGACTAATCTTCTGGAATTTTTTGAGGATGTAACAAGTAGAATGGATAAGGGAGAGCCAGTGGATGTGGTGTATCTGGACTTTCATAAAGCCTTTGACAAGATCCCACACAAGAGATTAGTGTGCAAAATGAGAGCACATGGTATTGGGGGTGGGGTATTGACATGGATAGAGAACTGGTTGGCAGGCAGGAAGCAACGAGTAGGAATTAACGGGTCCTTTTTAAGAATGGCAGGCAGTGACTAGTGGGGAGCCGCAAGGCTCAGTGCTGGGACCCCAGTTATTTACAATATATATTAATGATTTAGACGAGGGAATTAAATGTGACATCTCCAAGTTTGCGGATGACACAAAGCTGGGTGGCAGTATGAGCTGCGATGAGAATGCAATGAGGCTGCAGGGTGACTTGGCTAGGTTGGGTGAGTGGGCAGATGCATGGCAGATGCAGTATAATGTGGATAAACGTGAGGTTATCCACTTTGGTGGCAAGAACAGGAAGGCAAACTATTATCTGAATGGTGTCAGATTAGGAAATGGGGAGGTGCAATGAGACCTGGGTGTGCTTATACATCAGTCACTGAAAGTAAGCATGCAGGTACAGCAGGCAGTGAAGAAAGCTACATTGCGAGATAATTTGAGTTTTGGGTTTGAGTTTTGAGTTTTGGAGCAAGGAGGTCATACTACAGTTGTACAGGGCCCTGGTGAGACCGCACCTGGAATATTGTGTGCAATTTTGGTAATTTGAGGAAGGATATTATTGCTATTGAGGGAGTGCAACGTAGGTTCACCAGGTTAATTCCTGGGATGGCAGGACTGACATATGATGAAAGAATGGGTCGACTGGGCTTGTATTCACTGGAATTGAGAATGGTGAGAGGGGATCTTATAGAAACATATAAAATTCTTAAAGGATTGGACAGGCAAGATGCTAGAAAAATGTTCGCGATGTTGGAGGAGTCTAGAACCAGGGGTCACACTTTAAGAATAAGGGGTTGGCCATTTAGGACTGAGATGAGGAAAAGCGTTTTCATGCCGAGAGTTGTGAATCTGTGGAATTCTCTGCCACAGAAGGCAGTGGAGGCCAATTCACTGGATGATTTCAAGTGAGAGTTAGATTTAACTCTTGGGGCTAAAGGAATCAATGGGATATGGGGAAAAAGCAGGAACGGGGTACTGATTCTAGATGATCAGCCATTGAACGGCGGTGCTGGTCAAAGGACCAAATGGCACCTATTTTTCTATCAACTTAGAGAAATATACAAAATAGCGAGGCTTGTACAATAGAATCTACATTATGGATACTGTGTAAATATGTTTTTGAGTTTGAGCTTACCAATGTTGCTGTGTGGTAATGCAATATTCGAATAGATGGAGTTAGTGTGCTTGGAGTAGACATGTGCCTTTTCCAAACTTCCTATTAACATCTATGTGCAGGCAACAGAGGGTTCCTTTAAGGAAGTTAAAGTTTTGTGACTTCAGAAACTATAGTTCAAATGAATCTGATCTCTTGTTTTGAGCCATCTCCTATTACACACATTGCAGAAGATTTGATACTTAAATATGAAATTAATGGAAATGGAGCAAAATCTATGCATAGTCTATAGGGTCACTTACTTAGAAAATGATAATGGTGAATAAATATACACCAGTCAGCTGTCACCAGTCCCATCTCTCGTGGATCTATTTGGCCACCTACGGCAGATATCTCAATGACTTGAAAGATACAACTGTTGCTGGCTTCACAAAATCATCCACTGGAATGATAAGCAAGCCATCTTCAGTGACCTCTCCTAGGCGAATATCTCCAGAAAGAGGCTTATTACTTTCCATTAGCTGTACTGAGTGTGCCACATCCTTTGCATGGCAAACACCAGACTCCTAATCTGCTTGTGGTTTGCAGAATCTGTTGGGTAATGTGATTATTAGACTGGGAAAGAAAAAAAAAATCAAGGATGCATTCAAAGTCTCCTTGTAAAAAATGTAAGATTCCCATTGCCTCCTGGGAATTTGTAAGCCGTACCAACTCCAAGTGAGGAGAGACCTTTCGGGGAGACGTTGAAATCTCCGAGTCCATGCTTTGGGAACATGCAAAAGCCCTAGTTAGGGGCAGAAGGAGAATGAATACACTAGCCCATCTGCCACCTCCAGCTCCATCCCAAAAAGAGAATGTTTCCCACATTAGCTTCATCAGTCATCTGAGAACCTACAAAACTGGATTGTTGTCATCATCAATCCCATGGGAAAGAAGACGAAGAAGAAATAGAAGCGGATTTGAAATATTAGGTAGAACAGCCTTTGTCAATCCTCATATTGAATTAGGTGAAGGGTTTTTTGGGCACGGGATCTCTCAGGTATTCAACAATTTCATAACTTATTTGTAAATTCCATTTTGCTTGTCAATAGGGATCAGCTAATTGTATTCTTGGTGTTTTACTTTATCTCTTGTTCAGTTCCTTTTAGGCAGTTGACTAGTTTAAGATTTGGTAAGAAACAAGATTTGTACAAATATTATTGTAAGTTTATGGAACTTGGTAACAGTAAAAGCAGTTAACACCATCCAAATTTAGAGACAAGATAAGCTCCAATGTGAAAGTAATTACTTTATGTAGAATGCATAACATTTAATGTTACGTATAATAGGAAAGAGGGAGCAGGTTAAAACGAACATTATTTGGAGATATGCTAAATAAGGCAATTGGTTTTGCAATTTGCATACCGCAAGGCTGTACAATTTGCATCTATATTCAGCCAGAGGTCTGGAGTGAACAATACATTTTAGTTTCTTGCATTCATCACAATCACAAGTTAGTTACATTTTAGTTTCTTGCATTCATCACAATCACAAAAGTTAGTTTCCAATCAAGTCTATTCACCCCACATGATATGAAGAAACACTGCAAAACACTGGATTGAGCAAAGCTATGGGATCAGCTAATATCTTAGTTGCATTAGTGAAGGTCTTACCTCCAGAACTCTCTATGCTTCTGGTCACGTTACTCCAGTGTGATTACAACACTGGTATCAACCTAACAATGTGTAAACTTGTCCAGGTATGTCTTGCCAGATGTTATATCTTCCATCTGGTTTTCTCTGCTCTCAGTGAAGTGCCTGGTGCTCTCCCAAATGCTTCTCTCCACTTTGAATCGAGAATGGGTCAATAAACCAGGTTGCCAACTTACGGGACTCCACACGGAGAGGGAGATCTCGGTGGACAGCCATACCCTGTGACCAGGGCGATAGCGAGGGGCAGGGGTCCAGTGACGATCCTCTTGGTCTGGGAACAGAGGTGGCTGATAACCAAGGGAGCAGTGGTAGACAGACAGAACGGTGGCGGAACTGGGCAGAGATTTGTGGGCATATTCTATCCATACCAATTTGCTAGACCAGGTGGTAGGTTTGACGGACACCAGGTAACATTGGATGGTCTCCAGGGCCTGGTTGTCCCTCTCCGACTGACCATTAGATTGTGGATGGAACCCAGAAGAGAGGCTGGCGGAGGAGCCAATCAAGGAACAGAAAGCCTTCCTAAAGAGGTGAACTGCGGACCCCTGTCAGAGACGATGTCTCAAGGGAAATCATGGAGTCTGAAGACCTGGTTAACGATGAGGTGAGCGAGTTCTACAGCAGATGGGAGCTTAGGAAGAGGAAGGAAATGAGCAGGCTTGGAGAAACGGTCCACAATGGTAAGAATATCCGTATTACCCTTGGACGGAGGCAAGCCAGTGATGAAGTCCAGGGCGATGTGGGATCAGGGACGGCGGGGAACAAACGGGATGAAGGAGACCAGAGGGAGGCTGACGGGATGTCTTATTCTGTGCACAGGCAGAGACGAAAGACCGGGTGCGGCCTCCATGGTGGGCCACCAGACCTGCTGGCGCAGCAGGTAGAGGGTGCAGCCGACACCAGGATGACAGGCGAGATTAGAGGAATGGGCCCACTGCAGTACTTCAAAGCAGGTGGAGACCGGGACAAATAACTTATTGGGGGGTTCAGAACCAAGATCAGGGTGATGACGCTGGGCATTGCGAACTGTGGTCTCGATTTCCCAGGTGATGGAGCCTGCCGGGCAGGTGGGAGGCAGAATGGGTTTGTGGGAATGGTTGTCCTGGTCGGAACGGAACTGGGGGGAGAGGGAGTCGGGCTTGACATCCTTGCACCCAGGATGGTATGACAAGGTGAAGTTAAACCGGGTGAAAAACAGGACCCACCGACAGGGGTTGAGCTGAAAAACAGGGCCCACTCAACAGGGGTTAAGCTGCTTTGCCGAATGCAGGTACTCCAGGTTCTTGTGGTCCGTCCAGACTTGGAATGGCTGCTCAGTGCCCTCCAATCAATGCCTACACTCCCCCAACGCCAGCTTCACTGCCAGCAGCTCTCTCTCTGTTGCCGATGTCATAATTCTTCTCAGCCGGGGAGAGGCGGCGAGAGAAGAAGGCACAGGGGTGCATCTTCTGGTCCTTGGAGGACCGTTGGGAAAGCACCGCCCCAACTCCTACATCAGAGGTGTCAACCTCCACCACAAACTGACAGCCGGGTCAGGATGCTCCAGGATGAGGTCGGTAGTGAAGCGTTGCTTAAGGTCCTGGAATGCCCCCTCAGCAGCAGGGGACAAGGCAAACTTGAAGGAGGTAGATGTGAGAGCAGTGAGAGGAGCAGCCAGGATGCTATAGGTGCGGATAAAGCGGAGGTAAAAATTGGAAAAGCCGAGGAAGCGTTGTAGCTCCCTCCGACTGGTAGGCTCAGGCCAATCTACCACCGCTCTAACCTTTCTGGATACATCTCGCCATGGCCAGCAGAGAGGATGTATCCCACGAAAGACACCATGGGCTGGTGGAACACACTTTGCCTTGATGAACAGCTGGTTCTCCCATAGTCGCTGCAGGACGAAACGGACATGGCGGGTATGTTCCAATTCAGAGCTAGAGTAGATGAGGATGTCATCCAGGTAAACAAAGACAAACCGGTTCGGCATGTCCTGGAGCACACTATTGACCAGAGGCAGGAAGACAGCCGGGACGTTGGTCAGGCCGAAAGGTACTCGTAATGCCCGCTGGGTGTGTTGAAGGCTGTCTTCCACTCATCTCCTTCCTTGATGTGAATCAAATGTTAGGCATTGCGTAGATTCACCTTGGAAAACATGGTGACATGCTGCAGGCAGTTGAAGACAGAGGAGATAAGTGGCAAGGGGTAACAGTTTTTGACAGTGATGTCTTCCAGGCCTCGATAGTCAATGCAAGGGTGAAGGTCGCCATCCTTCTTACAAAGAAAAATCCTGCCCCGGCGGGAGAGGAGGATGGACGAATTAAACCAGCTGCAAGAGACTCCGAAATGTATCTCTCCATGGCGTTGGTCTCAGGAGCAGAGAGCGAGTACAGACGACCGCAGGGTGGAGAAGTACCAGATAATAAGTCAATGGCACAACCATAAGGACGGTGAGGAGGTAAAGAGGTGGCTCAGAACTTGCAGAAGCACTCTTTCAGCTCATGGAATTCAGATGGTACTTTGGACAGGTCAGGATTGTCACTAGGGGAGGTGAGGGGAAGACAAGCGGGGCCAAGACAATTAACATGACAATTCTCCCCCCAAGTGGAGACCTTGCCAGTGGACCAGTTTACGGTGTGGTTGTGGGTAGTCAGCCAAGGCCCACCCAGAACGACAGGGGCATGAGGTGAATTTAGCAGGAACAACTGAATTCTCTCCCGTTGGTTCCCATTAACACAAAGTTCCAGAATGGTGAGTAGAAAGTGAAGCCATCCCAATTATTCTTCCATCAAGTGCACTGGCTTGGCGGGGCTCTTCTAATTTAACGGTGGGAATCAGAAATTTCCGAGCAATAGTTATATCGATGAAGCTATCATCTACCCCCGAGTCAATCAGAGGATTACTTCAATAGCGTGTCTTCAAAGCGTACCGTAATCACAGCGAGTCTGGTGGAAATAGGAGGGAAATAAACCTTGCTCACGCATAATCCCTCTCTTGCTGGGTAGCGTTGGCTTTTACCGGGCAAGCAGCGATGAAGTGTCTAGGATCTCCGCAGTAGACAATACCTCTTCCGTATGCATCTCTAGCGTCCGGCCTTGCCTGGTGCAGCCAATCCGTATAGGCTCCCCCTCCACTGGATCAGGACAGGGATGCGTGGGGCTTCTTCCTCCCGAGAGAAGTGAGACAATCGTCTCACTATGATGAGAGGGGTGTGATGGGCAAGGACACTGTTTGAGCGCTGCTGATAGCTTGTGTCGCTTTCGAGAGCCGGTTATCTATCCAGATGGTTAAATCAATCAGCGCATCCAGATCTGAGGAAAGATCCCAAGAGGCCAACTCATCCTTCAGGTTATCGTTTAGACCATGGATGAGGATACTGAGCAGAGCGGTATCACACCAACTGTTCTCCAAAGCAGTGGTTCGAAAATCAATAGTGTAATTGGCAACAGAGTGTACCCCCTGACAGAGAGGCAGCATCCTCTGGGCTGCCTCTCTTCCAACCAAAGGGTCTTCGAAAATCTTTCTCAGCTCTGCTGAAAAATGAGCAAAGTCCTGGCAGAAGTCTAGCTCTCTCTCCCAGGCAGCTGTACCCCAGGCTGAAGCACATCCTGACATCAGGGAGATGGCATAGGCTACTTTGGAGCATTCAGCGCAGAAGGGGGATGGTTGTAGCTCAAAAATCAAACAGCACTGGGATAGGAATGACCTGCAGGTAGAAGGATCGCCATGGTGGGAAGAACTGGTTCCAGAATGGGCTGGATACAGCTGGAAATGGACGGAGGCGGAGAGACATTAGCGGAGGCAGGAGGAATTGACAGTGGTGTCAGGTGTACCAGGAGCTGGTCGACACTGGTTGTTAACTGCTCGACGGTATACATAAGTCAGTCTATTTGACCAGTAAGTCGGTCTATTCGAACCTTATGGGTGCAGAAAATAGACCCTTGGTGTTGAACAGCCTTGTAAACATGATCCGATATCTCCTCAGTCCTGGAACTAGAGGAATCCAAACTCTGGTCGAGCTGACCAGGATTGCCTGCCGAGTCCATACTGGCCAACTAATCTGTCAGAAGGCACAGAAATGGAAAGGACTCGAATGCAGGCTCACCGAGAGGTACTGAAAACCCCCCCAAAATCCAAACTCAAATGGAACCGAAAGATATACAGTAGATCTGGAACCAGCAGAACTCAGAACTGCTATCAAACCGACATAATGCACAACTGATTAGTCAGCACCCAATTGGTGATGGTCTACGCTGCATCTGCGTCCAGGATAGTCTACGCCGCATCTTCGCCCAGGATAGTGTATGCCGCATCTGCGCCCAGGATGAGGTGTTCCATACCAGGGCATCGGAGATGTCCTCATTCTTTAGGAAACAGGGGTTCCCCTCTTACATTATAGATGAGGCTCTCACTAGGGTCTCCTCGATATCCCACAGCTCCGCTCTTGCTCCCCCTCCCCCCATTCATAACAAGGACAGAGTCCCCATTGTCCACACCTTCCACCCCATCGCATTCAGCATATAATCCTCCATCATTTTCACCACCTCCAACGGGATCGCACTATTGGCCACATCTTCCCATCTCCAACCCTTTCTGCTTTCCGCAGAGACCGTTCCCTCCAAAAGTCCCTGGTCAACTCATCCCTTTCCACCCAAACTACCTCCTCCCCAGGTACTTTCCCCTGCAACTGCAGGAGATGCAACACCTGTCCCTTTACCTCCCTGCTCGACCATCCAAGGACCCAAACAGTCTTTCCAGGTGAGGCAGAGGTTCACTTGCACCTCCTCCAACCTCATCTACTGTATCCGCTGTTCCAGATGTCAACTTCTCTACATCGGCGAGACCAAGCACAGGCTCGGCAATCATTTCACTGACCACCTCCGCTCAGTCCATCTTAACCTACCCGATCTCCCGGTGGCTCAGCACTTCAACTCCCCCTCCCATTCCCAATCTGACATTTCTGTCCTGGGCCTCCTCCATTGTCAGAGTGAGGCCTAGCACAAATTGGAGGAACAGCACCTCATATTTTGCTTGGGTAGTTTACAGCCCAACAGTAGGAACATTGACCGCTACCTTCAGATAGCTTTTGCTTTCTCCCTCCATCCCTTTCCCCTTCCCAGTTCTCCCACCAGTCTTACTATCTCCGATTACAATCTATCTTTGTCCCGCCCCCTCCCCTGACATCAGTCTGAAGAAGGGTCTCAACCTGAAACATCACCCATTCCATCTCTCCAGAGATGCTGCCTCACCCACTGAGTTACTCCAGCATTTTGTGTCTACCTGGTGAAGATACATAGTTACATAGATACATAGAAAATAGGTGCAGGAGTAGGCCATTCGGCCCTTCGAGCCTGCACCGCCATTCAATATGATCATGGCTGATCATCCAACTCAGTATCCCGTACCTGCCTTCTCTCCATACCCCCTGATCCCCTTAGCCACAAGGGCCACATCTAACTCCCTCTTAAATATAGCCTCAACTACCCTCTGTGGCAGAGAGTTCCAGAGATTCACCACTCTCTGTGTGAAAAAGCTTTTCCTCATCTCGGTCTTAAAGGATTTCCCCCTTATCCTTAAGCTGTGACCCCTTGTCCTGGACTTCCCTAACATCGGGAACAATCTTCCTGCATCTAGCCTGTCCAACCCCATAAGAATTTTGTACGTTTCTATAAGATCCCCTCTCAATCTCCTAAATTCTAGCGAGTATAAGCCAAGTCTATCCAGTCTTTCTTCATATGAAAGTCCTGACATCCCAGGAATCAGTCTGGTGAACCTTCTCTGCACTCCCTCTATGGCTATAATGTCCTTCCTCAGATTTGGAGACCAAAACTGTACGCAATACTCCAGGTGTGGTCTCACCAAGACCCTGTACAACTGCAGTAGAACCTCCCTGCTCCTATGCTTAAATCCTCTTGCTATGAAGGCCAACATACCATTCGCTTTCTTCACTGCCTGCTGCACCTGCATGCCTACTTTCAATGACTGGTGTACCATGACACCCAGGTCTCGCTGCATCTCCCCATTTCCTAATCGGCCACCATTTAGATAATAGTCTGTCTTCCCGTTTTTGCCACCAAAGTGGATAACCTCACATTTATCCACATTATACTGCATCTGCCAAACATTTGCCCACTCACCCAGCCTATCCAAGTCACCTTGCAGTCTCCTAGCATTCTCCTCACAGCTAACACTGCCCCCCAGCTTAGTGTCATCCGCAAACTTGGAGATGTTGCTTTCAATTCCCTCATCCAGTTCATTAATATAAATTGTAAATAGCTGGGGTCCCAGCACTGAGCCTTGCGGTACCCCACTAGTCACTGCCTGCCATTGTGAAAAGGACCCGTTTACTCCTACTCTTTGCTTCCTGTTTGCCAGCCAGTTCTCTATCCACATCAATACTGAACCCCCAATACCGTGTGATTTAAGTTTGTAACCTAATCTCTTATGTGGTACCTTGTCGAAAGCCTTCTGAACGTCCAGGTACAACACATCCACTGGTTTTCCCCTATCTGGCCCTGGTGATTTATCGGCCTTTAATCCATTCAATTTACCCAACACCACTTCCCGACTAACCTGAATTTCACTCAGTTCCTCCATCTCCTTTGACCCGCGGCCCCCTGCTATTTCCGGCAGATTATTTATGTCTTCCTTAGTGAAGACGGAACCAAAGTAGTTATTCAAATGGTCCGCCATATCCTTGTTCCCCATGATCAATTCACCTGTTTCTGACTGCAAGGGACCTACATTTGTTTTAACTAATCTCTTTCTCTTCACATATCTATAAAAACTTTTGCAGTCAGTTTTTATGTTCCCTGCCAGTTTCCTTTCATAATCTATTTTCCCTTTCCTAATTAAGCCCTTTGTCCTCCTCTGCTGGTCTCTGAATTTCTCCCAGTCCTCTGGTATGCTGCTTTTTCTGGCTAATTTGTACGCATCATCTTTTGCTTTGATACTATCCCTGATTTCCCTTGTTATCCACGGATGCACTACCTTCCCTGATTTATTCTTTTGCCAAACTGGGATGAACAATTTTTGTAGTTCATGCATGCAGTCTTTAAATGCCTTCCATTGCATATCCACCGTCAACCCTTTTAGAACTAATTGCCAGTCAATCTTGGCCAATTCACGTCTCATACCCTCAAAGTTACCTTTCTTTAAGTTCAGAACCGTTGTTTCTGAATTAACAATGTCACTCTCCATCCTAATGAAGAACTCAACCATGTTATGGTCGCTCTTGCCCAAGGGGGCACGCACAACAAGACTGCTAACTAACCCTTCCTCATTACTCAATACCCAGTCTAGAATAGCCTGCTCTCTCGTTGGTTCCTCTACATGTTGGTTTAGATAACTATCCCGCATACATTCTAAGAAATCCTCTTCCTCAGCACCCCTGCCAATTTGATTCACCCAATCTATATGTAGATTGAAGTCACCCATTATAACTGTTTTGCCTTTGTTGCACGCATTTCTAATTTCCTGTTTGATGCCATCCCCAACTTCACTACTACTGCTAGGTGGCCTGTACACAACACCCACCAGCGTTTTCTGCCCCTTATTGTTTCGCAGCTCTACCCATACCGATTCCACATCCTCCAAGCTAATGTCCTTCCTTTCCACTGCGTTAATCTCCTCTCTAACCAGCAACGCTACCCCACCTCCTTTTCCTTTCTCTCTATCCCTCCTGAATATTGAATATCCCTGGATGTTCAGCTCCCAGCCTTGGTCACCCTGGAGCCATGTCTCCGTGATCCCAACTATATCATAATCATTAATTGCTATCTGCACGTTCAACTCATCCAACTTATTACGAATGCTCCTTGCATTGAGACACAAAGCCTTCAGGCTTGTTTTTACAACGCTCTTACCCCTTATACAAGTATGTTGAAAAGTGGCCCTTTTTGATTTTTGCCCTGGACTTGTCTGCCTGCCACTTTTACTTTTCACCTTGCTACCTATTGCTTCCGCCCGCATTTTACACCCCTCTGTTTCTCTGCTCACCCATTTAAGAACCCCACCACCTCTTATTCTCTGTTTATTATTGTTTTCTTCTTTCCCCCCTACATGTTGGGTCTGAGTGCTTTCCTTCTCTGCCTCCTGCCTCACACACTGTCTAATAGCATTCTCTATTTGAGTCCCTCCCCCAAACCATTCTAGTTTAAAGTCTCCCCAGTAGCCTTTGCAGATCTCCCCGCCAGGATATCGGTCCCCCTCAGGTTCAAGTGCAACCCATCCTTTTTGTACAGGTCGAACCTTCCACAAAAGAGGTCCCAATGATCCAGAAATTTGAATCCCTGCCTTCTGCACCAGTCCTTCAGCCATGCATTTATCCTCCACCTCGCTCCATTCCTACTCTCACTGTCGCGTGGCACAAGCAGTAATCCCGAGATTGTTACCTTTGCTGTCCTTCTCTTTAACTCCCCTTATAACTCCCTAAATTCTCCTTTCAGGACCTCTTCTCTTTTTTTACCTATGTCATTGGTACCTATATGTACCACGACCTCGGGCTCCTCTCCCTGCCCTTTCAGGATATCTTGGACACGTTGAGACACATCACAGACCCTGGCACCAGGGAGGCAAACTACCATCCGGGTCTCCCGACTGCGTCCACAGAATCGCCTGTCTGACCCCCTAACTATAGGTATGTTACAAAACTTACCTTCAGTCGCGCTGTAATTCTGTCACTGGCCGTGTGCGCGATTTTGGCGCCTTTAAGGGGGGGCGGGGTTAAAATGCGGGTTTCTCCTCCCTTGTCCTGGTTAATATTTCGTTGGAGTACAAGCCTTGGCTGACAAATCGTTCCTAGTGGCCTTTTGTGTATTTTTTATTTTTATTAAATCGTCAATGTCAGCGCTAGAGTAATTTTAAAAGCAGCTCCTGAAGCGTCAACGCCGATAACGGGGACGGATTTCACACACGGGACCGGTAAACGAAAGTGGTTTATTTAAATGTATAAAAGTGCTTCTTAAGAAGCCTTTAATTCACATTTTTTCATGCGACACGGTGATTTTATTCCCCAAATTAACAGCAGTATTTTTCATGCCAATAGAGTCCCCTATTAGTATTGCCCTCCTCTTCTTTTCCTTACCCTTCTGAGCAACAGGGCCGGTCTCTATACCGGAGGCCCGGCCGCTGTCGCTACCCCCAGGTAGGCTGTCCACCCCAACAGTGCTCAAACAGGAGTACTTATTGTCAAGGTGTACAGCCACCGGGGTACTCTCTAGTCCCTGCCTGTGCCCCTTGCCTTTCCCAACCGTGATCCACTTGCCTGCCTCCTGTGGTCTTGGAGTGACCACATCCCTGTAACTCCTCTCAATGACTTCCTCGCTCTCCCTGACCAGACGGAGGTCATCGAGCTGCTGCTCCAGGTTCCTAATACGGTCCATTAGGAGCCCCATCTCGATACACCTGGCGCAGATGTGGACGTCTGGAGGGCTATCAGACTCCATGACTTCCCACATCTGACATCCAGAACAGTAAACTGCCCTGGCCCTCATACTCCCCTTACCTAGGATACAATAGAAAACAAACTGCTACAATACAAAACAAACTGCTACAATACAAAACAAACTGCTACAATACAAAACAAACTGCTACAATACAAAACAAACTGCTACAATACAAAACAAACTGCTACAATACAAAACAAACTGCTACAATACAAAACAAACTGCTACAATACAGTACAATCAGCAGGGATCTGACTCCCAATCAGCTGCTCCCTCTTGTCTGCTTCCACCAATCAGTGGCTTCCTCAAACCCACTTGTTTTTGAAGTGGAACTTGGAACGTTGCAGATTTGGGCTCCTACCGCTCGGGTGTAGCTCCTCCCTCTGCGACCTCTCCAACGACTCTCGGGCCTCTGTAGAAGCAAGCCCCGCGTTCCTCTTTAACTCCTACCGCTCGGGTGTAGCTCCTCCCTCTGCGACCTCTCCAACGGCTCTCGGGCCTCTGTAGAAGCAAGCCCCGCGCTCCTCTTTAACTCCTACCGCTCGGGTGTAGCTCCTCCCTCTGCGACCTCTCCAACGGCTCTCGTGCCTCTGTAGAAGCAAGCCCCGCGCTCCTCTTTAACTCCTACCGCTCGGGTGTAGCTCCTCCCTCTGCGACCTCTCCAACGGCTCTCGGGCCTCTGTAGGAATTCTGTCACTGTATAAATTATGATCTCAGGTATTTATACCAAGTGATAGATTAGGGGAGCAGATTAAATGCAGGTGTAACTCCAAATAGCTCAGTGGAGGAGTGTGGAAAGAGTCTCAAGTCTCTGGAGGTGTGACATGTGTGACACAGTAAGACTTTGCAAACATCCTTGAAGTGAGTTGATCATTGTAATCTGTGCCTTGATGCTGAATATGTTGGCTTAAGAGAAGATGCTAATATTGTCCAACAGAGCATTTGGAGATTTTTTATTGGTAGTGTTGGGGATAATTTTCTAGTGTTTTAAACACCTTGCTGTAAGTTATTCCATGTCTGAGTCATGAAAGAAGATTAGATAACAGCTGCTCAGTAGACCAGGAGATTGGCATTGGGTTTGAGGTCTTTGTCATCACATACTCTCCTCCTTAGGTGGCTGAAGCCTGTGTTAGCACACTGAAAACAGTACTGAATTTCATGGAAAGAGAATGCAGCAAGAGCTTTGGGACGATGCAAAGTGCTCATATTTCTAATGTTTCCTGGATTATGACTGGGTTATGTGGTATCGCAGGAGATAGTGGGCAATGGACTTCTGTTTTATGGACATTTGTTTCACCCATGCTCTGAGGAATTTTGGTGAAGAATGAGTAAAACTTCAATAATCAACTATCAGACTATTCTTAAATGCCGATGGCATCTGGCTCTCTGAGTGCTGATTCCCGCTCTCCCTTTAAAATACCAGAACCCTGGTTGATGCCCATCCTCCCACTTACCAGTGCCCCAAATCCCACAATTTCTTCCACTCACAGGGTGGCCCAAGTTGCTGCACTTCCTTCCACTCGCTGGAGTTTTAGTTCTTGCAATCATTTTAAACTCATTTAATTCTGTCACTGTAAAAATTAAGATTCTACAGCTATTAATGATTTGGACGAGGGAATTGAATGCAACATCTCCAAGTTTGCGGATGACACGAAGCTGGGGGGCAGTGTTAGCTGTGAGGAGGATGCTAGGAGGCTGCAAGGTCACTTGGATAGGCTGGGTGAGTGGGCAAATGTTTGGCAGATGCAGTATAATGTGGATAAATCCACTTTGGTGGCAAAAACAGGAAAGTAGACTATTATCTAAATGGTGGCCGATTAGGAAAAGGGGAGATGCAACGAGACCTGGGTGTCATGGTACACCAGTCATTGAAAGTAGGCATGCAGGTGCAGCAGGCAGTGAAGAAAGCGAATGGTATGTTAGCATTCATAGCAAAAGGATTTGAGTATTGGAGCAGGGAGGTTCTACTGCAGTTGTACAGTGTCTTGGTGAGACCACACCTGGAATATTGCGTACAGTTTTGGTCTCCAAATCTGAGGAAAGACATTCTTGCCATAGAGGGAGTACAGAGAAGGTTCACCAGATTGATTCCTGGGATGTCAGGACTTTCATCTGAAGAAAGACTGGATAGACTCGGCTTGTACTCGCTAGAATTTAGAAGATTGAGGGGGGATCTTATAGAAACTTACAAAATTCTTACGGTGGATATGCAATGGAAGGCATTTAAAGACTGTATGGATGAACTACAAAAATTGTTCATCCCAGATTGGCAAAAGAATAAATCAGGGAAGGTAGTGCATCCGTGGATAACAAGGGAAATCAGGGATAGTATCAAAACAAAAGACGAAGCGTACAAATTAGCCAGAAAAAGCAGCCTACCAGAGGACTGGGAGAAATTCAGTCCAACAGAGGAGGACAAAGGGCTTAATTAGGAAAGGGAAAATAGATTATGAAAGAAAACTGGCAGGGAACATAAAAACTGACTGCAAAAGTTTTTATAGATATGTGAAGAGAAAGAGATTAGTTAAAACAAATGTAGGTCCCTTGAAGTCAGAAACAGGTGAATTGATCATGGGGAACAAGGACATGGCAGACCAATTGAATAACTACTTTGGTTCTGTCTTCACTGAGGAAGACATAAATAATCTGCCGGAAATAGCAGGGGACCGCGGGTCAAATGAGATAGAGGAACTGAGTGAAATCCAGGTTAGCCGGGAAGTGGTGTTAGGTAAATTGAATGGATTAAAGGCCGATAAATCACCAGGGCCAGATAGGCTGCATCCCAGAGTACTTAAGGAAGTAGCCCCAGAAATAGTGGATGCATTAGTGATAATTTTTCAAAACTCCTTAGATTCTGGTGTAGTTCCTGAGGATTGGAGGGTAGCTAATGTAACCCCCCTTTTTAAAAAGGGAGGGAGAGAGAAAACGGGGAATTACTGACCAGTTAGTCTAACATCGGTAGTGGGGAAACTGCTAGAGTCAGTTATTAAAGTTGGGATAGCAGCACATTTGGAAAGTGGTGAAATCATTGGACAAAGTCAGCATGGATATACGAAAGGTAAATCATGTCTGACGAATCTTATAGAATTTTTCGAGGATGTAACTAGTAGAGTGGATAAGGGAGAACCAGTGGATGTGCTATATCCGGACTTTCAGAAGGCTTTCGACAAGGTCCCACATAAGAGATTAGTATACAAACTTAAAGCACACGGTATAGGGGGTTCAGTATTGATGTGGATAGAGAACTGGGCAAACGCATGGCAGATGCAGTATAATGTGGATAAATGTGAGGTTATCCACTTTGGTGGCAAAAACAGGAAAGTAGACTATTATCTGAATGGTGGCCGATTAGGAAAAGGGGAGATGCAACGAGACCTGGGTGTCATGGTACACCAGTCATTGAAAGCAGGCATGCAGGTGCAGCAGGCAGTTAAGAAAGCGAATGGTATGTTAGCATTCATAGGAAAAGGATTTGAGTATAGGAGCAGGGAGGTTCTACTGCAGTTGTACAGGGTCTTGGTGAGACCACACCTGGAGTATTGCGTACAGTTTTGGTCTCCTAATCTGAGGAAAGACATTCTTGCCATAGAGGGAGTACAGAGACGGTTCACCAGACTGATTCCTGGGATGTCAGGACTTTCATATGAAGAAAGACTGGATAGACTTGGCTTATACTCACTAGAATTTAGAAGATTGAGGGGGGATCTTATAGAAACTTACAAAATTCTTAAGGGGTTGGACAGGCTAGATGCAGGAAGATTGTTCCCGATGTTGGGGAAGTCCAGAACAAGGGGTCACAGTTTAAGGATAAGGGGGAAATCTTTTAGGACCGAGATGAGAAAAACATTTTTCACACAGAGAGTGGTGAATCTCTGGAATTCTCTGCCACAGAAGGTAGTTGAGGCCAGTTCATTGGCTATATTTAAGAGGGAGTTAGATGTGGCCCTTGTGGCTAAAGGTATCAGGGGGTATGGAGAGAAGGCAGGTACAGGATACTGAGTTGGATGATCAGCCATGATCATATTGAATGGCGGTGCAGGCTCGAAGGGCCGAATGGCCTACTCCTGCACCTATTTTCTATGTTTCTATGTTTCTATGTCTATGACAACTTAATAAAATGTATTATAAGTGTGTGGGAGTTACATTTACATGCAATTACATCTCCATACAAATCTATTCATCCAGCACCACCAAAGTCCCACCTATGGTGGATTGTCAGACCTCTGCTATATCTATGATGATCCAAATGTGTGCACAGACAGATTTATTTTATGTATTGTATTTGATTGATGTTGGCTTAGTGAAGGTGGTGAAGGTTTAACAGTTTCCTTAACTCCACGTTAGTAAGGAATTTGTTGAAGATGGGGTCACGTATTGTGGCAAGGAAGATTAGGGAGATAGTTGGCGATGAGACAATCCAACTTGCTTGGAACAGATGAAACTATTGAAGTATGAAAACATGTTTAGGATATTTAGTATGTGAATTCACAGACTCAATTCTTCATCTGGGAAGAGGAGAGCATACTAGGAGGTCAGAATTATGATAATCTTCAAATTTGATCATGGTATATATTGTGGAATATTCCCGTTGTCTGCCACAGGAAAAATAACCACAACAAATTCCTCCTTGCATTGATAGAAATGCTCTTCCCAGAATCACAATGTCAAATCACAATGGATATGATCATTAATTTACAATAATGCCAGTATAAGTGTGGAAGGAGCAATAATCATTATGCACAAAAGCTTTTAATTCCATTAGCCAGAGTTATGACCAAAAATTCTCCTCAAATTTGTGGATCCAGAAACAAATATTACAATCTTTACTTCAGAAGAACATGCATTCTTACCAATGGATCCATCATGGACCTGGTTCTTTATTAATAACATAGAAAGGGAATGCAATTGAGCTACACTACAAGGGAATATAATACATACACTTTGAAGGGAAGTCATACACAAATTACAAATAAAACAGTTTGAGCTGTGGGTATTACTGACAACTGAACATGTATTGGCCCTTGAGAAAGTGGGAGTAAGTCACCTTTTGAACCGCTGTAGTCATCATGGTGAAGATGTTCACACAATAGAGGTTTCAATATTTGCACCAAGAAATATTGAAGGGGCAATGAAATATTTCTAAGTCAGGATGATGTGTGACATAGAGGGAAACTTATAGATGTCCCCAAATGACCTCTGCACTTAATTCAATAACATCTCCAGACAAAGTCATTCATCCAGCACCATAGATTTGGGAGGTTCTATTGGAATAAGCAAGCAAAGTGACTGCAGCACAATTTGTTAATGGCACACAGTGCGGCTACAGCACTTGGTTGGTGGGGGGAATCAATGTTTAGGTGGCTGGATGTCTTGGCAATCAAGCAATCCTTGAGGAGAGGAAGGTGCTTCAAATAGATAACAAGTGAATTTCATACAACACACCTCTAGAGAATGTAATACGACCACATAGCAAGGAAATGCAATAGAAATACATAACCTTGGCATTAAATATCCCCCAACCGTTTACAGAGGCGGAATGGTGGAGTGCAGCACATATATTGTCGCTTGTAGGGCGATTGAGAATCCGATGGCTCACAATGGATTTTGTTAAGGCATTTCCGAAACACCGACCAGTCACATAACGGACTACCAGATGAACCATCTGCTTAAATAATTAGGTTGATGTGACAGGCGACATTGGAGTCAATAAATCAAGGTATTGTTTCATGCGATTTTCTTTTGTTGCGACTGTTTAATCAAACACCACGAGCTTCATTCTGGACATGCCTCGTTTCTAAATTGAACCATGCTTAGACATTCACGTGAAATATTTCTCAAAAAGAAAGCTTTTCTCAAATTCCGCGCTCCAATTGTTTTAATAGGTTTCTTCAAAAATGTGTGTTGTTCGTTCGAGACTGTAGACACCTCCATTATTTAATATCATAAATATTAATATAAGAATCGTGACAGCGCAAAATGTGGTGAATTGGGATGTGTATTTCTTGTAAAGTATTCCCATTTTGGAAACAAACAAAGATTCTAAGATCGATAATGTAATGTGTTGCCCGAACTGTGCATGTAGCAGATTTTTCAACATTTATTTGATTTCCTCAAAATGTGGGCGAGTCAGTTGTAGTTTCTGGCAAAGGCGGGTTACTTGTAAACATGGCAACGCTCGGGTAGGTTGTTATTACGGTTTCCAGATTTCCGTTTTTAATCTCACCACTGATCCACTCACTCACCTTGAATTTATTGATTCATCTCGGGTATTTTTTTTATTTTCCCTGGCGAAGATTTTCCTCCAAGTGTCAGATACGTTTGTGCCTGTGCGGAGGCGGCTGCGCCGAGTTGGCATATAGACCGGGAATGATTGCAATGAATGGCATAAGCAGACTCGCACGTTAAAGTGCCCAGTCCTTCTCTGAGGTTCCCTAGACTTCGACGCAGCCGACCAACCCGCCGTGTTACAGGTATGATGGCTTCCGACAGATCAGGGCGAATGCCAAGAGCAGCGCAGCGTGTCTGAAGCAAAGAGATCTTAAAATAATTACCACCACCGGGATCTTTGTGCAAGATTTTGAGAGAACGGGCGAATTGTATCCCAAATCGAATCGTCCCGCATCATAAAACGGTAAATGGCATGGGACGGGATTGCTAAAAGGCGGATGGGATTATTCAGGTATGTATTACCCGAAAAAACACCTCCTGCCGAAAGGTCTTAGTTGAGAAACACGGGCAGGACAAATGTCACTACCATTGACGAACTGGTATACAGCTGAATAGTGTTCCCCAGAATTAACGAGAGAATGCTCCTGAATAGTTCGTTTGGACACGATACAAAACGGTTAAAGATTTGGGCGGATTGCTGATTATCTCGGTTCCCCGGGGTTGCTGTACACTGATCATGGTATTCGATTGTTGCTGCTTCGTCAGTGATCTGAGACACGGCGTTGGTGAGCAGCTGCTCCGAGCTAGTACTGGCCTTGGTGCTGAAAATGGCCATCAGAGCTGCCTCGGGCTACAGTTTGATTTGCAAAAGCGTAGAATCCATTTTTGTGTGCATATGTTCCTGTCACCAGCAATATACAGCGCTCACGAAAGGACAATTTCATTGCGGAAATGGCCTCATGTCCATGTTCACTTTAAAACGTACCTGTCAGATCGAAAAAGCATCGAGAGTGCTTCTCACCCATCTCAGTCTTATTTGATACAGAGGCTTTTTGATGAATTATCGGCATTTTGAGGGATCATTCAAAATCTGTTAGTTCAAAATGCACCGCTTGTCCCGATGTTTATTCCCAAAGGGCTGATTTTGTAAAGCAAATTGCGCAACAGATTATTTAAAACAAATTCATCCTTGCCAATCCATAAACAAATTGTAATGGATGCCGCGCTGATTACAATTTATAACAGCAATGTTATGGAGTGAACTGCAAAGCACTATATTATGGTGTACTGGTCATGTGTAATCTATGACCCTGTATTTATTGTATAAAATAGCCATTGTTTGAAAACATTTGAAAGTGACAATTTGCTGTCCAATCCATTAGAATGCAACCCCTTCACTTTACAGACAACGTGCCCCGATACATTCATGGAATGGAATTCCCGTCTGATATTCAGCCTTTTCAGCTTAAACCTGGTTGCAATGCAATCCGATTGCGGGTTCATTTTGACCTCACGACCGAGCAAGAAAACCAAGTGCCGATCAAGGGTTAAACGTGAAAATATGTTTCTTTAATGCAGAGCATTCCTTTCCGTTCGGCAATATTTATTTTTAAAATAAACAATTACCCAATTATTCTGTGTAAGAAAGGACTGCAGATGCTGGTTTAAATCGAAGGTAGACACAAAATGCTGGAGTAACTCAGCGGGTGAGGCAGCATCTCTGGAGAGAAAGAATGGGCGACGTTTCGGGTAACTTCAGATTGTCCTTGCTTTCTCTCTCCATCCCCTTCCCCTTCCAAGTTCTCCCCGTAGTCTTACTGTTTCCACCTACATTCCATCTTTGTCCCGCCCCCTCCCCTGACATCAGTCTGAAGAAGGGTCTCGACCCCAAACCCTCGTTTGTTTATATATGTATGAAATGTGCACATTAATCGTGTATTTTATCTGGACCAAATTGGATATGTTCATCATTTAACACTGGTAAAGCTAATATTGATTTCATCTTTATTCTTCGGTGTGATCTGACCAAATATTTGCATTGATGTTTGTGCAGACATTTGACGAGGGGAGGTCGCTAGTATTTCTTAAGAATAAAAGAAATAAAGTTTTGGAGCACTTAATTGTGAATGTACTAGTCTAACGAGCTAAAAATTAGATGTGGGAGTATGATGTTGCAGTCAGTATTGAAACATAGTTGAAAGATAGGCATCATTGGCTTTTCAACCTTCTTGGTCTGGGGTTCCCATGCAAGATAGAATAGGGTACAAGGGAGGTAGTATAGCAATTTTTGTTACAACACTAGTTTAAAGAGGGTGTAACTTTGTACCAGATAATCCAATAAATAAGGCAATATATATCAGTTCTTTAATTACTAATCCATGACATTTTTAAAGGCCATACCTTTTGAACTAATGAACAAAAATAGGGTCAATCACATTGCCGAGAATATACATCAAAAGGAGGTAGAAGAGGTTATGTGCTTACAAGCTTACAAATGACAAGCTTTTGAGAACAAGGCAGTAATGGAACAGCAGCAGTGCAAATGGTGTAGAAGCAGCAGAATTCATGGAATCCCTTAGAAAGAGCCCCCTTTTTTGAATCATTATTGAATACACATAATTAAGTCAAATGATTTTATGGAATGAACATCAGGAAAATCGGAAATCTTGGAGAGTGTCTTGGAGGAAACAATTGCAATTTGGTTAGATTTTAGTATATTAATGGGAAATACACCAAGAGTTTTGTGAATGGTACCAAGAGCTCAACATTGTGAAGAGAGTAGAGGGGTATGAAAAGTGCAATGGTGAGATTTAAAGGGAATTAAGGAGGTAACAATGTCACATACAAATATAATGGCAGGCAAACCAAAAGATATCCATTGCATTTAAAAAATATATGTAGGAAGTTAGAAAAGGACATATTTTGGTAAAATGGCAGTTTGTGAATCATACACAGGAGTACATTTCAACAATTTTTTGCATCTATCTTTATGACGGTTATAAAGAGGAAGAATGTGAAGAATTAGAAAATGATAAACAGTGAGAAAAGACAAACTAAGTGTTATAGCATTACTAAATAGGTAATAGGGCTAGAATAAACTTGATCCCTGACTCATGAAAGAAGCAGGGTGAGAAATAGCAAAGGCGCCTCTGATTATTTTTCAGATTTCTTTGGCTTGTAGCAAAACCCAAGCTGCTGAAAGCAGCTCAACAGCTCCTGGTTCAGGGCTGATGGAATGTACCCTCAAGGATGAGGCGCGTGCCACGGGTTATGAGAGTTCAGACCCCGACTCTGACGGTGAGGCTGTTCAAGGCAAAGAACGGCAGCTGCCAGACATTCCACCTCTGGCAGTATGATTTGCTGCCCCGTCAGGGTCAGGAGAGCCATTAGGAGACGAAGTGGCCTCCCTAATAAATTACTTGGTTTCCCATCAGCTGGAACAGCAGGAGATGGATGATACTTCAAAAAAGCATGAGACTCCAAGTAACAGGTTTCTCCAACAAAACATACTCCAGGAGGAGTGATGTCAGAACCAGGCTCCAGAAGCCAGGTCAGCAGCACCTAGTAAAGGGCTGCTTGATAGCACCCTCATTAATGAGGCGCGTGCACAGGGTCAGCAGAGTTTCCAAAACAAGCGAAGACGGCAGCTGCCAGATGGGCTATTCCTGGCAGTACGATTTGCTGCTCTGTGAGAGTTCTGACCCTGAGTCTGACGGTGAGGACGATACAAACGAAGACAGCAGCTGCCAGATGTTTTACTCCTGGTAGTACGATTCGCTGCCCTGTCAGAGTCAGGAGAGCCATTGGAAAGGACATGGTCTCTGTGATCAACTATTGTGTCTGCCATCAGCTCTAGTAGCTTACGATGGATGAAAATGCCAAAAAAGCACGATATCCCAAGGAACTGCGTATTGCTGAAAGTACTAGCAGAGAGCCAAGATAAGGGGTCAGATGGGCGAAGGCATGTAAACCTAAGGAAAGTAAAAGCTGCTGGGTTGATGAACAACTGCAATTTGCAAAACAATGCATGGAGGCCATGGATGGAGATGCATCAAGTGGCACTAAGGTTGCTATGTAGCGCCCACTTCAAGATGAATTGTTTCAGGAAGTATGCCATTCGGTCCACCATCAACCCAAAGTTGCAGCAACTATGTAAAGCCCAGCAATGTGCAGTCATTCAACTTATTCTTCAGAGAAGAGTTGGATAATGAGGCAAGAACAGCAAAGTTGATCACAACATCAATGGTCGTCAAGTCTGCAAAGAGGACGTATCCTTTCAGACATCATACAAAATCCTGGACCGACATCAGGATCAAATCGACCATTGAAGCAGGTACGCAGTTGATGTCCTGCAGCAGGAAAACGAAAAAGCATGGGGTTTGCCTGCCAGGAGTCAGGGACCACAGGTCACCCAGATGACAAAGGAGGTAGGTGGACCTGGTTCTTATGGGAACATATTAAGGCAAAAACAGCCAAATATTGGAAGCAAATTACTTCAGTTATTATTCTGAGTATTATAGAAAGGTTTCGAATTGTTTCGATTCAAATACTGATTTGCTATCCAGCATGTTCCAAGCAGAACACTCCAATTTCACATAAAGATAATTGATGGAGGTTCAAGCTGAATTGAAAACTTGTTTATAAACAAGTAATTGAAAGGTCGGTTCATCAAAACCACCAAATTGTGTTTAAAATTTCTCAACCTAAAAAGGTGAGGAGTATTTTAGATCTGAAAAGTCTTTAAAATTTTGTGAAGTATAGACACTTCAAAATGGAGACTTTGAGACTGCCAAACAATTTATTTCAAAAAAGATGTTTTATGGCACTTATAGATCTGAAAGATGTATATTACTTAGTGTTTGTTCATTTATAAGATAAAATTATCTGAAGGAACAATTATGGCAATTCAAAGTTCTGTCTAATGGGTTAACTTCAGTCCCTAGAACTTCACTAAATTGGTAAAACCAATTTTGGGGCTAATTAGAGTCCAAGGACAGATGTGGATGGCTTAACTGGATGATGTCCTAATTAGGACGAACAAGAGAATTCGTGAGTTATCTCTCTCAAATTATTCAAACTACTTTTGAAAGTTGGGTTTAATTCATCCAGAGAGAAATTAAGCTAACGATACGTACAACAATTGATTATTTGATTCAATTGAAAAGGTAGTAATTTACCCAGGTTAAATGGTAAAGCTAATTGATGGTTGTATTAAGTAGTTGGAAAAGCAACAATCTTCAATTAAGACAGGTGGCCAGTTAGGAGAATTAGTGTTATTTCCAGCAATACAATATGGGCCATTGTACTACCAGCAGCTGCAGACTGCAAAAAGAAAACACTAAGATGCATGATGGCCATTTTTTGTTAGGCCATGCAATTAAACAACAAATGCTGCTTCTGATTGCAGTAGTGGATTTAACATGTCTTCAGTAGTTCAAGCAAGATACGGATTGAACAGCCTTCCATGGTCTTAAACAGAATGATATCAGTGTATTAGGATTGGTGCCACTGAAAAGGTATCCATCTGTGGACAGATGGAATATGGAAGAAGTATTATTTTACAGACATGGAGAATCGACATTTTAAAGTCTATTGGAAGGCTTATGAGCTACAAGCTTGTTGTTAAATACAACTAAACTGCATGTTCAGTTTCAAATTAACAACACTACAGCAATGGCATGTATTAATTGTATGGGTGGAATTTCTATGATAACAAAGAATGGATGTTTAACCTTAAGATATAATAGTCAGATTTGGGAAGCCAGATATGACTTGTTTCCATCCAGACTCAATCACCAGTTACAGAGATATGTGTTATGGGACTACATCGGGAGACAGTAGCGATGGATGTTTCTCGCTATATTAGGATGGTATGTTGTTATATGCATTTTACTTCATCCTGTCTCATAAATCGATGTCTGCTTAAAACGAAGCAGTATGCTGCCTCTGGGGTATTCGTGGTACCAGACGGGTCTACGCAGCCATGGTTCCCTTTGATATTGGAATTTATGACACAGTTTCTGATGAATGTTCCCAAAAGAAGGAAGTTACTGGTGTATTCGATAATTGGAGAGTAACATCCGTCATATGCCTGTATGGATGCAGGTTTTAAAAAAGAGGATTGTCTGGGCATGCTGTGGACATGCTTACAGCAATCTGGCGGAAGAGTACTCAAAAGCAGTACATTTGTGAATCTGAGTTGTAACTCTGTAAATGCTGCTTTCCCATTATGTAAAGAATGAGGGGGAGGGGGGGAAAAAAAATATTCTGGGTATAAAAGATATGGAATGTTGTATGGCACATGACGCAAATGTCTTGGATTTACCTCTATTTAAGGGGTTGAGTTAGTGCGATTATTCAGACAGAAGTAGAGTTGTTTTAAGCTACTTCAGCAATGGAGTCTTGGTACGATTCTGATTTGGCCAAGTTCAGCATGAAGGTAGTCATGCTTATGGCACTTGTAACATTACAAAAGTTACAGATACACAGGATGGAAGTACCTCAGGATTATGTTATGTTTTACATTTGATGACATACTCAAATTAAGTAGGATCAGGTGTGATAAGATTCAAGAGTGTTTATGCATCCATGTCTATATGTTAAGACATATTTGTTGCAATACATTGAGGCTACAAAGGTCTTATGAAATATGAAAACAAGATTGTTTATCATTCACGAAAAACCATACAAGATAGTGTCAGTTCAGACTATTTTAAGATGGTTAAAAACAAGTTTTGGTTGCTGCAGGTGTGAACATTGATGGTTTACATTCCATTCAGTTTAGCAGCAACATTGACGACCAGGGCGAAGGACGTCCCGTCGACCATATTTTCACAGCTGCCGGGTGATCCAATAAGTTGGTGTTTCAACACTTTTGCCATCGGCCTATGGCCAATACGGGGCTGTTTGCAGATACTATATTAAGTTCTGCTTAAATTTCCCTGGGTTAAAGGGGATACTGTTAATTCTTTTATTCAAATAAATGAATTACTGCATTTGTCAGGCAAATGTTATTATTAATGCATTATTGATTATTCTCGTTCCGAGTCAATCAATGCAGTGAGAAGCCGGGATTGATCTACGGCATGAAATCACAAAGCTTTAAAATCTTCACGTAGTCACTCACGTGACACCGAAGTAAAATAATAAGATTAAACGAGAACTTACCTAAGTTTGGTTTGATCTTTATTTTATGAGGAGTTACGTTGGTGATTACGTGCCCACCACGACCTAACCCTCTATCATAAAGGTCAGATGGAAGTTCTTGTATTACTCGTTTTATTATCATACTATATTACTTCGCTTGTTGTTTTTTGTGATTTCACACCGCTGCTTCGAAGATTGACGCGCAGGCACACTGGTGGGGTTCTTCACGTAATCACCCACGTAACTCCTCATAAAATAAAGATCAAACTTCAAACTTAGGTAAGTTCTCGTTTAATCTTACTGTTATTTGCCAATTATTGTTCATAGCTATGCTTTTCTGTATACTTCTCTCCTAATAGAAACCCCTATAACCATCACATTGAAAATTCTGCTCATATCCTCTTGATCGCCTTGAGCTATGACGCCTGGGTCTTCATTATCCCTGTGCTTCAATATTTTAATCATCCTTTGCATGAAGATTTATTAATTTCTCATCTCCCTTTCAATTTCTTTTGCAATTATTTAAAAATTATATCCTCTCATTATTATTTTGCAAACTAGTGAAACCAATGCCTTATTGTTTATTCATGGCTCTTGATCACACTGAAGATATTATTCTGATTACTCTAAATTCCAAGGGTCTTTAAATCATAGATCCAGATAATGTTACATATCAACCACTTGCTTGAAATCTAGGCATTCTATATGGTTGATCTATAACATTGTTCCAACAGCAATGATCATTGTACAGAAAACAATCTTTCTATTCAATCAATACTAATAATTTTTTATCTCAGTATTTTGGTGGTTTATTAAAGTTCAAAGTTCAAGTCCTAAATTTCTTTTATTCTCAATTAACAATAACTTCACTTACACATTACAAAAATGCCCTTGACATATGTGCTATACTGTATTAGTCAGCATATGTCTGGGACACGAGTTAAATTTATATTATGAAATAAGTTTCTTTATAAGCATGCAGGTACAGCAGGCAGTGAAGAAAGCGAATGGCACGTTGGCCTTTATAACAAGAGGAATCGAGTATAGGAGCAAAGAGGTCCTTCTGCAGTTGTACAGAGCCCTAGTGAGACCACTCCTGGAGTATTGTGTGCAGTTTTGGTTCCCTAATTTGAGGAAGGACATGCTTGCTATTGAGGGAGTGCGGCGTAGGTTTACAAGGTTAATTCCCGGGATGGCGGGACTGTCATATGCTGAGAGAATGGAGTGGCTGGGCTTGTACACTCTGGAGTTTAGAAGGATGAGAGGGAATCTTATTGAAAAATATAAGATTATTAAGGGTTTGGACACGCTAGAGGCAGGAAACATGTTCCCGATGTTGGGGGAGTCCAGAACCAGGGGCCCCAGTTTAAGAATAAGGGGTAAGCCATTTAGAACGGAGATGAGGAAACACTTTTTCTCACAGAGAGTTGTGAGTCTGTGGAATTCTCTGCCTCAGAGGGCGGTGGATACTTTCAAGAGAGAGCTAGATAGGCCTCTTAAAGATAGCGGAGTCAGGGGATATGGGGAGAAGGCAGGAACGGGGTACTGATTGGGGATGATCAGCCATGATCACATTGAATGGTGGTGCTGGCTCAAAGGGCCGAATGGCCTACTCCTGCACCTATTGTCTATTGTCTATTGTCTATTATGGACTTTAAGCTTGTGCTGTTTCAGTACAGTTGCTAAACCACCTGGGCTCACAGTATTAGTCTGTCTATAATTTGCCCCATCTCAGTCAAATGATTAGCATGAAAACTGATGTGTATTCTGTTCTAGGAAAACATACTCCTTAAGGGTGGAATCAAAATATTGTTGGTATAGACAAGAATGGATTTTACACTGTCATATCTCATGGCATCGATAAAATTGTTCGGGTGACACATAATTTTGAAATTATGCTGAATATGAACAAGCTTGTAAGAATTTTTCTTGCCCATGATTTTAGTACATTTAGTAGACTTTCTAATGATGTAGTTAAAGTAACACAGTGCATTTTACATGTGTATTAAACAACTGTAGACTTAAGCACTGTTTAATTTTAGTGTTGAAGATAGGAATATATTTATTTTCCCACCTCCCTCTCAATTTGCTGATTGCAATGTCTGAATATGATAGGATGCCTAAATGTATATTTCCTAATGCAAGAGTGATGATTATGTCAGTATGAAAATGGGGATGAAAATGTATAAATGATGCTTTCCTCTCCCTAACAGAGATCATATAACGTATTACAATGGATGCCAGAAGAACAAAAAACTTTCGGAAGTACAGCCTGCAACAAGCTGTTAAAAATGCAGAGACCTTCATTGATATTGACTTTGAGAGAAGGTCACTCAATAAAAATTCATTTACTGGTGGAGGAAGCTGCATTGATGAAAAAGTAAAGAAATTGTTTTTGAGAGCAGGGCAATCTCGGAGCGTTACAAGTGCTTCTGCACAAGGAGACAAGGGGGATGATCAGCATGGACTTTGGAATGTGCAGAGGTCTGTACGAAAAAGCAAGACCCATGACTGTTTTCTATCCATGGTGCAAGATGGTGATCAAGTGGATAAACCCCATGAAAGTAAGGTGATGACATCAGATGAAAAACATAAAGATAGGATTATTAATGCTGTAAATTTCTCAGAAATTGCTGAACCCTCTGGGCCTTTTGTTATGAATAGATTGTGTGAAAGCAAGGCAAAAGCCCAATCGAAACATTCAGTAATTGACCTTCCAAGTCCTTCCTCACAATCACTTCCATCAATCACAAAATGCATAACAAATAGACGACTTTCACTGAGAAAACCCAAAAGAGGATTCCGAGGCCTATTTACAATAAGAAGAAACAGGCAGGAAAAAGTACCTTTGAGAACAAAGGACAACAAAGCAGATTCCAAAATTTTCAGTAGTAAAGTGACATTAAGACCCAACAAAAGTATATCCAGAAGTTCAAAGATTTTAACTCATGCTGGTGATTCTTTAGCACAATACTTTACTGACAGTGACCCTCCCTCAGACTCATCTTTTGAATGTAGTAGCACACTCTGTGAGGATGTTGCTTCTCTGAAGAGCTTTGATTCCCTCACAGGTTGTGGGGAAATCTTTGCTGATGAGGAAACGACTGACCAGCTAGAGGCAGGTCACAATTTAAAAAATTCAACTGAAAAATGTGAAGACAAACAGACTCCTTCAGGTGAATCTTTCCAAGGTGGAGGTGAACAACTTGCATCACCCGGACAAACGGATAGCTTGGAGCTGAATGTATTTTGGAAAAATATGAGCAACTCTGATGAAGTACATGAAACAGTTCAGGAACCCACCATAAATGAAGAACCCAAACACTCCTTGGGACTCAATGCTGAGGTTGAACAGTTAGCTCTTGCACCTTTAGAATTTCAAAACGTCACAGAGAAAGAAGATGTTGAGGAAGCTGAAAAAAATTTAGTTGCCTATGTGGACCTAGGAACACCACAGAGTGACCATCAGGAATCAACATCAACCAGTGACGAAGGATACTATGATTCATTTTCTCCAGGGCAAGAAGAGGATGAAAGCAAACGTTCACAGAGTCCATGTGTAAATAGACAGTTTCCCAGAGACAGCTACAGTGGTGATGCCCTCTATGAACTTTTCTGTGATCCAGAGGAGCCCAGGATGAGTCCTATCTTAGATGAAGAAGGCTCCTCATTGCAAAACACTGTGGCTCAACCCCAAACTCCATTGTCTATGTATAGTTTTTGTGTAGGAGCTGAAGAAAACATGGCTCCATCTCCTACTGTGGATATAAACTGTCACGAGTTCTTCCAAGGCAGTTGGAAAGGTAAAGAATGCTTATTAAAGCTGTGCGATACTGAACTTTCTTTGGCAATGGGACTAGTAAACTGGCTTAGGCAAAAGACGGAAGTGAATGAGTTTGGTTTGAACATTCAAAATAACACTGAGAATCATGACCAAACAAGAACAGACATAATCAGTTTAACAAATAGGTCTGCTGCCTATTCTGGTTCCCACATTGATGGAGTTTCAAAGGAGAGTGGGGTTAGCAATTTTGACAAAGCCACATCAGTTATACAGAATGGAAAATTCGAAAATAGAATGAAACTTAATGATCAAAATGCAACATCCTCACTTGTTATATCAACGAACGATGTTCAATCATCCATGAACTTAATGTCCAGGGACAATGATTCTGAGCCCTTAGAGAATAATCATTGCTCTGCAAACAAAGTTATCCCTGTATTAACGAGAAATGTGGTATTGAAATCTCCCCCTCAAGGAGAGTTGAACGAGACATTGGAAACAGCACGAGAAAACACAGCAACATTGGAGCCTATGATCATTGTGAAAATCAGTAAAACTATTCTTTGCCCAAAGTGTAGAAAATCAGTAGAATCCAACCTTCCTGAAGTGATGCTGTGTTCTCCTTGCTTTTCAGTTGTTGGAAAACGCAGCATATCTGATGTATTGAGCACTTATGATAAAAAAGATTGCCACTCAGGAGCAAAGAAGGATGATCAGTGCAATTCCAGCAAACCAAGGCAACAGGATACAGACCATTATGTGTCTCAGCTGCTGGAGGACTGTATTAGAAATGTTGCATCCTTGAAAATCAATACTGGTGAGACTAGGCAGTTCAGTAAGGAAGCTACCATTGAGGACTGCCTATTTGTTCTTGGTTTGCAAGCTGATCAACAACACAAAGAAAGAAAAAATATTGGACGATCTGAAAACAATTTGAATCACAAAGGAAGAGCTCAGAAAACAAATGAAGACACAAATAATTGTGCACAGGACAGTACCAAGAAGACAAAGGAAAATGTTTCTGCTTTAAGCCCTGGATTTAATGGACTGGAATCAACTCAAAAAATGAAGATACCGGCAAGTTCAGATACTCATCAGTCTACATCCTTGATTAGAGAAGCCGAAGAGAAACCTGTGTTAAGAAAATCAATGCAGTGCAGCAATAGTATTGTTTTAAACTCTGACGATGCATGGCCTCTCTGTCAGGATGCAGCTAATCAGTCTGATGAATTACAGTATGAAATTATTTTTGATGGAAACACGAAAGCCACATGTCCCAAGAGGAAAGGGTGCAGCTCAAATGTCAGTGAAAGTGCTTTTACATCTTCTCGACCTTCCTGCTTGCCTCTTTCAAAATCTATTTGCTCCAGTCTCCAAAGAAGTTCTCTCCAAGTAGAAAACCCCAAACGTTGTAAGAAATCTTTCTCTCATCATGGCGGTCTTTGTTTCACCTCATCTCCCAGCTCGTCTTCTCTTCAGACAACTTCCAGAGACAAGGCACTTGCATTGCAGGGTATATGTGGCCACATCAGCACTCAAGAAGATGGCAGTCACAAAGAAAGAGGGAAATCTGAGAAAATCAAACAATGAGTAAGTCATGTTGTATTCACTTGAAACGCTATTGGGAAAGATATTGCCTATACTTAATTCAAGCAAACAACAATAAGAGCAAATGCAAGGCAGTGAGCAGAATTAATGAGAGGCAGAATTAATGTAAAAGCAGCTTGTACAAATATGATGTGCAATATGTCTTGCCGTTTGATTCAAATTAATTAAAAAAGAACATGGGGTGTAATAAGAGGTTGACAATTAAGGTGTCAAAGATGTAATCTCAGGTCAGTGACTTGAGATAAGCCGTATGAAAATAACATAATTAAATATATTTATTTAATTAAATAATTACCACCACCATTTGATCAGCTGATTTCAAATTCCTGGAATGAATTGGCAGTTTAAGTATGCATGTCCCACAGCAGGATTCTCCAGGTGCAAGGCTCTATATACTGCACACACATTGCTTCTTGTGTTTTCTTGATGGGCAACTTGCATTGAAGTGGAAGAATGTGCAGGATAACACTTGGGTATTCAGAGTTATTGGTGTCTTTTGTATGCTTTAAATGTTCTCGTTTTTACTGGCCAATCTTTAGTATTACCCAGGGATAACAAGTGCAGAGAAGGTTGAGTCTGCAATCTTCTGCTATGTATGTTTTTTTGTTGTTGGAGGAAATAATGATCAAAATTAAACTTCAGGGGGAAGTTTAAACAAAAAGGTTATATTATGAAGAATCACAAATTCTGGGACAACTGGACCCCAGTGAATGGAATCCAAGAGGAAAATGCAGCTTACACATATTTTACAACACCTAAGCTGGGGAGTTCTTTTCACTGAGCCTTCTGCAGCTATCCCAACCAAGTCTGGTGAACTCCAGTAGAAGCAGCTACCAATAAAGATACTGTGTAATTTCCTTTAATTGATTTAAGTGTATTTGTCTTTAGATGTTTCAGAGCAAATAGCAGTCATAATTGTTTAAATTGCTCTCGACAATTTAAAAAATATTAAAACTATTTTTAACAGACGGCACAATGACGCAGCAGTAGAGTTGCTGCCTTACAGCGCCAGAAACCCAGGTACAATCCCAATTACGGGTGCTGTCTGTACGGAGTTTGTACGTTCTCCCTGTATCCTCATGGGATTTTCTCGGGTGCTGTCTGTACGGAGTTTGTACGTTCTCCCTGTATCCTCATGGGATTTTCCCGGGTGCTTCAGTTTCCTCCCACATTCCAAAGACGAGTACGTTTATAGGTTAATTGGCATCTGTAAATTGTCCCTAGTGTGTAGGATGGAACTAGTGCATGGGTGATCGGTGTTTGGCATGGACTCAATGGGCTGAGGAGTCTGTTACCTCTAAAAGATATTCAAAAGTATCAATCTCTGTGACGGCTATCACAACAAGTGAGTCTGAGGATGGACCTTAACCATCTTTCAAAACAATTAGTGGAGACGGTGTTGATCGGGAAGGCTCTGTGCTCTGCTGACCTTGCCAATCAGCTAGGAGCCACCTCCCCAGCAGAACATTGCATCTGGGGACATGCTTCAGGTTACAAAGGCTCCAAGGGCAGGTGACTGCTGCGGCCAGGTTACTGACATGGTTTGCTGTCTAATGAGGGAAGACATATGCTAGACCATGAGATCAGGGTATGTTTGACAAAAATGAAACATAATTACTGTATAAATATGAAAGGGACAAAAGTCAAGGCAGCTATACATGATTAAAAACAATTCTAGTGTGGTTAGATATATATTGTTTTATGCCAATGATATCTAATTGCTGAATTTGAACCTGGTTCAGTTATCAATTATTGTTTCATGGTGTTTAATGATTCTAGATCACCAGCATTTTTGGATGATTTGTGTCGCAATAGACATTTTTTTCAATTGACATGTTTCAGACAAATGTTGAGAACTGCATGTTTAGTTAGCCACTTTATTGACATGTTAAAATCCCTTATCCCCTGGGAAGCAAACTGCTGTATTGTCTAAGCAATAGGCAGGGGGTTACTCAAGAGCTACTTAAATAAAGGATACGAGGGTACTTTGCATGCTTTTAATCTCTACTGAGAAAATCATATAATCATTTGTTGCATTAAGCTGTTTATTTTTACTCATTTCCTTTTTACACTTAGAGCTAATGAATCACTTGGATTACATGGCTGGTTGTTATTGACAATTCTGCAATTTTGCCATAACTGATTATTGAGAGAAAAGTTGGGGTGTTCGTTTTTACTCCGATCTGTTTTATATTTACAAGCTGGAGGGCTTTCACATCACAATTACGCTGCAACATTGAATTCATTTCACAATATTGCCTTTGGGAAAGGAGCAAATAAAGGGAAATGACACTAGAGTGCTCTGGGTACGTTGTGCTTCAGTGCACCAGCTGTCATCTGTTATCTGCCAACATTTATGATTATCTCTGTGCCACACACGTATGTGACCCTGATAAACCAAAGAATGAGCTCTATACTATATCTTCTCTGTCATTCAGCACAACAACAGAGTTTGAAATGGGGTCAGAGATGATGGGGATATGGGGGTTGAGGGTGCAGTGGTATACCTATCTTAAAACCCTTGGCGAAAATAACCTGAGAGTTGAACAGAATGGCAATCCTCACAATGAGGGGGGAGATTTAATATGGACCTCGTTGTCAGAAGGCAGCGAGCCTAAATAAGTGTATCACAACAAGGAGATATTTGCTTCAGAAAAGGTGGAGATTTGGCAAGGGGTGGCAGCCAGAAAAGGATTGGAAATTGATGGGGTGATGTGGTGAAGTGACTTGGAAGCAAAGACAAAGATGTACTTTATTACTGCATTAGATTTGAAATTTATACAACAATAGACGTTAGCAATTTCAGTCAAAATCCCATTACAGTTAATTTCTTATTTCATAAATATTGTGACAACTCTCATCAAACAGAAGTATATATTTTTAGAAATGTGTGCATATTATTATTAATGGTACAACAGTGTCAGTTGGATATCACAGTCATAAAATGATACAGCAAAGAAATAATTCTTCTGCCCACAAAATCTGCACAACCATCAAACACCTATCTGCGCTAATGCCCCACTGATCTCATTTTATTCTCCCCACATTCCCATCAGGCCCTCATGATTCCACCACTCACCCACACACTCAGGGCAATTTATATTGGCCACTTAACCTACAAATCTGCACATCTTTGGGATGTGAGTGATGTCCAGAGCATCAGGAAGAAACCCTGGTGATCACAAGGAGGATGTGCACATTCCACACTGACCGGGCAGAATTGAATCCAGGTTACTGGAGTCGCGATCTATATGTAAGATACTTCCTCCCATACAGATACTTCCTCCCATACTTTTCCCAACAACCAAGGATGCATCCCATCTGGAACAGGTAATTTGTCCCCTTTAAGTCTGGCTGGTCATTCCAGCACCTCATTTTCAGCTAATCCAGAATCTCAATTGATCTCAGAGTCCTCATGGAATCTCCCGAAAACCAATGTCTGAATAAATAGTAACAACAACTTGCACTTAATAAGTGCCTCTAATGTAATGAAATATTCTCAGGCACTTAAAAAAGAAGTAGCTGCAAACAAATATTTGGTGAAGCTTGTTACTGAAATACAGAAACATACATAAAGCTAGATTAAAGAGTGAGTCAAAATGGTTGGTTTTAAGGTGCATCTCACAGATAAAGAGAAAAATATAGTGAGGTGGAGAGGTATAAGATGAGAATTCCAGAACGTGCATCGTAGTCAGCAGAAAGTCCAGATGGCAATGGTGAAATGATAAAAAACAGCCTATAATTGAGTGGAGAACTTTGTACAGTAGGTGGTACGGCACGAGGAAAGAGAGCATTTATTTCTATCTCTTTCGGGAGTCTGAAGCTCAATTGGGCATGAGATGCATGTGCTATGCAGTGTTTCCTGATTACTTGTAAAAACCCAGCAGCAATATTTAAGAATACTTTTGCACTTATGTTTGTCTGATACAAAAATGCTTTCCATTTTTTAAAAATATAAAAAGTAAAAAAGCCAAACGTGGCAGAAATGTCAAATCTCTATCTATTTTTATTCTATAAATGAATAAATTATATAACTGGATGGTGCTTCTTTACATCAAGACTTTTTGTTTATTATTTTTTGTAATCTACTAAAACAGTACTGTTGGTTAAAAAAAATGCATTGTCTGTGCTTTTCTACTTTCAAATCAAAATGTGAAATGGTTTTCATTGGAGGTTTTCACCATAAAATCAGATATTTTGTTTATATTTGTGCCTGAATTTGCCTGTTTGTTAGGAAAGTAGCAAGAGCCAATCATTATTGGACATAATTTATTGATTTTTATTGGTCATCACTTGTATTTTCAGGTGAAATGCCATGAAATAACCTTAAATTAGAAAATTTAAAGTATACTATAATTATTATAAAAATATGCTAAAACTGGGCTTTTTTTTCAGAGCTTTTATACTACTGTGTTCCTCAGGCAGTTTTTTTTGCTCCAGATTCCAGCATCTGCAATCTTTATTTTATACTTTGTGTTTGCAATATACAATCACATTTCTGAATTTACCTTGCAAATGAAACAGTACAAACCTAAATATAAAATAATACAATTGGAAAGGAAATGCTGTATCATACTCAAGAATACTCTTTATTTGCAGGACAAAAGTGGCATCAAGTCACAAGAACTGCAGGTGCTGGAATCTTGAGCAAAACGCAAAGTACTAAACTATCTCAGCAGATCAGGCAGCATCTACAGAGAAATAGGAATGGATAAGCAATGTTTCAGGTCAGGACCCTTCCTAGCCCAAAACACCATCAATCCATTCTCTCCATAGATGTTCTCTGACCCACTGAGTTATTCCAGCACTTTGTGTTTTGCTCAAGTGCCAATGAGTATTCATTCATTGTACAACAGGAATACTTGTCATAACTGTACTAATAAGACTTCAGAGCCCTGAGATAACTCATGAATGTGTGAGATTGTGGTAGACACCACAGCCCCGAAGCAATGTCTAGTGTAAAATAATAGTACATCTTGATGTAAGCTGGAACACTAAATCCTGTTTCACACAATTAGGTTGTGGTGCATGTCGGTTGCATGCTAATCTGTTTTCTCACCAGCCCATAAGTCAACTGCAGTTGGATGAAACATAAAGATTGAAGTGCCCTATCACAGGACATTTTGAGTTGCTTGACTTCAATTGATGAGAGATTCATTATATCAGACTGACAGAGAAGTTGGCTTTCCATTCAAGCCATTTTGGCAATTGCAAAGAATGACCCAAACCTCAGGTCTTTGGAGGTGTGACATCATTACTCGTGAGGGTGACTAAATCCTATTGTTCTCAATCAGCAAGGTGGGGAGCTGTGGGAATAACACAAAGTTCCTCTTGGTGAAATTTTATCCCTGGAAAGTGGTTTCACAAATCTAGTGTTACAATCAATGAACATGAGAATGAATATATTTTTGTCCTGCAGATTGGCAGTCAAGTTGTTCACATTCATAAAGATGTCAATAAAGTAAGGCAGCAGATACAGAGGTTCAATATCACACAGAAACGTTACAAATTCTTACAGTCAACTGTGTACACACATACTGTAGCTCATCAATAAATTCAAAGAATTTGTTCAAGTGTTTTTAATCTCCAGAGAGGCATCAAATTTCAGTGTTGAGTAGCAGAACACTGTGCCATTCCTATTTTCTTGCACAACTGGAGAAAGGCAAGCTTGCAATGACTGAGTCTTGAAGAAATTTACAATGGAAGTGCCATTTTGCAAAGCACTCTCCATCACACAGTTCCTACTAATCGCAAAAAAATGTATTTTCCTTCTGTAGCACATAGTTTTTTCTTGTATCATTTCGCTTTGGGAAAGGTCAGGCCTCCTCAGGAATTTCCTCAGTAGTACTTCCTCAGGAATTTCTTCTTCTTGGACTTAGTACATATGGGGCAAGAAATATGCACATAGGTTCAAGGTGAAGGGGAAAAGATTTAATAGGAATCTGAGGGGTAACTTTTTCACACAAGCTGCCAGAGGAGGTAGTTGAGGCAGGGACTATCCCAACATTTAAGAAACGGTTAGACAGGTACATGGATAGGACAGGTTTGGAGGGATATGGACCAAATGCAGGCAGGAGGGACTAGTGGAGCTGGGACATGTTGGCCGGTGTGGGCAAGTTGGGCTAAAAGGCCTGTTTCCATACTGTCTCACTCTATGACTCTATACATTACTTCTTTCAGTGCTCATGTTGATCAGAAGGGATTTGTTGAAGCCATTTGGGCAGTGGTTCTCCGTGAAACACAATGCTTCTGCCCAGATTTCATCAATTGTTTGACGGAGGTATTGTTATATATTTTTTATTTCCCACAAGGATAATTCTAGTCATGTAAATTCCAGAAGGCAAGATTTACATTTCTTCACCACTTAGAGGTTTCTTGACTGAGTAAAAAGTTAAGTCTCCTCAGATCTTAATCCAATGCTCCATCACTGAAATATATAGACATAGCATTTTGGAATCTTAATTTTTGACATTTCTCTTTCATATTACTTGTAAAATGACCAAGGTTATTATTCATGCTCCCAATAACATGAACTAAGTTGCCCTTTAAGTTTAAAGTGTTTTGTGTTCTTTGCAGTCAAAAGGGCTTTGTGCTTTTGGTTTGGCACAAAACACACTGCAGATTTTCTTCCTTGTTTAGTTAAGTGATCATCAAATTTTTGCTTCTGTTTCTTGGACTGTTTTTGTTTCTTGATCTCAGATTTGTCAAGAGATTTATTGTCAGACTGCAATGCAAAGCATTTAGATGTTTCAACATGTCTGTTAGATTTAGCTATCATTTACATTTTAACGCAACCAGCCATGACTGTTGATAGTCATTCCATGAATTGGAACCCCTTTCTCTCACGCCACTCTATTAGTATGTGCCTACTCTGGGTCAAATCTATGATGATTGTATGCAGGTCAGGTTAGAATACAGAGATGATAACCTCTGATGTTCTATGTTTTAATTTCACTCTTTAACATACTCAGTCTTCTAGCAGAACCCCATTTCTGATTTAAACCATATCAAATTAGCTTGAGCAGAGATATCTTAATGCAAGTGATTATTGATAAAGTATGAATCATTTATTATGAATTTGAGGACATTGTTAGTCAATGGTTTCAAGTAGTCCTTTGCTTCATTGATGGTTTAACCGTGCTCTTCAGCTGATGGATTGGTGCCTTTTTTTTCTTGTGTAGTTATCACAAGAAATGAGAAATGAGGTAATTGTGCCGTCAGACAAATCAATTTGCATTCAAATTGTGTTAGCAGCTCTTTGAACTGGCTCAGGGGATGCCTGCCAAAGGTATGAGGCTGTGCTAAATATAGTATCAATTTTTACATGGGATTTACCATGCAGGGTGACGGGCTGCAGAGAAAACACTGGTGTCTTCTTGTTCAGCCGAGTGTTTACCATGCTGATTATTAAATCAATTAACAAATGACAATATATCCATTTCCTTTCTACAACAAGAGATAAATGATGTTTAAAAGTGCTTGAAATTAATTTCAATTTCTTTTTCCAAAATTTCTGCCTAATTGATACTTAAATTATTAAAACCCTTTTCTGTTTTCCTTATTTTTTTATCACTGTTTCCACACTATAATTTTTTTTCTTCACTTGCACCTCCCTGTATTTCTCCCCAGCAGTATTTCTCTACCACTGCTGTTTCTTTTCTCTTTGCTCAGTTTACAGCTTCTATCGCATTAGCTCCCTGGTCCTCTCATTGCGACCGGCTTTTTTTAAATATTCCTGCAGCCGGTTCCCTTATTTTATTATCCACATCTCTCTGGTATTCCACTATCTTCAGATTCATTATCAACATTTCTGTTTGCATTTATTAAAGAGAACCGCTTTGTTTAACAGCAAATTGAACATCTGCATTGTCAATGTTTACACAGTATAACCTTGTGGAGTGTTGTGCATCAGCATATATTTTAAATAATCATTTCAACAACTAATTGGCAGAAAGGTTATGACAGGGACTAATGACCTGATTGCACATCACATCAATCAGGCTTATTCCCAACTGACTGGCTGTCCACAAGGGAGTGATATTTGATCTTCAACAACCTTCTGTGTAAAGACATGCTCAATGAACTATCTCCACATGACAGCTTTAAATTACCTATCCATACTTGTCAACTTTCAAACTAAAGCTCTATTCTGCTCTTCAATCAATCTACATTTTAAAACTTGGCATTCAGCTTCTTTTTAGTGTTCCTTCCTCAAATGTAGCTATTGCCAACAGAATGCTAACTGAGTACACAAGCATACAGTTTTCCTTAGCCAAAGAACTTGCTGCATAACTAATGTCTGTCTTCCTGGTATTTATCAAACAAATTGTAAAACTGAACTCCTTCTCTGACATTACAATCCCAAAAAAGTATTTGCATGCAACAAAATGAACACAAAATATTGGATAACTTGGCTCTGGGGCGAACCTTGTCCCTACAGTTTACCATATCTCCTATCTATCTTTAGCAATTTCAAGGTTCCCTTTTTGGCTCAGCTTATTGTAATTTCTCCAATGTTGTCTCCTATAGTAGTAGTAGTAGTAGGTCCCTCTCGGTCATGACTGACCATGGGTGATGCATCCTGGTCGGATGCAAGCCTGGGCGATATCATATGGAGGACAGGCTGTTGCCCATGCAGCACGTCCCCCACTCTCCACGTCGCTGATCGATCCAAAGGAACAGCAGGGCCGTTACAGTTTGGCGCCAGCGCTGTCGCAGGAGCTGCCAGAGTGAGGTTCTAGGCAGCGACGAACTGCCTTAAGGGCTCCGATTTTCTTGAGGTTTACACCAGGAGCCTTTTCCATGATTGGATATGGCCACAAGGCAGTGGAGGTTTTAAATCAGCGTTTTCCCTCACCTAGATGGACTACCTTCCCAGGCTGACGAGCCCCATCTGCCCGAAACTCGTGGGGGCGGGAGCGTCTACCTTCCCATGCAGGTCTATAGCACCTGCCCTATGGATCAATGGTTACTACATGTCTATCCCATTTGTTTCCCACCTGCTGCTGTAAAACAATTAGGGAAAATCTACACTACAGGCATAATAAAATATATTTAGAAATAAAAGATCTTTCTTGAAAGTCACATAAATTGCCGCTCTCCTGTCGTTAGCAATCAAATTATTGTGCTTTTTCATTACACCCCTTCCTTAAATGTAGGCTGAGCAGAAATTACGTTGCATTTATCATTAACCACCCCAGTGCTCATCACGCCATTTTGAATGGTAGTAAGTAGTTTGCTACTTCTTTGTACAAAGATCCACTCCGATAATAGAGATGATACCTGAAATGTCACCTATCCATGTTCTTCAGTGATGCTGCCTATTCTGCCCTAACATGGGTTCACTTTTCATACAGATTTGGAAGGAAAATTACACAAGTAATACTCCTACTGGAGAACTTGTGTGAGCTGTACGAGAAATAGCAGTTCTATATTGGTTTATCTTCACATCTTCTGTAGCTTGCTACAGTCTACATGACATGTATTTGCAACCTGGACAACAAGATTTGGTCTCCATGCATAAGCAATGTAAAATGCTAAGCGTGTGAGTTATCTCACGAACCAGCCCACTGACCATTGATGAAAAAAAACCTGGTACTATTTCAAATAAGATGTCATTCCTTAATTTTCAGCAATATTATGGGGTGACAGTAGATGTGATGACAAATCGACAATTAATCAACTTCAACGAAACAAGATAATTTTGAGTTTTTGGTTGTCACAGTCATTATTCTGGTCGAGGAGGATAAGGTAGTATTGATAACCTAGCTCTAAGATGAACCATGGATTGTCTGACCAAGTTGGGGTCTTATTTACTGGAGGTTGATTACAACATTTAATGCAATGTGAGGGAATTGAAAGTGACATTGTCACAAAATAATTGTGGAAAACAGTTGTCATTCAAGCAATTTTAATTCATCCAACTAGAGAGATGCAAATACTGTAGCTCTTTAATTTAACATTCTGTTATTATGTGAATAATTTCAAAGAATTTGCTTCCATCTAGAGATCTATTTCACATTTATTCTCAGTTGCGTGAATGAACATTTTGAATAACCGTTCTGGTTCATTTGAATTCGTATTCCCTTGCTCTATTCTTGGGATTAATTTAAAGTAATACTTTTTTTCCATATCCTTAACTATGTTGTAAGCTTTCTTAGCTAACTCCCAAGTTGAAAATCTTAGGCATTCTGCTGTTTTTTTTTTGCAAAACGCAGGAGAATTGAGTCCTGTACTTGTTCTCTGCACTGCATCCTGAATTTTCCTGTCTTGCTTGTGTCTGGAAGAATGGAACTAGGTGCAGAATGGTTAAAGAGCAATTAAAATCTGGCTCGCTCTTTTAACTCATTTGAGCTTCTGAATTGGTGGCATATTTTTCTGCTGTTTTGAATGCATTTGGTTTACTAAAGAATCTTTATCCGTACCCATTAGTATATTGTTCAGGGCACATTTGTAACCTCTATTCATTACTTCCTGAGTTGCTTCTTTGATTTCATAGCCACTCTTTGTTTCATACACTCCTGTGCGTTTAGTGGTAAAAAAGAGAGTTAGATTTAGCTCTTGGGGCTAAAGGAATCAAAGGATATGGGGAAAAAGCAGATCATGTTAGATGATCAGCCATGATCATATTGAATGGCGGTGCTGGCTCCAAAGGCCGAATGGCCTACTTCTGCACCTATTTTTCTATGTTTCTCTGTTTCTAAAAAACAGGTTGTGTGTATGATTTCACAGCACATTTCCTGCCCTCGATCTCTGAGGGCAGTACTTCTTCCCACTCTGACCAAGCACCTCTGAGGGAACTCAATGTTTTCTAACATGTAATGAGTCACTTTTACATTCTTGGTATTTTCCCTGAATCACCAGTCTTCAATTTAGTCAACAATGCTTTGGGTGAAATTGAGAATAATTTTTAAAGTGTTTTATTGAATACAATTCCAATGTAAAATTAGAAAGAGAATTCAACGTTAAATCTTTTCTACCTAGAGTATTTTTGGTGCACTAAAACATGGATGCATTTAACACTAATGCCCAGGGAGGTCTCCAACAGAATTTCACTTGGGTAGCTTACAACCCAACAGCATGAACATTGAATTTTTCCATTTTCACAGCACCCACACCCTAGTTGATCTCCTCCCACACATACTCACCTGTCCACCCAGGTTTCTTCCCCTTTTGTTCACTTTCCCCATCCCCTCACCCAGATCCGATCTGTGTGTCATATACCACGCCCCCCCCCCGCCCATCTGGTTCCACCTATCGCCTCCAGCTTCTGTTCCACCCCTCCCTTATACTGTTATTTACCAGCAACTTTTCCTCTTCCCTCTCAGACATGCAGCGTCAGGACCCAAACCGTCAACATACACCTTTTGTCCCCACAGATGCTACTTGACATGCTGATTTCCTCCAGCATTCATTTTTTGAATTGGATAAGTGTATTAGTCCTTAAAGATGGACGCCCTGTGGCAACCAGCTGGCAGAAACACATACATCTGCTTTCATCGAGGAAGCATGAAGGAGGGGGTCTGAGGTAGAGGGAGACAGTTCCCACATTCACCAAAAGAGATATGGAAATATTACAGATAAGGTTGTAAATGGACTGCATTGTAGCACAAAAAATGGTCACCACACCATCTGATTTTCTTGGCTTTTGAATTATATGCTGCATGATCTGTTGATATTTAAGAATCAAATCAAGAGTCAAGAGTGTTTTATTGTCACATGTCCCGAAAGGGAACAATGAAATTCTTGCTTGCAGCAGCACAGCAGATATGTAAGCATCAAATAATAAGCATATCTATTATTTTATAAATAAGTTGTTTGACTACATTTTTCTCACCAGGAGGTGCTGTTGGTTCTCATCTGTACGATGATTCCTGGGAGGGCTGACATCAGGGCTGTGTGGTTATTTTATAAAGCTCACAAGTGCTGCACTATAAAACAAGTCCTCTTTGTTTCCTGAAAATAACACATGCATTATTTTGTTGAACAGCCAGGATTTTCTGGGAGGTTTTACAGCATGACTACAAAATAAAAGTCTGTTGTGATCATGTAACCCTTCCCTGGATCTTTACAGAGGAGCACAGAGCTACTTCCCCCTTTCTACTACCCCACACAGCTCCCCTGCCCAACAAATAGTTGATTGATTTAAATTTGCAGATTTCTCCTCTTCCTTCTTCCTTCATTAGGTGCAGATGCTACTTCACATCTATACCTTGGATACATTATTCCCTTTATCTCACACCTTCTGTATTTTCATCTCTGGCTTTTGTCCACCTATTAAACTCCCATCTCACCTATTACCTGCCTTGCCTGCCCTGCCCATCCTCTCTTCTGGCTTTCTTCCCACCCCTATAATCAGACTGAAGAAGGTCTCAACCCGAAGCATCACCTATCCATGTTCTCCAGAGATGCTGCGTAACCCTTTGAATTACTCCCACACTTTGTGTCTACTTTGCATATATTTGAACAGGAAATCCCAGTTGAGCTTGAAAAACACTTTACAATATGTTCCTGGCAAAGAACACCCTATAAAGGAACACTGTGCAGTACAGGAGGTAAAGCAAATTTCAAAAACAGATAAATATGGTAACAGTCTATGACAGTTTCAGTCACTCAGTTCAATGTCCTTTACACTTTGTTGTAATAAAACCAGATTCTTCAGATTTGTGCGATTGTATAATGACTGTTGACTGACAGAAGTGTTGAATGGCACACTTCCCTTTGCAACAGCTTGTTTTGCATGAAGTTTTTACTGATGTGCCATTACTATAATTAGTATCATTCTCCAAGATATTGGAAGATAGCCAGTAACTGGTAACATGTTCCATTAAATTAATAAAGCACAGATAAACATGCAGCAATTTTGTGCAGAAATCCCAATTCACACAAATGAGCAGACAGGGATGGGCTTTTGTGGATTTTTTCACTGGATATTGCTGCAATATATACGTAGCAGTTAGTCATAGGCTATTGGGCATCAACCTGCAGCAAACACCCCGTGCACAGAACCAAACATCCTTTTGAATGGAGTTAGTCTATTATTGTCACGTGTCCCAAGATAAAGTGAAACACTTTGTTACCAAGTCTAATCATACCATATTTGAGTCCAATCAAGCCGAATATAAGTACCACAGGTAGGCAAAGAGTAAGGTACCAGAATGTTCAATTTAGAACTACAACATTATAGTATTATAGTTACAGATAAAGTGCCCATAAATAAAGAGTGCAAGGTTCACAATGAGGTAAGTTGGGAGATTGGGACCATATCTCGGCTTTTGGGAGAACCATTAACAGAAACGGTTCCTGAATTTGATTGTACGTGTCTACAACATTTTGTATCTTCTGTTTGATGGAAGAGGGGAGAAGAGAGAATGACCAGGGTCAAAATAATTATATTGGGTAATGTCCTGAGGCAGCAAGAAGTGTAGATGGAATCGATGGGCAGGAGGCTGGTTTGTCTGATGGACTACAGGTACATAACACAACATATAAGAAACATTTAGACATGTACATGGATAGGATAGGTTTAAGATAGGTTTAGATGGATATGGATTAAACACAGGCAGGTGGGACTAGTGTAGTTGAAACATGTTGGTCGGTGTGGGCAAGTTGGGCCGAAGGGCCTGTTTCCACGATGTATGACTATGACCATGACTGGGCTAATTTGTGGCAATTTTTTGTGGTCTTCGGCAATGCTGTTACCAACCAATCTGTGAGACATCGCAACAGGATGCTTTCAACGGTGCATCTGTAGAAGTTGATAAGAGTTATTAAAGACTTCTGAAACTGCAGAGTTGTTGATGCGCTTTTTTGGCGTTTGCTTCAACGATGCAAGACAAATTGTTGGTAATATTTACATCTCGACCATCTCCACTTCAGTGCCATTGATGCTGATTAGGATGTGTACACTGTGTGGGAAGGAACTGCAGGCATTAGTTTATACCAAGGATAGACACACAATGCTGGAGTAACTCATCGGGTCAGGCAACATCTCTGGAGAAAATGAAGAGCCTTCTTTTCTGAATGCAATAACTAGGATCTTTGTCTTGCTGATGTTGAGGAAGAGCTTGTTGTCTGACACCATATTATTAAGCTCTCCTCTCCTCTGTGATGTACTCTGTCTCATCATTGTTCAAGATCTGCAAAATTGTATATGGAGTTAGAGTAGAATTTGGCCATCAGTATATAGGGAGTACAGTAAGGGGCTGAGAATGCATCCTTACGAGGCACTAATGTTTTGAATTATCATGGAGGTTGTTTGGTCACGTATTCTCATTAATTATGGTCTATAGGTTAGGAAGTCATAGTTGCAGAGGGTGTTGTTCACTGCTAGGTTCAGAAGCTTGGAGATGTGTTTGGTTGGGATTATGGTGTTGAAGATGGAGCTAAGGTCAATAAATGGACTCCGACGAAGGTGTTATCCAGATGTCCACCCGTGGGTTCAGGGCCATGGACTTTCTATAGTGGAGAAGTTCACATATCTTGGCAGCACTTTCTCAAGATCAGTCAACGTTGATAATGAAGTCAACAGCAGGATAACACAAGCCAGTCTGCTTTTGAAAGACAAAGAAGTAAAGTGTTGGAATGAAGAACAATCAGCGTGAAGGCCAAGCTGAAGTTGTATTGTGCTGTTGTTATACTCACCTTACATTCTGCTTGCAAATCATGCACACTGTAACTGCTCTGCACAAAATATTTCACATTAAGTGGTAAGGCAAGATTCCAGATGCACATATTCTGTCCCTAATGAGCCTCCCCAGAATCTACAGATTGTTAAAAGAATCACAGATAAGTGAGCAAAACATGTCAAAAATGTCTGATGACAGAATACCAAAACACCTACTTTATAAAGAACTGTCTAAGAGCAAACAATCACATTTAGTTTAGTTTAGTTTAGAGAAACAGCATGAAAACATGTCCTTCGGCCTATCGAATCCACACCGACCAGTGAACACCTGTACACTATTTCTGTCCTACACACCAAGAACAATTTACAGAAGCCACTTAACTTACAAACCTGCACGTCTTTGGAATGTGGGACAAAACCGGAGGACCCGGAGAAATCCCTTGCGGTCAGAGGGAGAACATACAAACGCCGTAATGACAGTACGTGTAGTCACAATCGAACCGGGATCTCTGCTTGTCAGGCAGCAACTCCACCACTGTGCCACGGTGGACTGAAAAAGAGATTGAACATCCCTGAAGAGTTTCAACATTGACACATACCATTGTGAACAGCAAGTATTAGAGTGTCCTTTTTGCCACATGCGCTTAACACGGGCTCATATTAATATATGAAGCTAGAATATAGTAAACAAAGAGGAAATGAGAATCTTGAAAATCAAGAACCACTGACACTACAACATCCCTACAATTCTGTCATCTGTGTGAAGGGAACTTTGAACCCCAGATTGGTGTAATCACCACCTCCGTGCACATGACAACAGTATCAATTAGTTGCCATAGTCTTACATAAGGATGAGTGACAAACAACAGAAGAAATGTTTAGACCCAAACCGGTACTTATCCATGTTCTCTCGAGATTCTGCCTGATCTGCTGAGTTACTCCAGCACTTTGTGTCCTTTTGTTCTTTCAAAGAGGTATTTATCTTCGTAACATAAGCTATATTTGTTACATCCTTTATTTAATAATGAAAATGGAGAATAAAATAAATCATCCAAAATTGTCTGTTGTATTTCATTGAAGTGCTACAGATCTGGATCACATTCTATGCCTGTTGCTCAGATTTAGGACACACTACTCTGGCATGTATGCTCCTGTGTGGTATTTGTTGCGTTACCTCTGCCTTCTGCCAGGTTTGGTGTTGGTTTAACCATCTTCACCAAGTCTCCGGTTCTCAGTGCTGACTGGTCAATGTAAGGTATCTTCTATCAGCTGCCTCCAGGATCCACACATGATGAACCTTTATCAGTCCCTTCATTCAAGCAGAGGTTGGAAATCCTTCTGGTTTACTCTGATGAAATCTATATCATATCTTTCCTGATTTTTGGTGGTTGTACACCTTCATGTAGTATCATCTGGGAGAGTTCTGTGTAGTCTTGCTATGCATCAACAGAACATAACTCGGTTTTGGCTCGAAACTAATGACTTGCTTTGGAAGGGCACATTGTTCCTTAGGCAAGTTGAAATGGCATGGACTAACTTTTTTTGGCACCAGATACATTATGTTCCACTGATACTCTGAATGCTGACCCTGGCCATGCTCATGCTCAACATATCTCATGCACTCCATAAACTTCCAAAGTCCACCTTATCGAGCCTGATCTGTAGAAATAATTTTCCAATCCTCATTTCCCATTTCCCATTAGCAGGCCATTTCTTTTTCAGCTGTTCTTGTTACTAAACATGCTCTCAACTATTTACACACAATATTTTACAAATGTTTTCCCTATTCTGCCTTCTGTCTCATGCTTCTCTGAAGTTTCTTTACTCTGACACCCCCTCAACATTTCTAACCTGGTAGCGCCACAGCTTTACAAGTTAATACTTACTAGCTATAGTAATCAATGATTCAGGCTGGACTCTCAGATTCCCACATATAATTCAACCTCTACTGAGGAAGTTCTTCAAACCTACAAAAGTGCAATTATCTTCAAATGTTTTTTTTTTGGCTCTGATAGGAAAATATCAAAGGATTCACCCGACTCATCGATATGAGTAAGAGTCAACTGTTAATTTCTAAATGAATCGCAATGTGTTTGTAATACAACCAATGCATTCTGCAGAGCCTCATTTAAGTGTTTTATGTTAAGGGTAGAGTACGTTCCCCTTGTAACAAATGCAATATTTTTTATCTTGCTTCTTTCATTTCAGCTGTTCTGGTTTGCTCTGCATTTTCATTTCAGTATATCCTGTGAAGCTTTCTTACCACTTTCTACATTTGTTAAACAGATTACTTGCCTGGAAATCCAGTGACTTAGGCACGTCTAGTTATTCCATAGTGTGCTATCTCATCTGAGTTACGCAGCCAGTGATATCTAAGAGCACTCCCATGTGTTCTCCTAACATCAGTGTTCTGTTATTTAGATTGAAACTGGGAGTTTAAATTTCATTGTCCCAACTTTCCAATGCCAAGTTTCAGTATCACTTTGACACCCAGAGAATGCTCATAAATGAAACTTCCTTGAAGAAAAATTGCTTGCAGAGACATATACATAATTTCTATAAAAAGATGCTGACAATATGCAATCAAGGAGGCAGTTTCTTCATAGAGCTATTGATCTTTCTATGTCAGCTTCTTCCTAAACAATATTGCAATGTATACATAGAATAGTTGGTCATATGCGACAATCCTTTAAAGGGTGCACACCCAATATTATGTTACAGCAATCTCTGGGGTACTCCCGATATGCTGGGCACAATGACCAATAATTGGTAATAGGAAAGGAATCAGTGATTTGATTGGAACATGAAAGTTTCCGATGAAGGGTGTACTTACACACTTCAATCAGGCTAAGCTTCATATTTTGGGGGAGTAATTTTAAGTGTTTAATATAGCTATTCCACAAAGGAGACTAACTAGGTTTTGAGACGTTAGCTGGATACTTTCATTTATCACTTCACGTAATGTTTGGCGACGGCATGGAGAAAATTGGCAAAAATTTTCCTTGGGATGTTAAATGGAAAATAACTATATGCATCATCTTGATCGGCTAAGTTTATTTTAATGCAGTACACCATCCAGGGTGAAAATGAAGGAATATTGTACTGTAAGATACGCTTCAGGGAGATTCCAAAATGTGGGTCTATCTATTCCAATAGGTATTTAAAAAATCTTAAGCATTATTTCAAAGAATAATTGGGCTTTTTCCCAGTATCTAGGGTAACATTTATTCTTCAGTTAAAATCAGTAATAAATGTTACTTTTTGATTTAACTAATTGATATGTATAGACAATGTGGAAAATCACTTGTTGGTCCTGTTTACGAAAGGGGTTGTTTGTAGATCAGAGGCATATTTTGAAAGCTTCATTGGCCATTTTAGAAAACAAAGTGAATGTGAATCTAAATTTTACTTGGTTGACATTTATAGCAGGAATTGCATTTTATCAATGAAAGTATGAAGAATAACTTACAAGTAGGCCTGCAAGGTATTCTTATTATGTTTTATCGATTAACACCAAAAAAATGTTTATTTCCTTCTTATCACAAACCCCTCCAACTTCTTTCCACAATTGTACTTATTATGACACAGAAGGAGGACTTTCAGCCCGTTGGGTTTATGCTATCTTCCAGAGCAGTTTTCCTGTATGCGAGTCCCATCTCCCACTTGGTTTCCCTGGAACCTCACAACTATTCTCTCACTTATGCCCATTCATCTCCTGTTTAACTATTTTGCCACTTATCCGTGCTAAGAGGTAAATTTTAGGAGCTAATTAACTGACCAGCATGTCTTAAAATGGGAGGAAGGCAGAATACCCAGGAGAAACCCACATGCTCAATGGGAGAATGAGCAAATTCTCAATACCGAGAGCAGCGGAGGCAAGGAATGATCCAGGTCACTGAGGAGTCATTGCATGGTTCTCAATTCTACTTCAATGCGTGGTGCATCACATAAAAAGAATATTAACAGGAAACAAGAGAGATACAATACGCAAACAACTACAGATGCTGGAATCTGGAGCAAAAAAAACTGCTGTGATCCTGATTCAGGGTCTTGACCTAAAATATTGACATCCCTATACCTCCACATATGCCCGTTGAATTCTTCTAGCAGTTTATTTTTTTAACAACAGAGTTAGAGTTATTTGGCACACTGTGCCAACACTTGATCAGAGAAATATACAAAATTAATCCCACCTCATCCTCTTTACTTCAATTATGCACCCAGTTTTCCCACAAAAAAGACCTTTGCCTCAGTTACTCTGAAACATTTTGTATTTAAATGTTAATACATTTCTTTGAGTAATGTCTCCCAGTCTTTTAAATGATTATCCTGATGCTTGCACTCATATCTGATGCTCAGCCTGAATGGGTTTTTTTCCCTATGCCACTTGCCATAAAAAAAATCTTATTTTACTTTACCTTGCTAATAAATCACTTCTTAATTTTGGCTGGTTGATTTGTGAAATTATTTCCAGAATCTTACATCTCTTCACAATTATAGAGATCCTGATCTCTGGTATCAAGTCAATGAACCCATGCCTTGCATTGCAGTGGCATTACACTCCTTTCCATGATGCAATGTCCAAAGGACACTCAGTCTCTAGTTGCAGCCCAAGCTTTGACATTCTGATCCCATGTTATAAACCAGGATGCTAGTAATTTTATTTATGGGTCTAGATACCCATTCTTGTATTTACTGTAGGTATTTGATCTGTACTTCTATCACATTGAGCAGAATTGATTTATATTCAAATTTATTGGTTACTTCCAAAAAATCCATTGCTTTATAATTTCTATCCTTCAATCTTTATCTACTTGCCCATTCTGCCAATCTATCCAGGTCACCTTGAAGTCTTTAAAATCCTGCCCGTTGATTAATACTTCTGTTGTTAAAAAATATTTTGATGATGTTCAGTAAACTATCATTATCAACATCTAGCCAAAATAATAGATCTAAAATTAGAACCATTGTGAATGATTGTGAATGGAATAGAAAAGTCAGGTTTGGATTTTTTTCAGTTCATTCATTTTGGAAATGCTGCTTTTTTCCTGTACATGTCAAATAAAGTGAAGCAAATAATATAATTTGTTAGCTAGTCAGGGAACGCTTAGAAGGATGTGATTATGGAAATGGAAATTTAACCCTTCTAGTGATTTGCCTCCGATCCATTGAATGGTTGTTCAATAATAGATTGGATGGGATTAAATTGCCAGCAATGTGCCCTGTTCTCCAAGGATATTGTTGACAAACAATAAACTATCATAAATAAATAACTATTAATGAAATATTACCCACTATAAAATATGTACTTGGTCACAATGCAAATTAATTTTGATGAGGTATGTGGTTAATTGTTACTGCATTATGTGAGGTCTATGATCAATAGAAATTCCTGCAGCATAGTTGTTAGAAGATCAAATCTACAATGGAAAGTGCTATTTTAAAAGAATTTAGGAGCTTTAATGGTTTACAGATGCCTCTGAAAAATAATTTCCTTTCTAGGAATCCGCCTTGCATTATGAGCTTATGGGATACTGCAGAGTCAAGCCAACCTAGAATGAATAGAATAGAATGCCTTTTATTGTCATTCAAACAGCTTGGTTTGAACGAAAATTGCATTTTCTACACTTACAATACAAAAAACACCAAGACCCACACTTAACACAGTTTACACAAACATCCATCACAGTGAATCTCCAACACCTCCTCACTGTGATGGAAGGCAAAAGTCTTATCTCTTCTCTTTGCTCTTCTCCCGCGGTCCAGCAGTCCAACTTCAGCGTCGAGGTGAACTGGGGCTCCTGGTGTTAAAGCCCCTGGTGGGCGATGGTAAGTCCCGTGGCCGTTTCAGCCACGCCGGGCGATGTTATGCCCCGCTCCGAGTCCTTTAAACCCCGTGATTCCAGCGGGGGAAGTTGCCTTTGCGGGAGCTCCGATAAGCGGACTCCCACCAGGGACCTGCGAGCTCCCGATGTTCCTGTCCACCGGGCCTGCGGCCGGAGCCTCCAAGGCTCCGAAGTCGGGTCTCAGCCGCTCGCTACCACAGTTCTTCCCGCTCCGAAGACGGCCAGCTCCGCGATGTCAGGTCCGCAGGCTCCGCGACTGGAGCCCTCACGTTGGTCCCGGCCGGAGACCGCCGCCGGTTCCACGATGTTAGGCCCAATGACATCGGAGACCCGACAGGGAAAAAGTCGGGTCCCCGTACAGGAAAGAGATTAACGGTTTCCCCCACCCCCCACATATACACAGCTAAAGAAAAATAATAAAAACTACAGTCAAGACACACATTTAACAAGACAAAAATTTTAAAAAAGATAAGCGGACTGTAGTCGTGCCGCTGCCGATAGGCGCCGCCACACCAACCTAGTGATGGTTTACAATAACTGGCACTTTGCAACAGCTACAAACAAAGCCACTGAAATTATTGATGTCACAAAACGAGTTGCCACCTTTAGCTGAACTACAAAATCCAAAGTGGTTATTAAGTTACAAAAATTGCAATAAATGATTGTTGAATGATTTAACAATATTTCAACACTGTTACATTGTTGAATAGATTTATACTCAGTAGAAGGTGATTAAGTAATACTCTTTAAGTCACACATTTCTGTATTACTTGCTGAGGCACTTTAGAATATTAAAAATAATCTTTCCTTCATGATTGAAATATAAATACATTTTGGTATGCAGAGCATGAGTGTTGTCCTTTCCCAAAGAGTGCAAAAATCTCCTTGTTATTTGTTGTAAGCTCCTGGTTAATACTAGTGAGCCTTGAAGGGAACACCAATGTTTTCACAGGCAATTGAGATGTCCCTGCAGAATGCGCAATTGGAGCCTTTTTGCCTCACTCAGGAAATAGCCTTGCTGAATGCATTGCCTGTGCCAGCTCTTTGATAGTTACCCATTTCGTACTAGTCTCTTACTCATTCATCATGCCCCGGCAAATTTCTCTTTTCTAGTATATATTTGATATCTCTGACTGATTTCATGGAGAGCTTTGTAGATAAGTAAGTCAGTCACACAACATGGTAAGAGGCTCTTCGGCCCAACTCATCCAAGCTGACCAAGATGCCTCATCTAAGACTATGTTGCCTCCTATCCTAATGCCATATACCTGCCTCTCTTCGTATCTCTTAGCACCTTTGGTTATCTTAAAGCCAAATGCAACTTGTGGATCATTTTTTATATTTCTACTATAATTTCTGTAAAGAATTGTTTCCTAACTTCATTCTCACTGTGGTTCGTGATTCCACAACCAGTGGATCTATATTATCTCTATCAACCTCTTAAGAATAAAGAGGTCTTTCTTATGAATATGGTGCTCAGAACTGCCCTCATTGCTCTGGATGAGAGTTAACCAGTACTTCATATAACGTTACTTCGAGACTCATAGATTAGGGTCTTCAATTAATACAGCAGGAAAATAGGACCATCAGTCAGACCATAACCCAACACCCAATTACACTAATCAAGCACTAATCCCATTTATTCCCACTATATTCCCATCAACATATATATTTTATGATACACCTACATGCAAGGGGCACTTTGGAGTGGCAAATTAACCTATCCACCTGCATGTGTTTGAAACGTGGAAGGAACTTTCACACCCATGAGTCTCAGGGAGTGCACACAAACACAGACAAGATTGAAGATTGGAGTTGAACCTGGCTCATTGGAACTATGAGGCAGCAACACTATTAGCCGTGCTAGTGATATCCACTTTACTTTATTCACTTGTTTTCTAGTTATTCACAAATTTTCTTGATTTTTGTTTTGAATTAAATAAATGTTGTAGCAATCCCAAATCACACAAATTTCCAAATCTCTGGATCTCCAATGCATTAGGCTTTCATTGCCAATTATATATTCTTTTCCACCCCGTTTAGATTCTAAGTGGCTTCCTTTGTATTTGCTGTTGAAACCCATTTTCAAAATTGGAAGTCATCATGCTCAAATATCCTCAGGATCCCATTAGACCCATTCTACCACTTTGAGTACCTGCCCATTATCCTTCCTCTATCGTACTGCTCAGTTAATATTCCGGACAGGACAATTGATTTCAGCTTCAATTTTGTTTACTATTGTTTTTTGAGGGGCTTCATCTAATGGCTACGTCCATGTGAATAACATCCATGGACATTCCCCTGTTCACTATTGTTGCAGCCATTTAAAAAAATATCGGCTCAACAGGCATAACCCTACCCTTTACAAATCCACGCCAGCTTTTCCCGATTAATTGAATTTGTATTTAATGTATTTTGTGAATTTATCCTCGAGCGATTTCCTGAGCACAGATGGTGTATAAATCTCTAGTTTCCTTCTCGCACTTAAAAAAATAACACATTAAATTGTTCAAATTTGGGAATAGCTCCCAAATCAAGAAAACGTTAGAAAGTTTTAGTCTGGGAATCTGCAACGTTCTCACTCAATTCCTTTAAATGCTTGGATGGAAAAAAAAAACTTGGAATTGGAGCTGGGAATTTATCACTCTTTGGAACCCTTGTTTGTTTTGCCACCATTTTGCTAAGTCCCTGTTACATTTTAATATGAAGTCATGTGAAGATGATCATGTTGTTATTCTTCCCCTCCACTCTAGATACTGATGCAAAGGAATTATTCAACATGTCTGCCATGTAGCTGTTTTCAGTTACAATAATACCAACTGAATATTTTTAAGGGGCTTGGATCACATTCCTATTTTCAAATGTGATACATTTGAATGTATTCTTTGCAGATTTCTTTCCATGCTCCTTTTTCACCATTTGCTGTTATATATCTCTCTCTCTCTATTACAGTTAGTTTTTTGCCCTCTAACATGCTTACAAAAAGCATTCTCATGATCTGAGGAAATTTTATGATATTTAATGTCCTATGAAAACATAAATTGTTGTTGACTCAATTACAAAAACATGCTGGTGCTAACCATCAAGAGATCACATGTCTACATTTCTAATTTGTGCTTTTTCAGTAAAGTCACAGGATGGAAAGAGGCCTTTCAGGCCAATTTGTCCATGCCCATCAAGGTGCCTTCCTGAGAGTCCCTTTTGTCTGTGTTTGGCCCATATCCGTTCAAACCTTTTCTATACACGAACCTGTCCAAATGTCTTTTAAACATTGCAATTGTACCCTCCTCCCCTTCTCACCCACTTTGTTTAGCAGCTTGTTTCAAATACCCTCTACCTGCCACATTATAAACCTATCCCATGGGTCTTCTTTAAATCATTTCCTTCTCTCTTTAAACTTATGTCTTCCAGTTTTAGACTTTCCAACTTTGGAAAAAGAGTATGATTATCCCCCTTATCTATGCCTCTTTTATAATTTTATATAAGTATAAGGTCACTCCTCAGCATACTTTGCCCAAGAGAAAAATGTCCCAGTCTGTAAAGTTTCTCCTAATAATTCAAGCCCTCCAGTCCCAGCACCATCCTTATGAATCTTCAGTGTACATCCTCTAAATAATCACGTCTTGCCTATAGTAGCGTGATCAGAGCCGCACACAATATTGCAGGTGCGGTCTAACCAATATCTTGTACAGCTGCAACATGAAGTCCTAACTATTATATTCAGTGCCACATCCAATGACAGCAAACATGCAATACACCTTCTTCACCAGCCTGTCTAGCAGTGTCACCACTCTTGGAACTATGCACTTTACCTTTAGATATCTCTGTTCTACCACACTCTGCAGAGCCCTGTCATTCACTGTGAATATTTTGCCCTGGTTTAACTTCCCAAAGTGCTTAATTTCTCACATGTCTGAGTTGTATTCTATCTGTCATTCCTTTGTCCACTTTTGCAATTGATCAAGAACTATAGATAACCTTCTTTACTGTCCAGCACACCACGATTTCTGGTGTCATAAGGTCATAAGTGATAGCAGCATAATTAGGCCATTCGGCCCATCAAGTCTACTGCACCATTCAATCATGGCTGATCTATCTCTCCCTCCTAACCCCATTCTCCTGCCTTCGCCCCATAACCTCTGACACCCATCTGCACATTATCTGCACATTTACTTATCATGACACCAGCATTCATATAAAATTGATAATATAAACGATAAACAACAGGGCACCCAGCACGGGTCCCTGCAGCACATCTTGTCACAGGCCTTCATGTAAAATCTACAAACAATACTGGGTTTATTCCATATCACTCTCACTGACCAACAAGACAATATGACCATAAGATCAAGGAGGCCATTCAGCTCATCAAGTCTACTCTGCCATTCAATCACGACTGATCTATTTTTCCCGCTCAACCCCATTCTTCTGCCTTCTCCCCATAACCTTTGATGCCCCTTCCTAATGAAGAACAAGTTCAAATGATGTCAGCAATTTATTTTATTTGCTTATATATGTGGTTACAATCGTTTTGTGCCCAATTAACTTAATCCGTTACAAATGTTAAACATAAAGCATTTCCAGCTTTTGATGGTAAATTTTCCCCTGCCGATCAGATTTTTCCTGGCAATGCAATTCAGATGGACTGAGATCAGGAAATACGGTAATGTTCAAACCCGCCTATTCCCTGTTGGAAACCCAAAGCACCAATTTTCCAGTTGGGCGTGAAACTGGCATTGCTTTTGAATGAAAATTGAGTAATAATAGCATTTGTAATTGCTTTCCCTTTTCTTCCTTGCTGTGTTTCTTAAATATTTATGCAAATTGTACTATTTTTTAAATTTTGTTATGATATTTTGGCAGTAGAATATAATAAAAATGTTTCAGTTGAAATAGAATATTGTTTTCAGGATCCCCATGCAAGGATACTGCAGTCCCATCATGTATAAAAGATGAAAGAAAAACTGTGAGTGAGCTGACAAGGAGTGAGAAATCATTTAATAATTACAGAATCCATGCTCTTGAGAACTAATTAAAATGGAGGATGGGCTACCTTGAAATGAATCCACACTGCATTATTTATCTTGTAGATGAGATGGTGCAAGTTGCAAGAAGCCGTGCTTTGCAGTTTACAAAGCTCCAGAGCTGCGCTCTCATTATGCCACGGCTTTGATTGAAGTAGCATATTTCTGTGTGGGATCTTGATCAGTTATGCCCTCTTTAGTGAAGTCAAGATTGTTTCATTGTCATATGTACTGCCAATGGAACAATTAAATTCTTACCTGCTGCAGCCGATCAGGCACACTAATGCAATAATACACAAATAAATATACAATAATCAATAATGTAATAAATTCATATTCAGTAATACTAGGTAACCAGATCAGAATAGTCTAAAACTGAAGTCCATAGTGCAACCAAAAACAGTTCATTGAAGATCATAGTTGCCGAGATAGTGGTTTGTGTTGTGCAATGTTCAAGAACGTGATGGTTGCTGGGAAGAAGCTGTTCTTGACCTGGTGGTCACGGTTTTTAGGCTCCTGTACCTTCTTCCTAATGGCAGTAGCAAGATGAGAGTATGGCCATAGTGGTCTGGGTCTTTGACGATATTGGTTGCCTTTTTGAGGCACCTCCTCTTGTAGATCCCTTCGATGGTGAGGAGATCAGCACCCATGATGGACCTCATGTTGCCAAATGCAAGAAAACCTGCAGACATCAAAGATACAGCACTGTCTGCTTATTGTTTGCATTTGTTTTCTCTCAGAACAGTTTAGGGATCATTCCAGGTCTCAATCAGATAACAAAAGCATTGGTCAGTCCACTCATATTTCGTAGGAAGATGATATTGTAGAACAATGTCACAATGAACGCTAGAAGACAAAGGGAAAGAGTGTAACAGGGTCATATAGTGGTGCAGCATGTAGAGCTGCTTCCTCTCAGTTCCAGGGTTCAAACCCAATCTCCGGTGCTAACAAAATGTAGTTATTTACTCTCCCTATGTCTGAATCAGTTTCCCCCAGCTGCTCTGGTTTCCTCTCATGTGATGCTCAATATGTTAATTGGTTGTTGTAACACACCACTAATGAGGTGCATAGTAGAATGATCAGGGAGCAGTTGATGGGCATGAGAGAGAGAACAGGTGAATAGATTGATAAGGAATACTCTGAGAGCTGACGGACTGAAAGGCTGAATGATCTCCTTCTACCTTATTAGGAAATCTAATATGAGAAGAACTAGGAGATAAAAGCTTTCAGCAGCAAACACCAGGATATGTCGAATGACGTGCTGTAGGTTAAATATGTCTAATAGTGTATAGGAAGGATAAATTGAGGAAAATAATTTAAATGCTAATAACATCATGGTAAAATTATGTATCGAAAAATGAATTGAGTCAGACTGTTGGGGAGGATAAAAGATCCTCTAAAAATAATTTTTACAGGTGACTACTTCAAAGAGTGAATTGCTACTTTATTAAGATCTTTGCCAGTACTGTATGATCATGAGCTTGTTAATGTTGTGGCCTGTTAAATAAGGTTGAAGGTGAAGCAAATTTATTAACATACTAAATTATTCTAAACATTATTATTAATTATAAACAAATCCAAGCTGTCAACTATGACTTGGTCAATGGCACAGTTGTCTCTGTTTCAGAAGGTTGTTGTTTCATATCTTAATTTAGAGACAAGTTGAATATATAGCGCACATAAATTAGAAAAAAGGCTGATAAATCCGATGGACCCAATAACATGCATCATTAAAATGAAGTTTGTGCAGATAGTTGATGCATTTCGGTGGTCTTCCAAAATTCCTGAGATTTGGAAAGATGACAGTGGATTGGAAAACTGCCACTGCAATGCCCATATTCAAGAATTGAGGAAGACCAATCTAGAAACTATAGCTTGGTTCGTCTAACACTTGTCATTGGAAACATGCTAGAATCTATCATTGAGGAATTAGTTAAATATGGGTTTGGTGAGATCGTTTGGAATATTTGCTGATAATACTAAAATTAGTGGAGTTACAGATATTGAAGAAGGTTGTTGAATGATACAGAGAGACATAGATCATTTGGAAAGTCGGGTGGTGTAGTGGCAAATGGAATTTAATCCAGACAAGTGTGAGGTAATGCATTTTGGGACAGCAAATACCAACGGGATACATACAATAAATCGCAAACACCATAAAATTTAGAGGGTCCAAAAGGCTGAGCACCAAATTGGACATGGCCTGCAGTGACACTGCACAGCAGAGCAGTGATGGAAGACATCAACAACATTGCCAAGCTAGGTCAACCCCTGCAATTCCAACCCAGTGCCACCACCAGGATAACGCGCCTTTATGGCCAAGTTAAAAACCCCCCATCTTTAATTGCTCTGAACTTGAAGGGTAAAAGACAGCACCAGAAACATGGCGACTCTTTCATACTGCCTCAGTCTAATCTACTATCTTACATTCTTGTACTTAAGTGTGATTATGCCTATGTTTTGTAAGATTTTTAATTGAAATGCACGCAAAAAGAGAATTTCACTTTATGTAGTCACATATGACAATAATGAGCCATTGCATTGAGGGTTGGGCAGTTTGGACGTCGGTTTAAGATGAGAGGGAAGAAATTTAAAGGAGAGTTGAGGGGCAAGTTTTTCATATAGACAGTTGTGGTTATATGGGACAAGTTGCCAGAGAAAGTGGTGAGGCAGATACAATTAGAATATTTGAAAGGCATTTGGACATATACTGGATAGGAATGGAATATAGGTCATAGGGCTTAATACATGCGTGAAATCAGCACAGATCAGATCAAGGTCAGCAATGGACGATTAGGGCCGAAGGGCCTGTTTCTGTGCTGAATAACTTTAGTTGCAGACTTTTTAGAAAATTGTCTTGCAAATTAGCACAGTCAACATCGAAATGAAACTGTTTCTGAAGAATGTATTGGAGGACTTTAAGGATGTAACATGCAGGTTGGGTAAAGGGTTGGAGAATGAAGCGGAGGCCAAAATAAACTCTCTTGACTTGTCTTGTCTTGATGTAACATGCAGGTTGGGTAAAGGGTTGGAGAATGAAGCGCAGGCCAAAATCAGATAAACCATGCTATTATAGGATGGCAAACAGACCTGAGGGGCTGAATAGCGTTCCCCTGCTCAAACCTGTGCCATATGCAATGGTAATTCCAGTAACAGGGTGGGAGGTAAGATGTGCCGACATTTGATCTGCAAGTTGTTTTGGACTTGCGTTTTTGGCCAATATGCGTGGAAATCCAAGTCAATCTGAGCCATGAGTTAGCTGAGAGCCAGCGGTTCCCTATGGAACTGCTGAGTTTCAGTCAGCTCAGTTTGGCTGAATGGTGATTTCTAATGACTGAACAGAAGATTGAGATTATTTAGCTGAAATTATAGGCAGCCCTGAGCAGCCTAAACTCAACTTATCATTGAAGCAAATGGGAAACATTCATGGCACAGAAGACATTTAGAGATGGGTTCTATAATTTAGCTGATATATAATTGTTGATTTGGGAACAGCACTTGGGGAAATTTGGACTTCTGACAGTTGGAGATATGCATTTATTTTACTTAAGTATGCAGAATATTAAATATAATCTATGGATTAATTCTGACTTACTGTAAAATTGAAGAAGGACTACACACAATTGGAACTATGTTTAAAAATACTATCAGTATAGGGCCGAAAATGCTCATTTATATACAGTAATTAGTATCTGGAATGATATTGTGTATAAGATTTTGAAACTAAAACATACAGTATATTTGTGGGTGATTGCTGCAGCTTTGTTACCAGACAACAGGTTCAAGTCAGATCAAGTTTATTGTCATATGCACAGGTATGGTCAGATACAGATACAATGAAAATCTTGCAGCACAGAGATCAGACCACATGTAAAAACATAAATTATGAATAAATTATAGATAGATTCTACAAGACGGTGAAAGGAAAAATACTGGAAAAAAAACTAGTCATTAGTACTAACACAATTAGCAAACAAGTCCATAGTAATGCACGAGGTAGACAGAGGTCTTCTGCTGCTGAGTATTATTAACATTGTCCAGATCTGTTCAAGAAGCTGATGGTTGCTGGAAAGTAACTGTTCCTGAACCTGTTAGTGTGGGATTTCAGGCTTTAGTGTTTGCTGCCTGTTGGTTTGGTTTAGTTTAGAGATACAGCGTGGAATCCGGCGTTTTGGCCCACTGAGTCCACACCGACCAACGGTCACCTGTACACTAGTTCTATCTTACAGGGACAATTTACAGAGGTCAAATTAAAGTTCAAACCTGCATGTCTTTGGGATGAAGGAGGAAACCGGAGCACCCAAGGAAACCCACGCAGTCACAGGGAGAACGTAAAATTTTGCACAGACAGCTCCCGTAGTCAGGATCGAACTCGGTCTCTGGCTCCGTGGTGCTGCCACTATGGTAGCAGGGAGAAGAGAGTCTGGCCTGGAGAGTGGAGATTCGTGATGATAGATGCCACCTTTTTGAGGTAGTACTTCATGTAGCTGCTTTTGATGGTGGTGAGGGCTGTGCTCGTGATGGACTGGAGTGTCTACCACTTTCTACAGCCTCTTGCCTGTATATTGAAATTGCCATACCAGGCCATGATGTAACCATGATGCTTTTTACAGTACCTCTGTAGAAGATTAGATTGTTGGAGGATTGGTGGGGGTATGCCTTCATCGTGATTCCTTATTTGTGTTACTACTATTTTATTCCTGTTTGACACCATTTGACACCATCCGCTCCTCAGGCTCACTGACCTACATCTGCAGGGTATTCTTGTCTCCAAATGGTGTGTTTTGGAATATTAATACTAAATTTCTGCTGTGTTCTTTGAATCTCCTGTCTTTGGCACAAGATTGATAGTCATTGTGTATGTGGCAATCTTTAGCCATTTACAGCTTATTTCTCTTGAGGTTCTGTTGTTTCATTGCTTGAGAAAGCTACACACTAATCATGTTTTTTCCTGGCTCATGGCAGAGCTGACAGGGTTCAATTCGAAGCCCATAATGATAAGAGCAGATGTCTTTGCAGCACTTGGAGACAGTGTATGTTGCTGTGTGCAAGTGTGAAGAGACAGCAGCAGTAAAACCCCGAGTAAACCCCAAGGCTGGGCAATTCCTCATTTACTCCATATTCTGTACATATCATTGATCAATGTCCAAAGAAAGAAAAAGCCTTTGATTTCTGAGGCCAACTATAGTTCAAGTATTTCTGCATTGATTGATTGATTGATTGATTGATACTACAAGTGACATGTCACAATGAAATTCTTTATTTTAATGTATGGACTATCATACACAAAATATGCAAAGAGTCGCCACATCTAATTTGTATGTAATTGTTTGTAATTGTATTTGTTAGTCTGTGTTCAAGATGGCGGTCGGAGGGGAGAGTGGACGCTGGCGTTAAATTGCCGCTGCTCTCTCCTCAAATTGTGCTTCTGATTTTCTTTTTTTTGTGTTTTTGAAAGGAATTCTGTCCCTGATTTATGTATTGGTCTTTATAACCTATTTTTTTTTAATTCTGATTATATGTTTTCTATAAATCTCTGTATGGTGTCCTTGAGACCTTGGTATAAGGCGCCCGTAAATAAAATCCATTATTATTATTATTATTATTATCTAGGGTGTCTTGACTCACATGAAGACAATTAATCTCCTGCTTCCACAACTATTTACCTGGCGATTTTATTTAACAATCACTATTTCTCCTATTTTGATTCTTTTAATGGCTGAAATTATTAGCTTCACTCCTGATAGGTATGACCTCAGCCCACTTTATTTTATATTTGACTTGATTGATATACCTGTAGATCAAGAATTCACTTTGAATAGATAATTACAGAGGTCAGGGCAGCACAGCGGCACAGCTGGTGCTCCTGTTTCCTCCCATGTCCCAAAGATGTGTGAATTTGTAGGTTACTTGGCCTTTGTAAATTACCTCCAGTGTGTACGGAGTGGCTGAGGAATTTGGCTAACAAGGAACTAATGTGAATAAGTCATCAGTGTTTAGCGTGGACTCGATGGGACAAAGAGCCTGTTTGCATGCTGTATCTCTAAACTAAAGTCTGAACAAACATTATCTAAGGTCACTGACATGCAATAGCCTCATAATCATTGAAGCAAATCCTAATATTGGGATGTCCTTTTTCTAAATAACAAGCTACTCATCAGAAATATTCAAAGCTCTATAAAGCATTGAACAATGTCGATGAAATATGTCAGTCCATTAAAGCAAACCTCTTAGAATTTCAGCTGAAGCTTTGGTTTCTACTCACTTTTTGATGGCTGGTAAAAGAAAATGGCCTAAATTTTACAGGGTAACACAGAGAGTTATCTATTTGTGTGGTCAGCTGCAATGATTGGTGGCTTCATTTTTAGATCATTATGGGAACTAACACAATGTACCATATCCCAGGCTTTCAGTGTCAGAATATGTTTCTAAAGGTAATATACTGTACTAATTGTTAAAGGTACTTGGCCGGATATTTAGATGTCAATATCTCTATCCACAAGTGAATCATCAACAGCTCTTTATCAACGTTCATATCAAAACGATGATCATTAACTTTAATGTTTACATAGAAACATAGAAACATAGAAAATAGGTGCAGGAGTAGGCCATTCGGCCCTTCGAGTCTGCACCGCCATTCGATATGATCATGGCTGATCATCCAACTCGGTATCCTGTACCTGCCTTCTCTCCATACCCCCTGATCCCTTTAGCCACAAGGGCCACATCTAACTCCCTCTTAAATATAGCCAATGAACTGGCCTCAACTACCTTCTGTGGCAGAGAATTCCAGAGATTCACCACTCTCTGTGTGAAAAATGTTTTCCTCATCTCGGTCCTAAAAGATTTCCCCCTTATCCTTAAACTGTGGCCCCTTGTTCTGGACTTCCCCAACATCGGGAACAATCTTCCTGCATCTAGCCTGTCCAACCCCTTCAGAATTTTGTACGTTTCTATAAGATCCCCCCTCAATCTTCTAAATTCTAGCGAGTACAAACCGAGTCTATCCAATCTTTCTTCATATGAAAGTCCTGACATCCCAGGAATCAGTCTGGTGAACCTTCTCTGTACTCCCTCTATGGCAAGAATGTCTTTCCTCAGATTAGGAGACCAAAACTGTACGCAATACTCCAGGTGTGGTCTCACCAAGACCCTGTACAACTGCAGTAGAACCTCCCTGCTCTTATACTCAAATCCTTTTGCTATGAATGCCAACATACCATTCACCTTCTTCACTGCCTGCTGCACCTGCATGCCTACTTTTAATGACTGGTGTACCATGACACCCAGGTCTCGTTGCATCTCCCCTTTTCCTAATCGGCCACCATTCAGATAATAGTCCACTTTCCTGTTTTTGCCACCAAAGTGGATAACCTCACATTTATCCACATTATACCGCATCTGCCATGCATTTGCCCACTCACCCAGCCTATCCAAGTCACCTTGCAGCCTCCGAGCATCCTCCTCACAGCTAACACTGCCCCCCAGCTTCGTGTCATCTGCAAACTTGGAGATGTTGCATTCAATTCCCTCGTCCAAATCATTAATATATATCGTAAATAGCTGGGGTTTAGTTTAGGAAAGAACTGCAGATGCTGGAAAAATCAAAGGTAGACAAAAAAGCTGGAGAAACTCAGCAGGTGAGGCAGCATCTATGGAGTGGAGGAATAGGCGATGTTTCATGTCGAGACCCTTCTTCACACTGATGTCGGGGGAAGGCACGTGAAAAAGAAAGGAAGAGGCGGTGACAGTAGGCTGTGGGAGAGCTGGGAAGGGGAGGGATAGGAAGCAGAAAGCAAGGACTTCCTGAAATTGGAGAAGTCAATGTTCATACCGCTGGGGTGTAAACTACCCAAGTGAAATATGAGGTGCTGTTCCTCCAATTTGCAGTGGAACTCACTCTGGCCAGGGAGGAGGCCCAGGACAGAAAGGTCGGATTCGGAATGGGAGGGGGAGTTGAAGTGCTGAGCCACCGGGAGATCAGGTTGGTTATTGCGAACTGAGCGGAGGTCAATGATTCAATGTTTAAATCACTTAGTTTTTCCAGTGAGTTTTACCACTGGTGGCATAGATACTGTTATGCTTCTTTTTTTTCCCACTGGTTATCAGCTTCCATATTATATAATAAATAAAAAATAAAAAAACTCCAGATGCTTGGTGAAAAATAAAATACAGAGAGTGCTGGAAACATCCAAGAGCTCAGCAGCTTCTGTGGAAACAGAACCAAGTTAACATTTCAGGTCGAAGCCCCTTTGTTATAACCCTGGCAGGGTGAAAGCAAGTTCACTTGTGTTTTCCTCTTTCTCACTTCTGACAAAGAGTCCTCAACCTGAAATATCAAGGATTTCTCTCTGCACAGATTCTGCCTGACTTGCTGAATGTTCCAGAATTAGATGCATTATCTGAAATTCCTGTGTTGGTTTCCTTGATCTTCCTCTCTCTCTCCTTGCATGCACCACCCTTTATTTCTCTTGCGCTTGAGTTTGAACTGTTGCTTAAAGGCCCTGTCCCACGATGCGAGTTTACCCAAGAGCTCTCCCCAGTTAAAAAAAAAATCAAACTCGTGGTAAGTACGTAGAATGTACGTAGCGGGTACATCGGAGCTCGTGGATGTCTCGTAGCGGCTCGTAATGCTAATGGCAGGTACTCGGAAAGCACGGTAACTCGTGAAGTTTTTTCAACAGTGTGAGAAATTTCCAAGAGTAAAAAAAATACTCGTGATGAAGTACCACGAGTTTGATTTTTTAAAAACTTGGGAGAGCTCTTGGGTAAACTCGCATCGTGGGACAGGGGCTTAAGTCTTTGTGTTAAAGATAGTGGGACTACGTGGGAGTTTTCAGACTTGACAGACCACCACAAGTGTACAGTCTCTCCATGCATGAGATGGCTTTTACTTACCTATTTTCACCATCCCATTATAATGGGCAGGATGATCTGTATGTCCTCTTGGGTTCCTCATCTCTAGTGAACTAATGTTCAGAGTGTGTAGAGAATCATGTTGAAAATGCCAAGTACCCTACATTTTATGTTTGCATTAATTGAGGTTTCTCTCAAATTGCTCAACAATGTGTATGATCAAATTCATCATAAGGTGACATCATGTTTACTTACATGTATTATAGATGATAAAGATGGGTCCTAAATTTTCTAAGATGGTTTCTCGGGTACAGGTTTAGTAACTTGTAAATTCTTTCAGATACAATATGAATTTCAAAATCTTCCTAAACCCAACTAATTAAAAAAAACACTAATGTCTTGTTAATTTATATTTATAGTGCTTAAAGATGCCTAAAGATGCCTTTAAGTGTTATAAATCATTCTAAACTCCAGTGAGTACAGGCCCACTGCCTTCAAATGCTCATCATATGTTAAACCAATTATTCCTGGGATCATTCTTGTAAACCTCCTCTGGACCCTCTCCAACGCCAGCACATCCTTCCTCAGATATGGAATCCAAAACTGTTTACAATACTCCAAATGTAGCCAGACCAATGCTTTATAAAGCCTCAGCTTTACATCTCTGTTTTTACATTCTAGTTCTCTCGAAATAAATGCATTGCATTGCACTTGTCTTCCTCACTACCGATACTACGTACAAATTAAGTTTTTTGGAATCCTGTGCCAGCAAGTCCCTTACAGCTTACAAGTCCCTTTGCACCTCCTATTACTGAATTCTCTCCCCATTTAGAAAATAGTCTACATCTTTATTCCAACTACCAAAGTGCATGACTCCTCACTTCGCTACTCTGTATTCCATTTGCCACTTTTTTTGCCCACTCTCCTAACCTGTCCTTCAATTCCCTCATCCAAATCATTGATATACAATGTGAAGTTGAACTTGTGAACTGTTTGGCTTCAGGCAGGTTATGGGAGAGGTTCTGCTAGATTTGACGTATTTTGCTTTGAGAGAACAGTTATATGGTAAATTACACAATTATTTTCTGATCATTTAACATTTGTCTTCCTTGCCAAGGGCAAGGTACAAATAGTGGCTCAATTGCACATGTTTCCTTCTCTGTCAATAACAAACCTGACCAACCCAAGCATAAAGCGAGCTGTACTAACACTCACACGAGCACTTGACAATGGGATATCAAAATAAGATTTGACTTTCATTATATAAAGCCATGTCCATTTCAAATTATTGCCATGAAATGATGTATTATCTCAAGTTAGCACCAGGAACTTATATTAATCAACATTGTATTAAAAATGTCAAAAGACCAATTCCTGGCCCTATTTGGATGGCTCTCAATGAAGGGTGCTACATTTCCCAAACATTGTCGTGCATGAGCTCCAGCAATTGATGCATTAGCTCCTAATGTTCAACATAGATAGACTTCCAGCAGTTAGATTCAGCTCGAAAATCCAAGTGAACAGTGTTCCAAAAGCGAATGTTTCATCTCCCAAAGCCAAGTGGAGAGGCTTTTAGGCATCGGGGATTCAACCTCCAATGTTTCACCTCCCAATACATGGAGATGGGGTTCCAACAGCTAATGTTTCGGTATCTAGTGCTCAGTGGTTAGGCTTTCAGCTTAGGATGTTCCACCTCCCATGGGCCCATGTTCTCAAGAGATGCGGCCTGGCCCACTGAATTATTCCAGCACTTTGTGCCTATTTTTGTAAACCAGAATTCTTGTTTCAACAATCTAGAGATGCGAGTTCAAATCACATCAGGAAGTTATGGAATTTAGATTTATATAATGATATGGAATTGAAACAAAATTTTAATTAATGACTACACAAAACTGTTGGAGTGTTAATAATAATCAATCTGTTGCATTACTGCTCTGCAGAGGAGGACATCTGCCATTTTTACCCATGTCTGTCCATGTGTGACTCCAGACCCACAACCTTGTGGTTGAGTGGTAACTTCCCTTTGAAATTGTCCAGCAAGCTATTCAGTTGTATCACAACTGCTGTGCTTGAAACAGAAAAAAAGTATAAAAAAGGCACCAATTCATTGATGGTGATCTTGCAAATTGCTGCTCACAAACATCTGGGTATTGCTATCTAAATTAGATGTCAAAAATCCCAAGCTCAAGGGATTGCTGTAAGAGTTCCTCTGGGTGATACCCTTAGTCCAATCATCTTCAGCTATTTTATTAGTAACCTTCTTTCAAATACGGAATCAGAAGAGGTGGTATTCATTGATGTTTGCGCACTAATTAATTATTTTTGCTGCTCCTCAGCAAATTAAGCAGTCCATATTTGAATGCAAGACCTGGACAACTTTCATGGCTTGGGCCAATGTGTCAAGTTGCATATGGTCCACACTGTGGCCTAACATCGAGGAGTTGGCGGACTTTGCTGGAGGCCGATATCGAGAGCTCCACCGCGGGTGCCTACGGGATTTTAACATCGCAGAGCCCGCGATCCCTTTGCCAGGGATCGATTCGGAGCTCCAGCCATGGGCGCTTGCGGACTTAACATCATGAAGCCTGCGGTCTCTGGTCAGATACCGAATTCGGGAACTCCAAACCACGGGAGTTTCGACCGCCCTGACGTCGGAGTTTCGATCGCCCCGACGCGGGAGCTTCGACTACTGACTGCGAGAGCTTTGATTGCCCCGACGGATGCCCCGACCGTGGGAGAATAAAGAGGAAGAAGATTGGACTTTTTGCCTCCCATCACAGAGGAATGTGGGGAATCCACTGTGGCGGATGTTTATGTTAACTTTTACGTAGTTGTGTGTCTTGTTGCTTTTTTTCGTATGGCTGTATGGTAATTCGCATATCACTGTACCTTAATTGGTACAAGTGACAATAAAAGTCCTTTGGAACCTTTGAAATGGCAATTGGAATTTAAGTGTGAAGCAAGCAATTTTGAGAGTTAAACCGGGGAAGGACATATCTAATGAATAGCTGGGGCCTGGGGGGGTGTTGTTGAACAGACACTTTGGGTTACAGGTGCATAATTCCCTGAAAATGGGGACGCAGTTATTCAGACTGGTGAGGAAGGCATATGGAATGCTTACCTTTATCAGCCAAGGCACTGAATACAAGAGTTAGGGACTTCATGTTCCAATTATACAAAGCATTAGTTTAGCTGGACTTGGAGGTTTGTGTACAGGTCTGGTCACCACACTTTAGATAGGATGTGATTAGGATAGAGAAAGTGCGGAAAGGATTCACAAGGATGTTACCTAGATTGGAGGGCTTGAGTTATCAGGAGTAATCTGCATTGCAGTGATGACGATGAGGGTCAGAATCTGTGTTCATTTTGTGCCAGATCCCCAAGTTGTGATACCCTCTTCCATAAAAAGGCCTAGACTGGGATTAAACTTGTGCAAAAGCCATTCTTTTTTTTTCAGGTGGTAGTGGTTGTAGAGTAATGACCAGATCGGGAATGGGGTGGAGACTGAAGGTGGGCTTATGAAAAGGAAGAGAGATCAGAAATGTGAAGAGCATTACAGAAGAAGGGGAAATGGTGGGTAATGCAGAGAGGATAACGGATGCTGCTATAAGTCAGGTGACTTTAGTTGGGGAAACAGTCAGGAGTAACGTGTTTGATTGTGGAGAAGATTGATGAGGGGTTGTCTTTGGATATGATGGTTATACAGTGAGACAATTAGGCGGTGTTGGCTTTTGAGAAAACCAGGGAGTAATTTGGAGAGTTGAACCTTGAAAGGGGAGGCCAAGCAGAAATGATCAGGTAATGAGACGAAGATGATTAGCTGGGGTAGTTCAATTTTGGAAATGATAAGGGATGTGTGAGTTGGGCAGATGATGTGCCACGGAGATGATTAAGGTGGCCTGAAGACTATGCCGGGGAGCTGGTTTGGAGGCACGTGCAATCAATGGGGAAGTTTAAAGTGGATCCTATCTGGATGAGTGGATGTCAGGGACTTCCTTTTAACTAGGGTCCTTTAATTAATGCTGAATCTAGACCTGCCTCAGGGTTTGGGGCAAGATATTCACAAATCTTAAATATTCTTCCATGGAAGGAGCAATTCAAGGAGCATTTGTATAATATTGATAGGCATGTCAAGCAGTATTTAACCATATATGTATCTTATACTTGACTGTGAAATATGTCCCACCTCTTTTCTGGATCTCTTATCTGGAGTCCCCTTGACTGGAATTCTGACCGGCCGTACTCTCTCTCTCCTGAGTCCGTGTCGTGGGTTCTGTTTGTCATATTTTCCTTCACCTGTTCCTCATAAAAATAGGTAAAAGTGAGTGGGGCAAGGCCTTGGGGCCTTGGTGCTGTGTAAGTTTGCTTTGGCGGATTCATAAATGAAATGGTTGTTCGAACACCACAAAATAAGCATGTGGCATGTAAGCAAAGTAAACGGTGTACATAGCTTTTTAGACCAGAGGTTTAGAAAGTAGGGCCAGAAAAGGACATGGGCAAAAGAGAGTGCAGCTAATGCATTCTTTTTAAGAGCTGGCCCTGTGTTGATGCTGAGAAAGATATCCTTCAGCGCTGTACTTATTATGCTTTCATGGGAGAAGAATAACATAGCAGAGGCAACGGTGGAATTTAGTAACAGATAGTAACATCATCGTCACAGGATCTGACACACACAAGAAAAAGCAGGAACAGAAACAATGGGAACAGGTCACAACTGAACGAAGCAAAGCCCCATCTTCGTCATATTAGTTGCATGACATAAAGCCAAACATGTAATAGAAAGCCATAGGATGCAATTTAGATCCACTGCTGTGCTGAAACCATTGGCAAAAAATGTAATATATATGAATTGTACCATATATTAATTAAATAACCATTAAGCGACCAATGCAGACCAAAACTAACAATGATAGTAGGAAATTAATAAAAATTAAATATGATATAAAACTTCTAATTTGTGAATACTAATACTTTTAATGTTTTCCTTTATGTATCCATTTTTTTAGGTGTGAACTTGCTAACTTTAAATTAATTAATACTAGAATAAAAATATCTCACACTAATAAACATTGCTTTATGATGTTCTAAACCCGTGTTCAGTTTAGACAATAGACAATAGACAATAGGTGCAGGAGCAGGCAATTTGGCCCTTCGAGCCAGCACTGCCATTCAATGTGATCATGGCTGATCATACACAATCAGTACCCCGTTCCTGCCTTCTCCCCATATCCCCAGACTTCGCTATTTTTGAGAGCCCTATCTCGCTCTCTCTTGAAAGCATCCAGAGAACCTGCCTCCACCGCCCTCTAAGGCAGAGAATTCCACACTCACCACTCTCTGTGAGAAAAAGTGTTTTCTCGTCTCCGTTCTAAATGGCTTACTCCTTATTCTTAAACTGGTTCTGGACTCCCCCAACATCGGGAACATGTTTCCTGCCTCTAGTGTGTCCAAGCCCTATAAACAATCTTATATGTTTCAATGAGAACCCCTCTCATCCTTCTAAACTCCAGAGTGTACAAGCCCAGCTGCTCCATTCTCTCAGCATATGACAGTCCCGCCATCCCGGGAATTAGCCTTGTAAACCTACACTGCACTCCCTCAATAGCAAGAATGTCCTTCCTCAAATTAGGGGACCAAAACTGCACACAATACTGCAGGTGTGGTCTCACTAGGGCTCTGTACAACTGCAGAAGGACCTCTCTGCTCCTATATTTGATTCCTCTTGTTATAAAGGCCAACATGCCATTCGCTTTCTTCACTGCCTGCTGTACCTGCATGCTTACTTTCATAGACTGATGTACAAGGACCCCCAGATCCCGTTGTACTTCCCCTTTTCCCAACTTGATGCCATTTAAAACATTGAACATATTTTTGTGTCATTTAATTAAAATCATGCTATATGTAATTATTGCAATGAAAGTCTTTGTCTAAAACATTTGGAGGTGGCTCCAATGGAGTTTTGATTTTGTTTATTATGTGAATCTCCCATCACTTGCACAACTCCGTAGTTAAAATTGGAAATGGGCACCACAAGCCAGATTTATCTCAACTGCATATTAACTCTAAATGTATTAAATATCTGCTGGTCTCTGCCTGCCCAAGTCTATGTGGGTATGTGCAGTGGATTTTATAAATGATACCCAATGCAGTGACAGTACCAGTGGAGGAGGGAATGAATAACTCGCAAGATGGTTATCTGTATGCCTAAAATGCCTATTTTATGTGATGTACTAATTATCCTGACATTTAATGCTGAAGGTATTAATGTGAAAGTATATACACTGAAGGAAAACAAAACAAAAGATGAAGCATACAAATTCAAAATAAAACAAAAGATGAAGCATACAAATTAGCCAGAAAAAGCAGCCTACCAGAGGACTGGGAGAAATTCAGAGTCCAACAGAGGAGGACAAAGGGCTTAATTAGGAAAGGGAAAATAGATTATGAAAGAAAACTGGCAGGGAACATAAAAACTGACTGCAAACGTTTTTATAGATATGTGAAGAGAAAAAGATTAGTTAAAACAAATGTAGGTCCCTTGCAGTCAGAAACAGGTGAATTGATCATGGGGAACAAGGACATGGCAGACCAATTGAATAACTACTTTGGTTCTGTCTTCACTAAGGAAGACATAAATAATCTGCCGGAAATAGCAGGGGACCGGGGGTCAAAGGAGATGAAGGAACTGAGTGAAATCCAGGTTAGCCGGGAAGTGGTGTTAGGTAAATTGAATGGATTAAAGGCCGATAAATCCCCAGGGCCAGATAGGCTGGGGGGCAGTGCTAGCTGTGAGGAGGATGCTAGGGGGATGCAAGGTGACTTGGATAGGCTGGGAAGTGGGCAAATGCATGGCAGATGCAGTATAATGTGGATAAATGTGAGGTTATTCACTTTGGTGGCAAAAACAGGAAAGTAGACTATTATCTGAATGGTGGCCGATTAGGAAAAGGGGAGATGCAACAAGACCTGGGTGTCATGGTACACCAGTCATTGAAAGTAGGCATGCAGGTGCAGCAGGCAGTGAAGAAAGCGAATGGTATGTTAGAGGGAGATTCTACTGCAGTTGTACAGGGTCTTGGTGAGACCACACCTGGAGTATTGCGTACAGTTTTGGTCTCCAAATCTGAGGAAAGACATTCTTGCCATAGAGGGAGTACAGAGAAGGTTCACCAGACTGATTCCTGGGATGTCAGGACTTTCATATGAAGAAAGACTGGATAGACTCGGCTTGTACTCGCTAGAATTTAGAAGATTGAGGGGGGATCTTATAGAAACTTACAAAATTCTTAAGGGGTTGGACAGGCTTGATGCAGGAAGATTGTTCCCGATGTTGGGGAAGTCCAGAACAAGGGGTCACAGTTTAAGGATAAGGGGGGAATCTTTTAGGACCGAGATGAGAAAAACATTTTTCACACAGAGAGTGGTGAATCTCTGGAATTCTCTGCCACAGAAGGTAGTTGAGGCCAGTTCATTGGCTATATTTAAGAGGGAGTTAGATGTGGCCCTTGTGGCTAAAGGGATCAGGGGGTATGGAGAGAAGGCAGGTACAGGATACGGAATTGGATGATCAGCCATGATCATATTGAATGGCGGTGCAGGCTCGAAGGGCCGAATGGCCTACTCCTGCACCTATTTTCTATGTTTCTATGTTTCTATGGAACTATACCCAGGTACTAACCTAAAGCAAACATTGGAGAAATGGGTGTTTCTATTTGTAGAATAAGAAAATGCTTCCTTAAATTGATTTCAACAATTGATTTAATGTCAAAAGATTATTAATGGACAGCATATTAAATGATAATAAAGTTGTTCCTTAATGTGAATATCAATCTGAATGAGCCTTTCGATGAAACAGTGAATTAATGTCTTCTCACCCACTCTCACCAAGAGCAAGCTGCATGCCTATGTGTAAAACAAAGTGTAAGAGACAAATTTGAAATAATGATCTCCAATGACGAGCAAATTAAACAATTAAAAAAAGCAAAATTGAATGATTGCCTTAAATATTGACATAAATGAAAACTTCAGCCCACATCTCCTTCTTCCCTGAAGCTGATGCGCTTATATCATTTTTCTCCAGAGATGCGGCCTGACCGGCTGACCAGCATTTTGATGTCTATCTTTAGTATAATCCAACATCTTCAGTTTGGTTCTAGATTCTGGAGACTATGAGTTGTGGATCCAAGACATAATCTCTCTAGCTTGATGCTTAGCCGGAAATGGAATCTGCTTTTTCCAACTGATCGACAAAGGTTTGAATGAATATTGCCATGCCGTGGGGATGATGCAATTATTAGTAATGTATCAGCATCGGATTACTCATGCTGATTACTCTTAATTTTTTTTCAGACCCAAGTTGTTACCCCAAGTATCCCACTTACCTTAATTGGGATTAATCTCAGACAATGCTACATTGCAGTGGAATGTCTGGAGGCTGGAAGTGAAATAAATATTTGATTCATTTGGCTATCTTGTCCCCTCACATAGTCAGAAATCTATATTACTAAAAGTTTGATCTTGACCACTTCCTGTTCTGTATATTGATTTTAGAAAAAACGCTGCCACTTACGGCTGTGATATTTGACCATCTTCCTCAGAGTCCCCCTCCGCTGCGCGGGACAAGAGGATTTTTTCCATCGATGAAAAATAAAAGAGTTATTAGTGTTTGAAAAATGTTGAGATTCTCTCTCCTGTCAATCACGCCATGAGGGCCATGCCCCTTCTGGTGTGAGGGGGGGGAAGGGGAGGGACTATAAAACCCAGAAGTGTGGGCGTGGCTCAGTCTCTGCAAGATGGAGGAGGGAGAGGTCACGACTCGCTGTCTTTAGTGGCCTTGCACCCTGCTTGAAATGGTATGAAACTGCACTTGAATTTGGTGGCCTTGCACCCTGCTTGAAATGGAATTTCAAGGAATAGCCGTGAGTCAACTGCCAGCCCACCAGCCATGAGTGAGCTTCCAGCACAACAGGCTTGAGTGACTGAGCCGCCAGCCCAAGAATCCATAAGGCCCACAATGTCCATACTAGTCCTCTGGAAACCAGTCCCTTCAGCCCACACCCATGCTAGTGCTCCAGAAAGCCCCCCCCCCCCCCCCACTGACCACCAATATTAAGAATTGGTGGAGAGGTGGAATATTGCGTTGGGGGACCAGCCTTCCCGTCTGATGCTGGGACCCAACGGGTCCCACAGTCTAGTACTTAATAAAAGTCTAATGATGCTTTAACATTCATTGCTGAGTTTTAAAGGATTCTCCTTAGAAATTTGATGTCCCATTGTTTCAGTTTACTTATGGACTGGTACAGTTTAAATTTAATTCTTTATGTGCATGGCATTTATGTCAATATTTTGCATCTATGCATGAATACAGTGGGAGGTAAGGAATGTATTCTATATTCAATGATTCCCCAATTAATGGCTACAAAGTTTAGCTCTGCAGCACCATTTTTAGACACAGTGGGTAGCAAACAAATATGGCAAAATGCAGCAAATACAATGCATTTTTTGTAACTACACTCTGGTTCAGCATGCCAGCAGAACTAAAATGTAACAAATTAGACTTTTACATTTTTCATATTACAAAAAAGTTACTAAAATTAATAAAATAGAATGTATTAATTAAATTAGACTATCAGACCCTTGACCAGTTTAAGCATCTTATAGGACGACAATCCACCTTAGACATCAACATCAAGAACAATATGCATACCCTCACCTGTTTGTCAACAAAAGGCATATGTATCCACTAAATGTGTACTCATTTGTTGGTGATTTAGTTGGGGCATAGAGTAAAGGCTTGCCTGATATCCACACAGTGGGCAGATCAAGATGTTAATTAGTGTCCAAAATGCTTTAATATAGCACTGGCATTTTGGAAATCAAAAGACTGCAAATGCTGGGAATCTGAAATAAAACCAGAAAATACTGGAAACACTGGCAACTAAATCAGGCAACATCTGGGGAAAAAGAAATTAATTAATATTTAATGTTGAGGATCTTTCATCAGAACTGCAAAGGTGAGGAAACAGTTCTAAATTACTGAAGGTGTCATTGAGGTATAGATAGTATAAAGGGATTATCTCAAATAGGATAAGGTCAGGGTTGCCAAAGTTATTTTGATGTTTAGGAAATTGCCTTTCAGATTAATGAGGACAACTGGAGAGGAGGAAAAAGCTATGAAATGCAGTCCAGGTATAGTTGAAAACCAAAACCTGGAAGTAAAGCTGGAAAAATATGGATGAGATGTACAAAGCATGATTAGTAAGTTTGCAGTTGACACTAAAGTGGTTGGTATTTATAGAAAGCAAAGATGGTGGTCAAGAATTGAAGCAGGATCTTCATCAGGTGGGCTGAGGCTTTTGGCACATTGGCCTTCTTCAATCAGGGTATTGAGTATAGAAGTTGGGAGGTCATGTTGCAGTTGTACAAGACATTGATGAAGCCACATTTAGAATATAGTGTTCAGTTGGGTTACCATGTTATAGGATAGATATTGTTAAGCTGGAAAGGGTGCAGAAAAGATTTACGAGGATGTTGTCAGTACTCGAGGGCCTGAGCTATAGGGAGAGGTTGAGCTGGTTAGGACTTAATTCTTTGAAGCACAGTAGGATGAGGGGTGATCTTATATACAAAATCATGAAGGAATAGATAGGGTAAATAGAAAGTTTTTTGCCCAGAGTAGAGAAATCGAGAACCAGAGGACATTGGTTTAAGGTGAAGGGTGAAAGATTTAATAGGAACCTGAGGGGCAACTTTTTTACACCACGTGTGATAGGTGTATGGAACGAGTCAATGGAGAAGGTAGTTGAGGCAGGTACTATTCCAACATTTAAGAAACATTTAGGTACATGGATCAGCTAGATTTAGAGGGATATGGGCCAAATGCAGGCAGGTGGTACTAATGTGGATGAGGCATGTTGGTCGGCGTGGACAAGTTGGACTGAAGGGCCTGTTTTCATGCTGTATGACTCTATGACCCTATGACTAAATTTTAGATGAATAACTTACTGCATTACTGACCTGGTGTGATACAAGTGGAGAAAATGTGTTACCTGACATTGATTACTTTTATATTGAGCTGGAACATGGCTTTTTGGAAGATATCCTATGTAGGATCTCTATGGAACAGTGCAATGGGCAACTTGGCCATGGGTTTGTGCCTTTGGCTTATGAACCTGGCAGCTGGCCAGGCCATCAAACTGGTCAATGGAAGAAGAAAATAATGTCAGCCTTCCATTATAGTTGACTGCCCTATCCCTGGATTCACCATCACTGTTGTCTCCTTATATGGTTGTATTTAATTATTCTATTGAGCACTGGACTGTGAGTTCCACACTGCCTGCACACCAATGAGCTGTAAAGACCAGACTGAATGGCAGATAGTGCTTTTTGCATCCTGTTAGCACATATATTTGAGCTTGCCTTGATAAGTAATATTGCATACTGTGTAGAAGGCACAGTCTCAGTCCAAACCAATGTATCCAATTTGCCAAAATTATATACACATGAGATTTAATTTAAAGATATTCATAGTAGAAGTGATCCTACTGAGTGCAATTTATTAGATGATTGATTGCTCGTTGTGCCTGGAAAAAGTACATTGTGTGCCTGGATTTGAATTTTAAATTTAATATGTGGTAAAGAATTATGTACAAATGTGATGACGTAAACAGCAGATATTTTCCAGAAGCATATTTTCACTTTAAATTGTGTTTACAAATTGACATGGGGGTTACAGATTTTACAGTTAAGGTTATTTTTTATTACATTGTTTATATATTTTTTCCTGTCGTAAGTCAATTCACAAAATATAAACTACCCCTCATCACACTTCTGTGGTTAAACAAAAGGTGGAACAACTGCCTCAACGGACTCTTGGGAAGAGGACCTACTGGTTCCCAAAGATTATAGAGCAGAGCAAGATGCGCCACTCTGCGAAAAAAGCGTAGTATGACATGGGTGATTGTTGACGCCATTTTACCGGACTGCAATTTACAATAATAATAATAATATTTACAATAATATTAACTAAATATGTGAAGTGATAGATGCTATATAAAACACTGTTCCCTACAACACGGATTACACCAAAGATGATAGAGCGGATCAATCTTTGGAACGGATTACACCAAAGATACGAGAGGAGCATTGCCCGCTGCCTCGGGAGTGCCGACCGCGGGCAGACGCTTGAGGCTCTCCCGCCAGACAGACAGAGAGCCTGGTGCCGGCCGCCTTCATCTGGTATCGGGGGGACCAAGAATCAGTCCTGGATCAACTCAGGAGTGGAGGAAACGTCCTCTTCCCCCAAAGATACTAGAGGAGCCTCTAGTATCTTTGCTCTTCCCTGCGACCTGATGTAAGCGCAGATTGTATAACTGTGGAGTCCGTCCCCGCTACCAAAGATGTCGCATTTTGCATTAAAAAATGGCGGCAGTGACGTTCCGTTATGTACTACACATCAGTCCATTGGATTTCGGAGGAGTGGTCTATCTTGCTCCTCTAGTATCTTTGCTGGTTCCCAGACCCCAGGAGATCATGACAAACAACCAGCCTGAACTCTTAAACCTATACTGCTAGCACGTTCCAAAATCTGTGCTTCTATCATGTCCCTTCTCAGCAAAAGGAAATCAAAAATAATTTTTGAAAAAGCATTAATGAAGCAGGAGAGAAAAATGGGGATCAGCTATTGATGAAAAGAGGCTTAGTGAGAAAGATACACTAATTGGAGATGATTCGGAAAGTAGGGAAGATTTGTTTTGAGTCCAGAAGAGACTGGTCAAATGTTGCAAAGGCCAGGAGTACAGGAGGCCAAAAGGATACAAGATAAGCCTGGTTTGGAGAGTAGTCTAGGTGCGGCCATGGATATGAAATCAGAGGAGAAATTTGAAATAAACCAATGAGGTATGAAGAACTATTTTGGAAAGTCGAGGGTGTACAAGTTATGCAACACTGTGCTATTGAGGGCATGGTCTGCAGCTTTCTGACCAGTTCAAATGTAACTAAAGAGAAACAAAGAAACACCAACTGGTTATGTTGCTGTTTTGGGGGAGATTGCCAAATGACAATTAGTTGTCAAGCTTCCTATATTTCAGGAGTACCTTACAGCTGTAATACACTTCAGGGTGAGCTTGAAACCACATATGGAACATATAAACACATCCCATTATCTCAGTACATTGGTAATACTGGCAAGATTGTGATGTTATCCATCCGAAGATGGGTTGGGAAAGTGGTGATGAATTGCTTGTCCATTTGTTGGTCTGAAAAGATTCTGCTGGCAATTCATTGTACAATCATATGTTTTTTTAGGTTATTTTAAAAAGCTAACTAACAATCATGTACATATTGTGAACAAGAGTCATGAGTTAGTCCATGATTAATTATGCAATAGTTTAGAATATTAGAAACAGCCGGACACAATCTAGATAATGTCATGAATTTAAACTACAATAAGTTAGTTTGGATCTTGAATATTCCTGAATTTGCAGACTTTAATCATGTCAGTCCATAGAAGATGCATAGTGTGTACAATACACTAAGGAGAATTGTTGAATGACTTGAAAATGGTACAGCATTTCCTCTGCAAATTATTTAAGGACCCATTCATAATTCATATGACTTCTACGAATTATTCAATTAATGGGAGAGGAGAGAAGAATAATTTGCAGTACTCTGTTCAAAATGATTAAAAGTAAGATGTGTCGGAGAATTTTGCACCATCTAAAAAATCTAACTAAATCAAAAAATGATATAAGGCTGTGAAATGCAGCAAGAATATAAGGTTTAACAGTTTGAGTGATCGGCAACCGGAAAACTCCCTAAAGACACAAAAGGTGATGCTGAAGGGCAGAGCCAAAAATATTAACAGAGACAGACTCTACCATAGAGAACTGCTGGACAGTATTCATGAGCAGAGGTCAAGAGAAAGGACAATGAATAAAAAAGAAACAGAATAAACAGAAGAGCTATTAACAATGGCATAACCTCAATAAGAAATAACATATTCTAATTGCAAAATAAAATTAAGAATTAAAGGAAACAAGCAATAATTAATTGGATTAATTTAGGTGAAAAGAGATAAAATAAAGCAGTAAATTGTAAACGCTTCTGATAATGTTAAGAATTTAAAATATTCCCTAATTTTAAACAATTATGGTGCAGTTTTGCAGCAAAGGTATTGTTCTTTCATTTCAGTTCCAAATGAAGAAGAAAAACTAGGGAGCAGCTGGAGCCTTGGAATGATTATTTAGATTTTATTTCACAGAGAGGACTTTGGTATTAGGACTAATAAACCAATTATAGACATAAAATGCAGGGGTAATTCAGCAGGTCACGCTGCATCTCTGCAAAAGAGGAAGAGTTTCTGTCTGAAAAAGGGTTCTGACCCAAAACATCACCTATTCCTTTTCTCCAGAGATGCTGCCTGACCCGACGAGTTACTCCAGCATTGTTTTGTCTGTCTTTGGCACAAACCAGCATCTGTAGTTCCTTCCTAACAAACCAATTGACAGAGACAAAGAACATCAAATTCATGTAATAAACAAAAAAATAAGTTTTTGTCCAGAGTAGGCAAAACCTTTTATCACCAAGCATATGAATTATTAGATATAAATTGTTCTGAAATTGTGACAGCACTTTTAGTAAGAAAGTAAAGAAAATTTTAGATTAATAAGTTTCCCTGTTATTTTCCTTCTTCTCCACTCCCCTTTGCCGCATCACTCACTTTGTAGGAGAAAGGCCAAAGCACTCTTTATTCATGCATGCAATATTACAAGTTATGGTCAGCAGCATGTAAAATGGAATCTTGGGTGCGTCTACTGTTCACACGTATATTTCAAAGAACCAGCTTCCTTCAGTAACATTCAATAATTCTGTGAATAATGTTTTCACTTTCTAGCATTTCATTGAAGTATCCTTTGGCTTTTGAGTATCTTTACTTCTTTATTTCACTCCATTGGAGAGTTAAATGTGGTTTCCTATAGCCAAATAGTTTAAATAATATGTTCAGAATGAATTTGGGCCTTGAAACTAGAACTACCTGTCAATTATGTCAATTCGCACTGGAGCCCTGTGATAGTTGAGAATGAACAAACCTCATATTATATTTCTTCATTTCTTCGTTCAATATTATTTTTGAATGAAAAGTAACATTCAATAGCCTGTTTCCTGCTGATGGGAATCATGAAAAAGTTGTCGGTAATATTATCCTTTCACATGGAAAGAGGCTGAATTTAAAAAATGCATCAATACCACAGTAAACTTCTCTGTAAGATCATATGTTTCAGAATACATAAATATAAGCTGAAAAAAAGCATGCATGGTTACTTTGTTTATTGGTAATTGAATAAAAGGTCAAGCTGGAATATTTGTTTCAGAAAGGTTGATGTTACAAATATATGAACATACTAATTAAGAACAAGAAAAAGCCAATCAGACCTTTTCCTTGAGCCTGATTCATCATTTAATAAGCTCATAGCTGATTGTAAATGTATCTCTGTGTTCCTGTCTACCTGTGATATTCACTCAACCTCTTGCTGTCAAGAATCCATCTAAGACTGTTATGAAAAAGGTTGAAAGAGTTCACTTCCATTTCCCTTTAAGGAAGATATTTCCCAAAACCACCCTCTGGGAGAAAAATAAAACACACCATTACTTTTAAATAGGCAACTCGTAGAAGACTTATCCTCGTGTTCCAAACTGCCCCACAGAGGAAACATCCACTCATATTCTATCCAGTCAAGATCCTTCAGGGTCATGTCGGTTTCAATCAAGTCTCTTCTGAGTCTTGTAATAATGCCATCAATGTGACTGTAAACACCATGCAGAAGAAACAGAGGCAACAGAAAATTGATCTTCGATTTTATTAGCCACTCAGGATTATTAACATTAGCACAAAAGATTCATGTTTTCTAACGACCACCTGAAATTTAACATCGACTTCCTCTCTTCACATCTTGAATGTTTCTAACACATTAGGAATTGAGTAGAAGTGTCAGGAAGCTATGTGGCATCTTTATAGAGCGTGGCTATGCTCCATTTGGAATACAGACACTCCCCGACTTACCTAAGGGTGACATACCGCAGACAGTTCCACAAGTCGAATGTTACCTAAGTTGGAAACTGAAATGTTACTGCGCATATGGAAATTTACTATTCGCGCAGAGACCACATGGGAGATCACGTGGGAGCATCCACAAGAACAGCTGACTGGCTTTCAGAAATGGCTATATGCGCAGTGGCGATTGCTATCAAGACCATTGAGATACGCAATTTGGAAATAAAGCAATAGGCTTAAAGAATTGCCTAAGTTTACATAAGTCACCTATTCCGTAAGTCGGGGAATGCCTGTATTGTGTGCAATTCTGGTTGCCTCATTACGGGAAGGATGTGGAGGCTTTGGAGAGGGTGCACAAGATGCTTATCAGAATTTGCCTTAATTAGAAGCTATTAACTGTAAGGAGAGTTGGAGAAACTTGGAATGTTTTCTCTGGGGGTTCACATGTTGAGGGGAGACTGCATTGAGGTAGTCATAGAGTCATAATGTTATACATCATAGATACAGGCCCTTCTGCTGAAATCATTCATGTCAACAAAGGTGCTCCATCTAAGCTAGTTTAGAGAAACAGCGTGGAAACAGGCCCTTCGGCCCACTGAGTCCGCACCAATCAGCGATCCCTGTATATTAACATTATCTTTAACACAGTAGGGACAATTTACATTTATACCAAGCCAATTAACTTACAAACCTGTACGTCTTTGGAGTGTGGGAGGTAACCAAAGATCTCGGAGAAAACCCACACGTTCACGGGGAGAAGTACAAACTCCATACAGACAAGCACCGGTAGTCAGGTTCAAACCCGGGTCTCTGGCACTGTAAGGCAGCAACCCTGCCGCTACGCCACTGTGCCGCTCATGTATATGCCGCCCAAGCAAGTCCCAAGTATATAAAATTATGAGAGGCATCGATGGGATAGACAGTCAGAACTTGTTTTCCAGGGTGGAAGTGTCAAAGACGAAAGAGGGTCTAATTTTAAGGTGAGAGTGGAAAGTTTAAAGGATAAGCATACAGCAAGTTTTTTTACACAGAAAGTAGAAGGGTCTGGGAACGCATTGCCAGGGGTGGTGCTGGTGGAAGCAGATATGATGGTGGTGTTTAAGAGGCTTACAGATGCCACTATCATGTCTAGATCTGTGGGGAATAGAGGCACATGGATCACATGCAAGTGATTGGTTTAACTTGGCTTCATGTTCAGTACAGACACTGTGAAGGGCCTGTTCTATGTTCTCTGTTTTAATTTTACATCCTAGCCGAGATATTGGATTGCATAAAGAAACATCTGTCCATGATACATAACCATGATACAAATGGACATGCTTTGCACTGTATATGCATTTTTTGATGGTCATTTCCATTGGGAAACTGGACGGGGCACTTCCTGTGGCGATTCTCCCCAATGTTGATATATACAGTATTCCCTGTTGTGTTTTGCACACATAATATTGCCACTATTGTGCTTAGTATATATTATTCACTTGCAGAAAAATTGGATCTAAAATTTGCAATTTATGTTGTTAATGTCCTGAAAAAAATGAGACGTGAATCATCACGTAATTATTACTGATATAAAATGTTGTGCTGATGGTCCTCAACATATAATAAAGCTTCTATGAATTGGAAAATACAGTTCAGAGATCCCTCAACTCGGGATCAACTATTGCTTTTTGCAGGGCATCAGGAGTGGCCACAATAGCCTCTCCATGTTTTTTTGGCTGAGGAAGGTGGGGGGTGGGGGGGGGGAGTCTGGAGTCTGGAGTCTTGCCCAGGAATCCCAGGCACTATCATCCTCTACAGTATTCTTCCCCAGCGTTAGTATTAAACTACAACATTTCTGTTGATGCCACTCATGTCAGCTATTTTTGAAGCCTCTTCCACTCTCTGTTGTCACTGGTAACTATGATTTGTCCTGCATCTGCTACTGACTCACATAATTACTGCAGTTATTCTTCACAAAACTGTCAAACTGTTAAACAAAGGGATGGAAATTCATTTACTATCTGCCATTATGACAGCATGTCGGACAAATCTGGTTACCTGAATTGAGCGGAATATGGTTAGGGGACATTCATTCCATTGTCTGTATTATAATGACACCAGTGCCGAATTTAGTAATGAATCACTAACATCATCTTCAAATTTGCAATTACAAATGCATGGCAAGAGATATGTCATGTTCGCAAAGAAGGAACAAAGGACTATAGTAAGAGTAACATGGCCAAAACTGTCACAAATCTGTTCAGTCATTCAATAATGATCATGTCTGATCTTTGTCTTAACTGTTTATCTGCCTTTGTTATGTAACCCTTAGTAATCTTGCACAATTGCCCTTAATTTTGAAATGTTTCATTTGACTGAGGCTGATCAGCATTTCAGAGAGTTCATGTTTCCACAACCCTTTATGTGAAGATGGGTATTGTCCCATCACCCCTAAGTAGGTTACCTTAAATATTGCAATAGCCCCTTGTCTGGCTCAGCACCTTCAACTCCTTGCAGTTACATGTACACAGTACCTCTGGTTTCCTTATTTAAAGTATTAACAATCTTCTACAGAACTACATTACACCTCTATTTTTTACCAGAACGCTGCCTGGATTAGAGCGCTTCAGCTACTGGGAGAGGTTGAATAAACTTGGATTATTTTCTCTGGAATATCGGAAGTTGATAAAAGTAGATAAAATTTTGGGAGACATAGATCGGGTCAGAACCTTTATCCCTGGGCGTAAATGTCCAACACTAGAGGGCATAGCTATAAGGCGAGAAGGGGCCTGGAACGCATTGCCTGGGGTGATGGTGGAACAGATAAGATAGTGGTATTTAAGAGACATTTAGCCACATGAAAGTGCAAGGAAAAGAGGGATATGGATCATGTACAGGCAGATGAGATCAGTTTAGCTTAGCATCATGTTTGGCACAACCATTTTGGGCCAAAGGGCCCAATCATATGGTTTACTGTTCTATGTTCTATATTTTTCATACTCAAGGAATCACTTGTTTTACATTATATCCTCAAAAGATTTCAACCCTTTCTGGCAGATACTTTTTTAAATTAAAGTCAGAAAGAAAAAATAACGAATTAATCGGTTCAGCGGTCACACTGCTGGAAACTCAGCTCAATGCAGACACCATAGAGTTATTGCAACAACCTGCTTCACCTCATGTGTGGCCGGATGGAGGAACGTGAAGCTGTGATTCTGCATCTTTCCTCATGTTTTAGCAAGACTGTATGCAAACAATAGAGACTTATAATTTCTGATCTTGCAGTTCTCCTAGCATTTAGCCGCAATTCAGCTTTTCCTTTCAATAGTAATATTCAAGTGATAATTTCTGGGTGGGGAGGGGGATTCAAAGTGGAGTATCACTGCTGAGGTATGGAAGATATATGTGCCAGATATCAAGCTTGTGAACAGGCAATGGATAAAGAAAGCGTTCCTTTCTGAATTGTCAGCCTTGACGTGTATGAGTTAGAAAGTTGCACGTTTATGTCCGGCTGCAGATTCATTGCCATTTAACTTAGACTGATTGCTCATTGAACTACTAACGATCTGCTCCATTGATGTAAGGGCCTTCTTACAGATGAGGCATTAGATTGAAATCTCCTCATTAAATCACCTCTCGTAGCTCACTGAGAAAAAATTTGTCTTTGTTTGTTTTCTCTCTTTGCTTTGTCAGTAAGATTGACATTTATTCCTGATCTGTAATTGGCCGTGAGAAGGCAGACTTGAATAACTGTTCATTAAAAACAACTTAATTATAGCATGGCTTGATTGATGATACCCAACTGCATAATGTCCCTATAATTTAACCTGTTCTAACCCTTTTAGGTGGGTTAATCTCTTTAAAAACATTTTAGTTCAGTTGTGCTAGCTACATTGCTAAAAAGGCGTTGCTTGCCACCAACCCCATGGAGCAGATATTCCAAGGATCTGCCATACGTGTAGAGCCTAGGTTCATGTGAGTACCTGTTAAATTTCCACATTGTTGATGGGTAGGCAGTTCCAGGATTAGACCCAACGATTTCCAAGTCAAGATGATGTGTAACGTGAAGTGGGTTTGTGCCTAATTCAACAGTTTGATGTGTTGCTGCTATACATTTGTAGATGGAGATACTGAAGCCAAAGTGTGCTGGCAATGGGGAGAGTGCTTATTCTGCATGGTGGATGAGGTGCTAAACAAGTTGGCTTCTTGAATGTTGTTGGAGAGGTGCTCATCAGGCGAAGGAAGAGTATTCCATCAAATCTTTGACCCGTGCCTCATAAATGGTGGAAGATGTAAGTCACCCCAGCAGAACATCAAAATTTGCAGCTGTCTGCTTCTTAACACTCTGCTCCCCGTACCTGGCTCTCTCTTTCTTTTTCCCTGTTTTTTCCTCTTTTTTTTCTCTTCGGTCTCCCTCCATCCAATATCTAACTGCCCCTGACTCCCAATTCTATCCTCCCCCTCCCCTACCTGGCTCCATCGGTCTGTCTACTTTCACCCTTCCCCAATCCAATCAACTCTCATCTCTGCCTCATATTTAAAAGTACAAATAATTGAGTATATTTTCATTAAGAACACATTGGTAAATTAACAACCTGCTTATGAACTGTTGAATCTAGCTACATTCAAGAATATGCGCACATAAACATAAATAACAAATCCAGGCTTGTCACCAGTTTCTTAATCCTCTGAGATTTTCTCACATCATCCCCCACACATCTGTTCCAAGCGACGTTGATGGGCTTTCTTCACAGACCTTCTCACGGCTTCCCTTCCCTTCGATTCTGTACCTGAACTTCACACTGCCTTACTTCCTACATTACAGGGAGCTCCTGTAAACGCATCTGACCACTGTCAGTTTTATATTCACCAACATCCTGCCAACACACACCTATTCCTTGCAACCATTTTGGAGAAACTTGCAGAATTAATTTATTTCTTGCCCACGTTCTGGGCAAGAGGAGATAACTGTGCACTGACGTGTACTCATCACTGGATTCCCTAATGCCTTAATCCTCTTGATTGTTTTCCCCTTTAGATGTTGCACTGTGGTCTTCTCTCTGGCTATCTTCAGTGTCCTTTCCTGCGGGCTGTATTCACGGCACAGCTCTTTGGTTCTGTTGTATTGAAGTAACTGCAAGCTGAGCAAACAGCACCAGTGGCACTCCAACTCCATCTCTTTGAATGGATCAACCACCCATACCAGACACTGATGCTGCTGTCATGATGTTGAGTATTTTCATTGTAATGCATCCAGTTCTACATGTAATTGGTTTACCTCTTTCAGGAGGACTATGTTCATCAGTAACCTGCTGAATAACAAGCATCCAGCCAGTGATGACAAATTTTGAGACAAATGCTTTATATGAACTTTAATATTCAATGTTCTGGCTCTGAAGTGGGTCCAGAGGAGGTTTACAAGAATGATTCCAGGAACAAATGGGTTAGCATATGATGAGCATTTGGCAGCACTGAACTTCTCCTCCCTGGAGTTTAGAAGGTTGAAGGGGGACCTCATTGAAACTTACAGAATAATAAAAGGCATAGATAGAGTGGATGTGGAAAGGATTTTTCCAATGGTGAACGTCTAAGACCAGAGGTCATAGCCTCAGAATTAAAGGGTGCTCTTTTAGAAAGGTGAGGAAGAACTCATTGCCACAGAGGGCTGCGGATGCCAAGTCAGTGGATATTTTTAAGCAGAGATTGACAAATTCTTGATTAGAACGGGTGTCAAGGGATATGGGAAGGCAGGAAATGGGATTAGGAGGCAGGGATCAGCCATGATTAAATGGTGGAGTAGACTCGATGGGTCGAATGGCCTAATTCTACTCCTATAACTTGTGAACTTGTGTATTTTTAATTTTTCAACCACTTTGTGTGGTGCCAACAAAGTAACTGGTGTCATGTTATAAGTATCTGACCCCACTTACACAAATAGACAGCCTTTCCTTTGCCCATGGTGAATAGTGAAAGGCTTGGATAGAGTGGATATGGAGAGGATGTTTCCACTAGTGGGAGAGTCTAGGACTAGAGATCATAGCCTCAGAATTAAAGGACATTCATTTAGGAAGGAGATAATGATGAATTTATTTAGTCAGAGAGTGGGGAATCTGTGGAATTCTTTGTCACAGAAGGCCGTGGAGGCTGTCAATGGATATTTTTAAGGCAGAGATAGATAGATTCTTGATTAGCATGGATGTTAGGGGTTATGGGGAGAAGACAGAAGAATGGGGTTAGGAAGGAGATAGTCATAAGGTCATAAGTGATTGGAGAATTAGGCCATTTGGCCCATCAGCCATGTGTGAATGATGGAGTAGGCTTGATGGGCCAAATGGCCTAATTCTGCTCCAATCACTTATGACCTCATGACTATGACTTCCATCGGGTTGCGCCATCGAGTGTGGCAGCCTCGCCAGCAGTTATCCGTCCTTTCACACTTTAAAAATTTGTTTAGTGTGTCGCAAAGTATGTTTTAAAGGTTTCTTAGTCTTTTTTTATGTGGGGGAGGTGGGGGGAGGGGAAAGAGGGAACCATTTCCCAGTCACTACCTGGTCGTGGATGCGTCTTTTCTCTGAGTCGCCTTCTCCCCCCCCCCCCCCCTCTCCTCGCGGCCTACCAACTGGATTGGCGCGGCCTTTCCTACTGGAGACCGGCCGGAGCTTCAGCAGCGGCACAGCACCGAAGTCCATCGTGGAGCGGGACGATGCCTTACCGGGAATCGCCGTGTTGAAGCTCCGGAGTGTTGGGCCTGCTGTTTAACACCATGGAGCTGTGGTTTACGGAGCTTCTAGCTGCGGGCAGCGCTGACTTTAACATCACGGGGTTCTGGGATCTTCTGCCAGGGGTTGCCAGTGTTGAATCTCCGCCCGGCTTGGCCTGTGGACTTTAGAAGCCGCGGTCTCCGGTAAGAAGCAGCCGATTCGGAAACTCCAAGCCGTTGAGTGTGTTCTTACTTTCCGACACCGGAGCACCGATCATCCCGGCGAGAGGGCCTGAAAATCAGGCCGCTGTAGCGGCGATTGCGATAGTCTCAAAGGCCCCGACCATGGGTGAACAAACAGGAAGATGACTGAACTTTATTGCCTTCCCTCACAGTGGGAAACATTGATTCCGCTGTGTGGGGATGTCTATGTTAAATCCAATCGTGTATTGTGTTCTTTTTATTCGTATGGCTGCACGGTAACTCAAATCCCACGGTACCAATTGGTGCACGTGACAATAAATGTAACTTGAACTTGAACTTGATAGATCACAGTATCTTGTTCTTTGACAATTTTACCTACACGTTCTACAGTGTTGGCATTAAGCAATATATCCAATTATTCAACGAAAAACATAATACCTATTCTATTCTATATTACAGCATTCTCTGATATTCCCATCCGTGTCATCTCTGCCATCTTATCTTGAGCCCCGTTTACATCTGCTATTTCCTTTACACATGAGGGATTTATCTAGTTTCTTTAAATTGCATTCTCAGCAATGTTACTTTTTAACAAATATGCTGTCACAATACCCGATTCCTATCACTAGTCCAGTGTATTTTACTCATTCTGTGAAGCATTATAGACTAAGATCGTGAAAGAAAAAATGTCTATTTATTTTGGCAGGGGACTCTCAGCTAAACCTGAAGTGTGGTACGTGCAATATAGCAATAGTTAGCCATATAACAGTTTCTTAAGGTAATATTGACTCCTCTGACCTTAATGTACCAGTTGCAATTTAACAGATGAGGCAGAAGAAATATACATGTACTGCAATGCAATTCTGTACAACTGAATATGTGTCAATGTTGAATTTAGAATAAGTCATTTTCATTAGCTTCATACCCCTATTTAAATTAGGGTAACCATTTCCATGCAGCCAATTGCCCTGAAATTAGATCATGTAGATCATATTTTTAATAACAGGGTAAAATGAGACAAAGAAAAATGACAGACTAACTGCAAGCTGCATAAAATATAGGGTGTTCTTTCCACATCCTTTGTACATCTGATCGCAAATGCAGCAGAGAGCGCAGGCAGGTGCAGTGACATCTAGTGGTGTTCAACACATGCCTGAATACTACTGGGATTTTCATTCACAACCCACTTGTGTAGAAGGAGGGCTCCGCGACTTGTGAGGCCACTCTATTGTCACTTAATGACACTTAGCTTGACCCAGCTAACAGTGATTGGTACTGGCTTTAGTCAGATCAACATAATGTGATGTCTTTATAGGGCTTTCTCTCACACTGATCCCTCACGCCCCCAACAGATTCAGATACAGTGGGTGAGCACCTCTGGAGACGATGGATAGATGACATTTTGGGTCGGGACCCATCTTCAGTCTAAAGTTCAACCTGCAGTTCATTTTTATTAATCTAGTTTATTGCCATAGACACCCGGCGTGCAATGTCATTCCTCGCTCGCATGAAACTCGCAGAGGAAACACTATACATGGTAATAATAAATACAATAAGTACCACAAGTCAAAACAGGAGAATGGTGTAAGACTGTGGTGCAATCTGAAGTAGTGCAAACAAATACTGAAATACAATGATAAAATAACTGATTAAGGTAGCGTTAATGTTTAAGAAAGAACTGCAGATGCTGGAAAAATCGAAGGTAGACAAAAATGCTGGAGAAACTCAGCGGGTGAGGCAGCATCTATGGAGCGAAGGAATAGGTGATGTTTCGGGTCGAGACCCTTCTTCAGACTGTTGTGGGGGTGGGGGAGGGTGGGGGGGCGGGAAGAAGAAAGGAAGAGGCAGGGACAGTAGGCTGTGGGAGAGCTGGGAAGGGGAGGAGGAGGAGGGAGAAAGCACAGACTACCTGAAATTGGGTGGATACCGCCGAGGTGTTCATACCGCCGGGGTGTAAACTACCCAAGCGAAATATGAGGTGCTGCTCCTCCAGTTTGTGGTGGGACTCACTCTGGCCATGGAGGAGGCCCAGGACAGAAAGGTTGGATTCGGAATGGGAGGGGGAGTTGAAGTGCTGAGCCACCGGGAGATCAGGTTGGTTAATGCAAACTGTGCGGAGGTGTTGGGCGAAGCGATCACCAAGCCTGCGCTTGGTCTCACCGATGTAGAGCAGTTTCGTTAAAGGTAGCATTAATAGTAAGATTATGTACCAGTCACCTCTGGGAAGTGGGTGTGAAAGTGATTGATCCAGGAACCTGATAGCAATGGCAAGAAGCCGTTCTTACGTCTGAACATTTAGGCTTTGAAGCTCCTGTATCTTCTCCCAGAGAATGGAAGAGAGTAAAGGGAATGGCCAGAGAGGCAGGCATCCTTGACATTACTCCCAGCCTTCCTTATTCAATGTACTGTGTAGAAGGAAGTGAGGGGCTCCAATCACCAGCACCACATCAACTTGCCACCCATCCTGCCTAGGATCCTCTACCAGCCACTCTCACTCAATAATATCAACTTGATCGACACCGGTCTTCTAACTATCTATCCCATGGTTATTTATCCCATCTACATTCTTTTCCCTCCCCTTAGCCCGCTCACTCATCCAAGCAACCCCCAGCAGTTGACCCTTGCGACAAGACCAACAGTAATTTCTGTCCACTCAATGTAGGCGCGAAGCAGAGGCCTTATCCCCTTGTAAGGTCTGTTCAGGAGTGCAACACATTAGATCTTGTATTCCACTGAATTCATAGCAGTAAGCCCAAAACTAAAAGTGTGTCCTGCCACCTTCTAACAACTTACTTGCCTAAGATGTCGCTATTCAATTTGTGGACAAAGGAATACTCCCCCATCTTTCTAACATGTTCAAATCCTTGAAGCAACTGAATACTTTCAAGTCCACAAGGTGGATAACATCCAACTTTCGTTAGCGCCATCAGAGAGTCTGTGCTTCTACACTTGCAACTAGTTTGTCAAGTTAAAAAGCAGTAAACAGAACATGGGAAAGCGTCACAACCCGTGTCCTTCGCCCTTAATGGACCATGCAGGTGCTAGAACTTCCTCTGTGATTGGCTTCTACTGAAGGAGAGCAGCATTCACCACACAGCATGGGGCTGGGTAATTATGGATAAGCAGCCCAAGATTTTTGTATCCATTATTAATGAAGGAGAGACAATCCTGCTGTCAGGACTTGACATACCCTTTGGAAGCCTGTCAAACACAAAGTCAAATCTGATATGTAACTCTTTCCGAGAGATCAGTGGATATATTCATCGTTTCCACATTCAGAATCTCACAGGTTTTTCATGAATCTGAATAATGCATTTAATTAAATGACAGGTTAGTAAATGTCAGCATCATGTATGATTACTATAGTGGGCAAACATGTAAGTTAGAAAAAATCTTGTCAGCTAAAGAAATTGAATGCTGTCAATTTTGCTCCAGCAGTACATAGAAATGAAATATCCATACATGTATCAAATTGTATAGATGAGAAGACCATTTACCCCAAAGATGGTCAGCAATGCAGAATAACACTGACACTAACACACCTTCCTTGCTTTTCTGCAGCTCATTCTAAAATAATTGCAAGGTTTTCATCTCTATTATTTCATTCTGTTCTGTGTTCTGAGGACTCTGTGCATTAAAATAAATTTTAAAGTTGATAGATCAGTATACAGAGACCTTTGTTTTTTTCTTATTCCCATCCTTCTTGGAAATACATACATAGATACCTAAATACATAGACAATAGGTGTAGGAGTAGGTTCGAAAGGGCCGAATGACCTACTCCTACACCTATTGTCTATGTATTTAGGTGATCAGCCATAATCACATTGAATGGCTGATCATCCACAATCAGTACACAGTTCCTGCCTTCTCCCCATATCCCTAGATTTCGCTAGCCCTAAGAGCTCTATCTCACTCTCCTTTGAATGCATCCAGTGAATTGGCTTCCACTGCCTTCTGAGGCAGAGAATTCCACAAATTCACAACTCTGGGTGTGAAAATGTTTTTCCTCATCTCAGTTCTAAATGGCCTCCCCTTATTCTTAAACTGTGGCCCTTGGTTCTGGACTCCCCCAACATCGGGAACAATCAGTTTCTTAAAACTATTTAGATAGGTTTCGGTGACCAAAGAATAAATAAAGTAACTTTGGATACTTTATTATAAAACTCATGCCTGGGCAGACAAATGGGCTTCAGTGGATATTAAATCCTCAAATCAATGCAAAATTTGAAAAAAAGCCAAGTATTGCTTTAGTTATGGAATTGGCAAATAACAATATATTTCAAAATGATTTCACATAATAATCTCATGGTTAGATTAACAAAAACACTGCCTACTTGTTCATGAAAGCAGGACTATTTAAGTCATGCAAGACTATGTATTATATTTTCATTATAAAACAGTAACTGTCTGAGACAATTTTCTGAGAAGCCAAATAAAGAGACTCAGAAGCTCTATTGAGATTAAACACCATGTTTAACAAGGGACTGAAGAGAAGAATAACATAATTTTTAGCTGATCAAAACCTTCTTTTGACTCCCTGAGATTTGGTGATAGTTTACTCAAGCCCGTAATTGGTTTAGAGTCCAATCCAAAGGAATGTTTGATTGAATTCTCATTACATTGATTCAAATGGAGTCTCATTTTTATGCAAGATGGAATTTTGTCAAAAGCATTAAAGAACTCTTTATTGTGTCCAAGGATTCTTCTTCATCTTATTCGCATTAGGCATTTAGGAAAAATGCATAATATTGTTCAGCGGTAGCAGATGTGAAATTATTTTCCCCTATTGGTAATTTCAGGATGTAACTAAATGTAAGATTTATTGATTCTGAAGGAATTGGCCAACAACGGAATAAGTCTTCTCCACAACACGACTTTATAAAAGCTAGCAAAGCTTGGAGTGTAACCCTATTCATTGAACTTTAATAATGGAGTCCTCTGTGTAACTTGCTCTCTGTTAGTTCTTAAGAGTTCTGTGCAACAAACATTGGACGTTATTTATATTCAGTCATATGACAGGAACGAGAGCACTGAGGGAGTGAGTGAATGGAATAATGAAATTCTGGTCTGTTTGGCAGAATAGCAGCTTCTTCATATTATTTAACTTAAAACTAGGAGTTATAGAGCAGTAATCATTTTTCTTTATATTATATTTCTCATTCTTCCCAAATCAGATTTCTTCATTGCAGGTCATGGATTTTGTTCTGGGCTCAACTGTTATTTTTGTGCTTCAATGGACAAAAATGAACTTTAAAAAAACAGTAAGACCGTAAATTATTCAACAGCTTTGAAAGAAAATACACTTCGGTGATAAATTATTCAGATTGACCTGTCATTTAAATGAGAGCAAGGTTATTGGAAAATAATCTTTGAATATTTCTTCATGACTATTAAATAACTTTGCCTTTTCAAGCACCTCGATATCACAGAGTAGCTGTTAGGGGTGGGGGGTGGAGAAAGACCTGAGAAGGTCATGGAAAAAATATAATCACCCAGGATACCCATTTGTTCCAAATAGACCACACTGTTGTTTACAAACTTCCTGCTCTGGCCTTAGCACATGTCTCCCATTCAACCTCCATATAGCGGTTTAATCCTGCAAATATATTGATCTGTAATGTCTTTCTCGGCATTCAACAAGCTTTCTGCTTTCAAAAGCCATAGACAAAAGAATATCAGCCATGAACAAAAGGACATTATAAACAATGCATTTTTGAAAGATGGCTATGATACAATAATTGCAACCAAGGTGACTGTCGTATTTTGAAGTATATATCGAATGATTATTTTGTACTGGATTAAATGAATTGTATTTGTGAATAAACAGTTCAGAAAAAAGTAGAGATAAAAAGAGAATATTTCAATAAACTGGAAGATTTACATCAGAAATATGAAGTGCCTAATAGTGCAAAGGCAAAGAGACTTTAATTTTTTAATAAACTAACAGATGGTAGCAATAGTTGCGATAATTGTCCCCCTAACACCTCCACCCCAACACTCCTAACTCCTGATCTCGTATGCCTGTATTTTTTCAAGCAATTTCTCTATATATTTGTGTTGTATTCTTGGCAGCTCCACAAATAACGACTAGCAAAGCGTCTGCAATGAAACTCTAATCTGCCAAATCCTTTAAATTTACAGAATCAATAGAGGTTCCAAGTTATAACAGATTGGGGAATCACAGTGCCTGGTGATTTAAGATATTGTAGATCTTTACGTCCTCCAGGACTGATTGATTTCCCTGTTCTTGCAACGGCAATCTTTTTTTTTTCACATTGCGAGCTTGCCTCTATTGTGCTGACCCTGCAAATGTGCAAGTGGTTATTGCACTGCAGGTCAAGTATCAGCTGTTTTCATTCTGGCAACATGCCAGGCACGTTTATGGCCACGTAGAAAATCTAGGGGTTAGACAGATCACAAGAAAGAACTCTATATTGATGTAATTTCGATTAGATGTATTGCTAATTAGATGGACTAATAGGAGTCAGATGGGAGTTTGCAGGAAAGTTCACTTAATTTTGGCAGGGGTTTGGGATTTGTTTTGCTGAGGACAGTATTTTGCAAATTGACATAATCAAATTCCTGCAAATTAACCGTATGGATTTCATTGACATTGCCTGTGTGTTTTGAAAGGAATTAACATTATTCAATTGAAAAAAAAGGAAATACTGGAAAGATCAGAAGGTTAAACAACAACTGTGAGGAGATTAAGCTCACGCCCCCCTAACCTTGTGGACAGACACTGGATTATTGATCTCAGGCCTTATGCATTTCTTTGAGTATATTGTCATTCTCATCTTCACAACTTATATCAACATCAGTACAGCAAGCAATCAGAACAGCAAATGCTATGTTGGTCTTTTTTTGCAAAAAGGTTGGAAGATAAAGGTAAGAAAGTCTTGCTAAGAGCACACCGGAAATGCTTTGTGCAGTTTTTAGTTTTCATTGGATTTTAGTTATTGCATTATAGATTTATTAGATTTGTTCCTTGTATGAGAGGGTTTGTCATTTAGGAAAGATAGAGAAAGATTTATACTTACCAGAGTATGGAATGATGAGAGCAGGTTTCAGTGAACCATAAACATAGTTGCATCACGAGGGCATATGCAGAGAAGTAGTTTTGAACCAGCAAAATTGAATTTGGGATTGAGCTGAGGAGAATATCCTTGCTTGCAGATCTATTTTTTTAGACAATAGACAATAGACAATAGGTGCAGTAGGCCATTCTGACCTTCGAGCCAGCTACGCCATTCACTGTGATCATGGCTGATCATTTTCTTGGAATTCTCTACCTCAAAGGGTACAGCTCCCAAAGGGTATGCTCAGTAAATGAGTAAAGCTCCAGCAATCTTCCAGCCATTTTCCATTCAGACTGATGGAAAATTATTCAACCCATGGTGACTGCACTCCAGAATGAAGGCTATCCAAACTTCAACAGCTGGTCTGCAGCATCCAGATGGTGCTTGTGTTTGTGCATTCTAATATGTTTAGCTCCAAGATACACTAATGTTACTATTGAAGCATACAACATTTTAGGTGTTACACTTAATATCTGCATGACCAATCTGACCCTGTGCTATCCTTTAGCAATAAACGTTCATCATGAGATCCTGGAAAACTTGGACCTCTCGGCAAAGGTAGGCATAAATGATGAAATTCAACACTGCCTTCAATACACCATCACAACCTTTCATTGATTGAGGATATATATATTTGAAGATCAAACCTAAAACCTGTAAAACAAAAAGCACATGGGTACTCTGCAGCAGTAGTCCTTGTGGTCCTACAGGATATGCTGCTTAGATTTGGACTATCTATGGCAGTCACCTCAAGGCATTAGGCGGAAAGTTTGTTTTCATTTGTTTTTTTGTGATACAGCGCAGAAACAGACCCTTCAGCCAACCGAGTCCGCACTGACCTGCGATCCCCACACATTAACACTACCCTACACACACTAGGGACATTTTTTTTACACTTATACCAAACCAATTAACCTGCAAACCTGTACGTCTTTAGAGTGTGGGAGGAAACCGAAGATCTCGGAGAAAACCCACATGGACATGGGGAGAATAGAAACATAGACATAGAAACATAGAAAATAGGTGCAGGAGTAGGCCATTCAATATGATCATGGGTGATCATCCAACTCAGTATCCTGTACCTACTTTCTCTCCATACCCCCTGATCCCTTTAGCCACAAGGGCCACATCTAACTCCCTCTTAAATATAGCCAATGAACTGGCCTCAACTACATTCTGTGGCAGAGAATTCCAGAGATTCACTATGTACAGAATGTACAAACTCCGTACAGACAGCACCTGTAGTCGCGATCGAACCAGTGTCTCTGGCGCTGCAAGCACTGTAATGCAGCAACTCTACTGCTGCGCCTGCACAAAATCCTTCAATTTCACTGGAAGAATAAAATAATAAAAGAACCAATGTCAGTGTACTTTCCTCCAACCTCATCTATTTCATCCGCTGCTCTAGATGCCAGCTGATCTACATCGGTGAGACCAAGCGGAGGCTTGGCGATCGTATCGCCGAACACCTCCGGTCGGTCCGCAATAACCAACCTGACCTCCCGGTGGCTCAGCACTTCAACTCCCCCTCCCATTCCGAATCCGACCTTTCTGTCCCCCAACCCTCGAGCTCCTCCTACGCCTTATTTCCTTTCTTCTCCCCACCCCCTATCAGTCTGAAGAAGGGTTTCGGCCCGAAACGTTGCCTATTTCCATCGCTCCATAGATGCTTCTGCACCCGCTGAGTTTCTCCAGCATTTTTGTGTACCTTCGATTTTCCAGCATCTGCAGTTCCTTCTTTAACACAATGCCAGTGTCATCTCCTCAGCCACTCTTCTCGGTCTCATGGTACTCAATGGTATTCAGTTGACTGTGCTGAACAGGCCATATCATTTTCATGCACAAAACCAGACTCCCAAACAGTTACTCAACTCCAAGTTCTGTCATAGGAAGATATTACCAGGTATACAGAGGAACAGATTTAAGAGAATGATCAAAGCCATTTTGAAGAAATACAGCATCTCAATTGACTCCTGGGATCTCTGGCCCAGGACTGTTTCAAGTGGGAAAGGAGCATTCTGGGTGGTATTGAGAACCACAATTGTAGATCAATCACTATTAGCTGATTTGATCCGTATGGTTTTTACTACATGGGCAAGGCAACAGTGTACTCGGTTCTAGACACCAAAAACTCGTTTTGGCAAATCCCCCTAGACGATAAATCATCTCTGCTCACTACTTGCAGCACATCTTTTGGACGCTATAGATATCTCCCGTTTGGCAGCTGGTGACACCCTTAGGCACTGCCATCTCGCTGATGGCTGCCGACTTCGCAGGATCAGCTTTAAGGCCGTCGCTGGTGAAAACATGTCCCACATAATTTACTTTGTTGACACAAAACTTGCATGTGTGGGGGTTGAGTATCAAATGTATCTTCTTGGCACGATTGAGCACCTTTCTCAAATTGGTATCATGCTCCTCCAAGTCCTTACCAACCACAATAATGTAATCAACGATAATCTCACAGGGGTAACTATCAAAGAGCTGTTCCATGGTACGTTGAAACACATCGCTGGCCGAATTAATACCAAACAGCATCCGCAGAAATTTGTGTCCCAATCATCCAATTGGGACACAAAAAGGCTCTCCACATGCCATGGAAACTTAACCTTATGAACCATCCCCCAAACTGCCATCTTACGCCACTCAGCGCAACCTGGCCAATGGAGGAATAGACCAAGGTTCCCACACTGGCCTTGTTATCTTCCTCAGAATCCACAAAATCATAAGGAAAAGTAGTCTTCCTCAATCTTGAGCTAAGGTATTCAAGACAATTTATAGATTGAGTAGTTGAATAGTTTACTCTGGGAATTTCATAAATATAGACCAAAGAATTTAAGAATCCCAGTCAAATGCGATCAATATCAATTGCCAACTTGTTCAGAAAGACGAGAGTTGGACCTCTGAGTTATAAAAAAGGAAATTTCTTTAAACACTTTTGAGACAATGTTTAGTTGTTTATCTCCAATGGAATTTTAGTTGATGAAATCGATAAACAGGTTGCCCCATATAATTGTTAGCATTGTCTTGTTGTGTGCTGTATATTTTGAATGTCAAGAAAAATTATTAAAGGACTTTTGGTGCATTGTCAACATTTGTCCTCAGGTATCAGGTAGGCTATATGGCCCAATGTTTTCTATACTGCTTTACTAACATTGGTGTTGCTCCATGGGCATTGAAAATAAATGTATTGCATGCAGTGAGAGCTGTTGAAAGAGCAAACTATTCTTAATTGCTGTTTAGTTTAGAGATACAACATGGAAACAGGCCCATCGGCCCACCGAGTCCGCGCTGACCAGCAATCCCCGTACACCAGCACGATCCTACACACTAGGGATAATTTACAATCTTTACCTAAGCCAATTAACCTACAAACCTGCACGTCTTTGGAGGAAGCCGGGGAAAACCCACACGGTCACGGGAAGAACGTACAAACTCCATACAGACAACACCCGTAATCAGGGTTGAACAAAGGTCTCTGGCGCTGTAAGGCAGCAAATCTACCGCTGCACCCAGAGTGGTGTGTCTGAGATCTTCTAATGATTGAATAGCTATGCATGAGTGTTTCACAAAACAGTACAGCCAAAAAGAATGTGTAAAGCATTGAGAGATAGTACTCACGACAGACTACAAAAAAGATATGACATGAGCATATTTTCATTGCAGACATTAAAACAATGACTCAGTTTAAATAGGACACAAATTCCAAATTTCCCAGTGGTTATATACCACAATGTTCAACTTAACAACTTACATGGAAATTCAGTAATTAATTTTATTAGTTTCTCTTTGTTCTAATTTATCACTGTTATCCTTCATTATTTGTGCTGTTGTCTTTAACAAATTTAAAATGATGTAGATTTGGCAAGCACACGTGGCAGGCAAGATTCTTATCACAGAACATCAGCACTAATTCTGGATTAGTGCTTCTGAGTTCTTGCAGTGACTCACAAATGGCTTGGCTATTCAAATCCAAAGGCATTTCCACAATCATATTCAAAATTGATTCTGCTTTGCAGCGTGCCATTTTACTTTTCATCAAGTAGAAATCCAAGAGGTCAACGTAGCAGCCAGCAGTGATTGTAGTCATATTTGCAGGTCCGACAACAGTGTTCTTAATCATGAACAATGTTTCTCTTCAGTTTTTACATTTCTTTTAGTTCTGCCAAAACCAATATCATTTTTTCTGCTCTTGCAATCTGTTAATTTCTCTCAGATCTCATTTTCTTCAATTCTATGTTGCAGGAATGGGTTTATTTCATTGTCAACTTGTGACAAACAAACCAGATAATTGCAGTATGCACGTCTTCACAACTTTTGATGTAATCTGTTATCTGTTTTTTCTAAATCTTGATCTTTTCCACTTTCTGCTTCTAAATGGACACTAGATGTTTTGTATGATAGCTGCAATTCCTTGCTGGAGGTTTTTGCCAGTCCAACCATCCAATCGATTTATTTTTGAATGTGCTGTTTACAATGGAACCAAGTTGCATTTCCTTAAAAAATGGAATTATCTAAAAATAGCAATAATTTTCTCCAGAAAATTGGGAGAGAAATGTTAGTTTTACATCTATATAACTAAATGTCTCATCTTGACCACTTCCTGTCTGCGCTGTATATTGATTTTAGAAAAAACGCTACCCTATATCACTATGATTTTTTGGCCATCTTACTCACAGTCCTCCTCTGCTGAGGCAGCCCCGAGGATTTTTCCGTTCGATGAAAAATAAAAAAAGTTATGAGTGTCTAAAAAATCCTGAGATCAGCTGATTGGTCCTCTCGCCTGTCAATCACCACGATGAAGGTAACGCCCCTTCCGGGGGGGGGGGAGGACTATAAAACCCCGGATGCCTGGACATGAGTCAGTCACTCTGGAAGTCCATGAGGGAGAGGCCACAACTGTGATTCTATGCTGTGAATCAACTGAACTGTGAGTCTGCAATGTCCTTGCAATAAATGATTTGTTAGCCCTTAATGACAATGCAATGAGTTGTTTGGCCTGCCCTGCCTGTGCTTAAAACTGCAATGCAAAATGGAAATGAAATTACAATGCAATGAGTTGTTTGACCTGCCCTTGAAATGACTTGACTTGACTTGAAATGGATTGACTTGACTTGACTTGACTTGAAATGGATTGACTTGAAATGGATTGACTTGACATGAAGTGGATTGACTTGACTTGAAGTGGATTGACTTGACTTGAAGTGGATTGACGACTTAAAATGGATTGATTTGACTTGAAGTGGATTGACTTGACTTGAAGTGGATTGAATTGACTTGACTTGAAGTGGATTGACTTGACTTGACTTGAAGTGAATTGACTTGACTTGACTTGGATTGAGTTGATTTGACTTGAAATGGATTGACTTGAAGTGGATTGACTTGACTTGACTTGAAGTGATTGACTTGACTTGACTTGAAGTGGATTGACTTGACTTGACTTGGATTGAGTTGATTTGACTTGAAATGGATTGACTTGACTTGACTTGAAATGGATTGAAATGGATTGTTGGCCCTGCACTCACTGTGCTTGTCTTGACTTGACCCACAACACCCATGCTAGCGTTCCAGAAAGCCCCCCCCCCCTCCACTGGCCACCAATATTGGAATTGGTAGAGAGGTAGAATATTGCGTTGGGGGACCAGCCCTCCCGTGTGAACCTGGGACCCAACGGGTCCCACTTAGTCTAGTTTTTATTTACAATTTCAACTTCTTTTGATGCACTATCTCAAATAATTTGATGTACTTTGTCACAAAATTATAGAAGTTGTTTTATTCCATATATCTGGTTTCCATTCCATCTTGTTTCAGAGACGCCTTCTCACATCTATACACCAGTAACTCCTCATCAGTCGTCTCCAGCGGATTTTGTTCTTTATATCGATTTACTTTTTTGGTTTGTTAATTTTCTGATGAACTAGTAATAGATAATTTCTTCATAAAAAGAGAAGTTTGTTCTTTTAAGTATTGACTTGGTATAAATACATTGCAAAGATTTGATTCACTAATTTGTTTCCAGAATTGGTTGTAAATTTATAGTGCAAATAAAATATACTTTGTTCAGACAAAGTTTCCTATGCTATGACACAGAGCTCAAATGATCATCATAGATCTTATCAAATAATGGCCCTGTTTGATATTGATTTGTTGAAGATACTGATATGTGTCAGTTTTGCACTCTTATCCAAGTTATCTGTCTCTGTTGAGTAAAATTATTCCCTGAGCACTTGCCAGAACACCCAGCATCTCTTCTTACAATCATCTAAGTTTAATTGCTAAATATTCACTCAGCAAACATTGCCATTGTGTCAGCATTTCCTACTATAATGCAGTCATCAAACCCATTGTGACGACTTGTCGATAGTAATTACATAATTACACTATAATTACATTGTGCTGACCTCATTAATATTTGTTAGCCAACCTTTCACCTTACAATTGCGGGAATTGTAAATTGAGCTACAGGGGTATTTGCGGTTTTTAAAAATCCTACTGATAAGTCAGCCTCTATATTAAAATTATGGTCTGGGGTGAAGCCTCATAGCTCCATTTAGGTGACAAATGCATTGGATATGATTATTTTGGATTGTTCTATCTAATTTTTATTTACACATTTTGTTTTCCTTAAATTGACTCATAAATGTGGTACCAAAAGAAAAGAGGAGCCTGGCGAGTACAGGCATGAAACAGCCTGCTGGAGGAACTCATCTGTGGCGTGTGCCATACTGGCATGATTGTTATGTGGAAAGGAAAACAGAGTTTTCTTTTTAGGATCGAGACCATATACTGTTTCCAGTAGTTTGTACCAGCAGTTATATTGTTTCCTATAGTTTTTGTTTTTACTTCACATTTCCATCCTCTGCGGTTTTTATGATTTTTTATCAATTGTTTGGTTAATTGCTTTGGTCGATTGTAATTACATAATTACACCATAATTACATTGAGCAGACGCTTTAGTTTCCCAAAGAACCACATTAATGTCATCTCTTGGATCCAGATGAAATCGCTTTGCATGTTTTTCGAACAAGTTTATTACAGACTCCTTCAATGATTCATTCAATGAATTTACGTGGCTTATTTAGGTGACTGCAGGTAGTGGGACTCATTGTGAACACTCTGGTGTTTTCATGTATTATAAAAACACCAAGTGCTGGAGGAACTCAGTGGGTCATGCAACATCTGTGAAGGGAATGGATAGACATTTTACTTTGGGACCCTTCAGACTGATTGCAGTAGGGGGAAGAAAGCTGGACAAGAGAGGTGGGATAACGCCTGGCAAGTGATAGATGGATACTGGTGAGAGATGGGTAAGTGGCAGTAAGCAGCAAAGGCTGGAGGTGGAAATAAAATAAAAGGGTGTCAGATAAGGAAAGAAGAGGAGTGAAATGTCATCTGTTCATTCCCTCCACTGATGCTGCCTGGCACGCTGTTTCTCCAGCACCTTTGTGAGTTGCTCAAAATGCCAGCATCTGCAGTTTCTTGTGTTTCCATATGCTATACTGTACCCAGAATATGAATATAAGGAGATCTAATTTTTCCTTGCGCAGTTATTTGAGGAGGCTTTGGAATTTAAGGATAGTTTTGTGCTAACATGGAGAAAGAGGAAGAGGGGAGTGAGTGAGCAGGAAGGAGGAGCTGAATGGCCTGTGCTTGATTTTAGTTGTCATGTTATTATGGATATGTTGTCAGCTGGTAAACAATGGCGAGGCACAGAAGAATATCAATCTAGATCCCGGGCCAAATGAACAGAAGAAAAATTAAGTGCTGGGAGGCAAAAAGGTAGCAGAGGAGAAATAGCAGAGGAAGTGATGTTGGGAACGTGTGGACCTGATGGATGAAAAATGCTGTAACTTTGGCATCCTTCATGTTACCCTTCAAAGGTTTAAATAAAATATTTAGTTTAAATTAACCATAGAATGAAAGTCAATGGAAAGTGATCCTTTTCTCCAAGATGAGTAAAACATATAAGCAATCACAAAGAAAGCTCATGAAATCTCTATTCCCTCAGAAGTTTGAGGAGATTTAGTTTCTCACCAAATGCTCTATCAAACATCTGTAGATGTGCAGTAGAGAGCATGCTGACTGGTTGCATCATGACCTGGTTCGGCTAACTTGAACGCCCAAGAATGAAGGAGGCTGCAGAAAGTTGTGGATATTGCCTGGTCCATAGGAGGTATTGACCTCCATGCCATCAAAGGGATGTGCTGCCCCAAAAAGGCAGCTAATATCGGCAAAACCCACACCGCCCTGTCCGTGCTCCCACTCGCTGCTATCAACATGAAATTGGTACAGGAGTGTGAATACCAGGTTCAAGAACAGCTTCTACCCATCAACCATCATACACTTGAACCACACTGCACAACCCCAAACACAACCCTACCTCACCAAAGATCTACTTTGGACTTTGTTTAGGTTGCACTGTGTACTTTGGTTAGCACTATTATAGTCTATTACCTCCTATTATGGATAATTTATTGTATTATTTATTATTGCATATTTATATGTGTTCATATGCCTTTAAAGCTGCAGCAAGTAAGAATGTTATTGTACTGTTCTTGGTGCATATGGCAATTAAACATTCCTGCCTCTGGACTCTTGACATAATATGGTAGCAGGAGAGATCAAGAAAGTTTAGAAATGTAGAAACAAAGAACTGCAGATGCTGGTTTACAAAAAAGAAGGAAACAATGTGCTGGAGTAACTCAGCCGGTCAGGCAACATCCCAAGAAGTGTCCCGACCTGAAATGTCACCTATCGTGTTCTCCAGAGATACTGCCTGACCCGTTGAGTTGTTCCAGCATTTAAGTGTCCAAGTTTAGAAATGTGCTGTGCAGCATCATCTAGTGGACAGATGGGCAAATTACAGTTTATTGTGGACAGGTTCCAATCTAAATAAGCATGGAAATTTGGAAAACATTAACAAGGTGTCACAAAAGAGGTGATAACAATATGTGTATCTTTTTCTTGAGTGTAAGTAAGTCCCTTATTAGTAGGAAGCTACATCAATGGCTAAATATCTCCTGATGGAATAACTTAGCCTTTGAGGTACTTAATGCAGAAAATGGAAAGACACAACAGATCAGGGGAGACAAACAATATTAACACCAGGTCAAATGCTTTCATCAGAACTGAAAAACGCAGCTGTTTTTTAGCATCTGCAGAGGAAGGTGGTTGGAAAAAGGAAAAGGAGGGTCTGTGCTAGGGTGGGATAAGGAGATATTAAGTGACAAAAGGACGCATTGTGCAAGGCCGAAGAGAATGGTGATGGGTTGAGAGCACTTGTGTTCCCTCTTTTAACCGTACCGCACTCCGGTTCTTCTTTATTAACTCATCTTTCAGCCAATCTACCTCAGGTCCATTTCTGCCGCCTCTACTGCCACATACTAGCTCACGGAAATGTCTGCAGTGCAGGGATGGTTGCTTCGGGAGTAGATAACACACTAATTTTGTGCTCTATGCTAACTTTGATATCTGCATTGCTGGCCTTGGAATTTCATAGCATATCCCGACATCAGGGTACATAGATTTGTGCTGCTCATTTTCTAGGTATAGCATCCCCCCAATTACCACAACCATCCAGAAGTATTTATAAATGTAAAACATAAACATTCAAAAAATTACATCGCTATGAGAAATTGATCCCGCTTTTAAGAAAATGGAAAAATGTTTTAACTATTAAAGATTGCAAAAATACTTTGAAGATTAAACACTCAACAACACGAGAAAACATTTAAAACAATAAATTATATTCAAGTATGAGTGTAAGTTAACTTAAATTTACTTATTTCCCTTATAACTGTCTGTCTCCACTGAAATGAATGGAACCATTAAAACATGTCCAGGTATAAGCAGACATAGGTCAGTGCCCAGATTTTCCATAAATGCAGCAGGACTGTTTCCATGCTATATGATTTTATGACTGTGATGGCAGGAAGGTCCTCCCTTCCACTGAATTACATGTGGACGGTCCTCTCTCTCTTCCTGTTCACCATCTACAACTCGGACTTCAGAAATAACTCGGACTCCTACCACCTACAGAAGTTTTCGGATGAATCTGCAATTGTGAGGGGAGGGAAGCTGAATATCGAGGTGTAGCCAACAACTTTGTTGAGTGGTGTGGGCTGAATCACTTGCAGCTCAACACCAACAAGACTAAGGAGTTAGTGGTGGACTTTAGGAGGAGAGGAACACCCATGTTCCCTGTTGCCATCAATGGTGTGGATGTGCAGTTTACCAAGGAGTACAAATACCTTGGATTGTACCTGGATAGTAAACTGAACTGGTCCAGGAACACGGAGGCCCTGTACAAGAAGGGACAGAGCCAGCTGTACTTTTTGAGAAGGCTTCACTCCTTCAACATCTGCAGTAAGATGCTGCAGATGTTCTACCAATTGGTGGTAGCCAGTGCCATCTTCTTCACTGTTGTGTGCTTGGGCAGCAGGGCGAAGGCTGCGGAGGAAGGTGGTTGGAAGGTTGGCTCCATCCCGAGGGCGGAGTTGGATTCATGGGAGATGGTCTTGGTGGGGAGAATGCTCCTCAAACTATAGAGCATCTTGGTCAATACAGCTCACCCCCTCCATGACGCACTAGACAACCTGAGGAGTACCTTCAGCAACAGACTGGTCCCACCCAGATGTAGTACAGAACACCACATGAGATCCTTCTTCCCTGTGGCTATCAAACTGTACAACTGCTCCCCCTTTTGTTGTGGGGTGGACTGACTGCCCCCCTCACCCATCCACCCCCCCCCCCACCCCTCTTCCCAAATCTTTGCACATCCCCAATCCTTTCCACTTGTCACTTTAATTTAATGTTTCATGTATCTTGTGTTTTATAACTGTTGGCAGATCAATTTCCCTCCTGGGATAAACGAAGTTCTATCGTATCATATTGTATCGTACAAGAGTCTCTTGGAAAGTTCAGGGCTTGTGTGGCTTTCAGAACTGGTTTGGGTTGTCCTTCTGCCCCTCTTGTATAGAGACTGGACCACAGACTTAAAACCAGCCTCCACTCTTAATGTTGGACTGCATGATAGCCATTGTGTATCATTTTCCAACTTGGGAGATGTATATCTGATGGTCGGTGTCGTTTTAAGAGCTAAGATTACCATGTGGCATGAGAACGTGGAAGGCAAAAGGGTTAGCACAGTGTACTGTAATTAGATAAGTTCAATTGAATCCAGCAGAGACGATCCTGTTGCAGAATATAAGATCGTGTGTATTTTAAAGGATTGGTGTCGATACTAAAGCTCTTGTTTACAGAGTTACTGAATGGCCTCAGTTAACTGCAGATTTAAGGTAGTATTGCAGAGGCAGTTTAAAAACTCCATAAATCCTGTGGGATATCACAGACTTACTGATATCAGCCCCATGCTTGAGGATAGATAGAACATGAAACACTGAAACAATTATAACCAAACCATGGAGTCCAGAAGAGGAAAATATGAACAAGTGTCTCAGCTTCCCCAGAAGGCACAGAAGGTAGGAGTAAGAGTGCATCAGTATATAATTTGATATGAAAGCAGTGGCACAAAGAGGGAGACCTTCAAGAAGAAACTAAAGTATAAATTGTTTATTCAGTCGCGTTTGCTACAATTGGCTACATTGCATTGACTGAAATTAGTAAGTCCATTATTATGGCATCTAAATTCTTGGTATTCAAAAATATACCTAAACAAATGTGAAAATGTTACTGCTGTAGTACAGGAAAATACTGTTAACCTGTGTTAAGTTTAATGTAAACAGTTGGTAGTAAAGCCCCTGTCCCACTTGGGCGACTCCACTGCGACCTCTGGCGAGTTTGCTCGTGACCCTTAGTCGCGGCAAGGTCGCCACGAGGTCGTAGGAGGTCTTCGTCACTCTCCTTCATGCTCGAGAGTGGTCTCTGCGTAGTCGAGGCTTCAGCTAGGTCGCGGCGTATTTTTCGAAATGTTAAAAATTAACCGCGACTAAAAATAGGCGCTGTGGGAAAAATCGATATTTTTTTAGTCGTGGGTCTAGTCTAAGCCGGTCATAGTAGGTCGTGATGCTAGTCGTAGGTAGTCGAAGGTGGTCGAAGGTAGTTGAAGGTAATAGCTCCGGGGTGAAAAAAGGTCAGTAGAAAAAAAAGATAACTTAAACAGCAGCACATCACCTCAGTCACTCCAGGGCATGTTCATTCATAGCTGGAGAGCTTTTTGGAGAGAAGACGTGTTTTAGAGATGGCACCAAACAGGCAGCAGCACAGGGGGAGGGCACAACCCTAAAAAAAACCTGCCATGCAGGTGTTGCCCACCCAGGAGGAGGAGTCGCAGGAGGTGATGCCACAGGAGGTGATAGTGCAGGGAGGAGGTAGCCCTGCATGAGAGACCCCTGGAGGAGAAGACCAGAGTGGTAGTATATGTCCCCACCACCACCCCATCCTTCACTGCCTCATTTGCAGCCAGCAAAGCAGCCCTTTCTCCTGTGTCTGACACAGCATCAGAGGCAGATGCCCCATTGGTGGTGAGGGAGCTGGAGGAAGGTTATGCCCTACACCTTCACCTGGCAGCAGGAGGTGGACCTTGAGGAATGGTTCCAGCAGAATGCCATCCTGTACGAAAAGGAAAATGAGAGGTACAGGGACAGGGACAAGTATGGCATGCTTGGCATCCACTGCCCCACATGTGTGCTTAAAGTTCCATCTTTTGTCAAAGCCCAGCGCCACTCTCTTCCAGTCATCTTGTGTACTGGGACAGTCCATCACATCATCTCCATTCACCCATTGAGACCTCTTCTTGTGCTTCCTCTTCACCCTTGCTCTTCCCCTTCTACCTTTCTTAAAAGGCTGCTGAAGCAAAAGGGCTTGTATTTTTACTAACATCGTCCAAACTAGTTCCTTTCTTGCTTGCATGGTTCAGAATGATTTAAAATAAAACCTGGGAGGCATTTTTTAATGAGATAAAAATGCAGACATGATATCATTTTATCAGGTGATCATTTGAGCTGTAGACACTCGTCACTGGTCGTTGTTGGTTTTCGGTGTGGTCCTCTGAGGTGGAAGGGGGTCGTGCTCATTCACGGACCAATTTGCCAGAGACCATCCTCGAGTAAAACGTACATGGTCGAAGCCAGTCTTCAACATAGTCGAAGGAGGTCTTCATAGTCGAGGGAGGTCTTCAACATAGTCGTAGGAGGTTGTGCACATAGTCATAGAAGGTCGTAGGTCACCGCAACCTTGATTTTTCTTTTAAAGAGTCGCTTAAGGTCGCCAGAAGTCGCGGTGGAGGTCACCCAAGTGGGACAGGGGCTTTAGCAAATATTTAATGTAATGTATAATTCTAGAGGCAATTATGTTAAGTTACCAATTATAGTATATGGTATTAAATTAGATGTTTATGAAGTTTATCTGAAAACATGATCCACAGGAACGACAAGAGCCTGGAGTTCAGGCTTTGGAGATGTCAAGTGCGACAAACACATAAGTGAAGACTTTGTGGTTGGAAAGACTAAGAGGCTGAATAAACATATATTTGGTTAAATTTACAACTAGATCATTTAATAACTGTAAATGGTTATTTGATGATGTTATTTTATTTGTGTAAATAGTTGATAAGTTATTTGGGTTTATTAATCTTGTAAGGAGAAGAAGTACATTATACTTGAGAGTCAGCCTACATGTTATGTTGTTGTACTAATGACTGCTGTTAATTGGTAGTTGATTGCCTTCAATGAAGACAGTTTTGTTTTTTGGCTCTATCCTCAGTTATTTGCTTTATTACGTAACAGCATCAAACAGCTAATAGACATTAAAGGAGACAATCGAGAATGTCTAATATGAAAAACTGGACCGCCATTTCTTGATATTATACAGGGGGATATTTTGGTCCCTTAAAGTCAGTAGTCTTCCTCCAACACTGGGGCAACACTGCACTGGACAAAAGCACACGGAAGACAGGCAGTGATGGGTTGCACAAGGGTTATTACTTGATGTTTATTCATAATTTGAAAAATATATATTACTAATTTTGGTTTGAACGTTTATTTTTAATTGGCAGATTATTATTGTGATGGACAGCAAGACAAAATAAGGTAAGTTAGGGACTGTTAATTATGGAATTGGGGTCATGTCTACAGGCATCACAGTTGGATGAGTTGCCATACATAGAATAGAATAGAATGCCTTTTATTGTCATTCAAACAGCTTGGTTTGAACAAAATTGCATTTTCTACAGTCTTAACAATTACAAAAAAAAACAAGACCCACACTTAACACACTTTACATAAACATCCATCACAGTGAATCTCCAACACCTCCTCACTGTGATGGAAGGCAAAAGTCTTATCTCTTCCCTTGTTCTTCTCCCGCGGTCCAACAGTCCAACTGCAGTGTCGAGGCGAATTGGGGCTCCCAATGTTAAAGCCCCCGGCGGGCGATGGTAAGTCCCGCGGTCGTTAAGCCGCACCAGGCGATGTAAGGCCCCGCTCCAAGTCATTTCACCCCGCGATTCCGGTGGGAGAAGTTGCCGTTGCGAGAGCTCCGAAAAGCGGTCTCCCACCAGGGACCTGCGAGCTCCCGATGTTACCGTCCACCGGGCCTGCGGCCGGAGCCTCCGAAGCTCCGAAGTCGGGTCACAGCCGAGCGCCACAACAGCTCCTCCCGCTCCGGTCGGCCAGCTCCGCGATGGCAGGTCCGCAGGCTCCGCGACTGGAGCCCTTAGGCTGGTTCCGGCCGGAGGCTGCCGCCGGCTCCACGATGTTATGCCCAACGACACCGGAGACCCGACAGGAAAAAAGTCCCCGAACAGGGAAGAGATTAAACGGTTTCCCCCCACCTCCACCCCCCACATATACACAGCTAAAAAAATAATAAAACTAGAATCAAAACATACATTTAACGAGACAAAAATGTTTTAAAAAATCACAGACGGACTGCAGTCGAGCCGCTGCCGTTTGGCGCTGCCACACCACCATGGTGCTAAAATGGTTGCATTTTATCCTTCTATCCTTCCTCCTTCTGTTGAGTTGCTGCTCACCTTCTTCCTGTTAGGAATAGCTAAACTCTTCTGATGGTGTAAATCCAAGATACAACGGACCACAATGAAGCCTGAAACTTGCTCTGCCCAGTACATCTGCGGTCCTGCAATATTCTGCAGGGTTAACTGTTCCATTAGCATACCAATGGTTGTTGCTATCATTTTCCACTTGACGGTATAGCTTTCATTGTATGTAAGCTGGCCACATTTACAGTATATGGCCTGACTGCTGGAGTCGTGAGCTAACTTACCAACATGCGTGACCATGATTCCCTTAGTAGCCAGCCTCTTTTTTTTTTTGCAATAGCTCAAATGCTAGTGGACTGCTGCAGAGTGAAGCCATCAAGAAGGCAACCAGAATACTGGGCGCTGATGTGCATGGCTCACTGTATATGATTATACACAGATGGACAGTGATGAAGTTGTTGCATCTCTGAGTTGACAAGCAGCAAGGCAGATCATTGTGCCCAAAGGTGATAACACCCTGAGGTATGAGTAAGCCTGCAGTCCTCTCAAAGCTGCAAGTTTGCTCTGCCCACTGCTCAATGGCACCAGAGAAGGCAGCATACTCAGCTCTCCCTGAACACAGAATATCAGTGATATCCCATATGCAACATTAAACAGTAACCTGCACGTATTTGAAAATATTTCCAGCTGCCGCCTGGAACAATCCAAATGCATGTTATAGGCCATGATGAACTTGACAATGCAGTTCTTGTCCCGCTCTCTGGAGGAGCTTGAATGGAAAACAGTTTGCATCTATCAATGAACACATCCTTACTGGTCCAGCTGTCTAATACTTTGCTCCCTGCTAGGGTTCAGTGTGATGAAATACTCCCTGAACATCATGGGTGAATATGGCCTCCTGTTCAGAGCCCTTTGGTTCACCTTCCTTCCATACTTTTCACTGCTCTCTGTACTCTCTGGTTTCTCCGCTGACCATTCTGTATTCCCAAGGGAATGACTGCTAATGCAGCCAGACCATGAAGGTCACTGGCATGTGCGGAAAGTGGGAGCAAAATTGTCATCAGCTGACGCTCCACTCCTGTTCAGCCCTGGCAACTTTAAATAACTCTATTAAATGCCAAACCCTTGCAGAACTGCAGTTAACAGCAAATGAATGTCCATCTGCGATGAACTGAATACAGCTGATAATCTCTTTAAATAACATGGCAGAGGGAGTTCTTCCTGCTGGTTAAAGCCTATTCAGCTTTGCCCCATTAGCAGGGGAGGCGAGCTGGCACGGACTGATGTAACTCTGCATACATCCGGTGTTCACGCACTAATGCTCTCACCAATATGGTTGCTGGCACATCTTACTTCACAAATGCATGCATTCACATTGGGATTAAAAAAAACCTACTGTGATACCCAAAAGAGGTATACAATGGAAGCAGATTTTTGCAGTGTCTGAATTTACCCATAGAATTCACTTTGCACAAAAAAATATATATGTGGCTTGTCACAGCTGCAACACAAGCACCAAAGCAGGTTACTTCAAAGTGAAAAATGACCCTGTTCAAAACATACTTGCTCATGTATAGGGGGGGAATCGAATGTAAGGTTGACCTGCTATTACTGAGGGAACACAATAGGGCCCCATTCCCTCAATGAGCGGCTTGTTGCCAAGGGAACAGAACAAAGGCAAAGTCTCGGATTTGTTTATTGATTCCCCTTTTCCCTAGAGTTAAGTTTGCTGTGAGTTAATTTGAATGTGTTAGGTTTTCGTGCAGCACTGATTTATTATTTAATTTTCAGTCTGAGATTTTGTATACCGACACGTGACTGAAAATAATATTTTTTTTGGAGATTGAAAGACAAGCTCTATCGAGCATCACATTAAAAAAAGATGATAGGTATTTAGGATTAACAATAAAATCTATCTTGTCGCATTCTGCCCTTGCAAAATAAATGAGCATGGCTGCTTGTTAACTGAATTCTCGAGGTCACAAATCCTACAAAGAGTTCTTCACTGTTGTCATTCTGTAGTGCATAAGATATATAAATACGCACTGAAGTGCCATCTTTACATTTGCTACATATTCACCTGTAATCCCCACAACAAGTTGACAATGTATGTGGCCAGCCATACACAGATTGATGGCAATCCCTGAGACAGATTAAACTGTTGATTAAGTCTGGACTAGATGGATGATTAGCCCTTTCCTCTCTCCAACTCATAATATTTGTTGACCTAATTGGTGTGTTTTCAATACTTGAGCATGAATAGAGTGGCATAGTGGCGCAGCGGTAGAGTTGCTGCCTTACAGCGCCAGCGACCCAGGTTCGATTCTGACTACGGGTGCTGTCTGTACGGAGTTTGTATGTTCTCCATGTGACCACGTGGGTTTTCTCCGGATGCTTTGTTTTCCTCCCACACTCCAAAGACATATGGGTTTGTAGGTTAATTGGCTTCGGTAAAATTGTAATTTGTTCCTAGTGTGTAGGATGGCGCTAGTGCCATTAGCAGGGCTACCAAACATATTGTAAGGATCCTAGGATTCATTTGAATCTGAGTTTTGCACACTATCTCTGGAAACATACAGTTTCATATCTTGTTGTACTGAGGGAAGCAGGACTGTAAAGTGAATGGTCCAGATTTTAAATCACAGTGTGCTTTTCCATTCAGAGGTGCACGTAGCCTAATTTAGTCCAGTGAAGTTTCCCCCATTTTGCTCACCACTCCAGATAGGGTTCCTGCTGTGGTTCTAGAAGCATAGCGTAGTTGGCAGTTTGTGGACAGCACATTCATTTTATGGAGCTGTCAGCAAGAAGTTCAAGTGTCAAAGAACTGTTGTGGCTTAGTTAAGGGCCTGTCCCACGAGCATGCGGCTGCATACGGCTAGCGCAACCTAGCGTGGTCGCGCTAGCCGTACGGCCTTGCGGGCTGGTCCCACTTCGATCGCCGGAGCCGCATGGAGTTGTGCGGAGCAGGTCCCGACATCGCGCGGGGCTCCGGAAAAACTGACAGTGTTCAAAAATTCCGCGCGGCAAAGGCCTGCCGGCCCGCTGCCGCATGGAGGCCGCACGCACCGCCTCGACGCCGCACGCAACGCCTCGACGCCGTCCCGACGCCGAACGCAGCGTCTTGACGGCGTACGCCTAGCGCTGCGCGATGACGTCACCGCCCGGCGTGCCGTGGCATGATGACGTAAGCGCCCAACGCCGTGCGACGTCCAAATTCAGTCGGCCCGCCTCCTGCCCAGCTGATTGGTGAGTATGATGTCGGGAGCAGCTCCGCACAACTCCAGACGGCTCCACGGTTGGAAGTGGGACCGGACCCGCGAGGCCGTACGCCTCAAGCCGCCACGTTTGGTCGCGCTAGACGCATGCAATCGCATGCTGGTGGGACAGGCCCTTTACACTTTGCAAGCCAGCATCAGTTTTCTGATTCTGTCTAATGTTTTTAATATATGATGTTGTAAGTAATTAAATGGCTTCCACCAATTGCCCACAACTACCAGCCCTTTCCCTTTTCTTCAACCCATCCTCTGATGCATTATATAATTATTAGTTGGGGAAATCTAATGATCCTCATTATCAAGACATTTGAACAAATATAGCACCAAGAAGCACTCATAAAGCTGAGGTCAATGGGCATTGGGTGGACAATACTGCACTGGTTGGAATGATACCTTGCACAATGGAAGCTACCTGTGCTTCTAGGAACTCAATCAGCTTAATATACAGTGGCTTGCAAACATTTTCATACCCCTTGAACTTTTCTACATTTTGTCACATTACAACCACAAACGTAAATGGATTTTATTGGGATTTTATGTGATAGACCAACACAAAGTGGTGCATAATGGTGAAGTGGAAGGAAAATGATACATGGTTTTCACATTTTTTTACAAATAAAAAACTGAAAAGTGTCGCGTGCAAAAGTATTCAGCCCCCTGAGTCAATACTTTGTAGAACCACCTTTCGCTGCAATTACAGCTGCAAGTCTTTTGGGGTATGTCTCTACCAGCTTTGCACATCTAGAGACTGAAATTTTTGCCCATTCTTCTTTGCAAAATAGTTCAAGGTCAGTCAGATTGGATGGAGAGCGTCTGTGAACAGCAATTTTCAAGTCTTGCCAGAGATTCTCAATTGGATTTAGGTCTGGACTTTGACTGGGCCATTCTAACACAAGAATATGCTTTGATCTAAACCATTCCATTGTAACTCTGACCCTATGTTTAGGGTCGTTGTCCTGCTGGAAGGTGAACCTCCGCCCCAGTCTCAAGTCTTTTGCAGACTATAACAGGTTTTCTTCCAAGATTGCCCTGTATTTGGCTCCATCCATCTTCCCATCAACTCTGACCAGCTTCCCTGTCCCTGCTGAAGAAAAGCATCCCCACAGCATGATGCTGCCACCACCATGTTTCACAGTGGGGATGGTGTGTTCAGGGTGATGTGCAGTGTTAGGTTTCCGCCACACATAGCGTTTTGCATTTAGGCCAAAAACTTCAATTTTGGTCTCATCTGACCAGAGCACCTTCCTCTACATGTTTGCTGTGTCCCCCACATGGCTTGTGGCAAACTGCAAACGGGACTTCTTATGGCTTTTTTTCAACAATGGCTTTCTTCTTGTCACTCTTCCATAAAGGCCCGATTTGTGGAGTGCACGACTAATAGTTGTCCTGTGGACAGATTCTCCCACCTGAGCTGTGGATCTCTGCAGCTCCTCCAGAGTTACCATGGCTGCTTCTCTGATCAATGCTCTCCTTGCCTGTCTCCAGCCTGTCAGTTTAAGTGGACGGCCATGTCTTGGTAGGTTTGCAGTTGTGCCATACTCTTTCCATTTTCGGATGATGGATTGAACAGTGCTCCGTGAGATGTTCAAAGCTTGGGATATTTTTTTATAACCTAACCCTGCTTTAAACTTCTCCACAACTTTATCCCTGACCTGTCTGGTGTGTTCCTTGGGCTTCATGATGCTGTTTGTTCACTAACTGAATGTTCTCTAACAAACGTCTAAGGCCTTCACAGAACAGCTGTATTTATACTGAGATTAGATTACACACAAGTGGACTCTATTTAATAATTAGGTGACTTCTGAAGGCAATTGGTTGCACTGGATTTTATTTAGGGGGTATCAGAGTAAAGGGGGCTGAATACTTTTGCACGCCACACTTTTCAGTTTTTTATTTGTAAAAAAATTTGGAGACCATGTATCATTTTCCTTCCACTTCACAATTATCCGCCACTTTGTGTTGGTCTATCACATAAAATCCCAATAAAATACATTTACGTTTGTGGTTGTAACGTGACAAAATGTGGAAAAGTTCAAGGGGTATGAATACTTTTGCAAGCCACTGTATCATTGTGGGAATTGCTCAAGGCAGAAGCTGGAAAGATTTATCGATTACCTTTCTTCTATTTGCAGTTGACTGCACAGCTTTCATTTCTATTTGCAACTTCCCAATTAATATGTGTTGGTGCTTGTATCCAACAAGATCAAGATACGATTGGGACATAGATAGCAAATAATGCATACACTACACAAGTATCAGACAATGGCTATCTTCACTGAGCACCAATTCATCCATGCTTGCCATTCAATGCTGCTATCATTGCCAAATCCTTCACCTTCAGGGTTTCGGCCCGAAACGTTGCCTATTTCATTCGCTCCATCGATGCTGCTGCACCCGCTGAGTTTCTCTAGCATTTTTGTGTTCTTTCACCTTCAATATCACTATTAATCAAAAACATAATTGGGCCAGCCTCATGAATGTTGTAGTTTCACACGCCCCTTACTCCCCTTTGTTTTTTCACCACCTAAAATGCAGATGTCGCCCTAGCCCTATACTCATTCCTAGAACATCTGGATAAGAGAGACACCTATGTCAGGCTCCTATTCATAGACTACAGCTCTGCCTTTAGCACCTTTATACCGTCCAAGTTTATCACCAAACTCGCAGGACTTCGTGTCAGCACTCATCTCTGCAACTGGATCCTCGACTTCTTGACCAACAGACCCCAATCACTGAAGATAGGGACAAATTATCCTCCACGACAATCCTCAACACAAAACTGGAAGGAAGCGTTCTCAGCCCCCTCCTTTACTTCTTGTACACCCACCACTATGCAGCCATGTACAAATCTAATTCAATTTTCAAATTTTCAGACGACACCACCATTGTGGGCCGGATAACAAATAATGATGAGACGGAGTATAGGAAGGAGATCGACAACCCCGTGTCCTGGTGTTGAGACAGAACCTTTCTCTCAATGTCAGCCAGTGATCGACTTCAGGAAGCGAAGTGGTACACATATCCCAGTTAGCATGGACAGCACCGAAGTAGAGATGGTTGAAAGCTTCAAATTTCTAGGAGTCAATATCACTAACAACTTTCACTGGACCACCCATATTGAAGCAACGACAAAGGAAGCACACCAATGCCTCTGCTTCCTAAGAAGGCTTAGGAAGTTTGGCATGTCCCCTACAACTGTCACAACTTCACCGGGTAGCGCCAGAAATGGCTGCCTCACCAACAGTCTGTCTTGTCCTATCCTTCTTTGTTGTTTTTTTAGTATGTGTTAAATGTATGTTTCAGAATTATTTAGCTTGTTTTATGTGGGGGGTGGGGGTGGGGTGTGTTGGGGGAAAATTTTTCATCTCTTACCTCGACAGAGATGCAATTTTTTTCCGTATCATATCTCCGTCCGCACTGCGGCCTAACACCGGGTAATGGGCAGCTTCTGCTAGAGACCAACTTCGGGGAGCTCCAACCGCGGGGGCCTGCGGACTTTAACATCGTAGAGCTTGCGTTCCCTGGTTAGAGATCGACTTCCGGAGCTCCAACCGCAGGAACTTCAACCGCCCCGACGCGGGAGCTTCAATTGCCCTGACGCGGGAGCTTCGATCGCCCCGACGCAGGGGCTTCGTGCTGGATGTTTATGGTAACTTTTATGTAGTTGTGTGTCTTTTTTTAGTCTTCTGCTTTTTTTAGTATGGCTGTGTGGTAATTCGAGTTTCACTTTACGTTAATTGGTACACGGGACAATAAACTGATCTTTGAACCTTTGAACCTTTGAACTTATGAACTTCTACAGATGCGCCATAGACAGTGCTTCCACATCTCAAATTTTTTATTCCTTAAATAGAATCCCAAATTTCCTGAAATTTGATGGTATTTCCTGAAATTTTCAAAAATGCTTCCTGCGTGCTATTTGTTGTTGTTTTTTTCACAGGCACAAAGAAGAACAAGGCAAAATCTATGTAAGCAGATCTATGTAATTACACCGTATCTACCTGCTTCTGTTACTCACTTGTACAGTGTTATGCAAGGCAGCTTTCGCTGCCTCCAACAGCTTTTGTTGTCTTCGTTTTTTCAACCTGCTCTCATGTGTCTCAGTCTCTGCTCTCTCTCCCTCCCACCCTCCCTCCGTCCCTCCCTCTCTCCCTCCCACCCTCCATCCCTCCCTCCCTCCCTCCCCTTTCCCTTTCTCCCTCTCTTTGTCCCTCCCTCCCACTCTCTCCCTCACTCCCTCTCTCCCTCTATCCCTCTCTCTCCCCCTCTCTCTTTCTCTCCCTCCCTCTTTCTCTCCCTCCCCTTCCCCTCCCTCCCTCCCTCTCTCTTCCTCCCTCTCTCCCTCTTCATAGTTTCTCTCCCTCCCTCCCTCCTTCTCTTATTCCCTCTCAACCTCACTTCTGAGGTCTGAGGTTCCCATCTGCTTCAAAAGGGCATCAATAATACGGGCCCAAGAAGAGCAAGGTGACGTGCCTCAATGACTATCGACCAGTGGCACTAAGGTCTGTGGTGATGAAGTGCATTGAGACGCAGATCATGGCGCAAATCAACTCATACCTCGACAAAAACTTGGACCCACTGCAGTTTGCTTACCTCCACAACAGATCAACGGTGGATGCAATCTCACTGGCTCTCCACTCTGCTCTGGACCACTTGGACAACAAAAACTCATATGTCAGGCTGTTATTCATTGACTACAGCTCGGCATTTAATACCATCATCCCCTCCAATCTGGTTACCAAGCTCTCAGAACTCGGTCTCTGCGCATCCCTCTGCAATTGGATCCGCGACTTCCTCATCCACAGACCACAATCTGTCCGTATTGGTGGAAATGTGTCATCCTCGATAACAATCAGCACGGGAGCACCTCAAGGCTGCATGCTCAGTCACCTGCTGTACTCATTCTATACTCATGACTACGTAGCCGAACATAGTGCGAACTCCATCATCAAGTTCGCCGACGACACACAGTTGTGGGACGTATCACTGATGGGGACAAATCAGAGTATAGAAGTGAGATCAACCGATTGACCAAATGGTGCCAGCACAATAACCTGGCTCTCAACACCAGCAAAACCAAGGAACTGATTGTGGACTTCGGAAGGGATACGATGGGGACCCACATTCCCGTTTATATCAACGGGTCGATGGGTCAAGAACTTCAATTTCCTGGACGTGCATATTTCCGAAGATCTCTCCTGGTCCCAGAACACTGATGCAATCATAAGGAAAGCGTCAGCGCCTCTACTTCGTGAGAAGATTGCGGAGAGTCGGCATGTCAAGGAGGACTCTCTCGAACTTCTACAGGTGCACAGTAGAGAGCATGCTGACATTCTCTGACATTTGAACTGCCTCCTGATTTTGCCTTGTAGGAGGTGATTGCATTCAAGCCCCACCACAGTTGCCGAACACCCATCATCCTCCAGCTTGCAGCAGAAGTCCCTTTTGGCCTTTTTGATGGCCTTATCAAGGTTGTATCTGGACTTCTTGTAGACCTCTGTATCTCCGGACCTGAATGCCCGGGATCTGGTCTGCAGAAGAATGCGGATCTCATGGTTCATCCATGGCTTCTGGTTAGGAAACACTGGGAAGGTTTTTGTTGGGATGCAGTCCTCCACACATTTCTTTATGAAGTCTGTAGCGACTGTGGCGTATTCATTCAGGTCCATTGCCGAGCCCCTGAATATTGCCCAGTCTACAGACTCCAAACAGTCCTGGAGTTGTTCCTCTGCCCCCCTCCCGACCAGCTCTGTACAGTCCTCACCTCTGGGGGTGCGCTCTTTAATTGCTGCCTGTAGGCAGGAAGAAGCAGCACCGTGGTATGGTCAGATTTACCAAAGTGAGGGCGAGGGATAGAGCGATTGGCATCCTTGATGGTCGTGTAGCTGTGGTCGGGGGTGTTTGGTCCTCTGGTGCTGCAAGAGACATGTTGGTGGAAGTTAGGGAGCGATTTCCTAAGGTTGAAGTCCCCGGCTATGGTGGTAAATGCCTCGGGGTAAGCCGTCTGGTGTTTGTTGACCATGGCGTGCAGCTCCCCCAGTGCCAGATGGACGTCTGCCTGGGGAGGGATGTAGACCGCGTTCAGGATGATGGAGGAGAATTCCCTCGGTAGGTAGAAGGAACGGCACTCTCCCTCCCCTCACCCTCCCCTCTCCCTCCTCTCCCTCCTCTGCCCCTCTCCACCTCTCCCCCTTGAACCCACCCACCGTTTTGTAAAATCATGGCCAATCCCAATGTAACTGCAATCCCGGCTTATCCAGAATTCTACCACTGCCTGAAAAATAATCAAAGGCTCAACTTCCACTGAGAAAGAGAATTCCAAAGACTCATTGTTATACGAGAATTTTCCCAAACAGTCTGTGAGCCATAGCGCTGTGGCCATAGCGCTATGTTTAAAGCCCATAACACTGTGGCCATAACACTATGTTTAAAGCCCATAACGCTGCAGCCGGTAGCGCTACATTTAGAACCCATAGTGCTGCAGCCGACAGCTCGTTGTTTAAATTCCCACACGTTAAACTGACAGCGTTCTGTTTAAACATTTGAGCGGCAAACCGGCAGTACTGTGTGTATTACTTTTACACCCCAGCTGGATGCAGAAATTTCCTGAAATTTCCCAAAATTATTCCATTTCCCTAAAATTACTCGAAGACAATGAGAATTTCCCAAATTTTGGGTAATTTCCTTCAAAGTGGAAACACTGACCATAGAAAGCACTTTATCAGGCTTCATCAGAGCCTGGTTTGGGAATAGCTCCATCCAAGACCGCAAGAAATTGCAGTGAATTGTGGATGCAGCCCAGACCATCACACAAACCAACCTCCCTGCTATTGACTCCCTTTATACCTCACATTGCCTTGGCAAGGCCAGCAGCATAATGAAGGACGAGACGCACCATGGCCACTCCCTCTGCTCTACTCTCCCATCAGGCAAAAGGTATAGAAATGTGAAAACCCACCATCAGATTCAGGGACAGTTTCTTCCCAGCTGTTATAAGGCAACTGAATCATCCTATCACAACCAGAGAGTAGTGCTGAGGTGACCTTCAGACTTTCTTTGATTGGATTTTGCTGGCTTTACCTTGCACTAAACGTTATTCCCTTATCATGCATCTACACACTGTAAATGGATTGATTGTATTCATGTATTGTCTTTCTGCCGACTGGATAGCATGCAACAAAAGCTTTTCACTGTAAGTCAGTACACATGTCAATAAACTAAACTGATCTGATGTCAGGAGGGCATTTGAATATTCTTAACTTGCCTGGAATAATCTGCTCAAAAAAAATACATTCAAGAGGTTTTACACCTTCCAAGTCACCTGAATCTAATTGGGTTCATATTTCCTCCCACCCCTACTGGCATATCATGAGTATAAACACAAAGAGTTGGAGTAACTCAGCGGGTCAGGCAGCATCTCTGGAGAAAAGGATAGGTCACGTTTTGGGGTTGCGACACTTCTTCAGACTGAGAATCAGGGGAAAGGTAAATGAGAGATATAGAAGGTACATAGAACATATGAAACATCACCTATTCCTTTTCTCCAGAGATGCTGCCTGACCCGCTGTTACTCCAGCTTTTTGGACTATCTTTGGTGGAAAGCAACGTCTGCAGTTCTTTCCTACACAAATCATGAGAATAGTTTGTTCTGATTACAAAACAGCCTTATGTGACAACATCTTCCAAATTTGCAATCTTTGTCAGTTAGGAAGACAAGGGCACAAACCCAGGGGTGCAGCAGGCTGCCTTCCAAGTTGCACACCTGCCTGATTGGGAAATACATTGCTGCCCCTTCATCGACACTGAGTCTAAATGCTGCAACTACTTAGACATTAGCTCCATGGGTGTATCTTTACCAGGACTGCAGTGGTTCAAGAAAATAGTTCACTATAATTTTCCTCATGATATGTGTAGGAAGGAAATGCACATTACTTTACAGCGCAGTTTACACTGAGGATATACACAAAAAGTTGGAGTAACTCAGTGGGTCAGGCAGCAACTCTGGAGAAAAGGAATAGGTGACGTTTCATTTGTTCTATTGTTTAAGAAAGAACTTCTCTACACCGGTGAGACCAAGCGCAGGCTTGGCGATCGCTTCGCCCAACACCTCCGCTCAGTTCGCAATAACCAACCTGATCTCCCAGTGGCTCAGCACTTCAACTCCCCCTCCCATTCCGAATCCGACCTTTCTGTCCTGGGTCTCCTCCATTGCCAGAGTGAGGCCCAGCGCAAACTGGAGGAACAGCACCACATATTTCGCTTGGATAGTTTACACCCCAGCGGTATGAACATTGACATCTCCAATTTCAGATAGTCCTTGCTTTCTCCCTCCTTCCCCTCCCTTTCCCAGCTCTCCCACAAGCGTACTGTCTCTGCCTCTTCCTTTCTTTTTCCCGCCCCACCCCCCCGAATTCAGTCTGAAGCAGGGTCTTGACCCGAAACATCTTGCTCTATCTCCCGTTTCCTTTTCCCCTGACTCACTGTCTGAAGAAGTGTCTCGACCCCGAAACGTCACCTATTCCTTTTCTCCAGGGATGCTGCCTGACCCGCTGAGTTACTAATTAAGGATGAAAAGAAAAAGACCACATCCTACACACAAAACATCCTGATCCTACAAAGGCATAAACAGATTCTGGAACTTTAAGTGAGTGAACAGGAGGTTGGTTTAATTCACCTTGTAACCATCAGTGAGTAAGTTGGAAGGAAGTTTCCACATGGAGGGAGTTTCATAGATTGAGCACCCAAGTGGCGATTGAGTCAAAATATTAAGGCAGACTTGTATAATTACTTGAAAAGAAAAGATGCGAGGAAAGGGCAGGTTTGAGGGTTACATTTCATGTATTTTAATTAATCGAGTCTGATTGATAAGCAAGATGAACGAGGAGTGTTGATTTGTACATGAGGGAATTTGACATTGTTGCTATCAGAGAGAAGGACAGGACTGGCAATTCAGCATTCCGGGACATCAAATCTTCAAGTTTGACTGTGTGATGTAGATTACCTCAGTAATGAGGGAGGATATCCAAGGAGACTCTTGCATTGAACCCAGATGGATAGGAAGCAATCGCGTTGCTGGGGGTTTGCTAGGAGCCTTCTAACGTTCAGCATGAGACAGAGGAGCAAATATGGTGCAGTTACTTAAATCTACATCCAACAAATGGGAGTCTTTCAAAAATGAAAAAGTGAAAGTTCAGGGCAGTAGGTTTCTGTAAAGGTGAAAGTTAATAAAGTTAATAAATGCATATTGAAGGCTAAATATTATCCAGGACATGAGTTCCCTGGGTCTTATTGAAATAATGCAATGACAATTTTTTTTATTTTCTCCTGAACAACCTGACAGAATATTAATGTAATGTCTCTGCCAAATAGCCTCTCAAAGAGTGCAGCATTCCTCAAATTCTATTCTGAAACGTCAGCCAAGCTTTTTTTTTAAATGTTTTTCTGTGGAGCATTGAATTAACACTTTCTGAGCGAGAAAAAAGACCCACCAGTAAAGAAATGCTGGCACTTTAAGAGACTGTGCACTCTCATTTTCCAGTGAAAGACTCCTTTATTTAAGAAAGGTATATTCAGTTCTATTCAATTCAGGACATGTCACTCCATACACACATTTGTATTTTGTAAAGTACAATTTTAGATATCTAGATGTTAGATTTAAATGAGAGAACTTCTTCCAACATGTTTGAACAAGCAGACTGCTTTGGCTCGTGTTAGGCTGATAGCTTCTATCTTTGAACTGTGGTGTATGGTGTCAACATTCAGCTTCAGTTTGTGTCCCTTGAGATGTTCTTAAGAATGATGGCTATGGTTCTGACTGGATTAATATGATAAATTTTTTTAATGTTTTTAGATCGCCAGATACAGTGCTAACATGTTAGAAGCCGACAGCATTAAACAAAATTTAAATGGATAATAATTAACAGAATTTTACTTGAGCGATAGAGGGGAAATTAGCAGCCAGATTGTACTTAAAATACAACAGTTAGTTATCGGGAAATCTCAATGGAGAAGTGAAATTTGGAATTTCTTGCTCGTGTGGAAAGAATTTCCTTTTGACAAACTTTTCCACCGGTGCTTCATGTTGAATAAATGCCCCAGAATTCTCTCAACAAAGTTCCCTGCTTCTCTGCTACACTTTCCTCTTTTAAGATAATCCTTGAAATCTACCATGTCTACAGTACCCAAATATCTTGCTTGTTTGATTGGGTGCAACACTTTGTTGATTAATGCTCTTGTGATGCGGCTCAGGATGGCTTTTATAGGGACATAGTGCACATAAAATAAATATGGACCAAAGAGCTGAATTTCAGGCGTGAAATGAGGGCGACTGACTTTAATATTAAGGTAGTATTTGATTGAGTGTGGCATCGAAGAATGGCAATTAAATTTAAATTTACATGGATTTCGGGAAAAACATCATAATGGAAGGAATAACACCTTGCACAAAAGACAATAGTCGCAAGTCATTGCAGGTTAATCACTGGAGTCCCACAACATCGCTGCAGGAATGGCTCTGGACAGTGTCATACACTTATCTGTTTCTGCTTCATCAATAAAGAAGGTCAAAGGGTAGGATGTTCAATGATAATTGCACAATATTTAACTCCTCAGAAAATGAAATAGCTTCTGCTTGTGATCATTGTTATTTTGATTACATTCAGGCACTGTAAATGTTAGATGATATTGGCACTCAAGAAGCACCAGACAGTGACTTCTTCAATCAGAGAAAGTTTATCTATCTCTCTTGACTTCCAATAGCAAAAGTATTGCCAAGTCACTTAATAACATCCCAAGGTTCACTCTTGACCAGAAACTTTACCATGACCGGCAATACATACTGTGGCATCAAGGCACATGCACTTGATACTATGCACAATACTATGCACAAGCTGTTCTCTATTTTAGACCTAAGGGATCTCAATCATTCATAAGATTATTGCTGTGAATTAGATAATATTATTAGTTGTCACTCTCCACTTTCCACTGCTTGTTCAAACCTAACCTTGGCTGAGGGATGGGAGTCTCCTTTGTTCATTCCTTGGAAAAAGTTATTTGTTAACTCAGTTAGGCACTCACTATCCAGGCCCATTTAGCAAAATTACGGAATGAAATACGTGTCAGTACTGATGCACATGAAACTTATCTGTTATTCTTACCAAATTTGGCTCTGGAACTACAAAAATCTTAGCTCTTCACTGAGCTATTCTGGTGAATGGCCAATCATTTGATGAATCAAAACAACTACAAAGGCAATCACTATATATGTGAAGCACCAATATCTTTTCTAGGCAACAGGGAGGAACAGTACATCATCTGATTCCACAATCATTATGAGTGTTTGCTTATTGGTGGAAGGATATCCTTTGGGTAAGGACAAATAAGGAGGAGCTTTTGAGTGTGATATTAATGTTTTGTAAGCAAACGTAGTAAATTATGTACAGCAAGAACCGACCAATGGTTCGATAGTTCAATCGTTTCTTTATTAACACATGTACCAAGGTACAGTGAAATACTTTGTTTGCATACAGATCAGCAAGACTATCACCATATATAAGCACCATCCCCCAGTCAGTATAAAACAGACCATTGAGTCCATATGCAAGAGGCTCCATTTTGGCACCATTGTACAATCCAAGCTGCAGCAGGCAACAAAGGGCCATTGCAGCCGTCGCCTCCATTCCAGTTGTGCTGCGAACTGTCTTCCCTCACCTTGCACGGCCTTCTTCAGCCCTTACTCCCCAGGGGCCACCTCCCGTAGTCGACCTTGAGGGTGCGGAATGTAAGATGTCCTGGTTTTTCTTACCAGGCCTTTTGACCAGCGCTTGCCCCCCTCATCCTCCTCTGCGATTCCTGGTCATCAGGGGCTCGCAGTGGCCGGTCTCGCCGGACTTACCTCTCCAGGCCTGCTGTTTGCGGCCGCAGCATGCCGAGACACCAATCTCTCATTGCACAGCACACCAGGAGACCATCACAGGGCAATGCGTAGTGTTGAGTGTGAGTTGGGACTGTGGGAAATGAGCCCTGATCTTCTTAGAGTTGCATCACTGGATTTTTTATACTCATGAGAGAGGGGCGGAGAGGAATAGGATTTAAAACCCCATCCAAAAGGCATCTGGATGGAACCTTAGTACGAGTATAAGTTGTCAGTTTAGACTACTGCTCAAGTACCTAGCGTGGATGAACACATGATCTTGGACTCAGATGTGGATGTTCTCTCACTGAGACAAAATGAAGATGTGAATCACACCACAGTAACTAGCATTTTTATCTGACCTGGCATTAATCATGGCCATTCTAGTTTAAATAAAAAAGATTAAATTCACATAAAGGAATCGTACTCATTATAAGTATCACTCCAATGTTTCCCACATGTTTGGTCTGGGATAAATTTGATTATTTTATGACAACTGATTCTGTGGGTTGATCTTTAACTTACTGGAGCTCAAAAGAATGAGAATTAAGCTTCTTGAAACTTAGGACTCTGAGGGGCCCGAAGAGGATAGATGCTGAGAAGAAATTTCCCTTGTCAGATATCTAGAGACGTGGGATATAGTTTTAGACCAGTGGTTCCCAACCTTTTTCGTCCCGTTTACCCCTGGCAACTTTAATAGCACATAACAATGTTATTTCACTTATTTATGAACAACTAATGATGAACAGATACTGGTATACCAGAACCAAACAAGTCAGTCAATGAGAAAAAATGTGTACAAATCCAGAATCAACAAATTTATCCCCTGGGCAGCGAAATTTACCCCCTGGGAGTAAATTTAGCACAGGTTGGGAACCCTTGTTTTAGACTAAGGGATTGTCCCCTTAAGATGCAGTTGAGGAAGAACTTCTTCTTTCAGAAAGTTGCCAATCCTTGGAATGTAGTATCCTCGAAACCTGTGGGGACTGAGTCATTGATTATATTCAAAGACGTGCAAAGAATGGGCAAGTGGAGCAGAGGCCAAATTAGATCAATTATGAAAATATTGAATGGCAGAGGTTCAAGGAGCCAGAAAACCTAATCCTGCTTCTTCTACTTACATTCATTCAATGGGCCAACTATTTCTAGGAAATTATGGCTGTTCCAAGAGTTGAGAAGTTTAGGATACCCATGCAGACTTCTCGAGAGATCTCACCAAAGATTTCTTGATTGCATTCTGACATTGTATTCCTAATGGAGTCCTGCATTGTGCACTGGCATCCTTCCATTACACCGGGGAATCTGTCTGATGAACCTGCCTCAGTTTAGTCACTGACTCAGTGCCTTCTACTGTTGTATGGGTGAGAAACAGTGACACAGATACGCTTCAGAATGTATGCTTTGTTTTCAATTGTTAAATTAGCAATTACTCCCCCATTGGTCTGAGCTTGCTATAAGTAGTGGCAGGTTGGGGTACTTCTAAAATTTCAAATAGGTCACTATGTCACAACCTCAGAGTTTGAAGATAAGAGCTCAATTTCTAGACAAATAAATCTGAATACTAAAAATCTATATGTCTAATTGATTTTTTATGGTTTTCAAATGTTTGTGAATATCAGGGGCATTGTCACCAGGAAACACTGGAATTCACAGCTTTGAAATCAATACAATACAATATGGTTTTATTCGTCACATTGCACATAAAGTGCAAGTGAAATGAATTTGCCAGCAGCGGTACAATAATAAAGAACACACAATACACAATCAGTTTAGCTATCCACAATTCTCTTGTTAAATACTTCTCATCTATGGTGTTAAGGGGAATGCATGTCTCTAATGGCTTCTGCTGAGATTCTGGTCTGAGTGATGTGCCTAAATCTTTCACTGTTTGTCTCTTGTAGCTGAACCACTGGGCTTCACCCTCTGCGGACAAAGGAAGCGGAGTGAACCACGTTCATCACTGACCACAAGAGAGAAGACAGCAAAGAGATTGTACTGTGCTGCCACAGTGAAAACATAATAAACTTTCTCTTCTCTTGCAAGATGAGTCCTCAACACTGGCCTCTCAGCTCAGCATCATTGGGAATGCTCCACACCTTCCAGGCAAGCTATGCTGTGAGAGCCACATATCTGGAATTATTACCCATAGCATCTGGCTTTGGCTGAGAATAACAACAACTATAATTAAATGCGTGAGTCGTCTAAATTCAACTTTAGGCATCTAATACGATGTCAGAGATCAACTTTCATTCTCTGTTACTGGAAGATACTGGCTCATCTATTAGTGGTATGCAAAGATTTGGATATTAGGTTATGATTGTGTATAATTACATTGTACATCTCACAACAATTTAAGAAACTAACATTTATGTTTCTCAGTAAGAGGAAAGTGGTTCTACCTTAGTTTTACAGTCAAACAGTCATTTGAATCCTCTTTTTGGTTGCTTTAGCACAATGGTGCCTGCACTCTGAAACACAAACTTGTTTCCCTTATCTATCATTTCTGCAGTGTTGTTTCATTTGTCTTTTCATCCGACAAAAACCCTCAACAAAATCCGGAAAACTGCTTTTTCCTGAAAAAAAGGTGTCCTTACGCTGAGACAGAAGATTGCAATGTGCCAGCCAAGGATTTTACATATCCCTACAGCTGTCTGTTTCGTGGCTGATTTGTTCTTTAGCTCCATTAATTATTGATTGTATTCTTCATAATTTCAATTGGCGTCCATAATCTTTGGGGAAAAAGTAAGATCTAGATCTTCAGAACCCATATGTGAAAACGTATTTCCTAATTTCACTCCTACTCGACCTCAAGGATCATATTTTGAATTGTCCATGAAAATGATGTTTCACTCTGCAGTATTTTTTGTTTAATAAGAAACAGTGAGGTACAAACTTAAAGGGATTAAAAGGATCAACACCACTTGATGATCTAAAGTGGAATGCAAAGGCCCTGGTGGCTGCTATTAACTGGGACTGTTATTGGGTGCTCTCATGTCTACAGGAGTGACAAATATATGCTATGTAATCTTTTCATTTTGGTTTGGCGCATGGCTTTTTGGAATGTTACGCAAACTGGTGATTGACTGACATTTTCTTGTAAATAAAACCATTGAAATTAGGTCAATTTTGCTAAGTGCAGGGTTGGCTTTATTCCAATGTGACATTTGCCAAAAAGGTCCTGGTGGCAATGGTCACCACAAACCTATATTTGTCCAATAAATTATTTTGTCCTCATTTCCACCTTATATTTATAAAGAGGTTAAAACACTTGATTTAATTCTCACTTGATCTTAAGGGGCCGAATTAAATGAATTAAGTTTTTATTGAAATATTTTCATATTGATTTTCAGAATAAAGTCAAGCATTCTGGTTAATTAGGAATGGGAGACCAAACATTATTTTTACATTGGAATCATTCCTTTGTAGCAAGCTTCAGAAAACAGAAATATTTGATTCGGTTCTAATGCCAGCAAGATGGGAATGTTTAACGCTGTGCAAGTCAGTAACCATTTGATTGTTAAAGACTCCAAACTTTTTTTGAGGTAGTGGGTTCAAATCCCGGTTTGGAAATGTGAACACATGGACCAGGGCTGCATGTTGGTGCGGTCCTGAGGAAGTTCTTTTCAAATGGAGGTGCCATCTTTCAGACTGCGGCTCCTCTTTCTACTTATAAAAATGTAAAAGATCCCATGAAATAAATTTGATAGAAACCCCTAGAATTCTTACCATTGAAATAGCCAATATAATATTCCTTAACTGGTTAATATCACCTTGCTGTTTGTGGGACCTTGTCTGTTCAAACGAGCTGCTATGACTCCAACAGTTCGGCAGTGACTGCAATTCATTAGCTGTAAAGCACTTAAAGAGCTGGGGAGATTTACAAATAGAAGTTTACTTTCTGTTGGCAAACTGAAGAGGCAGAAACATTGAAATATAATTAAAAATGCCATTTCAACTTAACTATATATATTTTCTGGGAAGATTTACAGATGGAAGAGACTGGGTTAAGAAAAAATATTCAGGCAACTTTCAGTTCTTAGAACTTGATGCTCATGTGAATATTTATGTGTGTAGCTCATCACTAAACAAACTGCTTTATGGATTGGTTCCAATGAAACCACTGAATGGACTATTTTATCTTCTTCAGAGCATTTTGCTTGAGGACTGGGTAATGAAGGATTAATTCTGCAATCACAGACTATCACTGGACAGAAATGCTTGCAGCAAAGCCAGCCTCATCTCTAGTTCACGTTGCCATTGAACAAGCATCATAAGAGTGCACCTCATATATTTATTTGTAATTCACTTGCTACTTAGTACTTGGGGCTTGAAGAAAGAAAAGAAAGATAGTGGTGCTTTTCACTATCAGAATATCCCAAAGTGCTTTGCAGCAATGAAGTGTGATCACGATAGTAATTTAAGAACAGTAACAATCCAATTTACCACAACAAGTTTTGACACTCAGTAAAGTAATAAATACCAGATAACTGGGAGGGGGGGGGGGATATTGGGTAAGTCCCCTTAGTTCTTCATCCTTGGTCTTCAATTGAGCATGAACACGAACTGGCTGCCTGACAAGAAGAGTTACTTTGACTCTAAGCAGAGAAAAAAAACCTTCATATGTATAGGCAAATTTTGACATCAAGACCAAGAGCATATATAGATTAAAAAACATCTGATAAAGTAAAGATAAAATAGGAGCAAATACAGCACCAAAAATGATGACCCTTACGTGCAAGTGTTACTCAAAAGCCATAGATTCATGTTTTCATCTTATTTTCCTCTTTCTCTTAGTATATGTACTCCTCTAAGTTGCTGTTTTCCCTCAAATATTCATTCTTACCTCTTTCTCTATTTTACTTACAATCACCATCTTATCTCCATCTTCCTTGTCTCAATTATCACTTCACCTGTCTCTTGATCTTCTCATTCTGTCTCTCACTTTTTTTTAAACTTTGCTTCTCTCACTCATTCCAGCTTCTTGGAGATTATTTTTCACTCTCACTTGTGGTTTAAGATGGAGTTCAAACTCCAAGCTGAACACATGGATAAGTTACAACCAGAAGAGTGTGCAACAGGGGAAAAATAATATTATGTTTGCAGATTTAAAGAGAGTTCCTTTTCCAGACATGCTCCAATCCTACATCTGCTGGAAATTAAGTCCTTTAAACAATACCATTAACCTCTTGGAAAAGATCCATGCAGTTTCCATGAAAACCTCAGCAAAAGGACTGCTAGATAATTTTTATTTTTCAAGTATGACGGCAGATTAAAATATTCTTGCCGCATCTTCCTAAGGCAGAGACGGTCTGGCAGTACAACACGGAGCAAAGTGGTAGCATGGAACATGGCATATCATATCTTGTGTACATTGCCCACATTGTGCTAGGTTAAAAATGTGCAGAATGGACAGACCCTATGGGATTATTTTGTTTCCATATGACTATGGTTAGAGGTTAACTATATTTTGCCCATTCCATCCCAGTTTATAAAATAAATTACTGCCCTTCAAATTATTGTTGGCCACCATACACCCATGCACAGACAGTTTCCCACTGTTGCCAGTGACAAACTGAGGCAGAAGGTTGATTTAAGAGTTGCAAGTCCACGGAAGGACTAGGGTACTTGCAACATAGTTTAAAATATAGCTTACTTTCAATGCAAAAGTTTGCAAACTAACCTCGGAATGCCAGAGAATGGAACATTGTAATGCCATAATGGCATCAATGGTGAATATTTTCACCCACAATCAATTTTGGCAGCTGTTTCAGTCAACATATAGAGCAGTGTTAAAATTAATCACAGGGTGCTGAGGCTGTAGATAAATACATACCCCTTGGTTTTACACATGGTTTTGTACATGATTTTGGAGAAGGAATATTGAGTTGAGTCAGGCTATCATGGACTGGACCACACTTCTCTGCCAGGCATTTTGATAAGTCAAATAATATGCATGCAATACAGGTCTACAAGAACGTTTCAAATGAGAATGGAATCTTTTTAGAGAGCATGAATTTTGTTGTACATTAATTCAAATGCTTGAACGCCAATTTCATTTGTGCTGTTGTGCTTTGCTCTTTTAAGTGAATTTTAGAAATCTTGCAGATTTAGAGTGTACAAATTGAACTTTGTATTCATGGAATCTTCATTGTGTTTTGTTTCAATTACTTTCCCAAAGATATCTGACGATGTGGTCTAGACCTTTTCTTGAAAATTGGCTTAAAGACATCTTTTTCAAGGTGTGATGTCCCCTTTGAGTATTTGTGTACAATGTATTGATGTTGTGCACATGTGATTGGTATATTTGTTGATTCAAAAAGTTGGGACCAAGGTAACATTATAAGAATTTTTGTATAATATTGCACAATGTACAGCTTTGAAAATGACTGTCCTGATAAGACAAAATAACCTGCAAAGTCACAATGGGTGCGTCGGTGAAGCAGACTCATCTTATTCTAAAATATTGGCAGTGACAAGTAAGAGTATCCATTTAGTCTATCCAATGGTTCCAATATCGGTAAGAAAGCCCCCTTTTTACATTAATAAGGCAATATGTTTTTAGAGGACTATTCTCAAAAGCAAAGACCTAATCAGTGTATGGATAGCAGCAGTGGGGGCAGTGATTCTGTCGAGTAACAAAGCATGATTTTGCATTTGCAATTTACAGCACTTTGCACGGACATCTTCCGCAAATTGGAATGGTTTGAACTCAAAAGTGGACAATGGAGGCATTGATCTCATTGCTGCCAGGATGACTCACTGAGAAAAAGGCGGTGCCTGATTAACAATCTGCACAGCGATATATTCTTCCTCTGTTCATTTTATTTAATGATTACAATAGGAAAGATGTGGAGGACTAAAATGATGGAAGATGCTTGGTTTGCACTGCCTTTTAATTTTAAGACTGATTTGGGAAATATTCCACTAACACTGTGACAACTGTGAAAGGAATGTCTGATAGCAAATGCCTTATCATGAAATACTAATCTACTTTAGAAATCCACCTTTTATATTTAGCATTAAAATTGTGTGTTCATGGCTGACTTTTACTCCACAAACATCCTGAAGTGCACTCTTTGTGCAGCAGTTTAAATTTTTAAAAATCATGGCTTTACATCAGCTTAAACTGATCATGAATTTCACAGCCGACATCACGGATGGTACCAACACCATCAGGTTAGATAAATAATTTCCTGGTGATGATTGTTTTTTTTTAATGTTTATATTTTGAGTTATTGTGGAATTGCAATTTGAAAAATTGCTCAGTGGTTCAGTATAGTTTTACCAACCCTCCTTTCAGATGTAAACTTGTTTGTTCTGGCTAAGGCTGCTATCCCACCCAAACTCCACACTGCTCCCTTCGCCTGCACCCCACGCAATATTTTCATACCATGGGTATACTATCCACCTCGATATTAGATATAACAGAGAAAGCAAACTTTTGGAATGTATATTCAATGAGTTGTTTTTGTACCGTAACTGGATGTTTTAGTAACTAAATTAATATTTCAGACTTTCATTGAAACTTTGGTAAAATGGTTAATGGCTTTCATAAGATTTTTCTGAAACAGTTATTTGAAATGGCTGTGATTTTACTCTTTTTATTTGATGAATGTCAAGTTATTTCTGCAACTGGAAAATATGTATGTACAACATGTTTTAGAATACTTTTAAGTAAACGGTAAATATAACAGAGAGGTGTCTTGCTTCCTGTTTGTGTTGGGGACGACAGGTTTAGCAAACCAACCGAGGCTAATTTACAGATCCACTGCCAAGAAATGCTTTGTTTTTGGCTGGCCTGTGAGTGATGCCAAGGAATGTGGAAAAGTCCAACAGCAATCTTCATAGGACTCCTTACGGAGTTTCCAATATGGACTCAATGGGCATATCCATTAGCACCTATGCAGCATCTGATGTCCAATGTCCCAGCTTCTGGCCCAATATGCCTTGACAAAAAACCCAAAGCACAGAGTCCATGTACATTTTCACTATTTATACAGGATATGTCTTGTATGCACAATGCATGTGCACTATCAGCTGGTATGGCACATGTAGCTTAAAAACGTAGTAGCTATGAAATTAAACCATGTGGTATCTTCTGTTTCAGTTTATGGCGTTAATTTAGTTTCATATTCATGTCTGTTGTGCATAGAACGTAGTACCATACAGCACAGGAACAGGCCCTTCAGCCCACAAAGACTGTGCTGAACATGATGCTGAACTAATACCTTGCTAAACTAATTTCATCTGCCTGCACATGATCCATGCCCCTCCATTCCCTGCCTATCCACATGGATATTTAAAAGCCTCTTAAACACCATATCGTATCTGGCTCCATCCTGCTGTATACTTTGACAGCCTTCTTCACAGTCCATAACCCCAGCAATAGAGTCATAGAATCATATAGCATGAAGCAGACCCTTTGGCCCAATTTGCCTATGCCAGCCAGGATGCCCATCTACCCTAGTCCCACCTGCCCACATTTAGCCCATATCCCTCTAATCCTTTCCTATCCAGGTATCTGTCCAAGTGACTTTTAACTGTTGTTATAGTACTTGCCTCAACTGCCTCCTGTGGCAGCGCATTCCATATGCCCACCACCCTCTGTGAGAAAAAGTTGCCCCTCAGGTTCCTATTAAATCTTTCCCCCCTCACCTTAAACTTTCCCCTCTCAGCAATCTTGTTGTTGACGAACATATTTTTTACACATCTCACTCTGACTGGCACCATGGGAAGGATGATGGCATAAACAACATATACACATGCTGACTATACAGCCCAGCCCTCTTGTCCTGATGATTAGACGCTATGCATGGGGATTCCATCATTTACCATCAATTGATATCAATCAATTAGATCAATATCGTATATATCAATCCAAATATAGGATTTCATAAGATCATAAGTGATAGGAGCAGAATTAGGTCATTCGGTCCATCAAGTCTACTCTGCCATTCAATCATGGCTGATGTATCTCTCCCTCCTAACCCCATTCTCCTGTCTTCTCCCCATAACATCTGACACCCATACAAATCAAGAATCTATCTATCTCTGCCTTAAATATATCCACTGACTTTGCCTCCATAGTCTTTTGCGGCAAAGAATTCCACAAATTCACCACCCAAAGAAATTCCTTCTCATCTCCTTCCTAAAAGAATGTTCTTTAATTCTGAGGCTATGAACTAAACTCTCCCACTAGTGGAATCATCCTCTCCACATCCACTCTATCCACGTCTTTCACTATTCTGTACATGTCAATGAGGTCCCTCCTCATTCTTCTAAACTCCAGCGAGTACACACCCAGTGCTGTCAAACGCTCGTCATATGTTAACCTACTAAAGTGGAAGAAGCTAATGTGGGCAGGGAAAATATACAAACTTAGCACAGAGTGAACCCGAGGTCAGGATTGAGCCCATGCAACTAGAGTTATGATGCAACATTATCTGACCCACTTTGCAGCACTTGTTGGTGAAAGTGAAGGGAAAGTGCTGCAGGTGTTCGTGCTTTGAACGAGTATGAAAAGTTTCTGGAGTCTTCAGGGATTGGTAATGAAGAGGCCTGGATTCTTTTATAACTATGGTATTCTATTACAACTGGTTGTTGCTAACCGTTAGATTCAATGGTAGACATTCCTCAGCAACTTCAGCATACAGGACATGAGAAGAGTTTCCACTGAGCAGAGAACCCTGCCAGTGTAAATACGCTCTTCTCAAGCTTACCCCCCAGTCTAGTTCAGTAAGAAACCACAGAGTCAAGCACTGGAACAACTAATCTTTATTTTTGGATTGAACAGCAAATTCCCTTATATGATACCTAAACCACCGTGGGTTCGATCCTTGCATCTGCCTGGCCAAGCCCTTCATCTCGATCTAAGAAGGAGCCACCTTTTACAGGTCCACGAACCTTGAGGGGCCGAACTACATAGGGGTGGTCCCTTTACAATCCAATCAAACATATTAATTACATCAGTACATTATTGACAGCTCCCCAAACTAATTATAGAGGCTCCTATACATTGTTTCTAGGAGAAGCTTCTGGAAGGAAGCTAACTTAACTAAATAATGCAACATTTACCCTGGAACTCAAACAAACCTGCCAGGGCTTAACACTTTGGCCAATCAACAAACAGCAGGGTAACTGACTCGCAACATTATTTACACTATTTACAATGCTTTTGCAGTAATCCAATCAACTTTATGCATATATAATACTTTGGAGGTCCTCTGCAAAAATCTAATTCATTCTGTCAATTGAAGAAATACTCATACATCTGCAACATTGATCTGGGACCTAGACTTACTGGCACCATTCAGCAGCTTGTCTTGTTATATACAGAAACACAGACTTGACCAAAATGGCCTTACAATGCATTAATCCTCTGCTAAATGTTGGTTCTGTTCCTGCTCCTGGTACTTCTTCTAACAACTCTTTTCTAGGTGGTTAGCATTGACTTCCTGAAGGGGAGCTTTGTCATTGCACTTCCCCATTCCTTATTCTTTTTATGCCATCTCTCACGTTCCCTGGATATTTGTTTATGTTCTACAATACCGGACATCTGCCAAGTTCTGTTCTTCCCTTGATGACCTCTAAACAATCCTTCCCATCTCTGGTTGTCTATCTGGGGATGAGAATAAAAGATATCAGGTTAATACTCAAATTCCAAATACTTTTAAGCCATATCCCATAAGCCATTTCCAAATACCAAATTTTAAAGTCCTTCCAATAAATTAATGTACAATTTGAGGGATCTAATTTAGAACTGGTCAATTTATTCCTAGTGGCTAAAATTGAGGTGCAAAGTAGGTGTCCCCCAACCACAGAGGAGTGTTCATTCCCCGGTTTCCATATTTAGTTATTTTCCTCAATGGTCTCTAGAGGTGGTCTATATTTCTTCAAGTTCCTGAGACATCGTTCTTCCTTTTTCACTGGTTTCACAGTTGGGCACTAGGGTATGTGTAAGGTATATAGATCTTCATTTCCTTTTTGATGTTAAATTTGCAGGAGTAGGAATACCACTGTGAGGAGCAGCCTTCTTTGTCTGTTGGCCTTTCCCGGATTGTAAACGTTAAAGGGACAGGACAGTATCACTTCTTCTCTGTCTCTGGGGAGCTACTTGGACGGAAATGATGGTTACACATCCTACCTGAGCTGTGTCTTCTGCCCGTTCTTGAGGGTCCACATGCCCTTCATTTACCTCACTCCCCAGATAATGGTGTGTTATAGGCAACACTGTCCTGAAGGCACAATAACTCAACAAAAAGTTATTAAACAAGTTTACAATTGCTCCTATTCCTCACTCCTACACCTCCTGTGCAATAGATTCCTTCTCTTCCTTCCCTGGTACCAATCTGAGTTCCTTTGAGTTATTTTTCTTTTTCTTTTGACACCAGCTACTTTGTCTCTTTTCTTAGTTTCTATATTATTTTTTATGCTCCTTTCTATCGTTGGGCTTTTCATGATCCCAATCAGATACAATTAAGGCAGTATCTTGGAATTGCTAACTCTTCTTTATAACTTCCTTCCAGGTATTTGTAAGGGTTTTTTCTCGTCCTGATTTTGAATAGTTGTTTTTATTATTTCCCCTGGACCATCTCAGTGTTATGAGGAGGGTATGTTCTATTCCCTCAGATTTCATTTCTGGATTCTGAGGCAAGGGTCAGGTTACTCCGGCCACACTCTGGACTGGCTGGCGGATCAGGACTACAGAAATGGATTTGATTGCGAGAAAGGTGTTTGGTTTCCCACCCCCTGATCCTCTGGCCAGCGTCCTCTCCTTTGACCTTCAGGGTCCCAAGTATCCCTATAGCCCCTAGGGATCCACAGACTTCTTGGACCTCGTGACCCTCTCCTTCAACCCCTTCCTCCTCTTCGCTCTCTCATGGGGCAAGCTTTGCTCCAATGCCCCATCTCTCCACAGACATAACACTGATCTGGTTTAACTGTTCTGTAACTTCTCCAATGGAACGGAGGGAAAACAGGGTCCCAAACAGGCATGTTCCTAAGACAGTCGGGTGGGATCCAAGCCTCAAACTCTTCTTCTTCTTTTGATTTAACTTCCAATTTTTGTATCAATTCCACTGGTCCCTGGAAGGAATTGGTAAAGGCAGTAAAAACAGCCTTTTCTCTGTCACCCTCTTTTGACAACCACCTCACTAAGGCTTCATATGTAGGGTACCCTGAAGTTGTCAAGAATTTAGCATATTCCTTAGGGGTGATCAATCGTTGCACTGCCTCCCATAAGCTTCGAGATTCAGGGTACTGTCCATACTGGTTGAGTTTCAAATATTCCCCAAATTAAGTAGATAAATCTTTTCCGTCTGGGTTTTTATTCATCTTTGTTGTTGAACTGGGCTTTGCTGGAGTGTAGCCCGGGGATGGTTTGCACCTACTGCATTTTCCAAATCAGAAGTAGGAGTAGGCACTTTCCTAACAGGGAATTGCCCACGGGGAATTCGTTCTGCTTCCATGATATTGGCGATATCAGGATCGGCTGTCTTATAGCCCGCTATTGTCTCACCCTCAGAAGCACTGCTTCATTCGCTAAAGGGATCCCTATATTTTGTAAGTGATTTCTTAACTTCTCCTGCTGTCTGTTTAATTTGTTCTGGCACCGGCTTACAAGGAACCTTCATTCTAGCTTCTTGAACCACTACGTTATCCTTTGCCAGTGAAGCAATCGGGGCCAGAGAATCCTTTTCCAATGTCTCCGTTACAGGTTTAAATTTAGTGGATAAAGTCAAAGATGCCGTTGGCTCCATTCGAGTGCCCTGCTCACAAGCTGCACAAGGTACCTTAGGACTAGAAACGTGAGAGGGCTGAGAGGAAGGCTGTGTCTCTATACCAAAAAAGTCTACTGGGCTTCCTTCCCTTCAAGGTCTATGCTAACCACCGCGCTCTTGACGACAGATGGCGCAATGGGCTAAGTGTTCGGCTGGCAACCGGAAGGTAGCCGGTTCGAATCCCGCTTGGAGTGCATACTGTTGTTGTGTCCTTGGGCAAGACACTTCACCCACCTTTGCCTGCGTGTGAATGTGTGTGAATGTGTGTGAGTGATTGGTGGTGGTCTGAGGGGCCGTAGGCGCAGATTAGCAGCCACGCTTCCGTCAGTCTGCCCCAGGGCAGCTGTGGCTACAGAAGTAGCTCACCACCACCGAGTGTGACTGAGGAGTGAATGAATAATGCGATGTAAAGCGCCTTGAGTATTAGAAAGGCGCTATATAAATCCAATCCATTATTATTATTATTATTAAATGTAATTGTCATCAGGGCCACTTCACCTTTAAGAGTTACTGGGGTCAACTCCCCTTTAAGAGTCTCCGCTCTTCCCTGCTCCTGCTTTTGATCCTTAATATCTTTCTCTTTCTTTTCAGAAATACCCAGAGAAGGACCAGCTCCCACTTCCTCCAGCTCTATCCCCAGCCTTGAGGCTGCCTTCCTCCAATTTGTTAGCCTAACAACTTCTTTGTTCACTTTCCTCTCCGTATAAAACATTCTCCATACTTCTACAAGTTCATTTCCTTCTTCGCTATCCCCACACTGCCAGATAATTTTCTCTATGTACCTTATCCCTGTTACTGAATTCAGGTCCCCCATCAGCCATAATTCACTTCCTAACTCTATATTTAACTTTCCCGAAAAATTTCGTATCCTTTCGGCTTTCAGAGGTAATTCACTGCATATTATTTGTAATGGGCTTCCAGAAATGGTAGTCATATCCTTCTCCAGGCTATTCCCCATGTCTTTGCACAATAGAAACAATACAGACAGGTTTCTGAGTCACTCACGCCTCTTCAATAATTCACCACTCCCTTTCAGTCTCCGAGGCTACCAAGATCGCTCCAAAACGATAGCCAATGTCTCCGAAGCGCTAAGTCTCACACCTTTCTCAAACAATTGCACAGTCAATCTTTCCAATCTACTATTCAGTCGCTATTCAATCATTCTATTCAATCGCTCTGTTCAATCGCTCTGTTCAATCGCTCTATTCAATTGCTCTCTTATCAATTTTGTTTCATTCACAACCACTGATCGAACTCCCAACCTGTAAAAAAACTCTGGAAGAATCCTGTCTCCCAGATTAAGATGCTTAATATTCAAATATACTTTTTAGCAGCAATCTTTCCCACTCAAAACACTTCAATTTAACTTGGACAAATTAACCCAAACCAAGCAAGTAAAACTATACCCAAGCAAGAAACTATACCACCTATTGCAAGTAAACAGAAACACACTCCAATATAAACCACAAGCATTCACTTATTATCACCAGTAAATCATACACTATTTTAATTCCTCCTCGTGGTGTGCTCAGTCAACGGAGCAATCCTTTCGCCGAAGAAATCGATCAGAAGGATACGAACCCCAATCGAACAACCACGGACTCCAATAATAATACGATCCCAACCAAACCAAATTCTTATATATTTACTTTAACCGACTTTTACCCCAGTCTTCTAATATTCAAAATCCTTAAGCAATACACAATCATTGATTTGGGATCTAGACTTACTGGCACCATTCAGCAGCTTGTCTTGTTATACACAGAAACACAGACTTGACAAAAATGGCCTTACAATGCATGAATCCTCTGCTAAATTTTGGTTCTGTTCCTGCTCCTTTTTGGCCAGGATTTACATTAGCAGAGTGGAGGGAAGGAATGGGGGATGGGCCTCAACAGGAGGCTCTCTTTCTAAAGAATGTTATGAATTGAGTTGTGGAACAGAGGGAAGAACAGAAGGAGGAGGTAGGGAGATGCCAACATCCACAGTCATTCCTTGCCAAACAAGGAATGGCTATTAAGTCACAGAGTCATAGTTATACACAACAGAAATGGTCCAACTCATCCATGCTGCCAAGTTGCCTGACCCACTGAGTTACTACAGCACTTTGTGTCTTTTTTTTATAAACCAGCATCTCAGTTCTTTGCTTCCATCTAGTTTTCCACCTGATATAGTCCCATTTGCCTGCATTTGGCCCAAATCCCTCTGAACCTGGTGATTTCACTAAACAACATCCCATTTCCCCATTTCACTGAAATTCCCAATGTATGAATTAACTAATCATTCTAGAGGATCAGCTTGGTGCCTGTTTTCCTGAGAGATTTAGCTTGTTTTGATGCTTCTGTGCAACAATTCCACTGTGATTGTGGCATACCTGATAGATACATAGATACATAGAAAATAGGTGCAGGAGTAGGCCATTCGGCCCTTCGAGCCTGCACCGCCATTCAATATGATCATGGCTGATCATCCAACTCAGTATCCCGTACCTGCCTTCTCTCCATACCCCCTGATCCCTTTAGCCACAAGGGCCACATCTAACTCCCTCTTAAATATAGCCAATGAACTGGCCTCAACTATCCTCTGTGGCAGAGAGTTCCAGAGATTCACCACTCTCTGTGTGAAAACGTTTTTTCTCATCTCGGTCTTAAAGGATTTCCCCCTTATCCTTAAGCTGTGACCCCTTGTCCTGGACTTCCCCAACATCAGGAACAATCTTCCTGCATCTAGCCTGTCCAACCCCATAAGAATTTTGTAAGTTTCTATAAGATCCCCTCTCAATCTCCTAAATTCTAGCGAGTATAAGCCGAGTCTATCCAGTCTTTCTTCATATGAAAGTCCTGACATCACAGGAATCAGTCTGGTGAACCTTCTCTGCACACCCTCTATGGCTATAATGTCCTTCCTCAGATTTGGAGACCAAAACTGTACGCAATACTCCAGGTGTGGTCTCACCAAGACCCTGTACAACTGCAGTAGAATCTCCCTGCTCCTGTACTCAAATCCTTTTGCTATGAAAGCTAACATACCATTCGCTTTCTTCACTGCCTGCTGCACCTGCATGCCTACTTTCAATGACTGGTGTACCATGACACCCAGGTCTCGCTGCATCTCCCCTTTTCCTAATCGGCCACCATTTAGATAATAGTCTGCTTTCCTGTTTTTGCCACCAAAGTGGATAACCTCTGCCAAACATTTGCCCACTCACCCAGCCTATCCAAGTCACCTTGCAGTCTCCTAGCATCCTCCTCACAGCTAACACTGCCCCCCAGCTTAGTTTCATCCGCAAACTTGGAGATGTTGCCTTCAATTCCCTCATCCAGCTCATTAATATAAATTGTAAATAGCTGGGGTCCCAGCACTGAGCCTTGCGGTACCCCACTAGTCACTGCCTGCCATTGTGAAAAGGACCCGTTTACTCCTACTCTTTGCTTCCTGTTTGCCAGCCAGTTCTCTATCCACATCAATACTGAACCCCCAATACCGTGTGCTTTAAGTTTGTATATTAATCTCTTATGTGGGACCTTGTCGAAAGCCTTCTGAAAGTCCAGATACAACACATCCATTGGTTCTCCCCTATCCACTCTACTAGTTACATCCTCGAAAAATTCTATAAGATTCGTCAGACATGATTTACCTTTCGTAAATCCATGCTGACTTTGTCCAATGATTTCTCCACTTTCCAAATGTGCTGCTATCCCATCTTTAATAACTGACTCTAGCAGTTTCCCCACTACCGATGTTAGACTAACTGGTCTGTAATTCCCCTTTTTCTCTCTCCCTCCCTTCTTAAAAAGTGGGGTTACATTACAGTTACAGCTACCCTCCAATCCTCAGGAACTACTCCAGAATCTAAAGAGTTTTGAAAAATTATCACTAATGCATCCACTATTTCTGGAGCTGATGGAAGGTTGCTAACTTGTAGTGAAAGAGGAAGCAATTTATCTGGAGCAGCTCTGCGTCAAGAAGGCCCAACTTAAAAGTGCATCTATTACCATCAGTGTTATTAGTCTGGTTGGCTTGCTCAGTGGTAAAGGCAATGTGAGGGGACTTGACAGATGTCAGGATGGGAGGAAGAATCATGTCTTTCTGAGAGGAAACTGGGCTCTTACTATTCGCCAAGGCACTGTGGCTCAGTGGTAAAGCTGCTGACTTACAGCGCGGACTTACAGCGCTGACTTACAGAGAGCCAGGTAGAGACCACGGTGCTGTCTATATGGAGTTTGTACATTCTCCCTGTCATCATGTGGGTTTCTTTGGGTGCTCCAGTTTCTGCACACAAAATTATTATTGCCCAATTTAAATCACCATTCACCCTTTCCAAACTCAGCCAAAAAAGATATTGATTAGACTCTTAATCATGCTACTGTTACAGTCACTGTTATTCTGTTAATGAGGTTATAAATTTGCTCTCTGGTATGTTTTATCAGAAGGTAAAATAACTTCCATCACCATTTTAGTCACTAAAGAAGCAGAACTGGCTTTACTATCTCTGTCCTCCCTCCTCTTTCTTGATCTCTCTGTCTCCAACCCAGGGGACAGACTATTATTTGCATTCCCTGCCCAGGTTAAGCACATCGTAATTGCCTCAAAAAAAGATACACAATGCTGGAGTAACGCAGTAATCCGAGCAGCATATCAGGAGCACATGGATAGGTGAAATTTGCGGTCATGATCCTACTTCAGACTGATCATCGTTACACACCCATGTTACACATCCAGGTATGATGCCTGACCTGTTGCGATATTCCAGTACGTTGTGTCTTTTTTGTAAACCAGCATCAGCAGTTCCTTGTTTATTCATAATTGCTGCATCTATTTGCCACTCCCATCCAATTTAGACCAGTTGAGCATATTTTTCTTGCTTTGTCTTATACACAATGGATATCCTTAATCCATCCGCTTTCTAAAGGGGCAAGTTTCCACTTTGGCAACGATCAGCAGATCCGCTGCAGATTGCACCTGATATTAATTCTCTTTTGTGCTAACTTTGATTTACACTGAAACTTCCAATTAATTCTCCCTGGGTTGGAGATGGGGTTGAAATTAGGTATTGGGTTGAGAATGGTTGCTCTGGTTTGTTTTGAGCAAGGCTATATAAACTGACGCAGAAAATCATGAAAATTTGAATAGTACTGATTGCACTTTTTGCTCAACATTTTGTAAATTCAGACATTGATTTCAACATTTATTCTGCAGGAGCAGAAATACAGGTTTAACAACAGGTGTAGAACTTAATTTGTTTCATTGTCCTGGCACTTGCTCATTGCAGCCAGGAACTTGATGAAGAATGTGCAAGGGCCAGACTTTGGACTTTTTGTTTCTTGTCTAATTAAGTCTGTAGCTTAATTTAGTCTGTTGCTTAATTCCTGCCCCATTCATTTTAATTTCTCCAAAGCTCTATGAACTTGGTGTTAATTCACTTTGCTCTTCCCATATTTCCCATTGCTGTTTGCTCAGAAGAGCACAGAAGCTGACCCAAGTAGTTGACCCAGTGGTGCAGCTGGTAGAGCTGCTGCCTCATTGCACCAGAGATCTGGGTTTGATTCTGATCTTGGGTGCTGTCTGTGTGGGGTTTCAAAGGTCTTTTATTGTCACATGTACCAATTAAGGTACAGTGATATTTAAATTACCATAGAGCCATAAAAAAAAGCAACAAGACACTCAACTGCATAAAAGTTAACATAAACATCCACCACACTGTGATGGAAGGCAATAAAGTAGTATCTTCTTCCCTCTTTATTCTCCCGCAGTCTGGGCAGTCGAACCATCCATCAGGGCAATCAAAGTTCCCACAGCCGGTGATCGAAGCCCCCCGCGTCGGGGCGATCGAAGCTGCCACTTCGGAGTGGTTGAAGCCCCCGCATTGGGGAGGTCAAAGCTCCTGCGGCTTGGAGCTCCCTAAGTCGGTCTCTAACCAGGGACCACGAGCTCCACAATGTTAAAGTCCGCAGGCTCCCGCGGTTGGAGCTCCCAAAGTCGGTCTCCAGCAGAGACCGTCAACTCCATGATGTTAGGTCGCAATGCGGACGGAGATACGATACGGAATAAAATTGCATCTCCATCGAGGATAGGGATTTAAAATGTTTCCCCCAACCCCACCCCCACATAAAACAAACTAAAGAACACTAAAACATATATTTAACACATACTTTTACTTTGCAACTCATTGATACATCAACAACATAAACTGTGAGTGGCACAATTTAGCTGGTTGTGCCAAAGATCTGGGTTTAATCCTGACCTCAGGTGCTGTCTGTGTAGAGTTTGTATGTTCTCCCTGCATCTGCATGGATTTCTTCCAGGTGCCCCGGTTTCCTCCAACATCCCAAAGACGTGCAGTTAATATGCCTCTGTAAATTCACCCTCGTGTGTAAGGAGTGGATGTGTAAATGGGTTAACATAGAACGTGTGAATAGGTGATCAACAGTTGGCATAGACTCGGTGGGCCGACGGACCTGTTTCCATGCTGAATCGTTAAATTAAATTAAACTCTATGAAACAGAGTGATAAGAGGCATTAGGGATGATTTCAACTCCTGCACACCAGACCTAATGATGATCTTTACTTCGGTCTGATCCCCTATAGCTGGAAATTGAAGCATCACTCTGGCTGCGAAGAGGGACAAACATGGTGTGAAGTTCACATGCCAGAAAAAAAGGCTGAATAAAAAAGGTAAGAGTTATCTACTTGCCTCAAATCTCCAGGCAGATTTCAGGCAAGCAGAATAAATGCACAGCATGATGAGCAGACTAGTAGTGAAGATAGATACCACTTAGATCTTGTGATTTATTCTGAGTGCACTGCTGTCACACTTGCATTATAATTAGACTCTGCTTCAAATTTGAAGAGAATAGTTCAGATTTTAAGCAAGTATATAGTGACTGCTTGCTACAGTGCAGCAGAGATTTATGCACCACTTTTCCTTTTCCCAAAGTGCTGAAGTGTACACATTGTGGGGGTCTCTTATTACAGCCTGCGCCATTCATTCAATGTTCTTAATTGAACGCAGGTTCTGTGATGGGTTGGGCACAGAGGGATGATAAAAGGCAAAAAGCTGACAAGTTGGAGACAAGTTTCCACTTGTACCGGGAGGCACAGATCTAACACCCTTGTGTTAGATTCAGCTCAGACAGGTTTTGCTGGGGTGGTGTCAGTTGAAGTTGACCTTGCTGAAAACTCTGAGTGTGTAATCATTTCACTGGTTACAAATAGTTTAGATTTCTCTTCTCTGCATGCGACACTCTGCCTAATTTCATTACAAGGTTTCACTCTAATTAAAAGCCTTCCCCAAATAGTCACTCTTGGTCACTTGAATCCCAAGCCTGTACCCGCAATTTGTTATAATGGAACCAAATGCTCGGGGAATACAGAAACACGGAATTGATTGAAGACTTAAACGGTGCAATTGTCATTTAAGGGAACAACAAAGGAATGATTTGTGACATTCATGACTAATACAGTGTGGGCCAAATCAGCTTGTGGCTTCAAAATCTGGGGCTTTGTATCACTGTGACTAGTGCAGTGAAGTGCCGAATCAGAACAAAGCCCATCAGTCATTATTAAAGTGCAGGAAAGAATGGTTGCACTGTGGAATCTGTATTCCACACAGTTCAAAAAAAGCCACTGTGTAGATCTCAGTGGGTTAAGGTGCTGGAGCGCTATTCCCATCCCCCGTTGCAACAGCTGTTCGTGAAGACCTGTTACAGATGCGTAGGGTCCAGCAAAGCCTCAGCAACACTCCGGAAAACGGCTGAAAAGTTTTAGAAAGCAACTGTGTACTAATCAGATGAAAGCAAAGTGTTACTAATTTCAACACATTGTATAGTATGGAGGAGGAGCTTCGTTCCTTTCAACACAGAGGTTCTGCTCTGCGTGAAACAGACTTAAGAAACGATCTCTCTCTCTCTCTCTCTCTCTCTCTATCTCTCTCTTGTTTCTACAAAGCTTGAAACGGGGCCAGCAAATTAAGAGTAAAGTGGATAATATTTGTCTTTGAGGAGTGTTGCAAGATTCCGAACAAGTGGAACAAGACTGGCGTTAATGCAAGATTTTGAATTTCAAAAGTTGTTCAGCTAAGACAAAAAGTCTCCAGAGCATGGAATGAGGGGGTCTGTTGCTACGTGCGTGGTATTCCCAGAGTTCCTTAGACGAATTTAGAGCAACTTGCAGGCTTTTCAGCTGCTGAATTTTGCTGAAAGGAAGAGACAACCCAGTCAAGAAAAGTAAGACTTTAAAACGCTCAAAGGCAGAGGAGAGAAGAAAACAGACAAAGCAATTTATTACTTACCAGCCAGTCTCTAATTCACTAACTGACTTCTGGTCATCTGGAGGTAACTTACTTAAATGGGTGGTGTGGTGGCAGGGTGGTCTCTATGCAAGATGAGATCACCCCGGTGAAGAAATGTAATGTTTCTTTTCTGTTGTAAAAGTGATCAGCAGAAATGCTGCCTGCAGGAGTCACTGCGTGTCTGGCTAGTACACCAGACTTGGACTTGCTTGTTTAATTTATATTACAGTTTATCGTATCACTCGGAAAAACACAGCAGAGTTTTTTCTTCATCATCTATGTGTGTGCAACCTTTTCCACGGGGACCCACTTTAAGTGGGTTGATTCATATTTAAAGCAACAGGAGGCAGCGTTGAAGTGACATTTGGTTTACGAGGCTCGGATTATGAACCTTTCTCCTGTTACACCGTGTGCCCAGTGATTGCATCAACAAGTTTGCATGTAAAGAATGAACAACCCCCCAACTTCTTCTAATAATGGGATTGCTATTCCTGATTTGCACAGAGCTAAACTATGACTATATTTATCTAGAGGCAGACAGTCTGTGGCAGAGGATATATCGGACCGTTTAAAATAGATACTGAACTCTTGGTTTCAATTCAAGCTGGTTCCAACCGAGAGCTGAATTATGCTGTTGAAATTGCATTTGAGAAATAGTTTTGCAGGTGCTCATTTATGTGCAGCTCAAGAGCGTTTGCCTCTGAAGAGCCAGTGTATACCAATGTCCTGAAGGCAAAAGCAAGGATAATTGGTGAGTGTTCGGCATACATAGTGAAATATCACGGATCAAAATGGAGGAAGCCTCTGGAAATCACTATTCGAATGGAGATGATGCTGGAAGACCTGAATCCATGGAGTTACCCATTACTGAGCCTGACCTGCACCGAATGTACCTGTCTTGTTTACCTGACCGCTACATGAAGGCAAAAATGAGCTTGGCAGCCTACCTCATTGATTGGGCCATTGCATTACTTTGCAAGGTAAGAGTTTCACCACAATGTAGAATGAGCTAAGATGCTTTACTGTGAATTATGCACCCTTGCTATGGTAAACAATATAGTATACCATGCAGAAATATCAGACCCTGGGCATGACTTTCACAGTGGATGGTACTAGAACCGAGTACAAGAACATGGTTCCTGAGGATTTACTGCAAGTTTGCTAGGACCTGAGGTACTGGGTTATAGGGAGGTTAGATAGGCTAGGGCTCTATTGTTTGGAGCATAGGAGATTGAGGGGTGATCTTACAGATGTGTTTGAAATCATGAAGGTCATAGATAGAGTGAATGCACAGTCTGTTCCCCAGGGTTGGGGAATGACGAACTAGAAGGCGTAGGCTTAAGTTGAGAGGGGAAAGATTTAGTAGGAACCTGAGAGTTCGTAACTATATGAAGTTAACTGCCAGATGAAATGGTTGAGGCAGGTACAATAACAATATTTAAGGGATATTTGGGCATGGATAGGCAAGATTTAAAGGGATATGGGTCAAATGCAGGCAAATAGGACTACCATAGACTAGTATCTTGGTCTGCATGGACAAATTGGATGACGGGGCCTGTTTCTGTGCTGTACAATAATTTTATGACTGATGTGCAGTATCTTTCATAATCATTTTGTTATGCTTCAAAACGAAGAAAATATTTTTGAATTGATGGCTATTGAAATTTAGGAAAATTTGCAGCAAATTTGCATTTATCTCGGTACCAGAAATAACTTTGAAGTAATTTACATTTGGCAGAGAAGGAGGCCATTTGGCCCATCGAGTTCATGCTAGCTTAGTACAATCCTACCGATCATGTTCCTCCATTTATTTCTTTTAACCTATTCCTGCCCATCAACGTTATCTTGATTTTCCTGCCTCCCACCTACACGGGGTAATTTACAGCACCCAATTAGCCAACAATCTTTGGGATATGGAAGAAAACAGGAGCAGTCTTGGGAAATACACAGATACAGGAATGATATGCAAACTCCACAGAGACGGCACCGAAGATCTCGATTAAACTCGAAACCTGGAACTGTGACGCAGCAGCAACACTACCTGCAGTGTCAGATCACCATAGACACAAAATGCTGGAATAATTCAGTGGGACAGATAGCATCTCTGGAGAGAAAGAATGGGTGATGTTTCAGGTTGAGACCCTTCTTCAGACTTCTGCAGTGTCAGATTACCAGTTTACTGTGGCAGGGAATTCCCTTATGGAATTCCCTGCCACAGAGGGCAGTGGAGGCCAAGTCACTGGATGGATTTAAGAGAGAGTTAGATAGAGCTCTAGGGGCTAGTGGAGTCAAGGGATTATGGGGAGAAGGCAGGCACGGGTTATTGATAGGGGACGATCAGCCATGATCACAATGAATGGTGGTGCTGGCTTGAAGGGCCGAATGGCCGCCTCCTGCACCTATTTTCTATGTTTCTATGTTACTTAATACTAGCCGATTGAGTGATAACAATTAACCAGGATACTGGGGACACACTTGCTGTTCTTCTCCGATGAATTCTTTGGGATCTTTTATATTCATCTTAGAGGGCTGTCAGGACCCTTAACTCTATTAATCCAAAAGCAATATATTTGGAAAGGATGAGATATGAATCTGGAAAATTTGCGTTTTAATTAATCTCTCAGCAGCCATATTCAGAAGAAGGGGTTAAATCAAATGAACTTCAGCTTTGGTTAGTTGCAGTATATACTTACATTTTGTGAATAATAGAATTTGGTTTCTTATTATATGTAGAGGAGAACTGAGGCATTGCGGTGCATAGAAGTTTGAGTATAGAAGTGGGAGGTCATCTTGCAGTTATGTAAGACGTTGGTGAGGCTGCATTTAGAGTATTGTGTTCAGTTCCATGTTATAGGAAAGATGTTGTTAGAAAGGGTGCAGAGAAGATTTACAAGAATGTTGTCAGAACTCGAGGGTCTGAACTATAGGGAGAGGTTGAACAGGCTGGGACTCCATTCCCTGAAGCACAGGAGGATGAGGGGTGATCTTATAAAGGTGCATAAAATCATGAGAGAACTAGATTGGGTGGATACGCAGTCTCTTGCCCAGAGTGGGGGAATCAAGAACCAGAGGGCTTAGGTTTGAGGTGAAGGGGAACATATTTTATAGGAATCTGAGGGGTAACTTTTTCCGCAAAAGGTGGTGGGTGTATGGAATGAACTGCCAGGGAAAGTAGTTATGGCAGGGACTATCGCAACGTTTAAGAAGCAATTAGGTTTAGAGGGATATGGGCTAAACGTAGGCAAGTGGAACTAGTGTAGATGGGACATGTTTGTTTGGTGTGGGCAGGTATAGCCAAAGGGGCTATTTCCACACTATATAACTCTATGACCCCATGTGTATTCTGGAAAAAAAAGTATATTTCACTGAATAATAATGCTGTGAAACAAACTCTTCTAGTTCCTGTGTTTTCTCCCATTGTTGAAAATAGGTTCAGTGTTTGTTTCTTATCATGTTCCTTTTGGCACATAACATAACACAGTAGCATCAAAGTCAATAAAGAACCCAAGGCCGTTGTTGAATCAGTATAGTTCAGATTTATAAAGAGCAAATCAGTTTGGACTCCAGATGGCACTTGGCTGTGCCATGTGGCAGGGTCAATGTCATAGAGTTTAGCTCATAACCATAAGCCCTGCTGCATCTTTAACAAATTAGTGGCTCCTCAGTATGAATAAAAGCAATTGATACTAGATTGAGTGTTATAGCACATGAAGATCTTAGTTTTGCTTCATGGTCTGTGAAGTTAACTGAACTTGCTTGAGATTTTAAAGATAGATTTACTATTGCCCTTTGTGTTCCTGACCTTGTTCATCAGCCAAGGTTCCTAATATATAAGGACCTCGAGAGATTAATTAGTTTAGTTTAGAGATACAGCATGGAAACAGGCCCTTCGGCCCACGGAGTCCACGCCAATGATCACATGTACACTAGTTCTATGTTATCCCAGTTTCACGATCTACTCACCAGGGACAATTTACAGAAGCCAATTAACCTACAAACCTGCATGTCTTTGGAATGTGGGAGGAAACCGGAGCACCCAGAGAAAACCTACGCAGCCACAGGGAGATTGTATAAACTCTGTACGGACAGCACCCATAGTCAGGATTGAACCCAGTTTCTGGCGCTGTAAAACAGCAACTCTACCGCTGTGCCACCGTTTAAATCCATCTGTGTTGTGAAACATTCACAGTTGAGTAGGCTATTAGTAATTCCTGTCTAAATTCATACATGAAGATAAAGATATTCTATAGTGGCACCTCTACTAGCTATGCTGGTGCCTCATAGTTCCAGTAACCTGGGTTCAATTCCGACCACTGGTGCTATCTGTGTAGAGTTTGCATGTTCTCTCCGCATGGGTTTCTTTAGATACATAGAAAATAGGTGCAGGAGTAGGCCATTCGGCCCTTCGAGCCTGCACCGCCATTCAATATGATCATGGCTGATCATCCAACTCGGTATCCCGTACCTGCCTTCTCTCCATACCCCCTGATCCCTTTAGCCACAAGGGCCACATCTAACTCCCTCTTAAATATAGCCAATGAACTGGCCTCAACTACCCTCTGTGGCAGAGAGTTCCAGAGATTCACAACTCTCTGTGTGAAAAAGTTTTTCCTCATCTCGGTCTTAAAGGATTTCCCCCTTATCCTTAAGCTGTGACCCCTTGTCCTGGACTTCCCCAACATCGGGAACAATCTTCCTGCATCTAGCCTGTCCAACCCCATAAGAATTTTGTACGTTTCTATAAGATCCCCTCTCAATCTCCTAAATTCTAGCGAGTATAAGCCAAGTCTATCCAGTCTTTCTTCATATGAAAGTCCTGACATCCCAGGAATCAGTCTGGTGAACCTTCTTTGCACTCCCTCTATTCCATTACATTTCATTGCCTCCAGATAAATATAAAGGATCCCAGTGAATAAATTAAAAAGGACCAGGGAGATATGGTTTACTTCTACATTCCAAAGATGTTCAGGTTGGTAGATTGATCGGCAAGTGTAAATTACCCTCGGTATAGGTAGGTGATAAAATCTAGTGGGTAGTTGACAGGGAATGTGAGGGGGAAAAAATTACTATCAATGAATGCTTAATGGTTGGCCCTAGACTTGATGGACACAGAGCCTGTTTCCCTGCTAATGACTCTGGGAGATGGAGTGCCCAAATTATAATTTTAACAATCTAGGAAGTTCTGTGATCAAACATTCCTATCAACAGTGCAGCAGCCAAAGCTCATTGTACAAATTATGCTTCACATGCTCATTTATTTTATGCACAATGAATGTTCTCTTCACTCATTTGTGAGATGCGGGCACTGTCAGCAAGGATGCATGTGTTGCCCATTATTTAATTGTTGATAATAGTTTGCTGTGACAGAGCCATTTCTAGATAATTCGGAGGACAGTTAAGAGAAAATCATCCTCGTTTGGGACAAGGCAAAAGATGACAATTTTCCTTCTGCAAATGATATGTGGAGTATTGTGTATAACATTGGTCTCTTTTTGAATAGAAGAATGTAAATACATAGGGACAAGTTCAGGGCTGGTTTACTAAACTGATACCTGGAATGGATAAACTGTCGAATGAGGAGAGGATGGACAAGGTCAGTTTGGTATTGGTGTTGGTTTATTATTGTCAAGTGTACTGGGGTACAGTGAAAATCATTATTTGCATGCTTGATATGCACTCGGACCCCTGGAGTGTAAGTCTAATATTATTGCTCTCCCATCATATCCTCTTACACTGAAGGTACACTGTGTAATCCTACCATATCAACAAGGGCATATATTGTGCATAATGAATGAGGAAAGAAGTGACCACTGATCTCCTTATCCTCCTACAAATGTTTTAACTAGTATGAAAGTCCAATCTTGCAATAACACATCCACGTAATGCCATTTACACAGATGCATATTAAATTGACAGGCCTCTAACAACATTATAATATTCTTTGCAGTTTAAGTATGCTAGATTTCCAACCTTACCACCTGCATGGAAGATTTTCTGCTTTTTATGATGGCATGGCTAATCATTCATAGATTTCATTATATTTATTTTAACGTGATGAAAATAAGGCAGGAACTACAAAGGTATGAGGAGTCCTCTCTGGCAGGCTGCTCTCCAGATAGTGTAGACAAAGATCTACTTCTAAACAAAATGTATTTAATGCACTTCACTATGTGAAAGGAGTTCTCAGTGACCTCGCGATTATTGGTTGGGGATGTTGGGCCATGTAGGGGAGGCACCAGGAGTGTCTAGTGGTAAGAAGGGTCAGCCAATGCTTGAGCCTTCGTGTTGGCACCGTACACCTAACCCAGCCTCAGCAAGTAGTAGGAGCGGACAATCTCGGAGAGGAGGCCACATTCAGTGTGATGCACGAGTCGGCCCCAATAGCTGGAAAAGTGGTATAAAATCATGAGATTATTAAGGGACAGAATGAGGCCATTTTGTCCATGATGAATCTTAAAAGAGCTATTTTGCCAGTCACATTTCCTTGCCTCTCCCAGGTCTGGGAAGATGAGGCAGTTTGAAGAGTTGCAGGGAAATCAAAGGCATTGAAAGGGCCTTCTAGAGACCCTGAGACAGGTGCATGGATAGGATAGGTTTAGAGGGATATGGGTCAAATGCAGACAGGTGGGACTAATCTTGATAAAGCATGGTTGGCGTGGGCTAGTTGGGCCAAAGGGACTATTTTCACCCTGTATGACTGATTTTGTGAAAATACAGATAACAGAGTCCAATCTATATACTTGTAAAGGAGCTCAGATGCCTGGGGTATTTGTCCTGGTGTAAAGACCATTCGAAAGTCTAAAGGTTCAGTGTAGGCAGGCCTTCCCACTGTAAATCCTCCAGCCGCTTGATTTCAACAGGTATGGAGGGTTAAAATTGAGACTGCAGTGTTTAAAATAAACTAGTGAGGTATATGAGCGGTAAGAAGTAACAAGAAGACTGCGATTCAGTGAAATCATTCTTATAAGTTGGGAAGAGGGAGATGATGCAATTATTGGAGAAAACAGTTAAAAGGTCTCTGGAAATGTTGAAAACTACACGATGGAAGGTATGCTATTACTAATGAAAAGTACCACCAAGTGCTTCCAACAAAATTAGAAGTTACAATTCTGTTGGTGCTTAAATCCAGTAAACTGGGTAAGAATGCACAAAAAATATATGTCCTTAAATGAAACCTCTGCGGACTTTCATCATAAATAACTTCACCTCTTTTTAAGCCTTCTTCTAACACCAAAAAGCAATCTGCGTGCAAAGGGTTACACAGCTCTGTGGAATGATAACAGCTTCAAGGTTTGAGTAGATATCTTGCCAAGGCTCAGTAATCATCACTCGGTAATCTATTAATACATTTTCCATAAGTGAAAACTAAACTTGAAAAATAGCTTGTGAGCTTGCTTTGTGGCCTTCACTGGCACTGATACTCTCTTTAACTCTTCAATTTACACTGATCTGTAAAATTGTAATGCATTGAGGCAGTACCATACAGGGGGACCAGGCAGTCTGAAGAAAGGTCCTAATCCAAAATATCACCCATCGGTGTCCTCCAGAGTTGCTGCCTGACATGCTGATTTCCTCCAGCACTGTGCGTCTTTTTATGTAAACCAGCATCAACCTAAAATAATTTGTCATATAGTCAGTCATGGAGAGATAAAGCACAGAAACGGGCCCTTCACTTGACCGAGTTCACACCTAAAGTCATAGTCATACAGGGTGGAAACAGGCCCTCAGTCCAACGTGCCAATGCTGACCAAGATGCCCCATCTGCAATAGTCCCACCTGCCCACATTGGGCCCATATCCCCATAAAACTTGCCTATCCATGTACCTGTCCAAATGTCTTTTAAATGTAGTTATAATAATAATAATAATAATAATAAATGTTATTTATGGGCGCCTTTCAAAAGTCTCAAGGACACCTTACAAAGTTTAACAAATAGTAGAAACATGTAAGCGGAATGAAATAAATAATAAAGACAACACGAGTACACAAATTAAAGAGGGAATTCAATCCAAAAACAAAAATCCCCTGGCAGCTTATTCCATATACTCGTTGACCCTCATGTTCCTAATATATCTTTCCTCTCTCATCTTAAGGTAACGTAACATACAATGATCTTATCCCAACCCACTTTATTTACTCCACATTTGCATCAAACCCCACCCCTTCAGATAGACACAAAATGCTGGAGCGGGTCATTGAAACATAGTAGTACTAGGCCCCCCTCGGTCATGACTGACCATGGGTGATGCATCCTAGTTTGTCAGATACAAGCCTGGACGATGTCATATGGAGGACAGGCTGTTGCCCATGCAGCACGTCCCCCCTCTCCACGTCGCTGATCGATCCAAAGGAACAGCAGGGCCGTTACAGTTTGGCACCAGTGCCGTTGCAGGAGCTGCCAGAGCGAGGTTGTAGACAACGAAGAACTGCCTAAAAGCCCTGTCCCACTGTACGAGTTTATTCTAGAGTTCTGCCCGAGTTTGCCCTGGTTCGAACTCGGAGATTTATGGTAATGGCAGCTCGTAAGTACTCGGGGCTCTCGTGGACATTTTACAACATGTTGAAAAATCTTCACGAGTCTTCCGAGCTTACCTGCCGTTAGCGAGTCTTTCCAAGTACCTGCCATTAGTGTTGTGAGCCGCTAAGAGACGTCCCCGAGCTCCGACGTACCCGCTACGCTCATTCTACGTGCTTACCATGAGTTTGATTTTTTTTTTAAACTCGGGAGAGCACTTGAATGAACACGTACAGTGGGACAGGGCCATTAGGGACTCCGATTCCGGATTTTCTTGAGGTTTACTCCTGGAGCCTTTTCCATGACTGGATATAGCCACAGTGGAGGTTTTGAATCAGAGTTATCCCTCTCCTAGATGGACTGCATTCCCAGGCTGACGAGCCCCATCTGCCCGAGACTCGTGGGGGCAGGAGCGTCTACCTTCCCATGCAGGTCTATAGCACCTGCCCACTGCATGAAACATAAATACATAGAAATTATGTGCAGGAGTAGGCCATTCGGCCCTTTGAGCCATTCAATATGATCATGGCTGATCATCCAAAATCAGTACCCCGTTCCTGCATTCTCCCCATAGTCCTTAGTCCTAAGAGCTATATCTCTCTCTCTTGAAAACATCCAGTGAATTGGCCTCCACGGCCTTCTGTGGCAGAGAATTCCACAGATTCACAGGTCAGGCTGCATCTCTGGAGAAAAGGAATAAGTGATGTTTTGGATTGAGACCCTTCTTCAGACCCACCCCTTTAGATTCTACCACTTACCTATACTTTGCGAATTAACTTCTAACCTGGGCGTGTGTGTAAATCTCGCACAGATGGATGCCAAGCTTAGGATCTAACCCAAGTCCCTGAACCTGTGAGGCAGCGTCTCTACATTTTCTGTCATTTTGCTGCCTCTCACTTCCTCCACCTTGCAGCTCGCCCAATATTTTTACACTCCTCTCTGTCACAACTAAAACATCTGTACTCTGGAATATTGAATGAAGGGTCAAGGCAATAGAGTGGCACTTTCTTGCATAAACCACCCAAAGGATTTTCTTCCACAACCTCTTACAATTATGGAATGTGGATGTCAACAAGAGACTGTGCTGGTGTCTGATTTGTGATTACGAAGGTAGACAAAAGTGCTGGAGAAACTCAGCGGGTGCGGCAGCATCTATGGAGTGAAGGAAATAGGCAACGTTTTGGGCCGAAACCCTTCTTCAGTCTGAAGAAGGGGTTCGGCCCGAAACGTTACCTAATTCCTTCGCTCCATAGATGCTACCGCACCCGTTGAGTTTCTCCAGCACTTTTGTCAACCTTTGATTTTTCCAGCATCTGCAGTTCCTTCTTAAACACTGATTTGGGATTTGCAGGTAGTAGAATATGGCAGTATGAAATTGGTGGAAGACTGAAAAGTATGGGGAGAAAAAACAAGATCCTAGAGAAAGATGTTGAAAAGATGATTAGAAGTCATTAGGCTAGAGCTAGTTTCTCCTCAGCTGAATTATTACATATGTTCTTTGATTACTGCCACTATGTGAAATATTATCCAAAAATAGACCACGGTATTCATTTGCAGCACCTCTAAAACACTTGTTTTAGAAAGTTAATAACTACTGGAAGTAAATGAGGCCATGACTTAGAAAGAGGTTCCTATGTTCAAATCCAACTTACTCTGACAGAAAGAAAGTCATTCCTCAAACTGTTGTTCATATCAGAATAATCATTACTTAATTAGCACAAAAGGATACAACGGGTTTGAGTAACTCAGCAGGTCAGGCAGCATATATGGAGAACATGGATAGATGACATTTTGGGTCTTTAGTTTAGAGATACAGCGAGGAAACGGGTCCTTTGGTCCAAAGATCCTATAGCAAGCAAGATAGTCCACTCCTGCTAAATGTAATGGGTTGACGTGTAGTACGCAACGGAGCGGAACGTGGTCCATTTCTTCGTCCATTTCAGTAACCCGACCCGACTTTGTATATCCCTCTCGCAGTGTAATCAGCGTTGCGGGGGAACAGTTTGTGTGTGTGATATAGGGTTAGATTCACAATTCTGTTCATTCATAATTCTGTTCATTCATAATTCTGTTAAATTTTGTTAAAGATTAATATGTTAACAAATTATGATTCTGTTAATTGTCTTTTTTAATGATTTTTAAAAAAACATTTATTTTTAAATGGCTCATGTACTGTGTTTGAGTTGATTTTTGTATTACACGCATTCTGTAATTCATCTAATCACACTGTTCACAACTGCGGTATTTGGAAAAATAATAGAAATATGAAGATTCCAGTTGCTCTACTCTTGGAATGTTCCTTAATGTTCCTTAATGTTCCTTAATGATTTTTTGTGTCTATGGAATTGTTTTTCAACAATAAAATGGGTCTGGTCTTCCCAATAGCCAGAGAGTGGAATGAGATCTGTCTGTAATGGTGGGATTATCTAAATGAAGTATTTAACGAAATAAAATTTGTTTTGAGCTAGATTAAAAAATGATGTATAACTTAAGGATGGTTATATTCAGCGACCATACAACTGATTAGATTGTGTAGGAAAGAACACACATACACACATATAAGAATGTGATATAGATGTATATAATCATATAGCACACACATATATATTTCTCCAGATTTTTATATATAATGATAAACTTTATTTCGGACTCAAGGCCCAGACAAGGGACAACATTACATAAAAAACCATTGCAAACCTCCCCGCAACTTTACCCTGGCGTCCCAGCCGTGCTGATCCGGGCCAGACTTCCCACACGCTGTGGAAGGAACATAGGCATCTTTTTGCTTTTTATTGTGGCAGAGAGGCAGAAAGAAAATGAGAAGATTTTTACCAAAGATGTTTGATTTTTACGAGGATGTTTCCGTAACCGGCTTCAGTCTCCGCTCTAGTATCTTTGCTCTGCTGTGGGATCCTTCGTGCGGAGACGGAAGCCGGTTACGGAAATGGGGCCGAAGATTACCCCTGAATCTGCCCATGACTATACTACGTCTTTTTCGTCGAGTGGACTATCTTGCTCGATATAGGATCTTTGCTTTGGTCCACCAAGTCCGCGCTGACCAGCGATCCCTGTACACCAGCATTATCCTACACACTAGGGACAATTTACAATCTTACCGATGACAATTAACTTACAATCCTGTACATCTTGGATGGGGAGGAAACCTGAGCACCCAGGGAAAACCCACGCGATCAAAGGGTGAACTTTAAAACTCCATACATACAACACCTGTAGTCACGATCGAACCCGGGTCTCTGGCGCTGTAAGGCAGCAACTCTACCGCTGCGCCACTGTGCCACCCGTCAAGACCCTCTATCAGACCTCGTGTTCAGATTTAAGTAGCATCAGTTCTGAGAAAAACTTTGACTATTCGAACATTACACAAATAATTCCGTTTAACCTTATGAAGCACTTTCCATGAGAAAGATGTGTGGAATGTGACAGCGTACCACGGTGACTCACGATATCGATGGCACTCATGAGATGACATATGTGGAAACTAAATCCTCTTGGTGAAGAAATACAATATTACCCAAATAGCCAGAGAAACAGAAGAAACCCTGTGGGCTTTGGCAATCAATGTGAACAGGGGAGTATTTATTTTGGAGACGTCTTACATTGGAAACAATATTACATTGATATGCAACAAAACCAATGTTAGGATTAAGGCATGGGAAAAGGGTATGGGAAGCAATAATGACCTTTCCTTTCTTAGGTTCTTTATAGGGTCATCTCGATCATGGTTGTTGCACTTGCAAGTACAACTTCACTTTAAATATTTGAGTGGAAATCTGCTTTATTATTACACCATGGCATTCTGCCCCATTCTATTCATGGAATGCCCCCAGAAGCAGTTTGATCCAATAAAATTTGAACAACTTTCATCAGCTTTCTTTGAATAGAAGAAAAATCCCAGCATTTGCTATCCATTCTGTGGAAGAATTCCTTTCAAAATCTATTCTAAATGCATTCTTTCACTGGTTTTACTTTTGACCTCAAATACCACCAACCTGCCACAGTTTGAAGTAATGTTTAGAATACTCAACAAGGCTCCACATTTACTTCCCTCCCCTACTACACTATCTATGTCAATGATGCACACTGAGGTTTTCTAGTCTTTCCTCCTGTATCCCCACTCTCCATTTCATTCTTCAATTGTCCTGGGAAATTTTCCTCCTGCTCTCCCCATTGCACATGCATCCTTGTTAAGGTGTGGTGAATAACCATTGTGTTTCAAGTGAAGTCAAGCTGACCTACCCTCTCTTCACAACCTCTAAGACCTGTGAGGTGGAGACGGTTATTGAAGTTATGGAGGTGCAATGATATTAGAAGTTGCATCAAAAATGAAAGTCTCCATCTATCTGAGTTGCATAAATGATGCAGCTGGTCGAGCTGCTGCCTTGCAACCAGACAAAGCCATGTGCAGCTTTTTGTGGATTTCCTCTGGGTGCTCTGGTTTTCTCCCATATCCTAAAGATGTGTAAGAGTCTGAAAAATGGCCCCGACTCGAAACGTCACCTACCCATGTTCTCCAGGGTTACTGTCTGACCCGCTGAGTGACTCCGGCGCTTTGTGTCTTAAAATGGTAGCTTAATTGTCCCGAGTGTGAAAGTGAGTGGTTTAATCCGGGAGGGGTTGAAAGTGTGTGGAGAATAAAATGTGGTTAGTATAGGATTTGTGTAAAGGGCAGTTGATGGTTGGTATGGATTTGGTGGGATGAAGGGCCAATTTCTGTGGTGAATCTCAATGACTCTAAAACCAGTAGTCATTGGGTGACCTCTGTTAACATTTTAAACAGTAGATTGGCTCAGTAAACTAACCAGCAGCCAGAGTATCAGCAATAAATGGCATCAATTTGTGCAGTCCTGAAATGGAGATTAAAATAAGAAGGGTCTTGACCCGAAACATCGCCCATTCCTTCTCTCCAGAGATGCTGCCTGTCTAGTTGAGTTATTTCAGCATTTTGTGTCTATCTTCGGAGTAAACCAGCATCTTCAGTTCATTTCTACCAGGCACGTGCCGTCAGGGTAGGCAAGGTAGGCAGTGCCTACCCTGAATAAAATTATAAAATGGTCATTATTTTATATATATAAACCGTATATAATCTCTTAGGGAGGCATAATTCTCCCGTGGCTTTCATCCGCAGTACATTTAAAACGCGGAAGTATGTGCTACTCATGTGCCGTCGATGATGCTTCAAGCCATCAGTGGGAACGGTCCGTAAAGGCAGCTGAAATTCTGCCTTTACATTGTGGACTGCGTGCATGTGCTGCACTGCGCATGCACACCAGCCTAAGTAAGTTTCTTGGCGGGTTTTTCAAAGATGGATAGTGATTACCTGAAGAGTTTCTCGAAGCAAACTTACGAGGAAAAGACCAAAATAATTAAAAATGGCAGACCAACGCCAGAACTTAAAGAACTTCAACAGCGCAAAGGAACAAAAATAATTAAAACATTTAAAACAGCTTGGTACAACAGGAAACAAAGAGTGAAGAATGGATTTTGTGTACAAATAATATGGTAAGTAAATTTCTTTGAGCTATCTGTTTTTAAATACTTTATTAAGAGATAGGACCTACTAAAGACAAATTACTTGATAAAAGTTGAGAGAACAATCTGTGCATGCGCGGTTTCCAAGATTTTTTAAAGCCGACTGACAGCTCACCGGGGAGAGAACAATTTGCGCATGTGCGGTTTTCAAGAATTTTAAATGCCCTGCCTACCCTGACTAATTACTCACGGCACGTGCCTGCTTCCTACATATTCAAATCTCGTGGTTGACTCTTGTGTAAACTGCACATGTGAAATGCACTCAAGAATATCACTCTTTTTAAAACAATAAATATTTTCAAACAAAGCATTTTAGAGTACAGCATGGAAACAGATCCCTTGGCCCAACTAGCCCATGCCGACTAAAATGCCCCACCTGCCTGCATTTGGCCCATATCCTTCTCAACCTTTTCTATCCATGTGTCTGTCCACACTTTTGCATGCTATCTCTTTTGGATATACTCAAAGAATTATGTATTTTACCATATTCTTCGCTCTGTAGAATATCTGTGTCATGGGGAACTACTGATTACATAGCCTCTCCAACTGGCTGGAGTCTTTACGGACATTTTCAACCTCTCACTTCTGAGGTCTGAGGTCCCCACCTGCTTTAAAAGGGCATCAATTATACCAGTGCCCAAGAAGAGTAAGGTGACATGCCTCAATGACTATCGATCTGTGGCACTAACGCCCGTGGTGATGAAGTGCTTTGAGAGGTTGATCATGGAGCAAATCAACTCCTACCTCGACAAAAACCTGGACCCACTGCAGTTCGCTTACCGCCACAACAGATCAACGGTGGATGCGATCTCGCTGGCCCTCCATTCCGTTCTGGACCACTTGGACAACAAAAACTCATATGTCAGGCTGTTATTCATCGATTACAGCTCGGCATTTAACACAATCATCCCCTCCAAGCTGGTTACCAAACTCGCAGAACTGGGTCTCTGCGCATCCCTCTGCAATTGGATCCTTGACTTCCTCATTCACAGTCTGTTCGTATTGGTGGAAATGTGTCAGCCTCGATAACAATCAGCACGGGAGCACCTCAAGGCTGCGTGCTCAGCCCCCTGCTGTACTCACTCTATACTCATGACTGCGTAGCCGGTCACAGTGCGAACTCCATCATCAAGTTCGCTGACGACACCACTGTGGTGGGATGTATCACTGATGGGGATGAGTCAGAGTATAGAAGAGAGATCGAGCAACTGTCCATGTGGTGCCAGCACAATAACCTGGCCCTCAACACCAGCAAAACCAAGGAACTGATTGTGGACTTTGGAAGGAGTAGGATGGGGACCCACAGTCCCATTTATATCAACGGGTTGATGGTTGAAAGGGTCAAGAGCTTCAAATTCCTGGGGGTGCACATCTCTGAAGATCTTTCCTGGTCCGAGAACACTAATGCAATTATCAAGAAAGCTCATCAGCGCCTCTACTTCCTGAGAAGATTACGGAGAGTCGGTTTGTCAAGGAGGACTCTCTCTAACTTCTACAGGTGCACAGTAGAGAGCATGCTGACTGGTTGCATCGTGGCTTGGTTCGGCAACTTGAGCGCCCTGGAGAGGAAAAGACTACAAAACGTAGTAAACACTGCCCAGTCCATCATCGGCTCTGACGATCCTTCCATCGAGGGGATTTATCGGAGTCGCTGCCTCAAAAAGGCTGGCAGTATCATCAAAGACCCACACCATCCTGGCCACACACTCATCTCCCTGCTACCTTCAGGTAAAAGGTACAGGAGCCTGAAGACTGCAACAACCAGGTTCAGGAATAGCTACTTCCCCACAGCCATCAAGCTATTAAACCTGGCTCGGACAAAACTCTGATTATTAATAACCCATTATCTGTTATCTGCACTTTATCAGTTTATTTATTCATGTGTGTATATATTTATATTATGGTATATGGACACACTGATCTGTTTTGTAGTAAATGCCTACTATGTTCTGTGTACTGAAGCAAAGCAAGAATTTCATTGTCCTATCAGGGACACATGACAATAAACTCACTTGACACTTGACTTGACTTCTCCTCCTAACTTAATCATGAGCAGTGTTGGAGGTGAGGAAGTGTACGATTTATGGGGAAGATAGAGAGGATTTTTTATAAGCCATCAATTAAAAAATGAGAAATTTGACTATCAGGTAATAGGGGATTAGTGCTCAGAATTTCCAGCTTCTCAACAAATTGAACAAAAATAATGTGACTGTTGAACTCCATTTTCAGGTTGTACTTCTGTGTGTAAATATACAGTAAGAGGAAAATACATTTAGTTTTTTTCTGTTCTGAGGTAGAAAACCATATAAAAACATAAATTAATGTGTTTCTCTTGTTTTTATTCTTAATAATGTTTTGAGATTCAGAGTGCACAAAATGTTATGATCATACATTGACACTCCTTTCCCATTGGAAATTAATACAGAATCTGAAGTTTACTTTAGAATGGGGGTTGGTAAAAAGGGAAGAAATGACTTGCAGCGTATTAAATTCTGTCTGGGCAGATGGCTGCCCTGTTGGGCTGTTCACCAAAGGTCATCCTCCAACAAGCATCAGATCAAGTGACAGGTTCATTAATCTGCAAAGTCATAAGGATTAGATCACTAGCTCAATGCATTCTCTGTAGCGGGGATGGGTTTGAATGTTCATGTTGGGATCAAGGGTGTGTGCAATTTTCCATTAGTGTGTGGTGGATATTTTACGGATACTCTAATAGTCCAATTCATTCCAAACTGAACACTCTTAAAGTGACCTGGGGACCTGTGTGACCTCCAAGTCCATTGTGAAATCAGCAGATGCCAAGGGCACTGTGAAAAACTTCATTTGACTCTGAAAACCCTGGAACTGTGGCTGAAAAGGTTGCCTCACAGAAATCAAGACCAACCACGTTCACAACAGCTTCTGTAATTCATCTGTCAGATTGCCATTGATTTATGTTGCCACTACAAAGTACACACTGGTATAATCCCATAAAAAAATAAGTTCTCAACCTTAAGAATAGAAGTTATTAATCACATTGTTGAAGCCACCATCTCTGAAAGGGGTTAATTCATTGAGGGCAACTCGGTGTGCTGTGCTCATATATTTTGAAACAATAGTTAAATTCTTTACAAGCCGTTATAAGAATGCCACATGCTTTGAATTTTTGCTCAAACGGTTCTATGCTGAATGAATTATTTCTCCTCTGTGCTTTCAAAATGTAAGCACAATTTAAGTAACGATGGAAACATTGATAATAATGTTGCAATGTTACTGAATTACAAGCACATTATTTAACAAAATGTTAATCTATATTGAAAAAATATTACCCTGACCTGCAGACAGTCCAATTAAGGAATAGTTAATCATTGACAAATATCTATGTAGACATATCTGTGTAGACATTCTTTACATTTAAAAAAAATGGATAAGCTTTGCAACCTTGATGTACTTTTCTAATTTATTACCACATCTCTGCAAGGCATTAAAGTCTTTGCAAAAATTACTTTGAAGTTTCCTTATTGCTTTGCTGTAAGTAAAGGTAATACACTTTTGGTGCATACAGTACGATTGTACAACAGTGTTCATGAATTTTCAGATATTATGTGCCTAGTGATCCCATATGTGGGAAAAAACATTGTTCCGGACACTAGTAGAATTTCACACTGCTTTATGTCAACCTGCACAACCTGACATCAGTCTGAAGAAGGGTCTCGACCCGAAACGTCACCCATTCCTTCTCTCCAGAGATGCCTGTCTTGCTGTTACTCCAGCATTTTGTGTCTACCTTCGATTTAAACCAGCATCTGCCATTCTTTCCTACACAACCTGACATCATCCAGGCCCGGAAGTCGCTATCAAAATATGGAGGGGACCGGGGGACAGGGGGGACACAATTTCTTGGCGGCCACGCGCGCATGCGCACTCACACATACACGCGCGAGGCTTCGGAGGCTCAATCCAGCGCTAAATGCAGCTCAACTCTGCCTGTCTCGCCGGGTTAACCTACAGCCCTGCCTGGACTGACGGGACACCAGCGCTGCTTCTCCACGCTAACTGTAAGTCTGGGCCATATTTCCCGCAAGCCCAGGCAGGGTAGGTTAACCTGGCAGGACAGGCAGAGTTGAGCTGGGTTTAGCGCTGCTTGTCTGCACTGCCTGTGGGCCTGGGGGCACCGCACCCATCTGACTCCCGACGTCTCTGGCCACCCCCAGGCATGGGGGGTGGGGCACTCGGGTGGGGACGGGACAGCGCTGGAGAGCCGGGATCGATTCTGGCTGCGGATGAGGCGCAGGTCTGTGCCGAGAGTGTTTTGGCACGTCTCCCACCTCCAATCATCGCGCTGAATTATCATGTCCCGCCCCCATTGCTTGCTGACCGAAGTCTCTCTCGTCCAATCAGCGCCCTCGATCAGCAGTCCCACCCCCACTGTCTCGCGGAAAGCGGAGATTTCACCGTTTTTTAAAATCCGGATTACAAAAAATGGGAGGGGGGACTGGCCCCCCACCTCTCAAAATAGGAGGGGACGTGTCCCACCTGTCCCCCCCCCCCTGGATTTCCACCCCGATCATGTCTGTCTGTCTTTTGTGTCTATCTTCGGTGTAAACCAGCATCTGAAGTTCCTTCCAACCAGCATCAGAAGTTTTGATGTTGTCAATTGTCAATAAATCATAGAGTGCCTCACTCCTTCAACATTGTATTGAAGTCACCAATTTGATTCAATGGTACGAAGCTTTCTCAAGGTGACAGAAAGATTATTTTGATGAAGACTGGACATGATATATCATAAGTCACTACAAAGGAGGATAGAAACAGATCAACATATTGGACAAGTGGTTTTAATGAGAAAGCATAATAGGAAACATGAAATTTTGAGAGGAATAACAAGAGGAAATTATCATATTAATTGGTAAAGTATTAAAACAAAAATAGAAGCAGAGGGGCAATTGCACAAGCAGGAGGGAAAATTTAAAAAGCAGTTCTTAAAGAAAAAAATATATACAGTAGCATCCTCATAATAATGTAATGGAATAGACGGGAGGCCCATGCCACTTGATATGCCTCAGGAGTTGGTGCTGGGCCTATTAGTGTTTGTCATCTATACAAATGGTTGGGAATGTACAAGGCATGCATGGTTAGTACATTTGCAGATGACACTAAAATAGGTGTTATTGTAGATAGTGGAGAAGGTTAGCAAGAAGGTACATCAGGATCTTGATCAGATGAGGAATGGCAAATGGAGTTTAATTCAGATAAGTGTGTGGTGTTGCGGTTTGGGAAGGTCCTTAAACCAGAAATAGTGCAATAAATTTATGAAGATGTTGCCGGGACTCAAGACTGAGTTATAGGGAGAGTTTGGGCAGACTAGGATTTTATTCCCAGGAGCATAGGAGCATAGATAGGATGAATGCATGCCGGCCTTTTCCCAGGGTTGGGGAGTAGAGTGCTAGAAGGCATAGGTTTGTGTAGAGGGGGAACGATTTAATAGGAGGGGCAATGTTTTAACACAGAGCGTGGTATATGGAACTAGTTAACAGAGGAAGTGGTTGAGGCAGGTCCAATAACAATATTAAAGGATATTTGGACAATTATATGGATAGAAAATGGTTTGGACAGATATGGATCAAAAATGGGGAAATCGAACCAGCTTAGGAAGGCATCTTGGTTGATATGAATGAGTTGGACCAAAGGGTCTGTTTCCATACTGTATGCATCTATGATTTAATTTTACACAGTAGCCTGACCAAATGTGTGCAGCTTTGATCTTATGAACTAAGTAAGAATATACAGTACTTGCCAAAAAGGATATACAGCTTGAAGGACAACCATATGAGGAGAAAATTCAATGTCACAGAAGCCTATACATGGCAAAGCAATGAATCTTAAAAACAATATATAGATATCAATTTCTGAATGCAAAAGGCATCACATAGTATGGAGAGAGAAACAGATTGATGTTCAGCCATCATTGTGTTGAATTGCTTGAAGGGCTGAATCATCTACTCCTAGTCTTCTTCACTTCTACATAATAGCAGACGGTTGAGAGGAGGATTGAGAGCAATGATCAAAATTTTGAATGGCTTTGTATGATAAGTGGGGAAGCTGTTTATATTTATCAAACTGTTGATTACAAGAGGACGTAACTTTGTATATCTTAAATCAATAAAACAGTGTAATTAAGAAAAAAATGGCTTTATCCTGAAATGTTTTTGTTCGTAGAATTTTCTATGTTGTAATTATTAGATGTTGTAATAGAAGCAGAAACCATGATATCTTTTGAAATGTATTGGATAAATATTTTCAAAATAAATGATTTAGGAAAAAATAATGGAAGATTTGATGACGGTGAAATGAATTGAACAGACATTTTTTAGAAAACTGGAACTGCTCCAATGGGGTGACCAGCCTCACCCTGGGAAAGTCTACATTTCTCTGCCACTCAGCGGATCTACAGTATATTTAAACTTGAACAGCTGTTAAGAAATTTCAAGTTATGCAATTGAAACGTATTGGAAAATGAAACAAAAATTGCAGTAACATAGAAATCATCCCAAGATTAGAAACAGTTTAAGGATATTGCATTATTATCCCTTTATGAAGAATCACATGCATGTTGTGTGAGTGGTGTGGAGGATTTATAATTAGATAAAATGATGCTATACACATTCCCATGGGTTTGGATTGTCGTAATTATTGTGAAGCGCTGCCTGGGTTACATACTCATTCTATTCAGGTTTAACATATCAAAAGGAGATGCCAATAAACTACTTGAATTGTCATACCATAGGCAGTAATGCCTGGTGGACTGGGATGGATACGTAGGTGGAGAGAACAAATCCACCCAGATATTCCTCTTACAAGTTATATTTATTGATAAATAAGGGGAAATTGTAGTCAAAAAGATGTTTTTGTTGAAGGATCAAAAAACAGTATTTATTATATTAAATTTGAAATAATAATTAATATAAAGTTCAAAACCTTGCTCAAAATTGAAATTTGCAATCATTTCTTTGAAACATTATAAATGCAACATTACAACATTGTCCCAAGCAAAATAAATTGGTTTAAATAATCTATGATGGCACAAAAAGACATGTAAACAATTGTTTGCTGGGATTGTCAGAACAAGGTCAAGAGACATTAGGCGAGAGGGTTAAGATTGTTCAATTGTCATATCGAAAACATCGAAAACTTATTTGCAGCAGCATAACAGTCTGTAAGCACAGATCTGTATTGCTGTAGACATAGATTAAACAGAATAATAATCTGCATTTACAGTATAATATCACACAAGACTGTAATTGAAAATATCCATCATAATTGTTTAAAAGTGCCTCAGTTATTATATGTAATCTTCCTCATTTATCTGATATCATCTGCAAAATAATTATGTCTTCTACTCAAAACCTTATGAAACTAATTTCCGTACATTCTGAAAATGAGTCACTCATCACAACACAATGTTTCCCATGCCTTGGCCAATTCTACATCATACTGCAAGTGTTCCCTTTTTTCTGTAGGCTCTAGTTTTTCTAACAAGTGGTACCTAAAGACGTTCGAGAAATTCATTTGAACAATGTCATCAATTTTCATCCATCCCACTTCTACATCACCAAAAACTTCAAACAAATGAGTGAACTTACCCTTAGCACGTTTGTGCTGGATCTTCACTGTTGTCACGTTTCTCTCCTTTTATTGGACAGTGCAACATTTGTAATCATCCAGTCACTGACAATTTTACAGTACCCATGGAAGATGGTACTGTAAAATTGATGGTAAACTAGAATGGTTGGGGGGAGGGACTCAAATAGAGAAAGCTATTAGACAGTGTGTGAGGCAGGAGGCAGAGAAGGAAAGCACTCAGACCCAACATGTAGGGGGGAAAGAAGAAAACAATAATAAACAGAGAATAAGAGGTGGTGGGGTTCTTAAATGAATGAGCAGAGAAACAGAGGGGTGTAAAATGTGGGTGGAAGCAATAGGTAGCAAGGTGAAAAGTAAAAGTGGCAGGCAGACAAATCCAGGGCAAAAATCAAAAAGGGCCACTTTTCAACATAATTGTATAAGGGGTAAGAGCGTTGTAAAAACAAGCCTGAAGGCTTTGTGTCTCAATGCAAGGAGCATTCGTAATAAGGTGGATGAGTTAAATGTGCAGATAGCTATTAATGATTATGATATAGTTGGGATCACGGAGACATGGCTCCAGGGTGACCAAGGCTGGGAGCTGAACATCGAGGGATATTCAATATTCAGGAGGGATAGAGAGAAAGGAAAAGGAGATGGGGTAGCGTTGCTGGTTAGAGAGGAGATAAACACAGTGGAAAGGAAGGACATTAGCTTGGAGGATGTGGAATCGGTATGGGTAGAGCTGCGAAACACTAAGGGGCAGAAAACGCTGGTGGGTGTTGTGTACAGGCCACCTAGCAGTAGTAGTGAAGTTGGGGATGGCATCAAACAGGAAATTAGAAATGCGTGCAACAAAGGCAAAACAGTTATAATGGGTGTCTTCAATCTACATATAGATTGGGTGAATCAATTTGGCAGGGGTGCTGAGGAAGAGGATTTCTTGGAATGTATGCGGGATAGTTATCTAAACCAACATGTAGAGGAACCAACGAGAGAGCAGGCTATTCTAGACTGGGTATTGAGTAATGAGGAAGGGTTAGTTAGCAGTCTTGTTGTGCGTGCCCCCTTGGGCACGAGTGACCATAATATGGTTGAGTTCTTCATTAGGATGGAGAGTGACATTGTTAATTCAGAAACAACGGTTCTGAACTTAAAGAAAGGTAACTTTGAGGGTATGAGACGTGAATTGGCCAAGATTGACTGGCAATTAGTTCTAAAAGGGTTGACGGTGGATATGCAATGGAAGGCATTTAAAGACTGCATGGATGAACTACAAAAATTGTTCATCCCAGTTTGGCAATAGAATAAATCGGGGAAGGTAGTGCATCCGTGGATAACAAGGGAAATCAGGGATAGTATCAAAGCAAAAGATGATGCGTACAAATTAGCCAGAAAAAGCAGCATACCAGAGGACTGGGAGAAATTCAGAGACCAGCAGAGGAGGACAAAGAGCTTAATTAGGAAAGGGAAAATAGATTATGAAAGAAAACTGGCAGGGAACATAAAAACTGACTGCAAAAGTTTTTATAGATATGTGAAGAGAAAGAGATTAGTTAAAACAAATGTAGGTCCCTTGCAGTCAGAAACAGGTGAATTGATCATGGGGAACAAGGAAATGGCGGACCAATTGAATAACTACTTTGGTTCCGTCTTCACTAAGGAAGACATAAATAATCTGCCGGAAATAGCAGGGTCAAAGGAGATGGAGGAACTGAGTGAAATCCAGGTTAGTCGGGAAGTGGTGTTGGGTAAATTGAATGGATTAAAGGCTGATAAATCACCAGGGCCAGATAGGCTGCATCCCAGAGTACTTAAGGAAGTAGCTCCAGAAATAGTGGATGCATTAGTGATAATTTTTCAAAACTCTTTAGATTCTGGAGTAGTTCCTGAGGATTGGAGGGTAGCAAACGTAACTCCACTTTTTAAGAAGGGAGGGGGAGAGAAAACGGGGAATAACAGACCAGTTAGTCTAACATCGGTAGTGGGGAAACTGCTAGAGTCAGTTATTAAAGATGGGATAGCAGCACATTTGGAAAGTGGTGAAATCATTGTACAAAGTCAGCATGGATTTACGAAAGGTAAATCGTGTCTGACGAATCTTATAGAATTTTTCGAGGATGTAACTTGTAGAGTGGATAGGGGAGAACCAGTGGATGTGTTGTATCTGGACTTTCAGAAGGCTTTCGACAAGGTACCACATAAGAGATTAGTATACAAACTTAAAGCACATGGTATTGGGGGTTCAGTATTGATGTGGATAGAGAACTGGCTGGCAAACAGGAAGCAAAGAGTAGGAGTAAACAGGTCCTTTTCACAATGGCAGGCAGTGACTAGTGGGGTACCGCAAGGCTCAGTGCTGGGACTCCAGCTATTTACAATTTATATGAATGAACTGGATGAGGGAATTGAAGGCAACATCTCCAAGTTTGCGGATGACACTAAGCTGGGGGCAGTGTTAGCTGTGAGGAGGATGCTAGGAGACTGCAAGGTGACTTGGATAGGCTGGGTGAGTGGGCAAATGTTTGGCAGATGCAGTATAATGTGGATAAATGTGAGGTTATCCACTTTGGTGGCAAAAACAGGAAAGCAGACTATTATCTAAATGGTGGCCGATTAGGAAATGGGGAGATGCAGCGAGACCTGGGTGTCATGGTACACCAGTCATTGAAAGTAGGCATGCAGGTGCAGCAGGTAGTGAAGAAAGCGAATGGTATGTTAGCTTTCATAGCAAAAGGATTTGAGTATAGGAGTAGGGAGGTTCTACTGCAGTTGTACAGGGTCATGGTAAGACCACACCTGGAGTATTGCGTACAGATTTGGTCTCCAAATCTGAGGAAGGACATTATAGCCATAGAGGGAGTGCAGAGAAGGTTCACCAGACTGATTCCTGGGATGTCAGGACTTTCATATGAAGAAAGACTGGATAGACTTGGCTTATACTCGCTAGAATTTAGCAGATTGAGAGGGGATCTTATGGAAACGTACAAAATTCTTATGGGGTTGGACAGGCTAGATGCAGGAAGATTGTTCCCGATGTTGGGGAAGTCCAGGACAAGGGGTCACAGCTTAAGGATAAGGGGGAAATCCTTTAAGACCGAGATGAGGAAAAACTTTTTCACACAGAGAGTGGTGAATCTCTGGAACTCTCTGCCACAGAGGGTAGTCGAGGCCAGTTCATTGGCTATATTTAAGAGGGAATTAGATGTGGCCCTTGTGGCTAAAGGGATCAGGGGGTATGGAGAGAAGGCAGGTACGGGATACTGAGTTGGATGATCAGCCATGATCATATTGAATGGCGGTGCAGGCTCGACGGGCCGAATGGCCTACTCCTGCACCTATTTTCTATGTATCTATGTATCTATAAGCTCAGTTGAAGATCTCCCCACAAGCATGACACTGTCAACTGTGAATTTATTGACTTGAAATTGTCAGTAACACACATCTGTCGACAGCAGATCAACAGAGACAGCAAAGCTGCCTCATTTAATTTATAGTATTCCCTTTGCACTAATATAAGGACTATAATGATTACGAAGCTAAGGCCATGGTGCCCCCTGCACCCAAATAATTATTAAGCACATAAATATATGTTTATTATATGTGTTACCCATAATAGTCAAATTTAATTTTCTGTGCTATGCATGTAATAGAAGATTCACAGATTGAAACAGAAACTTTTAACACTTAAATATATTTTGAATTATAACACAGGCTCAAAAGGCAAAGAAAGTGCATTTAATCCATTGTTTCACCCAGTCCATTACTGCCCATTTTGTTCATCAATAGTTTTATATGATTGATACTTCTATCTAAGGCACATTACCTATTCCTCTGGGACCTTGTGGAGTATAATATGATCTCCCCATTTCATTCCATTCAATGGCCCGACATGTTCTGAATATTTATTGGTTTATTATTGTCGCGTGTTTCAGTGAAAATATTTTTTTTTACGTGCTGTCCAATTAAATCAGATCATACTATACATGATTACAATCAAGCCCTACATAAGTACATGGGTTGGGAAACGAGTAAAATACCAGTGTGCAGAATATAGTTTGCAGCATTGTAGTGTTACAATTCGAGAAAATATCCAATATCTTCAATGAGGTAAATCAGAAGATTGGGACTACACCCAAGCTAATGGGGTCACCATTAGAAGTCTGATAACAGAGGTGAAGAAGCTGCTCCTGAGTCTGAGCATGTGCTTTCAAGTTTTTCTATCCACTGCATAACAGGAGAGGGGAGGAGATGGAATGACCATGGTGAAAAAGGTCCTTATTATGTTGAAACAAGGAACTGCAGATGCTGATTTATAAGTAATTCAGTGGGTCAGGCAGCATCTCGACCTTGGTCGACAGATGGCGCAATGGGCTAAGTGTTCGGCTGGCAACCGGAAGGTAGCCGGTTCAAATCCCGCTTGGAGTGCATACTGTCGTTGTGTCCTTGGGCAAGACACTTCACCCACCTTTGCCTGCGTGTGAATGTGTGTGAGTGATTGGTGGTGGTCGGAGGGGCCGTAGGCGCAGATTAGCAGCCACGCTTCCGTCAGTCTGCCCCAGGGCAGCTGTGGCTACAGAAGTAGCTCACCACCACCGAGTGTGACTGAGGAGTGAATGAATAATGCGATGTAAAGCGCCTTGAGTATTAGAAAGGCGCTATATAAATCCAATCCATTATTATTATTATTATTATTATCTCTGAAGAACATGGACAGGAGACATTTCAGACCAGGACCCTTCTTCTCACTCTCTGTGATGGACTGGGCTACATCCACAACTCTCTGCAATTTATTTCTGTCTTGGCCAGTGCTGTTTCCAAATCAAGCTGTGAGGCAACCCGATAAAATGCTTTCCATGGTGCAACTGTAGAATTTGATAAGTCATTAGAAACAAACTTTCTTAGTCTCCTATGGAAGTAGAGTTGTCGGTGTGCTTTCTTTTTTGGTGTGGCTTTGATGTGGTTTGACCAGGACAGATTGTTGGTGATATTTACTTGAAGGTCAGTAAAAGTCCTTTTTAAACCATTTCCACTCTGGAACCATTAATGCTGATTGGGGCATGTACTTCACCATGTTTCCTGAAGTCAATAACTTGCTCCTTCATCTTGCTGACATTGAGGAATAGGCTTTTATCTTGACACCATGTTACAAAGTACTCTATCTCTTTCCTGTACCCCTTCTCATCATTGTTCAAGATAAGGCCCAGTACAGTAGTGACATCTGCAAACCTGTAAACCTGTCACACAGTTGTGAGTGTATGAGGAATATAGTAAGAGGCTTAGAACGCATCCTTGTTGGGAATTATTTTCAAGGATCTATTGTCATCTATACATTGATTGTGGTCGATTGGTTAGAAAGTTAAGAATCTAGTGGTGGAGGGGGAGGGGGAGCTGGCTGACTCCCAGGTCTAGGTGTTTGGAGATGAGTTTGGATGGGATTATGGTGTTTAAGGTGGAACTATAGCCAATAAATAGGAGTTTGACGTGGGTGTCCCTGTTATCTAGACGTTCCAGAAATGAGTGTAGGGCCAGGGATATGGTGTCTGCCATGAACTTGTTGGGACTGAAGCCAAACTGCAGTGGATCAAATCCGACTGGGAACTTATTTTATCACTTATTTTATCAGCGGGACAGGCAGCATCTCTGGAGAGAAGGAATGGGTGATGTTTTGGGTCGATACCCTTCTTCAGACATACTCCAGCAGTTTGTGTCTATCTTCGGTGTAAACCAGCATCTGCAGTTCCTTTCTACACAACTTATTTTATCATTGGTTTTGGTGCATAGAACTTTAATAACTGGATGAATAAATGAAGATCAAAAAATGAGAAGATGTCAAGTTGTAACATGGGTAATATGTAACCAAGTACATACTTCTCATATCAACAGCAGACCCAAGCACAATCCTACAGATAGTGTAGATTTGATATGAAAAATAAGGGTAGAGGAAATAAACATGAGGCTGAACACGTACAGCTGGGCTAAGTTAAAAGAGAGCCTAAGCAGCAGTTTGAGGTTAAACAATAACCGTTGTACCAAGGCAGCGTTGTACTTTCATTGCCATCATTATCTCTCTGTCCTGTATTCTGCTGCAAGTCAATAAGTCTTTACAACTACTGTGCCAGCCCACTTCCCATTATTACTGTGCACTTGATAATGCAGATGCCATGTTGATGGATTAAAATACTTTGCAGAACCAATAGAACAGGCATTGTCAAGTTCCAGTTTCCTCCGAGTGGCACCTGAAGTTGCAGATGGAGGGCTGACACTGACACTTCCCAGAGACAGAATAACTACTTCTATCACATTTCAAATGCAAATCAAACACTGGTATACCTTGAATTATAATTCCTATATAATGTTGTTTTCATAAGAGTTGTGAATATAAAATTGACTGGACTCACTGTGCTTTTTCTAGACATATCAAGTTTGGATTCAGGCTCATCTCTATGGGAGGTAGGGAGGAGAGATCATAGCCTATCTGTTTTAACTTGGCCCTGGGATACTGATAGATTCAAGGTCACAGCTGGGATAAAACTAAATATCACTGCTTCAACCATCAAAGTGGTTCTCTTGTCAGACAAGATTCTGAAATGCCATGTTTGAAACATTGATTGCGAACAAAACATTGAAGGAGAGAGCACTGCAGTTCATGCCTTCTCCGTGATTCATGCCCTCATTAAAATTCATTTATTCTTCCATGCAAGGCACGTAACCCTAAGAAAGTTTCTGGATAGCAGTCCCAGATGGTCAGTGCTACATGTATAAGTGCATGAAACTTACTGAAGCAAAGCATCACAGCATAAGTGATCTGGGGGCAACCACCAAGATAAATTGTATTTTTCTCAATGACTTAGACCTTATAGGTACAGATTCAAATGTCATGCTATTTTGCAGTACTAAATTCCACTAAGGCACACCAAAAATACTTAATAATGCGCTAGGTTATTAGCAAAGCTTGACTAATATCTCTGCTTCTGAATGACTCTGGGACACTGCTTTTGTCCACTCATCCTGATGACACCAAGATATGTAGGAGGACATGCTGTGATGAGAATATTTGGATTCTGCAACAGGAAACAGATAGATTGATAGAGCTGTCAAAAGCATGGAAAATGGAGTTTAATCAGGGGAATGGTGAGGTCATGCTTTTTGTTGAAGGAATTAATGTGGATTATTATCGAAATGTGGAGTACAGACGGATCTAGGTGTTCTTGCATGCATGAAATGCAAAAAGAAAGTAGGCAGATACAGCAAATAGTCAGGAATGGAAATGACATATTGCTTTTCATTGTAATGGGACTGGATTTTAGAAATGGAGAGGTCTTGTTACAACTATACAGTGTTGGCGAGGCCACACTGGACACTGTGCACACTTTAAAGAAATTATTAACTAGCCCTGAAGGCAGAGCAGAGGGTACCCGGACGTGGCGTCGAAGGACGAGAAGCCGAAGCAAAGAAGTGGAAGCCAAATAACCGAACGGAAACAAAGCCGAAACGCCAAATAACCAAAAGCGTATGAAGTCAAAACGCCAACTAACCGAAAGGGTGGGACGCCTAAAAGCACACTAACCGAAAGGGTGGGACGCCTAAAAGCACACTAACCGAAAGGGCAGGACACCTAATAGCAAACTCACCGAATGGCCGCTCTGCCGAAAAGTCAAATAACGGACATGATGTTGCCAGGGGGTGGGGACTTGTCAGCGATTGGTCCAGACTCCCGCGTCCATCACATCACTGGCCAGTGGAGACAGGAGGGTGGGGGTAATGTTCCCACACAAGCCATAGGTGACTGGGCACTCTGAACCCGAGCACCAAGTTGTAAGCGGCCAAAGGAGCGCATCCCGCGGGACAACCCCCACTCTCCCACAGCCACGGCCGCCCTCTGCCTCGTCTCCCCCGTGCGGCCGCACTGTGACGGGCTGTGTGTGGGCAGCGCCGGGTGGAGCAGAGGTGTGGGACAGGCTGGTCCCTCCGCCCACCCAGAGTCACTGACGGCGATGCACCCCCCCCCCCCCCCCCGACGACGTCATGTCCGTTATTTGACTTTTCGGCAGAGCGACCATTTGGTGAGTTTGCTTGTAGGCGGCGCAGCCTTCCGGTGAGTTGGCGTTTCGGCAGAGCGGCCTTTCGGTGAGTTTGCTTTTAGGCGTTCCCACCCTTTCGGTTAGTTGGCATTTCGGCTTCGTACGCTTTCGGTTATTTGGCGTTTCGGCTTTGTTTCCAATCGGTTATTTGGCTTCCACTTCTTTGCTTCGGCTTCTCGTCCTTGACACCACGTCCGCACACGGAGCAGAGGCTATTCACCATGCCTATTCCTGGAATAAGAGGTTATTACAAATGGCAAGAAGGATAGGTCTATATTCTTTGTAGTTTAGAAGAGGGATAATTTTATTAAAATCTTAATGGGAAGCAGCAGGCTTTATATTGCGATGCTTATAAAGCCATTTTACATCATGGCAAGATGTAAAAACAACAGAGTAGGTGTAGTAGGTGATGTTAATGTCCCGAATATTGACTGGAACTCCCTTTGTGTCAGGGGCTTAGAAGGTCCATCTAGAAAGATTTCTTTAAAAAGTTTGTAGAGAGTCCAACATGTCCTGATCTTTTATTTGCTGTTCTAGACCTTACATTGGAGAATGGGCCTGGCCATGTGATCGACGTTTCAGCAGGAGAGCATTTTTGAAATTACGTATTCTGTACGTAAGGATTAGACAGTTTGTCAGGTGAATGTGCTAAATTGGGGGAAGACTAATTACATCAGCATTAGGCAAGAACTGAGGAAAGTAGAAGAGAACAACATATAAAAATAATCCACATTTAACATGTGGGAATCTTTTAAAGGCCAGGTGATTAGAGTTCAGGGCTAACATGTTCCTGTGAGAATCAAAGATAAGCAAGGTTCGTAAACCTTGGATGACAAGAGATGTTATCAGTTCAGTCAAAACATAAAAGAAAGCAAATGTAAGATTTTGGGAAACTGAGATTGGGCAAGTTTCTCAAGTAAGTAGGAAAGAACTTAGACAAGAAATTAGGGGGAATAAAATGAGTCAAGAAATGTCTCTGGCAAGGACAATTAAGTAGAATCCCAAGGTACTTTATGAATATAAACATGAAGGTAGCCATGAAAAGGGTCCGTTCACTCGAGGGGAAAGGAGAGGATATATAATTAGTCATAAGAAGTGGGTGAGGTATTTAATGAGTGCTTGCTTTGCATTAATATGCACCAAAGAGAAGGACATATGTGAGGGTGAGGGAGATGTCTGTTGATATTGCAGGGCCAGGTTAATAATAGAAAAGAGGAGGCATTGCCTGACTCCAGGGCCTGATGAGATCTATCCAAGTACTCTGAAGGAAGCAAGGGAGGAGATTACTGGAGCCTTCACAAATATCTTTGTATCTTCTTTGGCCACAGTCGATGGGTAGAAGACTAGAGAATAGCCAATGGCTATTTTTAATTTTAGAAGGGTAACAGTAAATTATAGAGTGGTGAATTAAAATGATTATGAAGATTTTTAGGAATGGGATTTTCTTGCATTTGAAAAGCAAGGATTTGTTAGGAATAGTCAGTACGGCTGTGCCACGCAAATTTGAATGAATTTGTGGAGGAAGTGACAAGGTGATTGATGAATGTAGGACAGTGGATGTTGTCTACATGGACTTCAATAAAGTATCTGACAAATTCCCTCATGGTAGGTTGTTTCAGAAGATTAGTTACATGGGATTCATGATGAGTTGGTAAATAGGATTCAAAATTAGCTTGGCTATAGAAAGCAGAGGGTAGTGGTTCGTTCGCTCGTATGTCAGACGACGTATAGCTCGCTGTTGGCTTCTGTCGACGTGGTCCAACATGTTGACAGATTTGGTCACCCGACACGTCACAGAGTGCATCGTGTCGTCATTTCCGGGGATCGCCATGAGGAGGCTTCTGTCATGATCCCCAGAATAGTGGTGGGGATGTGTTATACTGACTGGAGGTTTGTGCTATTTCACATGGATCAGTGCATGAACCCTATTGTTTGTAATATATGTTAATAATATTAATATAATATATTAATGAAAATGCAGGTGGTCTGATTGGTAAGTTTGCAGATAGCATGAAAATTGTTGGAGTTGTGGATTGCAAGGACAATCGTCAAAGGATACAGCAGGATATAGATCAGATGGAACTATGCGCATGGAAATGGTGAGATATGCATTTTGCAAGGTCAAATGTGAGAGGAAAGTATACATTGATTTACAGAGTAATTTTGGGATGCAAGTTCATGGAAATGGCAACAGACATACATAGGGTGATTAAAAAGGTCACGCATGCTTGCCTTATCAGTCAAGTCATTGCATACACAAGTTAAGAAACCACGTTGCAGCTGTATAAAACTATGTTTGGCTGTACTGCTCTATAATCTATGTTTATCAAAAAGCTATTTGCACATTATCTCAGGTCTACTGCATCTTTTCAGGTCAATTACAAAATTAAAAATCTTTACTGAAGTTAATAGAAACCACAGCACATGTATGGTTTACTTATTAGCTATGAAATTCTTGACTGCTTCACTTATTTAGCCAAGCTTCCCATCATGTTTTACAATTACAATTTTACAACTATTCACAAATGAAAATGTAGGAGGAGTTTGTTCAAGATTACACTATGTATTTATTTCTTGTCACTCATTTAAATACTACTATTTGCTAATAAACCAGTCTAGCATGGTGGTAGCTTCCTGCTTTTCAGAGTAAACTAAGTGTGAAATTCATGTGTCTTCGGAGCTCTGTACCACAGTGAGAACTGGCTTTGTCATGGCAGATGACCCAAGGAGTTAATGATTTAACAAAATGAATGATTCTTGGCTCTTCATGTTTAGTTTCCAAAGCTTGCATAAATTATTTTTTGTGACAAGATTAGTATTGAAGATGGCAATAGAAAAGAATGCAGTGTCAATTTGACCTGGATTGCTCAATTAATTATTTCAATACAGAAGTGACCTGCTTAATTTAAGTGGGTTATTATTCCGATTATAAAAACACCTTTTGGAAAAAATCCAGATGTGTGCAAAGTAAGTACTAATTCCTTTCGAGAGATGCATACAGAATATTTTTGTAATCATATTTTGTCATGAGTTAATCTTTGGGGAGCTGATGAATAGTCAGCAATGCAGCAATCCCACATTGATTGAGAAGGAAGAGCAGGTGCTGGTGCTGAAGATCACAAAGGTGGAATCTCAATGATTCAATTATACTTTATTGTCACATGTACCTAGGTACAGTGAAATTCTTTGTTTTGCGCACAACCCAGTAAAATCATACAGCAGACCTCACCTAGGCTGTACACAAGAACCGCCACGTTTATGGTGACGGACAAAATGACAAATGTTCACTGAACAGCGTAATACTGAGTGAAAATAGCACACAAATGATTCAAAAGTGAGACAACAGCACTGTAAAGATGAGCAAGTGTGGCATTGGGGATGTAAATTCAGAGCATGTTGTGATCCTAAATACAGGACATTGGACTCAGTTCCTTATTGCAATAATTAAGAATGAGTGGTTTCCAAAAATACATGTGTAGCAGAGACATGAGGACTGCTGCTGCAAGATATATTGAGAGGAACCATTGTATCCTTGTACAAAGCATGGCATTAGCCCTTACAGCCAGAAAGTCATACAGTACAGAAATAATCACCTTGGTTCAGGTGGAGAGCAGTTACTCACAATTCATTCAAAGCTCAAGCAATCATTTCAGCCTGAGAACCCTTTGGTTTCATGAAGACATATGATAAGGTGCAATTAAGGATCAAAATTATCCCCATTCACAAACTTCTGTTCATTACTGGACAACAAAGGAGCCATATTGTTTGTACAGCAGATAGAATGGTAAGTTTCTCAGGAGAGAACATTTCTTTTGTTAGTTACTGGTCATACGGGCAACAACAGAGATTTGGAAAATTATCACACAGCTTTTAACCATGAAATGAGAGAAGTCTGCATTTCAAAATGCCAGACACGGAATGCATTGCAGGTTATATGCATCCTGCCATCTAGTGTACAAGACAATATCAAGGGTTAGGATCAAGAGGTCATTGATGTATGGCAATTCAATAATTGGAAAGAATTCCTCACATCTTGGCACAGTGGGGCAGCAGTAGAGTTGCTGCCTTGCAGTGCTTTCAGCGCCAGAGACGCGGGTTTGATCCCGACTACGGGTGGTGCCTGTACGGAATTTATACGTTCTCCCCATGAACGCGTGGGTTTTCTCTGAGATCTTCGGTTTCCTCCCACACTCCAAAGATGTACAGGTTTGTAGGTTAATTGGCTCGGTATAATATGTAACATTGTCCCTAGTGTGTGTAGGGAAGTGTTAATAACCATATAACCATATAACCATAACAGCACGGAAACAGGCCATCTCGGCCCTTCAAGTCCGTGCCGAACATTAAATTTTTTTAAATTTTTTTTTTATTTTTTTTAAATTAAAAATAAATACTTCCCCCTAGTCCCATCTACCTGCACTCAGACCATAACCCTCCATTCCTTTCCCGTCCATATACCCATCCAATCTATTTTTAAAGGATAACATCGAACCTGCCTCCACCACTTCCACTGGAAGCTCATTCCACACAGCTACCACTCTCTGAGTAAAGAAGTTCCCCCTAATGTTCCCCCTAAACTTCTGTCCCTTAATTCTCAAGTCATGTTCCCTTGTTTGAATCTTCCCTACTCTCAATGGGAAAAGCTTATCCACGTCCACTCTGTCTAACCCGCTCATAATTTTAAAGACCTCTATCAAGTCCCCTCTTAACCTTCTGTGCTCCAAAGAATAAAGACCTAACTTGTTCAACCTTTCTCTGTAACTTAGTTGCTGAAACCCAGGCAACATTCTAGTAAATCTCCTCTGTACTCTCTCTATTTTGTTGACATCCTTCCTATAATTAGGCGACCAAAATTGTACTCCATACTCCAGAATTGGCCTCACCAATGCCGTGTACAATTTTAACATTACATCCCAACTTCTATATTCAATGCTCTGATTTATAAAGGCCAGCACACCAAAAGCTTTCTTTACCACCCTATCTACATGAGATTCCACCTTCAGGGAACTATGCACAGTTATTCCTAGATCCCTCTGTTCAACTGCATTCCTCAATTCGCTACCATTTACCGTGTACGTCCTATTTTGATTTGTCCTGCCGAGATGTAGCACCTCACATTTGTCAGCATTAAACTCCATCTGCCATCTTTCAGCCCACTCTTCCAAATGGCCTAAATCTCTCTGTAGACTTTGAAAATCTACTTCATTATCCACAACACCACCTATCTTAGTATCATCTGCATACTTACTAATCCAATTTTCCACACCTTCATCCAGATCATTGATGTACATGACAAACAACAGTGGACCCAACACAGACCCCTGAGGCACCCCACTAGTCACCGGCCTCCAACCTGACAAACAGCCATCCACCATTACTCTCTGGCATCTCCCACTCAGCCACTGTTGAATCCATCTTGCTACTCCACCATTAATACCCAACAATACCCAATAATGTGCCGGGATCACTGGTCTGTGCGGACTTGGTGGGCTGAAGGGCCTGTTTCCGCGCTGTATCTCTAAACTAAACTACACTAAAAACTAATCTCACGGAGGGTTTTCAGTTAGAAAAAAACTCTGCAGATTCATGTGACATAGCAGAACTGGCTCCAGTGATTCAAGATTGAACCAAGTTTGATCCTGATTTCCCATTCTCTCAGTATGTTTTTTATATCTTCTCCCTGTGACCTGTGATTTTCCTCAGGGTATTCCAGCTACCCCCCACATCCCAAAGATGGGCAGGTTGGTAGATTGGTTGGTGACTAAATTGCCAGTTGTTTGTGTAAGAAATAGAAACTGGGGAGATTTGGTGAGCATATGGAGAGAGTTTGAAAAGAACTGGGATCAGTGTAAGATTATTGCAAATGATTGCTTGATGTTAGCATGAACTCATTGGGCTCAAGTGCCTGTTTCTACGCTATGTGATTCTATTACTCAGTGAATGTACAACTTCCCAGGATGAAGAGACGTGTAATTGACATTAATTTAGTTAAGCATGAATAGACTAATTTAAAAGTTACTTTAATTATTGAAAATGTATATTAATTCTGGGCAAGAAAAAAAAAAAGCTTAAACATACTGGAGGCCCAAAAAGCTGTAGTTCTACATCAGTGGGGTTGAGGGAACATCTAGATTAATAGACAATAGACAATAGACAATAGGTGCAGGAGTAGGCCATTCGGCCCTTCGAGTCAGCACTGCCATTCAATGTGATCATGGCTGATCATCCACAATCAGTACACCGTTCCTGCCTTCTCCCCATATCCCTTGACTCTGCTATCTTTAAGAGCTCTATCTAACTCTCTCTTGAAAGCATCCAGAGAACTGCCTCCACCGCCCTCTGAGGCAGAGAATTCCATAGACTCACAACTCTCTGTGTGAAAAAGTATTTCCTCATCTCCATTCTAAATGGCTTACCCCTTATTCTTAAACTGTGGCCCCTGGTTCTGGACTCCCCCAACTTCGGGAAGATGTTTCCTGCCTCTAGCGTGTCCAAACCCTTAATAATCTTATATGTTTCAATAAGTTATCCCCTCATCCTTCAAAAATCCAGAGTATACAAGCCCAGCCGCTCCATTCTCCATTGACCTTAACGGTTCATCTCAAGTGAGTGGAATAATAATGCATCTGGTGAGAGGGTGGGCATGTAGAATGAAAAGCAAACAAAATGTAAATATCTTTGGCTATTATAACTATCAATGAAGCACCAAGTAGAGCGGAGTCCTGAACTATTAAATAGCAACACATTATCTATACTCTTACTAAAACTCTCATCTTGACCACTTCTGGTCTGCGTTGTATTTAAATTTGTGCAAAAACGGTACCCTATATCACTAGGATTTTTTCGTCACCTTACTCACCATTCTCCTCTGCTCCAAGCACACCAAGTTGTGTTCCGATCGGTGGAATGTTACAAAAGTTTGAAGGTTTTAAAAGATCGTGAGATGAGCAGATTGGTCTTCTCGCCTGTCAGTCACCATGAAGGTAACTCCCCTTCCGGCACCCGCTGTCGGAAGGGGCGTTAGAAACATAGAAACATAGAAAGTAGGTGCGAGAGTAGACCACCAGGCCCATCGAGCCCGCACCGCCATTCGCTCATGGCTGAACACTAAACAGACACCCTTACCCACAACAGTAGACACAAGACACAGAACACAAGACACTACCCTCCCCTTTATATCGCTATCACCCCTCTCCACCCCCAGAACCGCGTGATCTCCTGGGGGAGGCAAAAAACCGGATAAAAACCCAGGTCCAATTCGGGAAAAAAATCCGGGAAATTCCTCTCCGACCCCAATCCAGGCGATCGACACTTGTCCAGGAGATCACTCAGGTCTTACTATACTAACCATACCTAGGTCCATATCCCTGCCCTCTCCCCGTAGCCCCTTATCCCCTTGGCAGCTAAAAAACCATCTATTTTAGACTTAAATATATTTAATGTTTCTGCTTCCACTGCTCCCTGGGGCAGTGAATTCCATAAATTAACCACCCTCTGGGTGAAGAAGTTCTTCCTCATCTCAGTTTTAAAAGAGCCCCCTCTTATTCTACAACTATGTCCCCTAGTTCTAGTTTCCCCGATCATTGGGAACATCCTCGGTGCATCCACCCGATCAAGGCCCCTCACGATCTTATATGTTTCAATGAGATCGCCTCTCATTCTTCTAAACTCCAAAGAGTAGAGTTCCAGCCTACTTAACCTTTCCTCATATGTCAATCCCCTCATTGCAGGAATTAATCTTGTAAACCTTCGCTGCACTGCCTCCAGGGCCAGTACATCCTTTCTTAAGTATGGACCCCAGAACTGTACACAGTATTCCAAATGTGGTCTCACTAATACTGTGTACAGCTGCAGCAAGACCTCCGTGTTTTTATACTCAATCCCCCTAGCAATAAAGGCCAAAACTCCATTGGCCTTCCTGATTGCTTGCTGCACCTGCATACTAACTTTTAGTGATTCATGTACTACTACCCCTAGATCCCTTTGCGTTGCATTACAACGCAGCTCCACCTCATTTAGAAAATAACTTGCCCTATCATTTTTTTTCCCAAAGTGAATGACTTCACATTTATTAGTATTAAATTTCATCTGCCAAGTTGTTGCCCACTCACCTAGCTTATCTATATCCTTTTGCAGACTCTTCCTATCCTCCTCATCCCCTACTTTTCCTCCCATTTTTGTATCGTCCGCAAATTTTGATATATTACACTTGGTTCCCTCCTCCAAATCATTTATATAAATTGTGAACAACTGGGGTCCCAGCACCGACCCTTGCGGAACCCCGCTAGTTACCGGTTGCCATCCCGAGTATGAACCATTTATCCCCTCTCTCTGCTTCCTATTTGTTAGCCAATCCTCTACCCATGCTAATATATTACCCCCAATCCCATAATTTTTTATTTTTAGCAATAGTCTCTTATGTGGCACCTTGTCAAAAGCCTTTTGGAAGTCCAAGTATACCACATCCACCGGTTCCCCTTTATCCACCCGGGTTGTTACTTCCTCAAAGAATTCGAGCAGATTCGTTAAACAGGACTTCCCCTTCACAAAACCATGCTGGTTCTGTCCGATGAAGTCATGTTTATCCAAGTGCCCCGTTAGTGTTTCTTTAATAATTGTTTCTAACATTTTACCCACCACCGATGTTAGACTAACCGGTCTATAGTTACCCGCCTTCTGTTTACTTCCTTTTTTAAATATAGGTGTTACATTGGCCATTTTCCAATCCACTGGGACCGTTCCTGCCTCCAGGGAGTTTTGGAAAATTATCACCAATGCATCCACAATCCCCACCGCTATCTCCCTCAAGACCCTTGGATGTAATCCATCAGGCCCAGGGGATTTATCCTCCTTCAGTCTCATTAATTTCCCTAATACCACCTCCTTGGTGATCTTAATAGTATTTAGCTCCTCCATTCCTACCGCCCCCTGTTTATCCAGCGTTGGAATATTTTTTGTGTCTTCTATGGTGAAGACTGATACAAAATACTCATTTAATGCCTTTGCCATTTCCATGTTCCCCACCAACAACTCTCCAGTCTCACCCTCCAATGGACCAACGTTCACCTTAGCCACCCTTTTTCTTTTTATATAGCTATAAAAACTCTTACTATTAGTTTTTATGTTGTTCGCTAAATTCCTTTCATAGTCTATTTTCCCCGTCTTAATTAATCTCTTAGTTATTTTTTGCTGACCTTTAAATGCTTCCCAATCCTCTACCCTCCCACTATCTCTAGCTACCTTATATGCCCTTGCCTTCAGCCGAATACTATCCTTTATAGTTTTACTGAGCCATGGCTGACTGTTCTTTCCCTTACCCCTTTTTTTCTTCATAGGAATAAATTTTTCTTGAAGGTTATACAGTAGATCCTTAAACGTACACCACTGCTCATGTACCGTCTTATTCTTGAGTCTGCTATCCCAGTCAACTTTGATCAGCTCAGTCCTCATACCTTCATAATCCCCTTTATTTAGACTAAGTACCCTAGCCTGAGTTTCAACCTGCTCTCCTTCTATTTGAATATGGAATTCGACCATATTGTGGTCACTTGTTCCCAACGAGTCCCTAACTATGACATTTTTAATTAATCCTGCTTCATTACACAGGACCAGATCCAAGATTGCCTCCCTCCTTGTCGGTTCTGTGACATACTGTTCTAGGAACCCGTCTCTAATACATTCTATAAACTCTTCCTCTAGTCTACCCTGCCCAGTTTGGTTTGCCCAATTAATATGAAAATTGAAGTCCCCCATGATTACAGCAGTTCCCTTTTTACTGCTGATTGACCTCTATAACCGAGTAAGCTATTATCATTGTATGTAGTTAAAACAAAGAACTGCAGATGACGGTTAATACACAAAATGATACAAAGTGCTGGAGTAACTCAGCGGGTCAGGCAGCGTCTCTGGAGAATATGAATAGGTGACATCGGGACCCTTCTTCAGACTGATTCAGTCTGCTGAATTACTCCACCACTTTGTGTCGTTTCACCTTAAAACTAGCTGCCGGTGCTGTTGGTCTGCACCAGTGAGCCCTTCTTCACTGGTTGATGCGGCTGTTGTTGCGGCTAACGTTGTAGCCCCCGACAGGACACGTGTCCTTCAGGCCATCGCTACCACCAGGATGCGTTGGTCACTGTGGGGCTCCCTCCCCTCTCACCTGATGCTTTGTTCACTCCCCCGCTACCTCCTCCTCCTCTTTCTCTCCCGCAGTCGCCAACATCTTCAAAGGTGTAGTATGTCAGCGACTCCAGAGGAGAAAGAGGAGGAAGCCACAGTGGAGGGAGGAGAAGGCTGAGTGGACAGACTGTTGGCCAACAAAATGAAGGAGCAGCAGGTGAGAGGGGAGGGTGCCCCTCTGTGACCGAGCGCCTCCTGTCGGTGGCAGCAGCCTGAAGAAAGCGCTGAGCCCAGCGGCTGCAACGTGAGCCACAACAGAACTGTGTGGTGGGTGAAGAAGGGCTCTTTTGTGCACATAGCGAGTCGGGGATCGTTTTGGATGCCAGGGTTGGCGTCAGCAGGTCACCACTATAACCGGAATTCGTTATAAAAGGGTGCGTTAAAGAAAGGGTTTTCTCCATTGCATATCCCACAATAAATGAACTTATAAAGTAGCTATAGATCTAACTGGAGCCACCTATTCTCCATTAATGTGCTGGAGAATGAAATAGTCTCACATAACTATGCAAATAGTACTAATGTGTACATTTCAAGGGAAAACTGTCACCCAAATCATGGGAAATACAATCTTGTCACTTCTGCTTAGCAATAAGTACACTTTGTCTATAACCAGTGTAAACTTTGATCGGAAGTGAGTTGATGAGTTGAATTACCCAAGAACATATTCCTATTTTTAAAAAAAATTGCAAGTGGTTTTTAGCCTGCTAAAATTAAATTTAGTAGAGAGGTTTAGTGCATTTAGTGACAAGATTGTACTTCCCATGCATTTAAGTGCGGCTAACTACTGGTTTCAGAGGCTGGTACAGCCTGGAGAAGAAAAGAGGTTTCTTGGTCTGCAAAATTGTAAGAAGGAGCTGGACGTAATTTACACCAAGTACAATAGGCTAATGTTAGTTGGATTTTATTTTCAGTGTTTAAAATGAGGCAAGAAAGAAACAAGCGGGAACATTTCCTCTCGTCTTGTGCTAGGGTGCCTTACGAACAGCGTTGGAAAGAACATTTCTCTATTTATTAAAGAGAAGCCTGTTAGTTACAGGTGCAAGGAGCTGAAAGAACACCCACGGCTTATAATGAAGCCATCTGTACTTGAGCACGGAAGTGGAGGAGTCAACTTGTTTTGCTGTTGCTTAACCTCTCCACACAAACCTGAATTGTTGATGACAGTAATGTGCTTGGGGCACAACATTGCCTGGACTTGCATTTTGTTTTTGATAAAGTAAAACATTCTTCAGAGTTTGACATTGAAATGTAAATTGGCAAAGCTTACCATGCAGCTAAACTTAACTCTATTTTAATTTCAGCCGATTTTTTCGTAGGAAGTAAAAATTGGATGAATTAATGTTGATCTATGCTTCTGCACATATCCAATGAAAGTTTTCCATTAATGTATTATATAACGTCCTATGAATATCATTTACCTCCAAGAACTAAAAAAAATGTCACTGAAGGCATTAAGACAATAATATCCTTTGCATGCTCAATCTCTTGGCAGGATGCACATTTAGCAGCTGCAAGCTTCCAATTCTCGAAAGATTTTTAGAAACTGTAAAACTAAGCTGATTGAAATCTGATGCTTTTGTCACATTTCAAGTGCAGTTAGTCATTAGTTATGGTGTAGGAAGGAACTGCAGATGCTGGTTTAAACTGAAAATAGACACAAAAAGCTCAGCGGGATAGGCTGCATCTCTGGAGAGAAGGAATGGGTGACGATTTGGGTTGAGACCCTTCTTCAGACTGGTCAGGGAAATCGGGAAATGAGAGATATAGATGATGATGTAGAGAAATAAAGAACAATGAATGAAAGATATGTAAAAAAGTAATGATGATAAAGGAAACAGGCCATTGTTAGCTGTTCGTTGGGTGAAAACGAGAAGCTAGTGCAACTTTGGTGGGGAAGGGATAGAGAGAGAGGGAATGCCGGGGCTACTTGGAGTTAGAGAAATCAATATTCATACCATTGGGCTGTAAGCTGCCCAAGCAAAATATGAGATGCTGTTCTTCCGATTTGCATTTATCTTCACTCTGACATTTTAGGAGACCTAAACAGAAAGGCCAGTGTGGGAATGGGAAGGAGAATTAAAGTGTTTAGTAACCAGGAGATAATGTAGGTTCAAGCAGACTGAGCGAAGGTGTTCAGTGAAACGATCGCCCAGTTTATGTTTGGTCTCACCGATGTATAAGAGTCCACATCTTGAATACAGTAGATGAGGTTGGAGTAGGTGCAAGTGAACCTCTGCCTAACCTGAAAGGACTGTCGGGGTCCCTGGACAGAGTCGAGGGAGGAGGTATAGGGACAGGTGTTGCATTGGCTGCGGTTGCAGGGGAAGGTAGATTGGATGGGAATGGATGAGTTAACCAGGGAGTTTTGGAGGAACGGTCTCTGCGGAAGGCGGAAAGGGGTGGAGATGGGAAGATGTGACTAGTATTGGGATCCCGTTGGAGATGGCGAAAATATCGGAGATTATGTGTTGAATGCGACGGCTGATGGGAAGGAAGTAAGAACGAGGGGACTCTGTCTCTGCTGCGACTAGGGGCAGAGGGAGCAAAAGGTCAGAGCTGCGGGGTACAGAAGAGACACAAGTGAGGGCCTCATCTATGATGGGAGAGGGGAACCCCCGTGCCCTGAAGAATGAGGACATCTCGGATGTCCTGGTATGGAACCAGTTATTAGTTATTGTTACAGTTAGCCATGTTAGGTATTACATGAATATATCAATTTATTTCTAAATGTTTAGCATTAAACAGTTTTTTTTCCTTATGAATGATGGACATAAAAATACCAAAAATATAGCATGAAAGGCTGTTTGGCCCATCATGCACATGCTGATAATCAAGTACCATTCTTGGCTATACCATCTAACAGTATTTGATCCATACCTTTCTTTGCCTTGCCTTGGAGATAGGTGAGATTTATATCTCACTAGACCAAGTGCAGACCCGTTGGGTCCGTTTCCCCAACGCGCGTTTGCGGGGGGGGGGGGGGGGCTGCGGCGTCACACTAACCACCCGTTGGATCTGTTCCTCCAAAGCACGGTTGCGGGGTGGGAATCTGGCACCCACAAACACACACACTCATCACACCCCTTGATACTATCTTAATTTTATTAATTGGCTCCTTTTATCCCATCTCCACCCTATCCACTGACAAATAGCCCTCACCTCTCAGGTGCGTCTAGAGGGGGGGGGGCAGAGAGAGAAAATTTAATGTTAGAACAAAAAAATTTGAGGAGGAGGGTGGAGAGGAAGGGGGGAGAGGAGGGGGAGAGAGTAGGGGGTGGAGATAGGAAGGAGAGGATGGGGGAGAGAGGTGAAGGGGTAGGGGTTGGAGCGGGCGTGCATGAGTTGAGCCGCGGGCTGTGAAGAGAGAAGGGCAGAGAGAGAGAGAGAGAGCGAGGGGAGAGACTGGTACATAAAAAAGCTGGAGAAACTCAGCGGGTGCAGCAGCATCTAAGGAACGAAGGAAATAGGCAACGCTTTGGGCCGAAACCCATCTTCAGACGGGTTTCGGCCCAAAACGTTGCCTATTTACTTCGATCCATAGATGCTGCTGCACCCGCTGAGTTTCTCCAGCTTTTTTTGTGTACCTTTGATTTCCAGCATCTGCAGTTCCTTTCTTAAAGACAGAGAGACTGTTGGCGGGCTGCTTCCCCAACGCGCGTTTGCTTTGCAGGGGGGGGGAGAGAGAGGGATGGGGATGGGGAGAGAGAGGAGAAGGGGGGAGAGGGGTAGGGTGGGGAGAGGGAGAGGGGCATCACACTCACACTAACCACCACCCAAACACACAGGCGGGGGGGAGAGGGGGGGAGGGGAGAGGGGGAGAAGAGGGAGGGGGGGAGAGGGAGATGGGGTGGGGGAGAGAAGAGGGAGGAGGAGGAGGGGAGAGGGGGAGGGAGGAAGGGAGATGGGGGAGGAGAGAGGGGATGGGGAGAGGGAGAGCAGAGGGGAGGAGGGGGAGGGGGAGGAGAGGGGGGAGGGAGAGAGAGGGAGGGGGAGGGAGGGGTGGGAGGAGGGGGAGGGAGAGAGGGGGAGGAGGAGGGAGATGGGTGGGGGAGGAGGGGGAGGAGTGGGGAGGGAGAAGGGGTGGGGGAGAGAGGGATGGGGGTGGGAGGAGAAGGGGAGGAGAGGGAGAGGGAGATGGAGAGAGGGGAGGAGAGAAGGGTGGGGGAGGGGAGGAGAGAGGGATGGGGAGGGGGGAGAGGTGTGAGGGAGGAGAGGAGGGAGATGGGGTAGGGGGTGGGGGGAGAGGGAAGGGGGGTGGGGAGGAGAGGGGATATGGGTGGGGGAGTAGGGGAGGGGAGGGGGAAGAGTGTGGAGGGAGGGGTAGGTGGAGAGAGGGGGAAGAGTGTGGAGGGAGAGGGGAAGGGGGGGGCAGAGGGGTGAGGGAGATGGGGAGGGGTTGGGGAGATTAGTGGAAGAATGGGGAGGAGAGAGAGAGGTTGTAGGGGGAGTGGTGGAAGTTGGAGAGAGGGAGGGGGAGAGGGGTTGGGGGAGTGGTGGAAGAGGGACAGCGGGGTAGGGGGAAGGGGGCGGGGGGAGAGAGGGAAGGGGTGGGGTAGAGAGGGAAGGGGGGTGGGGGAGAGAGGGGATGGGGGTGGGAGGAGGAGGGGAGGAGGGGTGTGAGGAGAGGGAGATGGAGAGGGGAGGGAGGGAGAGGGGTGGGGGGAGCCGAGGAGAGAGGGGAGGGGGAGAGGTGTGGGGGGAGGGGGGAGGGAGGTGAGGAGGGAGATGAGGTAGGGGGTAGAGGGGGAAGAGTGTGGATGGAGGGGGAAGAGTGGGGAGCGGGGAGGAGGTGGGGGAAGGGGGTGGGGGAGAGAGGGAAGGGGTGGGGGGGTGGGGGAGGGAAGGGGGGTGGGAGAGAGAGGGAAGGGGGTTGGGGAGGGAAGGGGGAGAGGGGAGGGGGTGGGGGAGAGAGGGATGGGGGTGGGAGGAGGAGGGGGAGGAGAGGGAGAGGGTGAGGAGAGGGAGATGGAGAGGGGGAGGAGAGATGGATGGGGAGGGGGAGAGAGGTGTGGGGGAGGGGGAGGGATGGAGGAGGGAGGGGGAGGAGGGAGATGGGGGGGAGGGGGAGAGGGGTGGGGGGGAGAGAGGGGAAATAGTGGGAGGGTGGGGGGAGAGAGGGGAAATATTGGACAGTCCATCTGTTCCCCATTCCTATCACCCACAATCCTCTTTCTCTATTTCCACACACGTGATGACGCGCTTCGACACAGGCTGCGGGGGTGGGGGGAGGGGCTGGGGCTGCTGCAAAGGCATATGTAAATGGATCCATTCCGATTGGACATCTGTGAGCATTGGGCATTGTGACATCACATGACGGAACCTTCACTAACATTCTATGTCTGAGAGCTGTTTTTTTATACATTTTGAAAATTTTGGGGGTGGGGGGGAGAAGGATTTTATTAAAAATGTGTACATAAACATGACGAAATTTAATCAGGAGTGGCTACTCGCAAAGAAAAGTGAAATCTCTACCGAAATGGAAAAAAATCTCGGCGTTTCTGCGTGCGGTGTTGGCGTAGCGCGGTATCAAAGGGGCTGGCTGGCACAAGTCAAGCAGACACACACACAGAGTTTTAAATATAGACTAGACCAAGTGCAGACCCGTTGGGTCTGGTCCCCGAAAGTGCTTGACACCCCGGGGTGTTGTTCCCGAACGTGCTTCAGACCCCGGGGTGAAAATCGTGGAAAAAAGATGGCGTCGTTTTCGGAAAAAATCAGAGAAAATCGGCAAAAAAAGATGGCGTCGTTTTCGGAGAAAATTGGCGAAAAAAAGATGGCGTCGTTTTCGGAGAAAATCGGAGACAATTGGAGAAAATCACATGGGGTGGGGGGGGGGATGGATTTTATTAAAAAAACTTGTACATAAACAGGACCGAATTTAATCAGGAGTGGCTATTCGTAAAGATAAATGTCATCTTCTTTGGAAATGGTAAAAAATATGGGCCTTTCCGCGCGCTGTGTGGGCCAGGGGCGGTATCAAAGGCGGCGTACGGACGTACAGACGTACAGACGTACAAACGTACAGACGTACAGACGGACGACAGCCAGAGAGTTTTTAAAAGTATATAGATAGATAGATAGAAGATTAGAGTGCTTGCCCCCCACCACTTTCTCAGACATCAAATCAGCCCTCCAAGTGATATTTTTTCCTCTGATCTCTTCTTCCTTACCTTAAACCTATGCCCCCTAGTTTTAGACATCTCCATTATGGGGCAAAATTTCTCACTTGCCGCCCTCTATCTTCCCCTCATCATTTTATATACCTCTTCATGCTCTCCTTCAGCTTGAAGAAGGGTTCTGACATGAAATGTTGCCTATCCATGTTTTCCACGGATAATGACTGACCCGCTGAGTTTCTCCAACATTTTATGTCCAGCCTATCTCGTATCTCCTCAGTATTGCCTGGTCCATCACAGGCAACATCCTGGTAGATCTCCTCTGTGTCTTCTCCAGTGCATCATGTCCTTCCTGCAGTATGGTGACTTGATGCTGCACTAGGGCGACAGTTGTGGCACAACCAAAATGTTATGAAATTGTGCCATGGCCTCTGCTGTTATATTCCGTGCCCCACTAATGATGACCTGCATCCTGTGTGGCCTTCTAATCTTCTGGGTTCATTCAGACTGACCAATACAATTATAATATCTCGTGTGCCAACACCACCCAAACCATGTTGCCTCGTGGGAGAGAAATACAAAACCAGGTTTATTTATCCAAACCAATACAGGAACAATAATTTGAAGAATTTGAAGAATACTGCAACCCAGCAATAGACAATAGACAAATAGGTGCAGGAGTAGGCCATTCGGCCCATTTGAGCCAGCACCGCCATTCATTGTGATCATGGCTGATCATCCACAATCAGTACCCCGTTCCTGCCTTCTCCCCATATCCTTTGACTCCGCATCTTTAAGAGCCCTATCTAGCTCTCTCTTGAAAGTATCCAGAGAACGGCCTCCACCGCCCTCTGAGGCAGAGAATTCCACAGACTCACAACTCTCTGTGAGAAAAAGTGATTCCTCGTCTCCGTTCTAATGGCTTACCCCTTATTCTTAAACTGTGGCCCCTGGTTCTGGACTCCCCCAACATCGGGAACATGTTTCCTGCCTCTAGCGTGTCCAAACTTAATAATCTTATATGTTTAAATAAGATCCACTGAGCACAACTGAGTCATCATATTTAATCAAGGAAATCACATTGACTCTGATCGTTCCATGCAGTCACTAGCTGTAACACAAATTAGCATTCAACAGAGGCTAGAAACGTCCAAATCAAATGACAGAAATGCAGTGAATCATCTTCCACCACTCAAATGTTTGTTCTGGAGTTCCACTTCCCACTATGCAATGAACCACTATTTGGTACCTAATTTACTGCTGGCATTTTACAATCTAAACCATGACTCATGATCCTCCATTGCCTTGTTTATTGGAACAAATTGTCAATTTAAATATTATATGTTCTGCTTTTCTCTCATATCTTCCAGCATCTCAGTACAGAATATAATCTGTGAAACTGTCTCAATAATGAAGATACTTTCTTCTCCTGCACAGTACTCAGCACAAGTCGCAACTTCAGCAAATATCAGTAGACCAAAGCTGGAAAAAAATTTCAAATGTAGGGCCTGACCAAGAACTTGTATAAAGACAAAATATTAGATTTTTGTTTTGTATTAACTGCCTTGCAATTTATGCATCCAACCTGATCTGCAATCGATATTGTGTAGGAAGGAACTGCAGATGCTGGTTTAAACTGAAGATAGACACAAAAAGCTGGAGTAACTCAGCGGCACAGGCACCATCTCTGGAGAGAAGGAATGGGTGACGTTTTGGGTCTGAAGAAGGGTCTTGGCAGGAAACATGTTCCCTAAGTTGGGGGAGTCTAGAACCAGGGACCACAGTTTAAGAATAAGGGGTAGGCCATTTAGAATGGAGATGAGGAAAAACTTTTCACCCAGAGAGTTGTGAATCTGTGGAATTCTCCGCCTCTGAAGGCAGTGGAGGCCAATTCTCTGGATGCTTTCAAGAGAGAGTTAGATAGAACTCTTAAAGATAGCGGAGTTAGGGGGTATGGTGAGAAGGGCAGGAACGGGGTACTGAATGTGGATGATCAGCCATGATCACAGTGAATTGTCTATTGTCTATTGTCTATTGAAACATCAGCCATTCCTTCTGTACAGAGATGCTGCCTGTCCCCGCTGAGTCA
>CM075984.1:35040444-35126203 GCA_038087875.1 Malacoraja senta
TGGTACATGGGATAAGTACTGAGTGGTACTGAATGGTTGGCATGGAGATGGTGGATTTAAGAACCTATTTCTGTTCTTATGACTATGAATTGTTAGCATTAGTTAATAATAGTATTCTGAGAAAGGAAATGAGCTCTTGATCTTTTAACACAGGGCACTAGAACGCTACCATCAATATTGTCTCTGCAAAATCCTCCAAATGGACTGAAGAATAAATAAAGTAGTGTCAGTGTTCTCCCCCAGATTAACATCCTCAGCATTGAGGCCTTCGATACACTCAGTCACGCTGCTGGGCAGGCCACACCATCCGCAAGCCTGACACCAAACTTCTGAAATTGACACTCTATAAATTGTACAGGGCCTCAGTATATCACACATGGAGTTTTTGTATTCTTACCCAAGTAAGGATATACTTGTCATAAAGAGAGTGCATTGAAAGTTCACCAGGCTGATTCTTGGGATACTGGAATTGTTTAAAAGGTAGCGATTGGTTGTCTTATGTTTTATAAAAATGGTGGAAAAATCTTTGACAACTGCAGGGCTGCCAACTCTCATGCTTTGAGCGTGAGAATCATGCCCTCGCGCAAACTCTCACGCCCTCACGCTGATCAGAAATTTCTCACACTCTGTGGTGAGAAATTCTGTGATCAACGAAAATGTCAAAACTCAGATAAACTGCATGTTCCGCGGGTGTTGGAGAGCCGGGGCTGAGGGAGGGATGGGAGCAGAACCAGCGGCGGGAACAGATGCGGGGAGCCGAGCCTGGCGAGTGTTTGCGGGGCTGGCGAGTCGCCCGCTGCAGTTCCGGCCATGGAGCAGTGCAAGAGTCCCGGGCCGTCAGAGGCGTCGGAAGCGTTGCGCCGCTGCCGCTGCCGTGAAAGTCTCTGTTCCGAAGGGACAGACTCTCAAAGGGAGGTGGAGAGAGAGAGAGGGAAGGGAGAGAGGGGGTGAGAGGAGAGAGAGGGGAGAGACAGAGGGGGCGTGAATGGAGAGAGAGAAGAGGGAGAGGGGGGAGAGAGGTAGGGGAGAGAGATAGGGAGAGAGATGGGAGAGAGGGGGAGAGTGAGGTGGGAGAGGGGGGGAAGAGAGAGGGGTGAGAGGGAAGAAAGAGGGAAGAGAGAGAGGGGGTGGAGAGGGTAGGAGAGAATGGGAGAGGGAGAGTGGTAAAAGAGAGAGGGGGAAGAGGGAAAGAGGGGGGTGGGAGAGAGGGGGAAAGAGGGAAATGGGGAAAGAGAGAGAGATGGGGGGGGGCAAAGAGAAAGAGGAGATAGACAGAGGAGAAAGAGAGAGGGGAGAGAGAGCAAGGGGGAGAGTGAGGTGGGAGGGAGAAATGGGGAGAGAGAGGGGTAGAGAGAGAGGTGGAAGATAGAGAGGTGAGAGAGATAGAAGAGAGAGAGAGGGGAGAGTGTGTGGGGAGGGAGCGAGAGGGAGAGGGACAGAGAGGGGGAGATAGAGAGGGAGGGAGAAAGAGAGAGAGAGAGGGAGGGGGGAGAGAGGAGGGGGGGGGAGAGTGAGAGGGGGAGAGAGGGGGTGAGAGGAGAGACAGAGATGGAGGGAGAGGGGAAAGAGAGGGGGAGAGGAGAGATAGAGTGGGAGAGAGAGAGGGGGGTTGAGAGGGGAGAGAGAGAGCGGAAGAGAGGGGGGAGAGAGAGAGGGATGAGAGTGAGGTGGGAGGGAGAGAGAGAGGGGAGAGAAAGGTGGTGAGAGAGGGGAGGGAGAGAGAGAGGAAAGAGAGAGGGGGACAGAGAGGGGGTGAGAGAGAGAGGGGAAGAGAGAGAGAGGGGGAGAGGGGAGAGAGAGGGGGGGAGAGGGTGAAAAGAGGGGGATAGTCAGGGCTGCCAACTTCCATGCATTGAGCGTGAGAATCACGCATTTCGCCAAATTCGCACGCTGATCACAAATTTCTCTCGCTCTGTTGTGAGAAATTCTGTGATCAACGAAAATTTCAAAACTCATATCAACTGCATGGGCCGCGGGTGTTGGAAGCAGAAGCAGCGGTGGGGACAGATGTGACGGGAGCGGGGATGGCGAGTGTTTGCCAGGCTGGCGAGTCGCTCACTGCAGCTCCGGCCATGGAGCAGCCTCAGTGCAAGGCGTCGGAAGCGTTGCGCAGCTGCCGTGAGAGTCTCTGTGCCAAATTTCGCCCAGGTGACTGGCATGGATCAGCTGAGGCTCGGTGAATCCAGGAGGACAACCAGTGGCTGCTGGAAGTAAGTACCAAGCACTGGGTAGAAACAGTGGAAGATTGTGGACTTCAAATGGGGGTGGTTGGAGAAAGCATCCTGCTTGCCTGCTAGATTTTCACTTACTGTAACTTCAGGAAAAATGTTCCCGATGTTGGGGGAGTTCAGAAACCAGGGGTCACAGTTTAAGAATAAAGGGGGAGCCAGTTAGGACTGAGATGAGGACAAACTTTCTTCACACAGAGAGTTGTGAATCTGTGGAATTCTCTGCCACAGAAGGCAGTGCAGGCCAATTCACTGGATGTTTTTCAAGAGAGAGTTACATTTAGTTCTTGGGGCTAACGACATCAAGGGATATGGGGAAAAAACAGGAAAGAGGTACTGATTTTAGATGAATAGCCATGCTCATATTGAATGGCAGTGCTGGCTCGAAGGGCCGATGGCCTATTCCTGCACCTATTTTCTATGTTTCGCTGCTTGAGTATATGGCAATAAAACTCGATCACTTGATTTTGAAGCATTCATGCATGGTGGAGGTATAATGTAGTCATAGAGTGATACAGTGTGAAAACAGGCCCTTCGGTGCAACTTGCCCACACCCGCCAACATGTCCCAGCTACGCTACCTGCTTTTGGTCCATACCTCCAAATCTGTCCTATCCATGTATCAGTCTAACTTTTTCTTAAATGTTGGGATGGTCCCTGCCTCAACTACCTCCTTGGGCAGCTTGGTCCATACACCCATCACCCTTAGTGTGGATAAAGTTACCCCGTAAAAAGTTACCTCTTAAAAATACTTCATACAAAAAACATTGAAATCATACTACTACAATGCACTAAAACATGATTTTAATACATCAAATTTCAAAAAGTTCCTACCCTGGGAGGGGGGACACCCTTCTTCCACACCCTCTCTCCCCTCGGTTGCTCCACTCCCTCACCGGGTACGCCCAAGGCCAGTGATCAGTGATCGCTCAGCCTCCCCCCCTTTCAAAAATGCTCCAATCCAATTTAAAGCATATATATTGCATTCAAGTGTAAGTTAAAAGACTCGCTACAGTATGCACCATATTGCACAATCTCAAGCTGAAAAATGCAAAAGTTCTGTACCAATGGGAGGGGGACACCCTCCTCCACCTCCCCCCCCCCCCCCCCTGCCCCCCGGTCACTATGCTCCCTCGGGCTTGGTCTCTCACAATTTCTCACTCCCAACTCTCACCCAATGTTGGCAGCCCTGCAAGTGTCTCAAGGGTTTCAAACCTGTCAAACACTGCGAAGTTCCTTGGAGTTCAGAAATATTCAAAATCTGTCAAAAAATCAAAATATTTATTAAAAATTAAATAAACCATGAAAGTAATTTAAAACAATCAATTCACACTTTTTTTGATATTTACAAATTAGGCATTTTTTGAAGGCTACTCTACCCCTTTTTCTGCTACCACATCAATCCAAAATTTTGGAAACACTTTTAGTTGAACCCTTATCAGAAAGGATTAATAACGACTATTTATGAGTTGATTTTGAAATTACAAATAGATACATTTGATAAAATTAAGAATGACTGGGAAAGAGAACGCCAAATTTCTTTATCTATAGAGAAATGGGAGAGGATTCTTCAATTAGTTAATACCTCTTCAATGTGTGCAAGACACGCTTTGATACAATTTAAGGTGGTTCACAGAGCTCATATGTCAAAAGATAAGTTAGCTCATTTTTATGGTCATATAAATCCTATCTGTGACAGATGTAACTCTGAAGTGGCCTCACTGACCCATATGTTTTGGTCCTGCCCTCTTTTGGAAAAATATAGGAAATACATTTTTGATACAATTTCTGTAGTTTTAAACCCCTGTCTCATGGTGCGAGCTGACCCACGAGGTACCCCGAGCTTAAAGCAAATTTAACTCATGGTAATCACGTACGATTAACGTAGCGGGAACGTCGGAACTCGTGGACGCAACTTAGCGACTCTTGGCGCTAACGGCAGGTACCCGTGACACTTGTTAACTCTTGGAAAAATTCAAACATGTTTAAACTTTTCCACGAGTAAATGTACTCTTGAGGTTAAAATTTGAAACATTTAAACACGTTGTAAGAACGTAGTGGCCCGTGCGTTTACCTTAGTGACTCGTGAGTCTACCGTGGGAACTCTTTAATTCAGCGGGCAGGAGATAAGGAATGGGTGATGGGATGACATTTCCAAATTGGGGTGGGGGGGAGGGGTGGGAGGAGGGAGGGGGGGAGGTGGAGGAGAGAGGGTGGAGAGTGGAGGGAGAGGAGGGGGAGACAGATGGGGGTGTCTTCCTTCACTGGCGGCGGGTGCCGGTCACTGAAACAGGCAGGTGAGATTTAACATCCACCTTGTGTGTGTGTCTCTCTCTCTCCCTCCCTCTTACACAGGCTGAGAGACTCTGCCTCTGTGAGTGTACGTCTCTTTCTCCCCCTCCCACACACAGTAAGACCGAGGTAAGTCCATCTGTGTCTCCCACATACACAGTAAACTCTGCTTTGTGTGTGTATATGCACGTCTCCCCCCATTTCTCTTTCTCCCCCCCACCTCTCTCTTTCTCCCCCCCCCCACCTCTCTCTTTCTCCCCCCACACACAATAAGACCGATGTATTCTGCTTAGTCTCTCTTCCCTCCCACACACACAGATAGACCGAGGTCCTGTGCGCTCTTTCTCTCTCCCCCACAGTCACGCCGAAGTACACCACACTGCCTCTGTGCCTCTCTCTCTCTCTCTCTCTCTCTCTCTCTCCCCCTCTCTCCTTCATACAGTCAGAGGTCCACACTGTCTCTGTCTCTCTCTCTCCCCCCTATACACACACACATAGACTGAGGTACACACTGCCCGTTGTGTGTGTGTGTCTGCCTCTGTCTCTCTCTCCCACACACACAGTTAAAGGTACTCCACGCTGCCTGTGTGTGTGTGTGTCTCTCTCTCTCTCTGTCCCACCCCCCACACCCACACACAGTCAGTCAGTCAGAGGAACTCCACACTGTGTGTGTGTGTGTGTGTGTGTGCGCCTCTGTCTCTCCCTATCACAGTCAGAGTGAGGTACTCCCCCCGCAGTCTCTCCGCAGGCTCTCCCCGGGCAGGGCGCATCTGCCTCCCTCAGGCTGCCCAGGCAGTCAGACACGACTCCGGTGGCGGGCTCCATGCACAGCTCCTGCCGGCCGGCTGGGAGCGGCGACGGAGGACAGGGGGAAGTTGGCCACCAGCGGGGCAGTCTCAGCTCTCCATGCAGTCCAAGTCTCGCTGGATCATCGTAATCCTCTGCCTCTGTCAAATGGGTGCTTTTAACCTGACCCCCCCCCCCCCCAATCCTCCCTCCACCTCAACTCACGCCTGGGCACCTAAGCAGCTCAGGAGGCAAACCCTGAGCTCCGTCTCCCAACAATCTGATGTGCGCATCCGTGCACATTCAAAGATTTCATCTCCAGTCTCCCCGCAGTGTGTAGACCTGGCAGTAAATTCAATTAAAATATAGAACTTCAGAGGATAGAACAGGAAATAAAATTACTAGAACTGGACAATTCAAGTGACCCAACTATAGATAAACATAATAAGATAACCTTATTGAAATATAAACTCAATAGAATATTATCGGGTAGAGTAATAAGACTATTCCAAATTACAAAACAGGCACACTTCGAATTTGGGGATAAGCCACATAAATTATTAGCGAGGCAACTGAAGCAACAAGAAAAGGAAAATACTATCACTAAAATTAAATCTGATAAGGGTGAGCTTCTAACATTACCAAAGGATATTAATAAAAGGTTTGCCCAATTTTATCATAATTTATACACAACTAAAATAAATACAGATGATAGTAAAATTACACATTTTTTAGATATTTGCAACCTCCCTAAATTGGATAGTTTAGAACAAGAGGAATTAGGAGCACGGATTACTAGTGAAGAAATAAAACAAATAATAAACTCATTGAAAATTGGGAAGACCCCAGGACCAGATGGTTTTAGTAATGAATTTTATAAACGCTTTCAGGAGTCACTTGTACCAAGATTACTCAACTTATACATGCAGCCTTATACCGAAAATAAACTACCAGAAACTTTAGCAGAATCAACAATAACGCTTATACCAAAAAAAGATAAAGATTTAGATGAACCGGGTTCTTACAGGGCTATATCACTTTTAAATACGGATCAGAAAATTTTAGCAAAGATTCTAGCAAGAAGACTGAATAATTATATTAATAAATTGGTAAACCCGGATCAAACGGGATTTATACCCAGAAGACAATCATTTAATAACTTGAGAAGGCTTTTCAATATAATGTACTCTCACAAAGAGGACATTGAAGATATTTCAGTCGTTACGCTGGATGCAGAGAAGGCATTTGATCAGGTAGAATGGCAGTATTTATATAAGGTACTCGAAAAATTTAATACGGGAGAGAATTTTATTAGATGGGTTAAACTACTTTATGATAAACCTACGGCAAGAATATTAACTAACAATATGTTATCTTCAAAATTTTATTTATCAAGGGGTAATAGGCAGGGTTGTGCCTTATCACCATTGCTATTTGCCCTTATGATAGAACCGCTGGCTGAAAGGATTAGAAATCATCCGAATATTCACGGATATAATACCAAGGACTCAAAGAATAAAATTTCATTATATGCTGATGATATTCTTTTATATATTACTAATACACAAACGAGTATTCCCACCTTATTAACACTAATTGAGGAATTTGGTTCTTTTTCAGGATATAGAATAAACTGGAATAAAAGCGAAATCATGTCTTTAAAACCACAGGATGCGAGACACTTATTAAAATTCCCTTTCAAAATTGCAACAGAAAAATTCAAGTATTTAGGTATTCAAGTTACGAGAAGACACAAATCATTATTTAGCGCCAATTTTATGCCACTATTAAATAAACTGAATGTTATGATTAAATTTTGGAAAACGCTCCCACTCTCATTGATAGGTAGAATTAACGCTATAAAAATGACTTTCTTGCCACAATTAATATATTTGTTTCAAGCGATCCCAATATATATTCCGAAATATTTTTTCAAAAAACTAGATTCTAATATCACTAATTTTATATGGGATTATAGAGCACACAGAATTCAACGAAAGCATTTGTGTAAACCTAAAGAAGCTGGGGGTTTATCACTACCTAACTTTACGTATTACTACTGGGCAGTGCATATTAAGAACATAATGTACTGGTTGGATAGTTCCACTCACCAGTCGGAGTGGATAAGAATGGAAAAAGAGGAGTGTTTCCCGTACGATATAGGAACGATCTTGTTCTCACCAATAAAATTGAATAGTATGATATATAAGAAGAACCCAATTATTCACAATACAATAAGAATTTGGAAACAAATTTAAGGAGTTGGTCACCTTTCATCGACTTTTTGGAATCATGTGATGCAGCAGTACCGTAAAGATGACTGATTTCAGGTCAGGTCGTGGATAGATTTACATCTCCAAACAAAGATTTGAAAATTTCTTTTTTAAGGGTCTTTTTCTACTATTTCTACTTTCTATTTTTTCTTTTCTTATATACACACTTCACGTTTTTCTATTTTCTACTATTTATTTTTCCTCTTTCTTTTCTCTATTTTTTTTTTCTTTTTTATTTTTTATTTTTTACCTCCTTTTCAAAAACATAAAACTAGAGGTTGTACATAGAATGCATTACGTTATGACATAGTTGGCACCTAAAATTAGGTGCCACTATATTGTTTTGTATTGTATTAATTTCTAATAAAATAAACAAAAAAACAAAAAAATTAATTAAAAAAAAAAAAAAAAAAAAAACAGACCTTCATTGAAGGTTGGCTCAAGAGTAACTCGGGAAAGGAACTTGTTAACTCGGGAGACGAACTTGGAACACCGCAGAAATTACAGTTAACGGCAAACGTGAGTCATACCCGTGGGAACTCGGTTAAACTCTTGATCATACACATGGAATCTCGTGCACAACCACGAGTCTTTCGCTCGGGGTACCTCGTGGGTCAACTCGCACCGTGAGACAGGGCTATTAGGTATAGATTTACAACCTCATCCTATTTTTGGGTTACCAATGTTAGATTCTATTCATTTGTCCCGCTCCGCCCATCGGTTGATTGCTTTTACCACATTAATTGCCAGAAGATTTATTTTATTTAAATGGAAAGATTCCAACCCTCCGACCACACTCCAGTGGTATTCTGAAACGATATCATGTTTAAATTTAGAAAAAATCAGGTGACATTGTTGAATCCTGGTTAAATTTGATAAGACTTGAGGAAAAATTTATTGAACACTTTCATACAACATAAATTGCTCCCTCTTTAACCGTTATAAAATTATTTTACCTCCATAGGGTGGAACAGACTTGACGACAAACAGACCAAAATTGTTGAAATTCTCAGTTCAGATTCGGTTTTGCTTTTATTTATTTATTTTTTTATTTTATTTTTATTCATATTTTATTATTATCAATTTTTTTTTTCCTTTAGTTTAGGGGGGTTTTGTTTTTTCCTTTTTTCTTTTTCTTTTTGTCTTTTTATCTTTGTGTTTTTTTAAACATTTATAAGTTTCCTTTTAAAGATTTAACTATATTTACATAGAGAGGTCTATATTCATTGTGTATTTTGACACTGGTCTCATATTAGGTTATACCTGTTATTAATGCAATCCCCATCCCTATGTATCAATACCATTGTTATGTTTTATCATTATTCTTTTTGCTCTGTTTTTTATGTTTTTTTGGGGTTTTTTTGTGAAAAAAAAACAATAAAAAGATTTTAAAAGAAAGAAAAGAAAAGAAAGAAAACAATCAATTCATCTCAATTAATTCATAAGATGGTTTTCCATTGAAGCTATTCCTCAAAATTCTAGTCACGCAGAGGTCAGTTAACCGACTGGCCGGAGTATGTACTTAGATGAATGCAGCAAGTTTGGGCTCCACAATTGGGCTCCATGAAGAGTCTAACATCAGAATTTAGATACCAAAGCCCCTCTAAAGAGTGGTCTGCAAGTATGGTATCTCTGCATACGCATGGATAATCTAAAGATTGTGGCTCTTACAATGAAAAATGCTAGCAGTTCAGCATGGAACTACAAATATTGTCAAATTGTTTTTTTTGCCCGGTAAAATTTAGAAAAAAACTTGATCCAGGTCCACAATATTAAAGGCACAATATTAATTTGCACAACATGCAACATTCCACCACATCCCTCATTAAGAGATAAAAAATTAATCTAACGCAGAACATTTTGAGGCCTTGAATTTGTTTAAACAGATTTGAAGCCAAGACCCCATCATCTCTCTCAAGTGAACTTAACAGGTAACATGAAGCCATGTGAAAAAAAGTATAGGTGTTTAACATTTTAATTTATGAATTCATTTTTGGGATGTGAGCAAGACCAGCGTTCATTACCTGGCCCTAAATGCCCTTGAGACGGCAGCAGTGAACCAGCTTCTTAAGCTTCAGGTGAATAATGCTGTTTGGTGGAGGTTCAAAAATAGTCTCAGCGATGTTTAAGAAACAGCAATATTGTTCCAATTTAGGATACTGAGTATCCTTTTCACGTGGGGAGCAACCAGCAAATGGTGATGTTCCTGTGCACATGCTTCCCTTTGTGCTACTTAGTGTCATAGAGCATACAGCATGGAAACAGAATCTTCAGCTCAACTTGCCTATGCTGACTAAGATGTCCCATTTACCTAGTCCTACCTACTTGCGTTAGGTCCATATCCCTCTAAACCTTTCCTTTCCAGCTACCTATTTGAATGTTCAAATTATAATAAAGATATTGGGTTTCAGAGGTACTTTTGGAGTATCCTCGGTGTATACCAACAGTTCACTTCTACATGGCACACACCGTACCCATTGTGCTGTTGGCAGAGGGAGGGAATGTTAAGGTGGTGGATGGGTTCCAATCAAGTTGGCTGCTGAGTGGTGTCTTGAGAGTTTCCTGAGTTCTACTTGTCCAGGAGAGTAGAGAGTAGTATAACATTCATCACTGATGTTTTTAGATTCTTGGAAAAGCTGACCTGCTCTTGTCTACATCAGTGATTATGTGGCTGGTCCAGTTGAATTTCTAGTTCATTGTAATGCAAGAGATGCAATGTTGTAGTGTTGGTGGTGGGGAATTAGGTGATGGTAATGTAGGCTCATGTAACATAGAGTGAATCAAAATTGGCTGAATAGTGTTATGGTGGGAATCTCAATGGGGGTCCAGGCTGGCACATACACTCTGCACTGGGACTGGCTGCAAATGCGTCTGCCAGGTCCCACCAGAATTTATTTTTCCATGAAGCACGCTCCCAACATATTCCTTAAAACTAAAAGATACATTTGGCAGTGAAACAATTTTGGTGTAAAGTTAGAGTTCATTGATTGCAATCCAGGAGAAGAGTTTAATAAATCTGTGAGCATCCTGATCAACTTCCCCATCATCTCTATGGCAAGGCTGTCTGACTATGGAATACTGGTCATTATTCTCAATGGGATAATGATCAACGGTGGTATTCCTCAGTCATCGGGTACAACTAATCTGTTATATTTTGAAAATCAGTGACATTAAAATTGTTGTCACAGCAAGATACTTCTCAGACTTTTAACCTTTGTGAACACCTTCTGAAAAGTTTGTTTTTCACTTCTCGCATCTCAAACATGCAGATTCATTTCTTGTTCTGATTTTATCTTTCTGAAACTTTCCCACGATGATGCACATGCAATTACAAGCATTATCTACCCAAGATAGCTCTCACTTTTGCATCTATTTCAGCACCTGCCAAATCAGTGCGGCTCATACTGCTGCAAATGACAATTTTAAGAGACAATCACTTTCAGCATGCAAGCTGAGAACCAGTAAAGAGAGAACTCTTTTACTTTTTTGGGCAGATTTGTTCATGTGCTAGTAATGCTACTTTATTTTGTTCTACTGCATATACTAGTTATTTGGAGAACACTCGATAAAATTGATTTCCCTTATCTTACTCAGACAGCTAGTGTCCTTGACAAGTCTGGGTCTACCCAGCTCCAGCCATGAAGTGGAAACAGCTGCTCGTTGTAAGAATCCTTTGTTCTGATGTTGGCTGAATGAGCAAATACATACTTTCTATGCCCTGGTATCTTGCTTTGCATTTGTTCACAATTGAGGCAGTTTAAGGAGCCTTGGCTTACAAGCAAACCATTCCTTCTGAACATCACCTTGGCTCATATGGCACTATTCTGTCCTCCGAACCAGAAAGTTGTTGGTTCAAGCCCTATTCCAGGTCTTGAGCACAAAATATACATTCACACTACATAGATGGGGCAGTGCAGTTCCAGCCCTTTGGACCTGATGTTAATCTAAACCTTGGTGGATATTTAAGATCCCGTGGAATAGATTGAAGATCAGGAAAACCGTATTTTATCTAGAAACTGATAAACTTATCTCATTACCAAATGGTTGAAGATTTTTACGGACATACCAACAGTAATTGTGTTTTAAGGTAATTCAGTGCAAGTATTGTGATATTTTGTGATGGGCTGGAGGAATGGGGCAAAACAGCTTTTCCCAGTTATGGTATTTAATCTTTTGATTCCTGCATATTTTTTTCCCATTTTAATATTTCTCTATGTGCTATGTTAATTATAAGGGACTTCTTTCTTTATATATAAGTAGAAACTAACTTTATTTTTCTTTGCTTTGTCACTAATGATCTTCACAATCTTGAATATTCAACCTTAAATAATATTTTGGTCAAAATGTATGTCGAATGGATTCCAACATGATGTGGACAAAGCACTTTGATAAAGTCAAGGCAGATCATGACACTGAAAGTAAAAATGGGAATTGTAAATGTCCAATGTTCCTATAGTGTCTTTAATTTTGTCAGTCTTTTCTGAAAACCTGACATGGTTTATTTCCTCCCACAGAGAGCACTGGATAGAAACACAGTTATCCAGCACCAGGTAAGAATACTGTTTTTTTCCCTTTACTGTTGAGTTTGTTGCTGTCTTGTGTGCTCTAAGTTCTGATGCAAAAGCCTTCATCTACTCAACCTACTTGTAACCAATTTTTGCTTTTGTGCAACTAGTTTCTACTGAAATGCTGTCAAGATTTGTAATGAGTATGAAAAATTTGTTGGGAGTTACTTAGTGTAAAGTCTGGTATAATAGGCATAACATTTCTGTGATTATTTACTTTTAATTATAAAAATAATCACTTACAGTGTGTGAAGGATCTTATCAAAACAGATTTGTTCATCACTACAGGGATACATAGATACATACAAAATAGGTGCAGGAGTAGGCCATTCGGCCCTTCGAGCCTGCACCGCCATTCAATATGATCATGGCTGATCATCCAACTCAGTATCCCGTACCTGCCTTCTCTCCATACCCCCTGATCCCTTTAGCCACAAGGGCCACATCTAACTCCCTCTTAAATATAGCCAATGAACTGGCCTCAACTACCCTCTGTGGCAGAGAGTTCCAGAGATTCACCACTCTCTGTGTGAAAAAGTTTTTTCTCATCTCGGTCTTAAAGGATTTCCCCCTTATCCTTAAGCTGTGACCCCTTGTCCTGGACTTCCCCAACATCGGGAACAATCTTCCTGCATCTAGCCTGTCCAACCCCATAAGAATTTTGTACGTTTCTATAAGATCCCCTCTCAATTGAGCCCAAACTTTAAAAAAGCATGCTCAAGCTCTTCAGTAAAGGTGCTTTGCAGCTTGAGATCTACACTGACCATTCAGATGTGGTACTCGTGTTTGCTATTGGGATTCACCTTGTGCATACAAGGTTGCATGTCCACAATATAACTGCTTTCTGCTCCTGAACACGCTCAGTTAGTATAATTTGGGTTATGCTACCTCTCCATAGTTCACTACTTATTTATATTGTATCAGTTTAATATGTCCTGCCAATGTCTATCACAAACTGACTCAGAATTTATCATGTAGTTAAATGTTATATTTTGTGTCAACCACAAAAGTCGAAAATTCGACACTTTTATTCTTAACTGCAGTTTTTTCTTTTTTTTTTAAAGAATTGTAATACTCCTGATACTATTGTTTGGGGTAACTGATGCATAACAAAACATCCTTTCATCACTGTCATCTGCCCCAAAACCCTTTCCCAAATTACCAAATGCTTCTATTAATCAAGTAAATCAATTTTGTTTGGAAACCTTTTTTTTTTTAATTGGAAACTTCTTCAACTGCATCTGCTACTTAACAGAAATAAAGAAATGCAATTGTCAAATATAGTTTATTGTCAATAAGCTTTTGTGCTTTACAACTCATGACATTCTCTATTAGATTTCCCACCACTGGGATTTGTTTGACTGACCTGCAGTTATCAGCTTTGTCGTGTTTTAGTCTTTTGGATAGGTGTGGAATTCACCTGGACTGAGCTTCATGCCAACTCATTTGTCATCACCTTTCTATCTTTTAATTTTACCTTATTCATTGTCTTTTGTTCTCTCTTCCTCTCATTTGACACTTGTCCTCTTTTGATAAAACCTTCATTCAATTACTCCATCAAAATATTTTCTACATTATCCTTCCTTTATATGATTATGTGTATCTGAGGTTCCTTTGAATTAATTAGCTTTTTTTCTCACGATTCACTTTGTTTTTTCAAATTTTTTGCCAATTTTCTCTGCATTGCTTCTCCCTGTTTTGTTCTGCTATGCACGATATTTGCCATAAATTTCCTAGCAATTTTTACCTCTATTTCCTTGTGTCCATAGAAATCCAGCTTTGAATGTCCATCTTCTCCATATCCTGAAAGTCTGCCATTGTTCATTCATTGTTTACTTGGCCAGCCTTTGTTTTCCATTGATTCACCAGTGTTTTGTTACCCAGTGCACATTTCAGCAACCCTGGAAATAAAGCTTTTAGTAACTGTCTTTTTTTTTTCTTCTTTTTTTTTTAAATTATTTTTATTTTATTAGAAGAAAGTACAATCATATGACACCAAAGTGCCTAATATATATTGACATAATACATTTTATGTACAGCTTCTTATTTTTTAAAATTATAATAAAGAAGAATAAGAAAAAGAAAGTAGATAATAAAAGATGGAAAAACGTGAGATATATAGTGTGTGAAAAAGAAAAAAAAGAGTGAAAGAAGAAAATTGAAGAAAAGAAAATAGAAAAAGAGAGTAGAAAATAAAAAAAGAAAAGTAAGGAGATCATTATTTTATAATCTTGTCCATCCCTCACCTAGTCCTGGAACAGTTAGCTTCCACAATTGTGTTACACCATATGATTCCAAAAAGACGACAAATGGAGACCAACTCGTTAAGAATTGGTCTGATTTATCTATTAGGAGGAATCGCATTTCCTCAAGATGTGCGGTGTCCAACATGCTTGAAATCCACATTTTAAGCGTTGGTATTGGTGTATTTCTCCAGAATTTAAGTATTAGTTTTTTTGCTGTTATTAAACCATAATTAAAAAATGAATTTTGAGATGAGTTCAATTTATTCCCATCTTCCATTACTCCAAATATAATCATTTCAGTATTAGGTTCCATTCTTATCTTGAATAATTTTGTAAATATTTCAAAAATATCACTCCAAAATTTATAAAGTTTTATACAGGAAACGAAAGAGTGTGTTATAGTTGTGTTTTGGGATAGACATTTATCACAAATGGGGGATATATTTGGATACAATTTATTCAATCTAGTTTTTGAATAATAAAATCTATGTAAAATTTTAAATTGAATTAAATTATCTTGCATTAATCGAACATTTGTGTATATATATCAAATACTTTTCCCATGTAACCTTCGTAATTTTTATCATTAATTCCCGTTCCCACTCTTCTCTAAGTACCTCTGTCGATGGTAGGTCTATATTTAAAATACTATTATATAAATATGATATTAATTTCTGTCAGCCTTAATATTCATTGTTTCTTCCAGTAAATCAAAAGTTATTTTTTGATATCCTTGTATGTATTTCTTCATGAAATTGTTTGCCAATTTTCTCTGCATTGCTTCTCCCTGTTTTGTTCTGCTACACACGATATTTGCCATAAATTTCCTATCCTTGCAATTTTTACCTCTATTTCCTTGTCCATAGAAATCCAGCTTTGAATGTCCATCTTCTCCATGTCCTGAAAGTTTGCCATTGTTCATTCATTGTTTACTTGGCCAGCCTTTGTTTTCCATTGATTCACCAGTGTTTTGTTACCCAGTGCACATTTCAGCAACCCTGGAAATAAAGCTTTTAGTAACTGGCTTTAGTGAGAAAATTACCTATTTTTATTTGCATTAGCAATGGTTTGCTGATAACCCCTTCTGGGCCACAACGGTTAGCTACATGTAACGGCACATAGAGTTTTGCAGGTTAGACAGCAGGAGGGTGGCAAGGGTTTAGAAAACTTTTATCTGTTGTTCTTGTCAAATAGTAAGACTATTTGCAATCTATCTCTTTTGCTGTTGAAATTATGGGAACACTGGGAAATGGGAAATGCAGATTAAAATATCTTGATTGGTCATAGTGGTCACCTCCTGTGTTCATTGTCATAATTTGAAGAACATTCATAATATGAATTTGCATAGAGCAAGAGAAGGACATATTGGGGCTGGGTATTTTTTTAATATGTGGACTGTGCGTATTCTCTTTGCCATAGTGTCTCTCCAGAACAGCAGCCTAAGGAAAGGGACATAAAATATACGTCAAAGCAAACATTCCCATCATCCCAGGAGCACAGGAAATCACCATATGTCCCCACTCTTTAACCTAAACCACAACCAGATATTTATTCATGTCTGTGAGAATAATTAAATGAATGTACCTGTAGTTTTCTGGCACCTTTCCGCATGTTTTAAAGAAAGTTTGTTCAAGATGCTTCTTTACACGAGGAAACAAAAGTACATTTCCATTAATGGCCTCATTATCACTGACTCCCTCCCCTCCCCCCAGAGAATCAGAATGCAATCTTATGTATACGATTATGCTGACAATCTTATGATGACATGGCAACCAGTGAATCTTATCAATTAAATGTTGAAAATGTTTTGGAATTGTAAGGCTGTGACCTACTTGATCTCCATGTTTATTGTACGTTCACATTGGCCTGAAACTTTAAGCGCGTGAGCTAATTGTTTGATGGCATTATGAAAATACATTGAAGCCTCTATTCTTGGAAAAGCTTCCCCCTAAAACAGTTGCAAATTCAATCCCAACAACATCAAAGATCAATTACAGCAGTGATAGCAGCAATGTGGAGTCCTTTTGAATCTCTTGATAGCTTTTAAGTAGCTTCACACGGGTACTCTAATCCCTTGTTTATAGAAACAGAACTGCTAACCAAATATTCTTCAGTGGCCACAATGACCTTGAAACATTCAAGCAAAGTTGTGTTTCAGTATACTCTTTCTCAATAGACTTGCAACCCCATTTCCATCTTCTTTATTTCTTTTGACTACTTTACTTCTTCAAGGCTACTTTAGTTCCATTGTCTTCTAGAGAAAGTAATTTTGCTATAAATATAATCTGTACAACTGGCTTCAGAATGGAATGTGACCAGTTGCGAACTGAAGGCCAGGCTTTGAGATCAGGCCAATGACATCCGACCGTTTATTTAAATATAACCAACCAGTGAAGCAAGTTTGGCGATTAGAGCTTGGCACTTTAACCTTTAACACATGACTGTGAGAGAGAATTGCATGAAGACCAAAGCATTCAATACCTTGAGTTGATGTGACCTGCAGCAAAATACATTGTAGATGTACAGCCTTGTGTTACATTTAACGCGTACAAGGCCAGAATCCAATGGCATAAGCTGCTGCTAGGCTCAGAACATAGCAGTAGTGGTGAATGAAAAACAAAGTTACAAATGGGCAATACCACCTTCATTGGTAATGGCAGGGAGGAGTTATGCTCTCCTGTTGTATCAGTTTCTATAAGATTTGAAAACAATGCTTGAGCAGGAATGCCCAGCAATGATTATACAAGTTTTGTAACTGAATCATTGAACTGGAAATGTAACATAAAACCTGGTATGAGAAAATGAATCACAATTACTACTAAAAGCTTGAAAAATGTCTGCAAAATGTCTTTTTGGAAACTCAGTTGGAGGACATGAATTAATACAGCAGTCTCTGAGCTGAGGGAATATGATATCTCATTTAAGGAGTAAGGGAATGCAGGTTGGCAAAATTTATAAAGAAGCAGTGAGGAGTGGAGTACATAAGTCTTTTTTTGTACATTGGCCTTGTTTAGTCAGGGTATTGAGTATAGAAGTTGGGACATTATGTTACAGTCACACAGTTGTTAGTGAGACCACACTTGGGGTACTGTGTTCAATTTTGGTCACCCTGCTTTAGAAAGGATGTCATTAAGTAGGAAAGAGTGCCGACAGGATTTACAAGGATGTTGCAAGGACTTGAGGGGTTGAGCTATGGGGAGAGGTGGGGCAGGCTAGAACTTCATTTTTTGGAGCACAGGAGGTTGAGGGATGATCTTACAGAGGTGTATAAATCATTTTCACCCAGGGTAAGGGAATCAAAAACAAGAGGACAGATGTCTAAGGTGAGAAGGACAAGATTCAATACAAACCTTTTATCATTCAGAGGGTAGTGGGTATATGGAACGAGCTGCCAGTGGAGCTAGTTGAGGCAGATACTATAACGGCATTTAAAAGACATTTGGTCAGGTGCATGGATAGGAAAGGTTTACAGGGATATGGGCCAAATGCAGGCATTTGGGACTAGCGTAGATTGGGCACCTTGGTCGGAATGGATGAGTTGGGCTGAAGGGCCTGTTTTCAAGCTGTATGATTCTATGAGTGTGAGGCACATAGTCAATCATCTTCAATCTACAGACTTGGGAAAAAATGAAAGAAATCTGCTGACTGGATCAAGCATGTACTAGTCCCCAGGCTGTAATGCATCTTCTCATGCCTATTCTACCTAGGAAGGCTTACAAACAGTCAAATCTGCTTCCAATACTGCAATTATCTAAACCATCTAACTACAGATCATCGGCATGTTTAATCACTTGCACTATTTCATCCTTTCATTTTTAACCCTGTCTGGACTAATGGTGGGAATGCTTATCAAACGTTAAAAAAGAACACTATGCGCTGGAAAGATCTATTAATGGATTTTTGATTAAGGATTCGCCAAGGATATATTTTTGAAAAGGATTTTATCTCACACATTAAGTTTTTAAAACATGCAGAAACAAATTTGATAGAATGTCAACCAGGTTGGAATTTTTCACCAAAGAATGTTAAATTGAATGTTTGGCACTCTCTGATTCCTCCCAAATTCATGGTCCATAGGCATTTTCAAAGAAGTTGCTTTTAATGTCTGAGGGGAGGTAATAATAATAATGGGCTTGTGAATATATCTTTACATCTTAGCTGCTCCGTATTACTATGGAATGCAACTTTGGCAGTCATTCATTTATAGAATGGCGTTGCTGGAAAGGCCAAGGTTTAATGCCCTGCCAATTGCCTTTGTGAGAGGCCACTCACAACTTGAGTGTAAATGTATTTTGAGTCGTGGTTTGAAACAACAGCTTCTCGTTCCACCACAATCCATCACTTCTTGCAAAGAAAGCACCAATAAACCTCATCAGTCTGAAGAAGGATCTCGACCCAAAACATCACCCTTGCCTTCACTCCAGAAATGCTGCTTGTCCCACTGAGATACTCCAACATTTTGTGTCTCTCTTCGATTTAAACCAGCATCTGCGTATCTTTCCTTTCCAATAAACCTTGGTCTTCCCAATCACACCCACGTCTTGTAAAGTGAGTTTACTGCCCACACTCAGTCTAGTTGATAGGCCTTGGGCCACGGAGTTGGTTTTCTTGTGTCACAAATCCTGAGAGCAGCAAAGAGTAGAGTTGGAGGAGGGAAAGAAATCTTGAGGATTGAAGTGAATGGATGCCTGCAACATCATGTTATTGGAGGTGGCGTGCGGGAGAGGCATGCATGGCTGAATACAGGAAGGTGTCCAGGTTTTGGCATTGGATTGGAATCTCGGGAAGAGAGCCCTGAATGTTGAATGCATTTGGAGAGGAGTTGTGTGATGTCCTGATTGTAGATTTAAAAAAAGAGCATATGGGATTTGGGGTGGGCTCCAATAACGCTCAGGTGGCTTGGAGAATGGAGGGAGATAAGGGAGAGGAGGCCAATTATTATTGAGCTGATTAGTTTCCTGAGTGGCCTGTCCTGTATGGAAGAAATATAATCGATCCTTCGACCTTACAACCTTTGAGGTGGTTAAATTCATGTTCCGAGCATTGCAATTGTAGTCTCTTGTATAGCTCTAATCCATCCACCTTGAAAGACATAATTCAGCTCAGGATGTCAGATAAAATTGGAATAGGGCAAATAACTTTGGAAACCTGCACTTCCATGCCATCTAGCTGCAAAAGAAGACAACTACATTGTGGCTGGAGATCAAGGAATTAAAAGTAACATTAGCAAATTTGCAGATGACACAAAGGTGGGTGGCAGTGTGAACTGTGAAGAGGATGTTAAGAGGTTGCAGGGTGACTTGGACAGGTTGGGTGAGTTGGCAGATGCATGGTAGATGCAGTATAATGTGAATAAATGTGAGGTTATCCACTTTGGTGGCAAGAACGGAAGGCAGATTATTATCTGAATTGTTTCAGGTTATGAAATGGCAAAGTACAACGAGACCTGGGTGTCCTAGTACATCAGGCACTGAAAGTAAGCATGCAGGTACAACAGGCAGTGAAGAAAGCTAATGGCATGTTGGCCTTCATAACGTGAGGAGTTGAGTATAGGAGCAAAGAGGTCCTTCTGCAGTTGTACAGGGCCCTGGTGAGACCACACCTGGAGTATTGTGTGCAGTTTTCATCTCCTAATTTGAGGAAGGACATTCTTGCTATTGAAGGAGTGCAGCGTAGGTTCACGAGGTTAATTCCCGGACTGTCATATGATGAAAGAATGGAGCAATTGGGCTTGTAGTCACTGGAATTTAGAAGGATGAGAGGGAATCTTAGAGAAACATAGACAATTATTAAGGGATTGGACATGCTAGATGCAGGAAGCATGGTCCCGATGTTGGTGCAGTCCAGAACCAGGAGCCACAGTTTAAGAATAAGGGGCAGGCCATTTAGAACTGAGATGAGGAAAAACTTTTTCATACAGAGAGTTGTGAATTTGTGGAATTCTCTGCCTCAGAAGGCATTGGAGGTCGATTCACTGGATGCATTCAAAAGAGAGTTAGATAGAGCTCTTAGGGCTGGTGGAATCAAAGGATATGGGGAGAAGGCAGGATTGTGGATCATCAGCCATGATCACATTGAATGGTGGTGCTGGCTCGAAGGGCCGTATGGCCAACTCCTGCACCTATTGTCAATGTATCTATAAAACAGAAACATTTGACACCGGAGTTTACATTGGAGAGCAGGTTGTGAACAGGAAGTTCTCATTCTATGTGATACTTAAGTTATTAAAACATTACCAAACAATCTTTTTCTCCTTCATAATTTAGATGTCATATGAATCTGATGAAAATTTCTGTTCCATACTTGGCAGAACAAATGCAATCACAGGGAACAAACAGTATCTGTAGCTTCTTGACTTGTTTATGAACCCACTGTATTTATTTCAAGTAGTTTTGCGAGCTTTAAAGGGGCATACAGTATATCCACATCGAAACAGAAGTCAAATATATTCTGTGGTCAAGTATCCAAAATTATTAACTTGCCTTGTAATTTTTCTTGAATGCTGATATAAGTTTAGAGTAAAGAACTTGAAAGGAGATTGATTCAAAGCTGTTTGATTTTCTGGTCCTGAATTGCTCCTGCTTATCTCTTTCACTTCACTCTCTCCTCACCATATCCTGCAAATCCACAACTTAGATTATCACATAATACTTGTGGGGACATTGCTTTTATAGACGTTGTCTAAGCGCCATATTGTTTGTTTGTTTCTATATATTGAGCTTCTTTTTGATGTTTATTATGGTGTGGACTGAGTACTATGTTTACATTTCTCGTGCTGCAGTAAGAAAGAATTTCATTGTTACATTTTAGGACAAATGACCATAAAACACTCGACTCTACTTGAGAACAACTTCTCCACGTCTTCTGCCTCTTCACCTCTTATCCAAATTAAGGCCTTCATTGAAAACCACCTCTTTTGTTGGCTTGACATTCATTGTACATGAATATACTGTATGTCACTGAAACATCTTGAGTTGGATATTGCTGGCTATTGTAAACAATTTACACATGGGACTCTCGGCATTTTAGCGTTTAAACATCAGTGAATCCCGGACTTCAGTGTGTGCACTGTTGAGAGGCGGGGTCTGGGCAAGAAAGCTAAATTCTGTGTGGAATCCACAATTGGAATCTAGTCTTGTTGGGATTCCAGGGAATTATGCCAGGAAATTATGTCTTGGCTCCTGTGAACTTCAGATCTGTCACAGGACCTGAGGCCACATTTGTTTCAAGGGGTAGACCAGAACATTAAGAGCAAAGGAGAACATCTTTGAAAAAAGGACTTTAGACTTTAGATGAAGGAGCGAGATCTGACCCATTGTGTCTTTTTCTAGGTTAAACGTTCAACCCTTTCTAGCTGTCTTCCCTGTAACTGTTGCTATCCACATCACTCCCCTCTGCACCTTCTTTAGCACCTTGATATCCACCCTGAAGTTTAGTGCTAGGATTTGGCTGCTATGTTTCAGTTGATGTTTAACAGGTACTTTGTAAAAATATAATCTTAGTTTCCTTGCCTTTTCACAAGACACCCTAACCGTTAATGAGCACAGGTCTTAACCTATTAAACTTCACCTAAATGTTTGACAAGAAAATTGGAGCAAGGGTAGACCACCTGGCCCTTCAAGCTTACCGTTCCATTCAATATGATTATTGATGATATGCACCAGGGTTCAATTCCTCATAGCGTTCAATTCTCCTGTCTTTCAAAAATGCATCTATTTTCTCTGAGTGGTAATATATCACGCTACTGTTCTTCTTCTTCTTCTGTCGTGTGTCTTTTAGACCTGCAGCTCCGTTACGCTACTGTTCAAAGACATAGAATACAGCCACCAAGTCTCGATCATTTTTTGTAACTTGCAACTGACAACCAGCTGAAGAGACCACACAAAAAATGTTTGCAGATATTAAAGACTTTTAAAATAATTTTTGGGAACTTTTTAATTTCTGTGGAGATTTACTTTAAGAACTCGCATTAAGTTGTCATGATGCCTGGAGTGTTACCACTATGCAAGGATATGGAGATTGGGTAAAATGTATATGTTGATAATGGGGTAACAGACATAAAAATGATTGCAGGTATGTTAAGTACTTGCATCTAACGATGTTGTAGTAGCTGCAGGCTTAATCTCTCTGAGGCAGAAGTAGGAATTGTAGCTCCTCTCGGGTTTGCAGCTGTTGTTAGGTCAAGGTGCTGACAAGATCAGTTGCAAGCCTTAGGGCAGGAGCCCAGCTCATCAGCTCATCCAGACTGGCTAGGATCTGACATGGCCCTTTTATCTTTTTGTCTCTTTTCCCCTGCTGAGATGAGCAAAATGGCTTTCATTTTTTGAATTTTGGATGCTGTCTCAATAATCTCCTCCCCCCCCCACCCCCTCCAAATCTGATTGAGAGTTTAGGGAGTGTTGTGTGAAATTTTCCATGTGAGATAGTCACCTTTGAGGAGAATTTTTGCAAGATCTTTGTTGCAATTTCTGGAACCGGAACCCCAATTGTGCATTGAGAACCAGCATGTGAAGGATAGGTTTCAGGATGGGCAAACTTCCTTTCTCCTTTGTGTATCGTTGAAACATGACAGACTCTGAGGGGGGCACTGTGCCCGTCATAATGTGATGCTTTCAAGCAGGTGTGGATTATTTTAAGAATTAAATGGACAAGATGAGTTTGATTGCATTCAGGAATTTGACCCTTTGGTTACATTTGATCCAAAGTTAAATTGTTTATTCTTTGGTCTAATTGTTTTAGGTTTACATGGTCCTTCCATATAAAACCCCAAAATTGAACCCAAAGTTGTTCAATTACACCGTAAATAAGGAATTCATTAAACATTTTAAAACTGGCTTGATGATAGCTATTTAATTTCTGGGTCGGAAGGTTGTTCCCTAGCCAGCAATACTTCCCGCTCCTCCCCTGTAATGGGCCGGTCCCACGGTACAAGGTAATTCAAGAGTTCTCCCGAGTTCTCCCCTGATTCAAGCTCCTGTAATGTACGTAGCGGGTACGTAGGGGCTCGTACGAGTAAAAAGTTTTTAAAAATTTCATTACGAGTATTTTTTTACTCGTGGACATTTTTCACAGTGTTGAAAAAATGTCACGAGTTTACCGGATTTCCCGAGTACCTACCGTTACTCATACGAGCAGCTACGTGACATCCACGAGCTCCTGGGTACCCGCTACGTACATTACACGAGCTCGAATGAGGGAGTCCTCGGAGAACTCTTGAATTACCTCGTACAGTGGGACAGGCCCTTCAAACTGAAACTGAGCCAAGTGATTGCCATAGGAAGAGTCATTCTTTAGTTGATATCAAAGATCCTAGAGGTTGATATGCAACCACAAGGCCATTTTTTTCCCTGGGGGATTTTTTGACCATTATCCTCAGTTTCTGAGTTATTGATCATCTATAAAGCAACTTATTAGTTCATTATCCCATAAGACGTTTAAACATGGAAGCCTACAAAAACATAGGAGCAGTAGTAGGTTATTCAGCCCTTTGTGCCTGATCCACCACTCAATACTCTCATGTCTGATCATCTGCCTCAATATCCTGTCCCCACTGCCTCCTTGTGCCTCTTGATGGTTGTAAAGGCTAGATTATTGAGAGTATTTGAAGAGGAGGTAGATCAGGGAATTAAGGGCTGTGGGGAACTGTCACAGTGTCACAGAAGAGTTGAAGCTTGGGGCAGATCAGCCATGATCACATTGAAACGGAGGGCAGGCTTAAGGGGCCAGGTGGCCTACTCCTCCTGCTCCTATGCTCTTTTATTCTTATGAAGTATTTTGTGTCTCCTTAAATATATTCAGTGACGGCCTTCAGATCCTGCTGTGATAGAGAATTCGAAAGGTTCACCACTCTCTGAATGAAGATATTTCTCCTCATCTATCTATACTATTACTAAAATTCTCATCTTGACCACTTCCGGTCTGCGTTGATTTTAAATTTGCGCAGAAACGGTACCCTATATCGCTAGGATTGTTTTGCCACCTTACTCACCGTTCTCCTCTGCTCCAAGCGCACCAAGTTTTGTTCCGACCGTTGGAAGATTACAAAAGTTATGAATCAAATCAATTAATCAATAAATTTTATTTGTAGAGCACATTTAAAACAACTCACGTTGACCAAAGTGCTGTACATCAGTGAAGGTACTAATGTGCTACATACAATGGTACACAGACTTAACAATACATACATAAACTGTTTACAGCACCCCCTCAGAGGGACTCAAAAATGCTAGGGAGTAGAAATAGGTTTTGAGCCTCGACTTAAAGGAGTTGATTGAGGGGGAAGTTCTGATGAGGAGAAGGATGCTGTTCCACATTCTAGGTGCTGAGATCGTGAGATCAGCAGATTGGTCTTCTCAGGTGTCATTCACCATGAAGGTAATGCCCCTTCCAGCACCCGCTGGAGAAAAACCCGGAGGCGGGGCTGAGTCTGTGAACATGTCCAGAAGCCGCCCGTCCAGAAGCCCACCCGTCCAGACGCTGCCGAAAATAAAACTGAAGCAGCGGAGTGTGGCTGTGTTCCGCAGGTGGGGGAGAGCTGTGTTCGCGGGCCGGGGGCGGGTTGTATTCGCGGGCGGGGACTGTAAGCGCGACAGGCGCTGGGAACGGGATCAGCTGAGTGAGTCCGGGTTCGGGTCCTGGAGCCAGGAGTGCGGTCGAAGCCGGGGCCGGGAACCTGTGAGCCGATACACCTCCCCTCCCCCACCCCCCTCCCCTACACCTCCCCTCCCCTACGCCCCACCCTCCCCTACATACCCCCCTCCCCTACACCCCCCTCCACTACAACCCCACTCCTCTACACTCCCCCTACAATCCCCCCTCCCCCCCTGCATTCCACCCTCCACCACACCCTCATCCCCCCCACACTCTCCCCTCCACCACACCCTCTTCACCCACTCCCCTCCCCCACACCACCCCATCCCACACACCACCCTCCCCCCACACTCCCCCTCCCCCACACTCCCCCACAACCCCCCATCCTCCACATCACCCTCCCGATACACCCCTTCTCCCCTTCCCCACAACCCCCCTCCCTCACACCCCCCTCCCCCACAACCCCCCCCACCACAGCCCCCCTCCACCACACTCCCGTTCCCCACACCCCCCTCCCCCACACCCCCCTCCCCCACACCCCCCTTCCCCACACTCCTCTGCTCAAAGCGCACCAAGTTTTGTTCCGATCGGTGGAAGATTACAAAAGTTATGAAGGTTTAAAAAATCGTGAGATCAGCAGATTGGTCTTCTCGGCTGTCTGTCACCATGAAGGTAACGCCCCTTCCGGCACTTGCTGGAGAATAAAACACCCCGGAGGTGGGGCTAAGTCCGTGAGCACGTCCAGAAGCCGCCCGTCCAGAAGCTGCCCATCCAGAACCTGCCGAGAATAAAGTTGAAGCAGCGGAGTGTGGGCCAGGAGTGCGGTCGATGCCGGGGCCGGGAACCATAAGACGTTTCCCTCTCCCTCTCCCTCTCCCTCTCCCCCTTCCTCTCTCACTCTCTCCCTCTCTCTCTCTCTCTCTCTCTCCCCTCCCCCTGTAGTTTGGAAATGTAGTTTGAAAATGTAGTTTGAAAAGGGTTTGAAAATGCAAAAGTGGTTTTGGTTTGAAAATGCAAAAGTGGTGTTGGTTTGAATATGCAAAAGTGGTGTTGGTTTGAAAATGCAAAAGTGGTGTTGGTTTGAAAATGCAAAAGTGGTGTTGGTTTGAAAATGCAAAAGTGGTGTTGGTTTGAAAATGCAAAAGTGGTGTTGGTTTGAAAATGCAAAAGTGGTGTTGGTTTGAAAATGCAAAAGTGGTGTGCCTTATTGAAAAGTGGTGTGCCTTATTGAAAAGTGGTTTGCCTTCTATATAGTTAAAAGTCTAATCTTGACCATTTCCTGTTTGCGCTGTATATTGATTTTAGAAAAAACGCTATCAAGTACGGCTGTGATTTGTTGGCCACCTTACTCAGAACCCCCCTCCGCTCATCAAGTGCCGAGGATTTTTCCCATTGATGAAAAATAAAAGAGTTATTAGTGTTTAAAAAATGTTGAGATTCTCTCTCCAGTCAATCACGCCATGAAGGCCACACTCTTCCGGTTTGGAGGGGGAGGGACTATAAAACCCGGAAGTGTGAGCCTGGCTCAGTCTCTGCAAGATGGGGGAGGGAGAGGTCACGACTCTCTGTCTTTGGTGACCTTAAACCCTGCTTGAAATGGTAGGAAACTGCACTTGAATTTGGTGGCCTTGCACCCTGCTTGAAATTATATGAAACTGCACTTGTGTTTGGTGGCCTTGCACCCTGCTTGAAATGGTATGAAACTGCACTTGAGTTTGGTAGCCTTGCACCCTGCTTGAAATGGTAGGAAACTGCACTTGAATTTGATGGCCTTGCACCCTGCTTGAAATGGTAGGATACTGCACTTGAACTTGGTGGCCTTGCACCCTGCTTGAAATGGAATTTCAAGGAAAAGCCGTGAGTCAACTGCCAGCCCACCAGCTGTGAGTGAGTGAGCTACCAGCAAACCAGGCTTGAGTGACTGAGCTGCCAGCCCAAGAATCCATTCGGCCCACAATGTCCATACTAGCCCTCTGGAAACCAGTCCCCTCAGCCCACAACACCCATACTAGCACCCCAGTAAGCCCCCCCCCCAGCCCCCACTGGCCACCGATATTGGAATTGGTGGAGAGGTGGAACATTGCGTTGGGGACCAGCCCTCCTGTGTGAACATGGGACCTAATGGGTCCCACTTAGTCTAGTATATATTACTAAAACTCTGATCTTGACCACTTCCTGTCTGTGTTGTAACTAAACTTGCGCAAAAATGACCCCCGCATAGTGCTACGATTTTTAGCCACCTTACTCACCATTCTCCTCTGCTGCAAGTCAAATGTTTTGTTCCGATCGGTGAAATAGTACAAAAGTTATCAAGGTTTAAAAATTGTAAAAACCGCCCTTCCCCCCCACACCCCCCCTCTGTCACCTCCCCTCTGTCACCTCCCCTCTGTCACCCCTACTCTGCCACTCCCCCTCTGCCACCCTCCCTCTGCCACCCCCCATCCGGCACCCACCCTCTGCCAACCCCCTCCCCCACCTCCCTCCCCCACACCCCTCCCCCACACCCACCTCCTCCACAGCCCCTCCCCCACACCCCATCTCCCCCCTCCCCAACCCCCTCCCCACCCCCCCTTACACACCCCCCTCCCACACACACACGTGGTGGAATATTACGTTGGGGATTGGGTTGCATTGGGGGGGACCAGGCCTACCGTGTGACTAGGACCCAATGGGTCCCACGTATTCTAGTCTATATCTATATACTTTTAAAACTCTCTGGCTGTTGTCCGTCTGTACGTCCGACGGTCTGCTTGACTTTGCCGCGCGGCCTTTGATACTGCCCGACGCCCACGCGGCGCGCGGAAAGGCCCATATTTTTGACCATTTCCAAAGAGATTACATTTATCTTTACAAAAAGCCACTCCTGATTAAATTCTGTCCTGTTTATGTACACGTTTTTTAATAAAATCCATCCCCCCCAACCCCAATGTGATTTTCTCCGATTGTCTCCGATTTTCTCCGAAAACTACGCCATCTTTTTCCCCCCGATTTTTTCCAAAAACGACGCCATCTTTTTTTCGCCGATTTTCACCCAGGGGTCTGAAGCACGTTCGGGAACAACACCCCGGGGTGTCATCCATCCCCCCACCAACCCCAATTTGATTTTCTCCCATTTTCTCAAAAAACGACGCCATCTTTTTTTCCCGCATTTTCTCCGATTTTTCCCGAAAACGACGCCATCTTTTTTCCCCCGATTTTCACCCAGGGGTCTGAAGCACGTTCGGGAAAAACACCCAGGGGTGTCAAGCACTTTCGGGGACCAGACCCAACGGGTCTGCACTTGGTCTAGTATACTTTTAAAACTCTCTGGCTGTCGTCCGTCTGTACGTCCGACGGTCTGCTTGACTTTGCCGCGCGGCCTTTGATACGGCCCGACGCCCATGCGGCGCGCGGAAAGGCCGATATTTTTTACCGTTTCTAAAGAGGTTACGTTTATCTTTACATAAACCCACTCCTGATTAAATTCTGTCCTGTTTATGTACACGTTTTTTAATAAAATCCATCCCCCCCCCACCCCCATCTCCGATTTTCTCCGATTTTCTCCGAAAACGACGCCATCTTTTTTCCCCCGATTTTCTCCGAAAACGACGCCATCTTTTTTTCCTCGATTTTCTCCGATTTTTTCCGAAAACGACGCCATCTTTTTTTCCCCGATTTTCACCCCGGGGTCTGAATCACCTTCGGGAACAACACCCCGGGGTGTCGAGCACTTTCGGGGAGCAGACCCAACGGGTCTGCACTTGGTCTAGTATACTTATAAAACTCTCATCTTTACCTCTTCCGGTTTGTGTTGTTTTTACATTTGCGCAAAAAATTGTACCAAATAGCGCTACAATTTTTTGCCACCTTACTTGCCATTCTCCTGTGCTGCAAGTGCAACAAGTTTTGTTCCGATCAGTGGAATAGTACAAAAGTTATGAAGTTTTAAAAATCGTAATAACCGCCCCTTCCGGCGGCGTGGAGAATAAAGCTGAAGGAGCGGGATGAGCAGAGTGTATTGAGCGAGTGCATTGAGCGAGTGCAGAGTGTGCAGAGTGAGCAGTGTGCTGAGTGCACGGAGAGAGCAGCATGTGGAGAGAGCACAACCCCCCCACAGCCACCACCCCCCCTGCCCAAACACACACATACCCACACGCCCCTCTCCGTCCCCCACCCCGCACACCCCCATTCCCCCCCCACACCCTCCCCCCCTCCTCCATGCCCCCCACCACACCCCCCCACACCCACCCCACTCCCCCACACACCCCTCCCCAGAGTGGTGGAGCATTGCTTTGAGGGAACGTGTTGCATTGGGGGAACAGGTGAGTGGTGGAATATTGTGTTGGGGAATGTGTTGCATTGGGGGTACCAGGCCTCCCATGTGACTGGGACCCAATGGGTCCCACTTAGTCTAGTATACTTATAAAACTCTCATCTTGTCCTCTTTTGGTCTGCGCTATTTTTACATTTGCGCAAAAACTGTACTGGATAGCGCTACGATTTTTCGCCACCGTACTCACCATTCTCCTGTGCTGCAAGTGCAACAAGTATTGTTCTGATCGGTAGAATAGTACAAAAGTTATGAAGGTTTCAAAAGCGCCCCTTCCGGCACCCGCTGTCAATCACCGGCGGTGTGGAGAATAAAGCTGAAGGAGCGGAGTGGGCAGAGTGTGTAGAGCGAGTGCAGAGCGTGCGGAGTGAGCAGCATGCGGAGTGAGCAGCGTGCGGGCAGAGCAGCGTGCGGAGATAGCAACGTGCGGAGAGAGCACAACCCCCCCACAGCCACCACCCACCCCGCCCACACACCCCTCCCTATCCCCCCGCGCACACACCCCTCTCCCTCCCCCACATACCACCCACCACCCCCTCCCCCTCATCCCCCCTCCCCCTCACCCCCCCTCCCCCTAAATCACCCCCGTCCCCCTCCCCCACCAGCCCCCGACAGCCCCCTGCCTGAAGAATGCAACAAAAGACGCAACACATATACTTCTCCCCTCCCACCCCACCTCCACCCCCCTGCCCACACACACTCACACTCCTCTCCTCCCGTCCCACCGCACGCCCCCCTCCCCTCCTCCCCTCCCAAACATGAAGAGGAAAGGGGGAGTGCTGGGGGATGAGGCGAAATGAGCAGCGCCTGCGCAGTTAGGGGCTATGGGTGAGGGTGGAATATTGATTTGGGGGAACGTGTTACATTGGGGGAACAGGTGAGTGGTGGAATTTTGCGTTGGGGAATGCGTTGTGTTGGGGGACCAGGCCTCCCTTGTGACTGGGACACAACGGGTCCCACTTAGTCTAGTAATCAATATAGAGCTGGCATAAGAAGAATTGGGTTTAAACCACATGTGAATCCTTTAACAATGGAGCCTGCCTGTTTCTCATCTCAGGCTACTGAATCAAAACTCCAGTTGGAATTTTATAGAAAATGCATCACAGAACAGTACAGTAGGTGCAGGAAGGAACTGCAGATGCTGGTTTATACCGAAGATAGGCACAAAATGCTGGAGTAATTCAGTCGGTCAGGCAGTACCTCTGGGGAAAATGAATAGGTGACGTTTTGACATGGTCAGAAGAGGGGTTCCGACCTGAAACGGCACCTATTCCTTTTCTCCATTCTCTTCCAATGGGAGTAAATCCTATCCCAAGGATTCCTCTCCGATAGTTTGTAGAGGATCCAGTATTTGACATTTCTATCCTACAAAAGAGACTATCTATCCTGTCTATTTCTTCCATAATTTTATATACTTCAACTAGGTTGTCCCTCAGCCTCCAATGTTCCAGAGAAAACACTCCATATTTGTCCAGCCTCTCCTTATTGCTACTATTCTCTAATCCAGGCAACATCCTGGTGAAACTTGTCAGCACCCTCACAAAAGCCTGCACATCCTTCTTGTAATGCAGTGATCGCAATACTCCAGATATGATTATATCATACAGCTGCAAACGTGATTTTATGAATTTTTTACTCAAATCCCTGGCAGGTAAAGATGAGGATATTGCACTACCTTTTTACCACACTATCCTCTTGTCCAGCCTTTTTCAGGGAGATATAGGCCTGCACCATGAGAGCCCTCTGTATATCAATGATGCTAAGGATCCTGACAATTACTTTATACTTTCCTCATACATTTGACTCCCACATCACATTTGTCTGAATTAAACTCTATTTGCCATTTTTCTGCCTAAATCTCCAACTAGAATGATATCCTGTTGTATCCTTCGACAATCTTTTTCATCATCCACAGTTCTGCCAATTTTTGTGTCATCTGCAAACTTACTAATCAGTCCACATACACATTTGTCCAAATAATTTACATATATATCGCAAACAGCAGAGGACCCAGCACTGAACATGCTGAAAATTCATCACTTGTTCTTCTTTTTCTCTTAATCAGTAGTGAGCAAACCATTGACAAAACTATGCATTATTGAGTATGCATATTGGTTTAGGAATTTCCTTGTCCATATCTTCTTCCTGCCCGCAGAAGAAAACACCATCCTACCAAAAGTATCATGTGAACAATCATAGATGCTGCCTCACCCGCTGAGTTTCTCCAGCAATTTTGTCTGCCTTTGATTTTTCCAGCATCTGCAGTTCTTTCTTAATCATTAGTTAGCCATCTTTTGGTCAAATCATGATTATACTTCACCAATGACCAATTTCCATTGTCTTGTGGTCAGAGATTATTTCTGGTAGTGTAACATGTTAGAATTTTTTTTTTAAACGTAGCATCATATTCTTATTGAAATTTAGTGTCTCAGGGGCAAGAAATTGTTTGGCCATATATAAAGGTTACAAAACAAAAATGCAGAAGGTGGTTGGGTGAGTGGAAGAAATCAGCTATTGAGAGTTGTAATCAAACCAGGCAATCATCAAGAAAGGGACTGATGATGTGATATTGGGAGTGGAAGATGGAAAGGACTTCTCTGTGAGTGTGGTGGGTATGAATAAAAACCCTAAAAAAAACTTTGGATTTAACAGCATCACTGTTAAGTAATTTGCGTTCCTATAGGTAATGCAGATACAAGCTCCAACTGCTTAACACTGCGTGTTAAGATCTGCTTTTGTGTGAGCACTCCATGCTATCTCCACATCATGGCTATTACAAACAAAGTTTGCACAAGTGTTGCCAAAACTTGGTTTGCACATGGACTGGTGTTATTGCACATACTTGGAACCTCCCTGTGTACGTGCGTCATGCACATGCAGGGTTCAAAGCTAATTGGACGAACTGCCTGCACTGTGCACAAAAGGCTGATCACATTTCAAGATCAAGCTTTTGATTAAATTCCTTTAAGTACTGCACACAAATATTTTCCATTAAGAAAACTGTAGAGTGACTTTTCTTAGATTGATTTGCCAGAAGTGTTGGTGAGCCATCTTCTTGATAATTGAAGCCCTTTGATTTTTTAAAGTAAACAATGCTCTGAGTCGCACATGGATGGGACTACATAGGGATGGCAGCTTTTTTTCTCTGGAATATGTATGTAAATCGGACATAATTTTACAACAATCCAGCAATTTCGTGAGATAAACACAAAAAGTTGATTAACTCAGCAGGACATGCAGCATCTCTGGAGAGAAGGATTGGGTGACATTTCAGGTCGAGACCCTTCTTCAGACTGGTTAGGGCTAAGGGAAACAAGAGATATAGATGATGATGTGGAGAGATAAAGAACAATGAATAAAAGACGCGCAAAAAAGTAATGATGATAAAGGAAACAGGCCATTGTTAGCTGTTTGTAGGGTGAAAATGGGAAGCTAGTGCGACTTGGGTGGGGGAGGGATAGAGAGAGAGGGAATGCCAGGGCTACCTGAAATGAGAGAAATCAATAATCCTACCACTGGGCTGAAAGCTGGCCAAGCAAAATATGAGATGCTGTTCCTCCAATTTGCATTTAGCATCACTCTGACAATGGAGAAGACCTGTGGTCTGTGTGGGAATGGGAAGGTGTCCGGCAACCGGGAGATCAGGTAGGTTCAGGCGGGCTGAGCGAAGGTGTTCCTTGAAATGATCGCCCAGTCTCTGTTTGGTCTCGCAAATGTATAAGAGTCCACATCTTGAACAACAGATACAGTAGACGAGGTTGGAGGAGGTGCAATTGAACCTCTGTCTAACCTGAAAGGACTGTCGGGGCTCCTGGACAGAGTCAAGCGAGTAGGTATAGGGACAGGTGTTGCATCTTCTGCGGTTGCAGGTGATGGTACCTGGGGAGGGGGTGGTTTGGGTTGGATGGGATGAGTTAACCAGGGAGTTGCGGAGGGATCGGCCTCTGGGGAAGGCGGAAAGGGGTGGAGATGGGAACATTTGGCTGGTAGTGGGATCCCGTTGGAGGTGACGGAAATTTTGGAGGATTATGTGTTGCATGCGATGGCTGACAGGTGGAAGATAAGGACTAGGGGGGCTCTGTCTCTGTTGCCTCTGTCCTCCCTCGACTCTTTCCAGGGACCCCGACAGTCCTTTCAGGTTAGGCAGAGGTTCACTTGCACCTCCCCCAACCTCATCTGCAGTATCCATTGTTTAAGATGTGGACTCTTATACATCGGCGAGACATAAGGTAGACTGGGCAATTGTTTCGTGGAACACCATCGCTCAGCCCTCCTGAACCTACCTGATCTCCCGGTTGCCGGAAACTTTAATTCTCCTTCCCATTCCTACAAAGACCTTTCTGTCCTAGGTCAAAGTGATACTAAATGCAAATTGGAGGAACAGCATTTCATAATTCGCTTAGGCAGCTTACAGCCCAGTGGTATGAATGTTGATTTCTCTTACTTCAGATAGCCCCGACATTCCCTCTCTCTCTATCCGTCCCCCACCCATTCGCACTAGCTTCTCGTTTTCACCCTACAAACAGCTAACAATGGCCTGTTTCCTTTATCATTGCTACTTTTTTGTACATCTTTTATTCATTGTTCTTTATCTCTCCAATTTATCGTCTGTATCGCTCCTTTCCCTTATCCCTAACCTGTCTGAAGAAGGGTCTTGACCCGAAACGTCACCCATTCCTTCTCTCCAGAGATTCCGCCTGTCCCGCTGAGTTACTCCAGCTTTTTGTGTTTATCTTCAGTTTAAACCAGCATCTGCAGTTCCTTCCTACACAGTGATTTTTTGGGCCCCAGTTGTTTTTCCAGATTTATTTAAGGAGCAGAATTTAACTTCCACAGATGTTACAGCAGAATTTGAACTTGCATCTCTGAATTGATCACCCAGGATTGATAGTGGAATAATGTGACTCTAAATGGCGTCAAGTTGGGAAAAGGGGAAGTACAATGGGATCTGGGGGTCCTTGTACACCAGTCTATGAAAGTAAGCATGCAGGTACAGCAGGCAGTGAAGAAAGCAAATGGCATGTTGACCGTTATAACAAGAGGAATCGAATATAGTAGCAAAGAGGTCCTTCTGGAGTTGTACAGAGCCCTAGTGAGACCACACCTGGAGTATTGTGTGCAGTTTTGGTCCCCTAATTTGAGGAAGGACATTCTTGCTATTGAGGGAGTGCAGCATAGGTTTACAAGGTTAATTCCCGGGTGGCGGGACTGTCATATGCTGAGAGAATGGAGCAGCTGGGCTTGTACACTCTGGAGTTTAGAAGGATGAGAGAGGATCTCATTGAAACATATAAGATTGATAAGGGCTTGGACACACTAGAGGCAGGAAACATGTTCCCGATGTTGTGGGAGTCCAGAACCAGGGGCCACAGTTTAAGAATAAGTAGTAAGCCATTTAGAACGGAGACGAGGAAACACTTTTTCTCACAGAGAGTGGTGAGTCTGCGGAATTCTCTGCCTCAGAGGGCGGTGGAGGCAGGTTCTCTGGATGCTTTCAAGAGAGAGCTAGATAGGGCTCTTAAAAATAGCGGAGTCAGGGGATATGGGGAGAAGGCAGGAACGGGGTACCGATTGGGGATGATCAGCCATGATCACAATGAATGGCGGTGCTGGCTGGAAGGGCCAAATGGCCTACTCCTGCACCTATTGTCTATTGTCTATTGTGACTAAGATATTATCATGTGCCATTCTGATACCATTCCCCTTTCTGATGAACAAGTTGGTTCTGGTATTTTGAAGGTTAGGGAGAAGTGAAAGTTGCCCCCCTTCCTGCCAATCTTTATTATTCTAATGATGCAAAGGACCAATTTATCTTGATCTTGTTGAAGGTGTCAATAGGCCCATGTACAGAAGGCTGCATTGTGATCCTCAACTCAATCCAATGTTGAGGTGAAAGAATGTTTAAGAAGGAACTACAGATGCTCCACATATCGTCTATATCGCTCCTTTCCCTTATCCCTAACCAGTCTAACCCGAAACGTCACCTATTTCTTCACTCCATAGATGCTGCCTCACCCGCTAAGTTTCTCCAGCATTTTTGTCTACCTTTGAGGTGAAAGAAGACACAAATGTGAAATGGCTGAAAGAATTACCTTGTGAGAAAAATGAATAAAGAAGAGGTTTTATCCAATGCTCGAGTATAAATGTTCATTTGTCACAAATGCTATCTTCGGTTGACCAAGGATAAATTGTACAACGTCAGCAAATGTTAGCCTCTGGAAGAAAACGCAGGGCAAGTCTCCCTGAATGCTCCAGTACCTGCCATCCAACTCCACTATTGAAGGTGCCATCTGAAGGTTCTAGTTCTGTTGGGATTTGCAAAATCAAATAGCATGTCAGTCTCACAGCCATTTAAAGTGTCTAAATTTTATAGCCTAAAATATCTATGAGCTGAGTGTCTAGAGTTTAAATACCATCAATATTCTTTGCATCTCTCTGTCTGGTGTGATATCCTGGGGTTTTATTTTTAAGTAACTGCTTTACTGATGAACACCAAAGGTCTATTTACTATTTCCAATTTAAGAGGCCCATCCTGCCCAATTTATCGAAATCACTTTCAGTAAAATAGACATCATAGAATCATAGGATTGTGACCATCAAAGGACTACTTACTGATTGTGAGGAAAGTTATTAGCAATGCAGGACATTTCACTGATATTACCCATCGTTTCTGCTCCTAAATTAATTTATGTCTTTATTGTTTTGTAAATAGCATGTAACACTTTATCTTGATTGCACATTTTATCTTGATTGTACACAACTCTGCCTTTTGGGAACTAAATTGTAATTTATTTTTCAGAATGCAGGCTTTGCTAGCTAGGCCCGTGTTTCTTACCCATCCAGATACATGCTGTCACAATTTACCTCAGTGGTGATGTCAATTCACCATCACCAAGTTGGTGGCACAGTGGCGCAGCGGTAGAGTTGCTGCCTTACAACGCCAGAGATCTGGGTTTGATCATGTCTATGGGTGTTGTCTGTATGGAGTTTATATATTCTCCCCATGCCTGCATGGGTTTTCTCAGGGTGCTCCGGTTTCCTCCCACATTCCAAAGACATACAGGTTTGTAGGATAATTGGCTTCAGTAAAATTGTCCAATGTGTGTCGGATAGTGCTAGTGTACGGGTATTGCTGGCTGGCGCAGACTCAATGGGCCGAAGGGCCTGTTTCTGCACTGTATCTCGAATGAAATAATGTTATCAATGTACAGAGCTCACATTATTTACTTAATGGTAGAAAATGGACGATAGACTGCGTTATTAACATACTGTTCAACAAGGAGTGCATCATCTTTGTGTGGTTTGTAGGCCTCTCAATTTCTAACCCAATTCTGGTCTCATTGTGGGACTTGGGAACACCGGTGATCAGACTAATCCTAATTTAGGATGGGAGATGTCTTCCCAGGAGACCTATTTGCTATTTCCCCCTTCCCCTCTATTCCCTCACAGGCCTGTTTATTGGAATTCCCTTCCTCACGAGCTCCATCTCCATGGCTGCTGTGGAGAGATCTCTTTTGAAGCGATGACTCTTTCCCATAGATCAGTGGCTAATGAAAGTAGTCTGTCTGCCAAGCCAGCAGCTGTGTGTGTGAAACACATAGATTGGCTTCTAATGTTTCGTAACATGCATAAATCACAGCAACACTTTGGTAGAGCAAGCTTGTCTCAATTTATGCTACTTTTGTTGCCCTTCCAATCTGACAGTAGCAATTAAATAAGCACACATATAACAACTAAATATGGGTGGAATCCAACTTGTAGCATTTGTTTGCCATCCAGGAAAGTTTGCCATCTTCATAGCAGTGGCCAGTATTACCTTCAAACTGATAGATTGATTTATGCAACAGGATCTCCCTTTGTGCTGTTGCATTGTAACTGTTTTCATTGTGTGGGTGTGACTTTTCTGATACTGTGCTTACCAGTTGCAAACTTTGTTTCACCATTGCAGATAGCAGTACATTGTGAGATTAGGAAGTTTCAGGTTGATGTGCAACCAGCAGTTTCTTGTTTCTCCTTGAATCATGAATTTGTCAGGCAATGGGAAAATGTTCCCATTGGTGGTTCTGATGAATGGAAATAAGCAAACCAATTTCTCCCGCATAAAAGTAACACAGCCCTAGTGGAAGGTGAGCTGAACCGGTCCATCTGTGGATTCACCCAGATGTCGAGCAATGTTTTGACTCACTGAGCTAGGACATCATTAACTGTGACTTGATATTGTGTTAATAATGGTAGTAGCAGAATTATTTTTTCTCCAAGAATAACAGCCATCATATACACAGCCCCAGGTAGCACTGTTTCCTCTGGTGTGCAATTGGCCTGACCTTTAACATTGCAGTTTACTCCGATCGATCAGCCCGGTGGTGCAGCAGATATTGCTGCTGCCTTGCAGCCTCAGTAGCCTAGGTTTGATGCAGACCTCAGGTGCTCTCTGTGTGGAGTTTGCTTGTTCTCCCTGTGACCACTTGTTTTCTTCCCTATGGGTTTCTTTCCACATCCCAAAGACATGCTGGTTGTTGGGTTAATTGGTTCTGTAAGCTATCCCTGGTGTAGATATGCTGTATGAGAGTCAGGGATGAAGGAGAGAATAGGTTACAGAGAAATAATTGGGAAATAAGGATTGGTCTGAGAACTGGCATGCGCAGTGGCCCGATGGCCCACATCTATGTTGTAAAAGAAAAATAATATAAAGCTTTGGAAATGTTAATATTGTTTTCATTGGCACAGTGCCATGCTGTCTTCCACGCATTAGCTACATAAGCATCCCCTTGTAAAGTTTACGGTTCGTTCCTCTTTCGTGTTAGTTTAGATGAGATAGTTTTATAATATTATTTGACTATATGACAAACACAGTGGCTGCATGTTCACTAAATCCAGTTCAGATTATCTCCTGTTTCAATGCACATTTTGATCATATTCACATTTCATTGATGTAAGTACTGTTTTGTGACTCTTACCGAAGTTTTGCATCACAGTGAAAAGTTTGCGAGTTGTGTTGCTTCATCGGTGATTTCATCTTGTGCACTGTTTGTGGCAAAGTAAATGTTATTATTGCAGCACTCGCCACTGGTATTGTGCTTAACAATACCTGCCTTTAACCATCTAGGCATTGTCATTGTTTCATGGCCCAGCAAATAGAGTTACAGTGTGATGCACTTGAGTGATAAAGCATGTTTTAGATCTGAGCTATTCAGGAAAGTCGAGTGGAAGTGAAACCAAGCCATAGAAAGTGGTCATTGAGGGTGGGTGGTGGGGTGGGGTGAGAGCTCCATGGACCTCTGGCCCACCATCTTTGAATTTGAAGATTGTTGAGACATCTCAGTAAAACAAGTTCCTTTAAAGAAAACAAAACTTCAAGGAGTTTTAAAGGTCCAACTGTGTAGTGTATCACAAAAATATACCAGGCAATAAATGGACCCATTGAAAACAATCAATTATTCAGCCCATTCTCTCTGTGATAGATCTTTGCCAGAGTGACCCACAATCAATGAGTCCTGATGTAGGGTTTCGACCTGAAACATTGACTATTCTTTCCACCCACATATGCTGCTTGACCTGCTTGAGTTCCTCCGGCAAATTGTTTGTTGAATCACAATCAATCAATGAATGGTTTTGTTCTCATTTATGGTGCTGTGGCTTTCATGGCATAATTTAAGGCTAAATATTTAACATTGTGGTTTCTGCTTAACTGCTTCCAGTGTTATATCATGCTATGCTTCAAAAACAAGACCCAGGGAAGTAGGACATGAGATTTTTGCATGCACAGTTTAGGCTAACATCAGCCCAATAGTGAGGGCATGTTAAATATCTCCCCTGTTGAGACATTTAAGCAAGGTTTCAAGTAAAGTATATGTTATATCGTTTAAAAAAAAGCTGGGGAGTTTTGTGATTGTTTCAACCAAGATTGAAACTTCAACCAACACAACTAACAGGTAGATTATGTGGTTCATGTATTTTGTATGTGGGATCAACGCTCTCCTTATATTTACAGATTCCCATCTTTAGCATCATTCCAAAAATAATTTGAGTCCTTTAATGATTCCTCTTGTTTCTATATATTTTTTACAATACTGTGCACACCATTCTAATGATGGTCAGGGTTTTCCTGGGAAAAGCAGTCAGAGTTGCAAGGACTGCCAGCATTTCTCCAGCTAAACATCGGAAGGTTCACGATTCAAGGCGCAAATGCACAATTCTTGAATTTCCTGAGCATAATTTCCTTATGCTTACATTGGGAAATTCGCCTGTTATACCTGTGCAGGTTCAGAGATTCCATTCATTTCAATCAACAGAACAGTTGGAAGATAGACGGGTAAATATTGGATAATTTCCATTTTTTGCATGGCTTGGGTTAAATTGTATGATTTTTTAAAATTGACTTTAGATACTTTTTGCTTTTAAGTAGATTTAAAAAAAAATCTCTTTTCAATCAATAAACTAGACTTTTTGTTGCTTTTGAATATTTTTGAATATATATTCATGAAGAAGGTATTTGATTAGTGAGCCGGTTTAGCCTGGGGCCATGGCTTAAATTAATGCTAAAGCATTTCTGCAGGATTGCAATTTGATCTGCAGGTCTAATGGGTATGTGCATGCAGTTTGCTGCTCCCTGAAAATCATCTGAATAATTTATTTTCTAATTTTGAATTAGATCCCGATCAATAAAACTCAAAATTAGATTTTAATGACATTTACCTATTGGATGTTTTTGAGACCTTTGAACTGGTTCAAATGAGGACACAGTGGGACAATAATATGAAACCTTTGCTCACACAGTAGTTCACCCTTGTAACTTGGTTTATGCCATCTTCCAAGAAAATTAAAGAGGGCAAAGAAAAATGATTATATTGATCAATACATTAAAAAAAAAACTTTGCATAGTGCCTTTATCATGGAGATGTCTGAAAGCTATCCATAGGAATGCTGCAGGGAAAATTTGACATTGGGTTATGTTAGGATGTACAAGTGTAAGATGCAAATGTGTGCTTATGAAAGTAGATTGTAAAACAAAACAAGATCATAGTATACGATCAATTTGGGCAATGGAAAGGAGTCACTGGTGGTAGTAATCTATAGGACTCCTAACTCCTGACAATATAGGACGCAGCATAAATCAAGAAATGGCAGCAACGTAATGAATATGGTTGCTTTAATTATACATTAGTTTAATCTTCTTATGGATTGGTTAGTTTAGTTTAGTTTAGAGATACAGTGCGGAAACAGGCCATTTGGCCTGCCGAATCTGCACCAACCAGCAATATCCGCACATTAACATTATCCTACACACACTAGGGCGAATTTACTTTTATACCAAACCAATTAACCTACAAACCTGTACATCTTTGGAATGTGGGAGGAAACCGAAGATCTTGGAGCAAACCCACGAAGTCACGGGGAGAACGTACAAACTCCGTACAGACCACACCGCCGAGATCGAACCCGGTTCTCTGGCGCTGTAAGGCAGCAACTCTACCACTGTGCCACCATGTCGCCCACAAATTGAATTTACAAAAATAGTCTTGAAGATGACTGAATCGAGTATATTCAAGAGAGATTCTCCAGATAACCCATTGTGAAACCTAACCAGGGAACAGGATTTAAAATGTGGTCATGTGTGATGAGACAGAATTAATCAATGTTCTGGAGAAGGGTGATCATAACATGATCAAATCTCTCAGATAGTTTCAGCGTGAAAAAACTGAGTCTGAAATTAATTCCTTAAACTTAAATATGGGCAATGATAAAGAAATGACAGCAGAGTTAGCTAAAGCAAATTGGGTAAAGAGATTGCATGGTAAGATGGTTGAGAAGCAGCAGCAGATATTTTAGGAAATATTTCATTATTCTCTCTATATTTAATTTGGAAATAAGGACTATGAGAAGGATGAACTATCTGTGGCTGAGGAAGTTCATATCAAACTGGAAGAGTTGAAATATGTGGAGTATTAATAGTTAGACAGCCCTGTGAAAAAATTAGAACCAGCATGAGATAACTAAAAAGATAAAGAGAGTGAAATAGTTGATGAGATTAAGCTATCAAGGGAAATACAAGCATGTAAACTTCCCCATTAGAGAAGGAGTGGAAAATTAGTAAAGTGAAATAATTGGCTCATAGAAATTAAAAAAATATATATATTTTGCTTTTATTCTTAAGATAAAAAACACAAAACATTCCATTATAATAGAAGAACAGGGGAAAAGGGGAGAGAAAAGCTTGAAATTATTGTTTTCACTACAGATAAAGTACTGGACACTTGCATATGACACTAAAGTAGGTGGTATCGTATGAAATGAAATTGATTATCAAAAATTACAGCAGGCTCTTGATCTGCTGGGCAAGTGAGCTGAGGAATGGCTAATGGAGTTTAATGCATTTGATGTTGCATTTTGATGAAGTCAAACCAGGGCAGGACCTTCACAGTGAATGGCTGAGCCTTGGAGATGTTGTAGAGCAGAGGGAACTAGGAAAACCAATACACAATTCCCTGAAAGTGGTGCCATGGTTAGATAGGGTGGTCGAGAAGGTTTTTGGTGCATTGACCTTCAGTCAGAGTATTGAGTATAGAAGTTGGGACATTAGGTTTCAGTTATGTTACCGAGGCTGCGATGTACGGAGAGATTGGACAGGCTTGGACTTTATTTCTTGGAGTGCAGTTGGCTTAGGAGTAATATTATCTATACTATTACTCAAACTCTCATCTTGACCACTTCCGGTCTGCGTTGTTTTTAAATTTGGGCAAAAACGGTACGGTATATCGCTAGGATTTTTTTGCCACCTTAGTTAGCGTTCTCCTCTGCTCCAAGCGCACCAAGTTTTGTTCTGATCGGTGGAATATTAGAAAAGTTATAAAGGTTTAAACAATTGTGAGATCAGCAGGTTGGTCTTCTTGCCTGTCAGTCACCATGAAGGTAACGCCCCTTCTGGGGGCAAGGAGAATAAAGCCCCAGAGGCCAGGCATGAGTCAGTCAGCCTGGACAGCCGTGATTGAGAGTTGAGTCCAGAACTGTGAGTTCACAAGCCATGAATGAGTGAACTGTGAGTCCGCAAGCCGTTAGTGAGTGAAGTGTGAGTCCACAAGCCATGAGTGAGTGAACTGTGAGTCCACCAGCCATGAGTGAGTGAACTGTGTCCACCGGCCGTGAGTGAGTGAACTGTGAGTCCACCAGCCTTGAGTGACTGAACTGTGAGTCCACCAGCCATGAGTGACTGAACTTTGAGTCCACCAGCCATGAGTGAGTGAACTGTGAGTCCACCAGCTGTGAGTGACTGAACTGTGAGTCCACCAGCCATGAGTGAGTGAACTGTGAGTCCACCAGCAGTGAGTGAGTGAACTCTGAGTCCACAAGCAGTGCTGAGTCCAGAAGTCGAGCTGAGTCCGGAAGTCGCGCTGAGCCCAGAAGTCGCGCTGAGCCCAGAAGTCGCGCTGAGTCCGGAAGTCGCGCTTGAGTCCAGAAGTCGAGTCTGAGTCCAGATGTCCACCAGCCATGAGTGAATGAATTGTGTGTCCACCAGCCATGAGTGAGTGAACTGTGAGTCCACCAGCTATGAGTGAGTGAACTGTGAGTCCACCAGCTGTGAGTGAGTGAACTGTGAGTCCACCAGCCGTGAGTGAGTGCTGTGAGTCCAAGAATCCATTCAGCCCACAATGTCCATACTAGCCTTCTGGAAACCAGTCCCTTCGGCCCACAATACCCATACTAGCCCTCCAGAAAGCCCCCCCCCCACTGGCCACCGCCTGAAGCCGTCCCCCTCCCCCGGCTGCAGGACGCTCCTCCCTCGCCCACCGGCCCCTGACAGCCCCACATGAAACCGTGCCCCTCCTCAGGCTAAAGGACGCTCCCCCCACCGGCCCTCGACAGCCCCCGCCAGAAGTCGACACCCTCCCCTGGCTGCAGAACACAACAAGAAAGAATGGACTGAATAAATCTCCTCTTTAATGTTTAAATTGTTTGTTATATTTTAAGAGTTATTGACATTTTAAGCTTTAAGAAATCCCTTTTCCACTTGCCGTGACCTTCAGCTGCAACTGTGCAGTAATACCTGTGTGTTCTACGTCACAATGGGAACCCAATGGGAGGAAATGGCTGCGCCGCGGGAGCGCCGCTAAGAGTGGATTGGGAGGGGGGGGGGGTTTGAGGGGTGGATGGAGTGAGTACGTGGGGGGGTGGAAAGGCAAGGGGAGGTGTGGGGGGGTTGGGGGTTAGGGGAGGAGGGGGGGGGATCAGGGGCATCACAATTGGAACTTGTCAGCCGCACCTGCGCAGTTGGGGGCAATGCGTGAGTGGTGGAATATTGGAATTGGTGGAGAGATGGAATATTGCATTGGGGGAACCAGGCCTTCCATGTGAGAATGGGACCCAATGGGTCCCACTTAGTCTAGTAATATATAAAATCGCAAGGGGGATAGCTAGGGTGAATACACGTTGTCTTTTATGGTGAGAAGATCTGTGTCTGGACTGGTGTATGGATAGCTAAAATCAATTGGCAAACACGTGGCAGATGGATTATTACATGCATGGAGAAACAGAATATTGTTTAAAAGGAGAGAGAGTACAAAACACTGTGATACAGGGAAACCCGAGATACAGTGAATAATTATGCAGAATGGTGGCTTTTACAGCAAAGGTGGTGTGATATAAAAAAGATAACTCTTGCTATAACGATCCGCACATGGAGTTCTGTATTCTGTTTTGATCTCTAATTAATGATGAATATATTGTATTGGAGACTGTTCAATAAAGTTTCACTCAGCTGTTTCGTAGCTTGAAGCGGTAGTTTTTATGCGTAAAGATTGTGCAGTTTGGATCTATATTCTTTGGAGTTTGAAGGAATGAGAAGTGATCTTAAGAAAATATGTAAGGGTCTTGACAGGGTGGATGCTGAGGGATTTTTTTTGTCTTGTAGGGTAATCTAAAAATAGGGAGCATGGTTCAAAATAACAGGTTGCCCATTAAAGAAAGTGAGATGGGATTTCTTATTTCAGAGGGTGCAAAACTTTGAAATTCTCTATTCCAGAGACTTGTGAAGATTGAAGTTCATTTGCTGTATTTTGGATTCCAGGGAGTCAAGGGAAATGGGTAAGAAAGTGAAATTGAAGCCAAGATCAGATCATTGATAATCTTATTGAATGGCAGAATTACCCCAAGGTGCTCCTAATTTTAAGCAAAACGAGTCACGTTGGTTAGAGAGTTGGAGAGGTTTAAGAAGACCCCATATTTTTGTAGCTGCATTATGAGTACAAATGGTGATGTGATTAGATTATGGGACCCTCATATGTCAGGGTCAGAAGAGTACATATATCCTGTCAGGACAAGTTTATGGAAAAGGTGGGGATGAGAGGGCAGGTGCTGAGTGCAGCTCTGTTGACTAAGCATTAAACAGAGATGAAAACTTTAAAGTTGAGCATTGCTTAACTCAGTGGCAATGTAACATGAAAGGAGTGGTGATGGATGAAACGACTGATTGTGCAAGAACAGTGGATGTTTGAACGGCTTCAGTCTTGTGCAGAGTAAAATGAAGGAAGCAAGCCAGATATCTATAGGACAAATGAGGAATTGGAACTGTGGTCACCCACAGGGGGCAGCTAAATCAGGGTCAGAGTTGGTCAATTTTGTAGCTGGACATTAGTGGACTTGGTGACGCATTGCTTTGTGGTAAAAAGCAGACCTTAGGATTTAAACAAGAACAGAAGTTATAGCAGGAGCCTGCCACATGGCCCCTGGTGTTTGCTCTGTATGTATTGCAATCCATATGTAGCAGATTCCGTAGTGGTGAAAAAGAACAGATGTTGAAATATAATAAATTAATATAGTTCAAAAATGTTAAAAAAACTGACTCCAGAAATTCCCCATGTACTATTCCAAGCACCACGCAGTCTGGTTCAAATCTCTCATGAACCTTACAATTCTTAATGACTGTATGTTATATGTTATATGTTATTTCAAGAGTCAAGAGTGTTTTATTTCCATGTGTCCCAGAAAGAACAATGAAATTCTTACTTGCTGCGGCACAACAGAATATGGAAACATAGTCAACTGTAAACAATATGATAAACGAGAGAGGGAAAAAAAGTTCAGTATATACATGCACGCACACACACACACGCACACGCACACGCACACGCACACGCACATGCACACACACACACACACACACACACACACACACACACACACACACACACGCACGCATATTATGGAAATCAGAGATGAGCTAACTCATGCATTGCAGCTAGGTGGCAGATGTGTTTCCTGCTCTAAGTGTCCACTATCCTACAGCCTTGCTTCAACTGAGGAATGTTGACTCTCCATGTGCAATGCCATAACAGATTACTTTTTAATGTAAAAACAGATGCAAAATTTAATCCTTGATCCAACTGCTCCTGGTACATTCTGTAGGTCCTAGAGTGGATCACATTTGCTAGATAAAAGTTGGATGTTGTTGATCTGTTTAAAAATAGCTCCAAAGAATACATTTGGTGAAAGGTTACACACGGTGGAATAAAATATATGAATATTTGAAGTGTTTTTTCAATGTGAAACTGTTCAGAGACAAACGTTAGGTAGCTTTCCAGGTAGAGCAAGAATGTCAGGTAAAATGATTCCTTCTTGTCTGAAGGCAAAAAAGTACATTAGGCAAATCCAGTGTGCACAAGTAGAAGTCAACGGGGACTGTCTGCTCTTCCTTTCTATCCAAATGTTGCATGCATTCGCAGAGACATTTGCCTCATAACATTAAAGTGCATATATGTCCCTCCAAAAGTTAAAAAAAAGAAAATCCCGAGTGTTCCTCTGGAATTGTCTCCTGAACTTGCAGCATACTTCAAAAATCTTGAATATTTACTGCTTTTATAACAGATCTTGTTGATAAATACTTTGGAATGCGTCCTTGGCACTGTCTGTAATAGAACACATTTCTGTGTAATGAACCACTCTGGACTGGATCAGATCAAAACATGTTGAGTTGTAGCACTACTTAGTGGCCAGTATACAGGTAAATATTGATTGTTGGTCAGTGCAGAGATGGCATTAATGTTAACCCGGCCATGGTAGACGGGAGTTGTCTATGTTGGCTACAACCCGCTATTCGCACTTTACTGGAATTCCAGTTTTATCTTCTCTCAACCCAACCTAATCACAACCTGGACTGATAACAACCCCAGTCACCTCCTGATTTCCCGATTCTCCAGTCCCAATCCACTCCAATTGTAGTCTCACCTGATTGCAGTCTGCCCAACCCCATGCTTATCGGGCTCCTCTCCCAGAATTCCGTGTCCTTAGCCTCATTCCAATGAGACATCTATAGACTGCAGACTACCCAGTCCCACCCTGATTTTCATAGAGTAGGAGAATCATACAAACACAGTAACAGAACTTCAGCTCACTCTGTCCATACTGATCATTATATACAAGCCTATACTAATCCTTTCTAATAAGCATTTGGTATGTAGTCTTCCATGCCATGGAGAATCTAATGGTTGTCTAGATACTTCTTAAATGTTGTGAGTGTCCTTGCCTCCACCTTTCAGGCAGTGTGTTCCAAACCCTCTGGATGAACAAATTTCTTCTTAATATCCCTTCCTCCAAACCCCTTACTTTTAACCTTCATTGACCTTCATTTACCTTCATTGACATCTTCAGGGATTACTAATCTGTAAAATGAATGGAATACAACTTTCTCTAGAACTCAGTGGCATATCATATCCCAAAGAAATGCGGTTTGGTAGGTTAATCGGCCACTGTAATTTACCCCTTTTTCAGGTGAGTGGTAGAATCTGGGAGGAATAAGAATGTGCGAAGAATAAAAATAGGATTACCGTAAGATTAATTTAAATGGTGTTAATGGTCGATGTAAGCTTGGTGGGCTGAAGGGTATGTTTCTGTGCTGTATGTCTCTCTGTGACTATATGACCAAATTGGTCATTCTCTTGGTTTAAATCCAATTTGAGCAAATGGGATTAAAGTCAGCTCTCAAAGCATTTAAAGGTTGTTTGTGATCTGAATCTGCAGAGAGACAATCTAATTTTGGCTTGTCTGCAAATCATTACCAACCACAGGTCAGACTCATAAAACTAAGAATGGTTTATTTAAACCTCGGATTACTAGACCATGCATCATTTGAATCTAACCCTACATTTCCCTACTTGCTGCAAAACCATCTGTCCCATCCCCAGTAATCGCTGCAATAATAGTTGGCAATTATAAGGTGCCTGCTTCCTACAGAAATACATCCCACGTAACTTTGCAGAAGATATTATGTGAAGAAAAGGACATCAAGCAGCTAATGCCCAGTCGTCAGTAGCCAGATTAATCTTTGTAAAGTATTTATTTCACACACTGCGCCGTGGGTTAGCCTGACAAAATCTTGTGGTTTTGAAACTATCCACTCTCGAGCTATGACGCTCTGTGCAGGCAGGCAACAAAATCAAGCTGTCAGCATTTTTTTACAAAGTTGTTTTCTCGTTTCAATGACCTGGAAATTCACTTACATACCATAACACATTTATGCAGTTTTTAAAAACTGAATCATGCTCACAAATATGCTTGCCTATGTTTTATGAGTATACGCTTCTGTAATATATCCAATTGAAATTTATCAACAATATGGGTCCTTAACTTTGAAGCATACCTTAACCAGAGTATTGAGGGCACATCCAACATTTTTAGGTCCAACATTTCCAGGTTGTTCATCTTTTCTTTCCCTATCACCAGCGATAACTCCTATATCTCCCCTTTTCCTGCTCATGTCTTTCTTTGGTACTGTTCCAGTAATCTGCTAAGTCCCCTTAATCATCTCTTCATCTTCTTCTCTGGCTTTTTGCTTGTTGCCCAGGAACATCTCCTCAGTACTTTCTGAGCAACTTTTCAACAGTGCAGGCAATTATCTCCTGAACTGTCCCCTCACTCCCAAACATCTCCTTGCACCTCTCTCTCAACCTGACCATCTCCTCAGATGGCACTCTCCGATTATCTCCGAAGCACTTCCCCACCCACAACATCTCTTCAATCCAACTCTGGGATCTTATCACAAACCTTTCAGATCCTCTTCCATGTTTTCACTCTGGAAGGACGACATTTTAAATGTAGAAACCACGAACTGCAGATGCCGTTTTAACAAGGAAAGGCACAAAATGCTGGAATAACTCAGTAGGTCAGGCAGCATCCATGGAGAACATGGATAAGTGACGTTCTGGGTCGGAACCCTTCTTCAGTGCTTTTTACATGGTTGCTTTACCTTAGGCTTCATTTACGAAAGAATGTCGGTGCATGGACCTTAAACTAAATTGTTATGTACCTTTGTGCAGTTCAACATTCAGTCAGTGAGGTTCTAACTTCAAATGTTTTAACATCCCTTCCACCAGATGAATTTCTCAATCCTGAAGAGGTTCCAGCATCTGAATTGTTGTCATTTTATTCTCCCACTCTCTTCAAATTCTCTGATGTCCAGCAAAAACATGATTCCCTAATGCCCATGATGGAGACATCAATCTCTAACCAACAACCAGCACAGGTTCCTGCTGAACTCCACTAGTCACAGACCTCTAGTCTGAATATTGTCCTTCCACCACAACCCTTTGTCTTCTATCAGTAAGCCAGTTCTGAATCCATACGACCAAGTCACTGTTAATCCCATGCATTTTAATCTTCTGGATCAGCCTACCATGGACTACTTTATCAAATGTTTTACTAAAATCCACGTATACCACATACACAGCCCTACCCACATCAATCTCCTTCATCACCTCCTCAAAAATCCTGATCAAATTAGTAAGACATGACCTGCCACATACTAAGCCATGCTGACTGTCCCCAACCCATTCTCTTCCAAATGGGAGTAAATCCTATCCCAAAGAAACCTCTCCAATAGCTCCAACGCTAGGCTCACTGGCCTATAATTCCCTGGATTCTCTCTACTTTCCTACTTAAATACAGGGACAACATCCAGTCCTCAGCGATCTCGCCTGGGATGAGAGAAGATACAAAGATCCTGCAGTCTCTTTTTTTGCCTCATTCAATAATCTGGGATAGATTCATTAGACAATAGACAATAGGTGCAGGAGTAGGCCATTCGGCCCTTCGAGCCAGCACCGCCATTCAATGTGATTGTGGCTGATCATCCCCAATCAGTAGCCCGTTCCTGCCTTCTCCCCATATCCCCTGACTCCGCTATTTTTAAGAGCCCTATCTAGCTCTCTCTTGAAAGCATCCAGAGAACCCGCCTCCACCGCCCTCTGAGGCAGAGAATTCACCACTCTCTGTGAGAAAAACTGTTTCCTCGTCTCCGTTCTAAATGGCTTACTCCTTATTCTTAAACTATGGCCCCTGGTTCTGGACTCCCCCGACATCGGGAACATGTTTCCTGCCTCTAGCGTGTCCAAACCCGTAACAATCTTAAATGTTTCAATTAGATCCTCTCTCATCCTTCTAAACTCTAGAGTGCACAAGCCCAGCTGCTCCATTCTCTCAGCATATGACAGTCCCGCCATCCCGGGAATTAACCTTGTAAACCTACGCTGCACTCCCTCAATAGCAAGAATGTCCTTCCTCAAATTAGGGTACCAAAACTGCACACTATACTCTAGGTGTGGTCTCACTAGGGCTCTGTACAACTGCAGAAGGACCTCTTTGCTCCTATATTCGATTCCTCTTGTTATAAAGGCCAACATGCCATTCGCTTTCTTCACTGCCTGCTGTACCTGCATGCTTACTTTCATCCCATCAGGTCTTGGGGATTTATCCACTTTAATCCTCTTTAAGAGCCGCAACACCTCCTCATTCATAAATTGCCATTAGATATTAGATTTCTCCACATTGGGCTCACTGTTCTCATTAATTTCTCCTTGTTGAATACAGATGCAAAGTACTTGTTTAGTACCTTGTTTACATCTGCTGACTCCAAGCACACATTCCATCCTTTATCGTTGAATGGCTCTACCTTCTCCCTGTTTACCCTCTTGTTTTTAATGTAGGCATAAAACGATTGTCTTCATTCTGACTTGCCAAAGCCATTCCGTGGCTATCTTTGACTCTTCTAATCACCCACTTAATTTATTTTCACCTTGTATCATATTCCTCAAAGGCTTTCTCTGATTTCATCTTCTTAAACCTTGTATGTCCTTCCTTTTTTCCTTTTGACCAAATTTACAATGTCTTTGGTCATCCTTATCTTTCTTCCCTAAGGAAATATGCTGGTCCTGAACTTCGATCAACTGGCCTTTAAATGATTCCCACATGTCAGATCTGGACTGACCCAATAACAACTGCTTCCAATATACCCCCTGAGCCCTTGTCTAATAACATTGTACTGTTGCAACAATTCCATTATTTTGTGAATCTAGTTAACAGCATGCAGTTTTAAAACTATCAACTGATGGATGTATTTGTTATATCCACATATGTGTTATTTGCCTCTTTCGTCAAACTAATCGCATGAAACTGAACATGGTTTATGGACCAGCTGTAGATGAGGTGAAGCCATTAACAGCTGAACATTTTTATTGTAAGCATGAGTAGATTAGTAGTGACACTGATGATATTCATTTTGTATCCATAACATTAAGACACAATGGAATGGAGGGATATAGATCATGTGCAGGCTGATAAGAGTTGGTCTTGGCATCATGTTCGACAGACATCGTGGGCTGGAGAGCCTATTTCTGTGTTGTACGGTACTATATTCTATGTTCAATGGTTTTGATTACTGGACTACTGGAGGATTTAAGTTATCATTCTTTAACACGTTAATGCTGAGATTTTTTAATAACGTGATTATGTCGAGAAGTACCACCTGGAGTGGTTTCATGCTTTCTCTTCACATTCTGATTTACCAGACACTAATTTAATACTATCTTAATGAAGCATGATGCCATTTTCAGGAATAATATCTCCCAGAAAACCTGTAGCCTCCTCCTCCACTCCCCCCAACTCCCTTCCCCCCATCCCCCACCACTACCCACCCGCCCCTGACAGGGGCATGCTATTCCATGATCAGTAGCCTGGATCAACTTTGAGATTGTGGTAGTAGTTTCAGTGCTTGAAATTGGGCAAACCAGCAGCATTAAAATATCAGCCTAAAATTCATCCATTATGCCCAGATAAGAGACAGACAGTATGTTGTACTCTGCCTCTGAAGTTTTTTCCATTGATTTCAAGGAAATTAATTTTAGAGACAAGGTACAATGTTGGGGGAGTCCAGTACCAGGGGCCACAGTTTAAGAATAAGGGGTAAGCCATTTAGAACGGAGATGAGGAAACGCTTTTTCTCACCGAGAGTTGTGAGTCTGTGGAATTCTCTGCCTCAGAGGGCGGTAGAGGCCGGTTCTCTGGATACTTTCAAGAGAGAGCTAGATAGGGCTCTTAAAGATAGCAGTCAGGGAATATGAGGAGAAGGCAGGAATGGGGTACTGATTCGGGATTATCAGCCATGATCACTTTGAATGGCTGGCTCGAAGGGCCGAATGGCCTACTCCTGCATCTATTGTCTATTGTCTATAACACTGATGTGACTTTGCAGTATGTTTAATGTTGCCAATAGAGGTGAATGGCCTGGCAATCACACGAAATGTCAAGCCATCCCACTAAATTGGCAGTAACATATGTACGGATTGAATGGATTCAGTTCTATAAAATCACTTTCCCAAGCAAATGAATCAAGCCTGTGTAAATAGTACTCTTTTGCAGGCTTTCAAAGAAGTTCTCAAAAATGTTCAGTTGAAATAAAAGACTAAAATGAGCATTTTAAAATATTTAGTTTACTGCAAAGCTATGCAATGGTTTTAAAGTAATTTCCACTTGTTGAAATTGACTTTGAGTGGTAAACTGGTCACCAGGATTAAGTGCTCATTTTAGTGGTGAAACCCATTTTCAGCTACGATAATAAAACCAACAAATCCACTAATATTTTGAATGCAGAGAAAGTTATATTCTACAATAGTGCTCATAAGGATGAAAAGTTAAAGTAGGTGTAGGTTGCACCCTTAGATCTGATTGTAATCTTAATTTTGCATTCCCATCAACCCTGGTAACTCTTCACCCCTTGCTTATTGTGAATCTATCTCACTACCTGACTTCTAGAGGCAGATTTTTATCTTTATTCTTTACATGTAAGTTTCAGATTTCATTAAATTCTCTTTGGCAAAAGAAGAGAGCACAATTTATACCTGGGTTGTTGATTGCTTGCAAAGTGAAATATGGCTTCATCTTCAAATCAGTATGAACAACATATTTTCACCTTACCTCCAGGTTCCCAGACCTTGGAATACCTTAACAGTCCAAAGAATGGTCCTGACCCAAAATGATGTCTGTCCATTCCCTTCATAGTTGCTGCCTGACTGGCTGTTTCTCCAGCACTTTTTTTTTTGATCAAGGTTCCTGTATCTGCAGTTTCTTGTGTCTCCTCATTTCTTGTTTAGCAAGTGTCTAAATACATTAATCTACTTTACCTTTCATAAAATAATTTAAAAAATGAACTGCAGATGCTGGTTTATATGAAAAATAAGCACAACATTCTGGAGTAACTCAGCGCATCAGGCAGCATATCTGGAAAAAATGGATATGTGATATTTCTGGGCCCTCTTGGGCTCACACCCTCGAGCTAATAATCGGTCTGTTGGGGAACCTCCTTGCTTGAGGTCACCTGTTGCTGGCCCTGATTTGTCCTGGTTTTATTTTTGCTTCCATTTCCACCCCCCCCCCCCCCAACAACAATCAATCAGAAGAAGGGTCCCAATCTGAAATGTTACCTGTCCATTTTTTTTCCAGAGATGCTGCCTGACCTGCTGAATTACTCCAGCATTTTGACTCTATTGTACTTGACTGAAGCAATCGGTACCAATAGTCCACTCATTACTCCTCTGCACAGACTACTTTAAATCATCATCATCGGCGGTCACTAGAAACGAGTATGACTGCTCTCTCCTCTCCATAGGGTCGTCTACTTGTGGATCTGCAGATGTCTGTAGAGGCCGATCCACAATCCACACATCTTGGTGCAACGTGGGCAGTGGAGACTGGCGGTGGTTGGTAGTTGTCGAGCCCCCTTCTCTCTCTCTCCTTTCAGTGCTGTCGCTTTGTCTCTGCGACACGGCGTAGTTCCATTTCTTGAAGTTCAGCTCCTTCCTGCACGGATTTCCTCCAGGAACGCCTGTCCTGTGCAATGTGCTCCTAGTTGATTGATGTGATGTGGAATTTCTTCAGACTCTTCTTGATGTTGTCCTTGAAGCATTTCTTTGGCCCGCCAGGGGCTCGCCGACCTTCCTTCAACTGAGAGTACAGGATTTGTTTAGGGAGACGTGTGTTGGACATACGGATGACATGGCCAGTCCATCGAAGTTGGTGCTGCATTATTGTGGTGGTGATGCTGGTCATGTTGGCTTCCTCCAAAACGCTGATGTTGGTGCGTTTGTCCTCCCAGCTGATCCTCAGAATCTTTTGTAAGGATCTTTGATGGTATCTCAGGTGCCTTCTGTAGGTGGTCCATGACTTGGTTCCATACAACAGGGTGGAGAGGACAACGGCTCTGTAGACCAACAGTTTTGTTTGAGCCTTTGGGTCTCAAACAGGTCTCAAAATATGTAGGAAAGAACTGTAGATGCTGGTTTAAATTGAAGGTAGACACAAAATGCTGACGTAACTCAGCGGGACAGGCAGCATCTCTGGAGAGAAGGAATGGGCGACGTTTCGGGTCTGAAGAAGGGTCTCGACCCGAAACGTCGCCCATTCCTTCTCTCCAGAGATGCTCTCTGTCCTGCTGAGTTACTCTAGCATTTTATATCTACCTGCTTTAAATATGGATGGATACATGTTTTCATCCTCCCATTTTTCTCATTGTTCATTTTCTTTACGTTGTCAGTTAAAGGATGCTGGTGGGCCAGCTGTGGCATAAATGTTTCAATGTTTTCAACAATTTATGATCCAGACATTTTAAATCCTGCTATCAGCAGTGGGGATTGTAAGCACCCCTTCGATTGGGTACACAATTCTCAAAGCAGTCATTACATAGTTAATGATTCCTTTTTGGAAAAACAGTTTTTCATTTCCAAAATGTTCGTCACAACACGTTCATGGTATGAATACATCAGTTTAATAAGCTTATCTCAAACCAGAACTATAGCAGCTGCTCTATGTACAGCAGTGCTTTTCAAAAGTTGGAAGAATAAAAGAGATGGAATTTAGTCAGGAATTCTGTTGATGTTCAGATTTATAGATCCTCATCCTCCACAATTTCACTGCTTGCCTTGTTTTGAATTCATTCTCTTTTTGGCTTTTTTTGAGTATTTAACATAAATATTGTGCCTCAGTGGTTTAAGGACTACAGTGGACAAACAGAGGGCATGGTCTATAACAGAAATTCAAAAGTGCTTGATCAGTGATCCAGTGAATAGTTGCCATGGTTCCAATGCTAATCTGCAGCCTAATATTTAGTAGACAATAAAGACATTTTCCCACACTTACAGAATGTGACTTGGAAGCAAGTAGTCGTTCAGCTGGTAATTGTAAGGGCTTCTCCAGCAGTGCTGGAGATACAGTCTGTTACTGGGACAGCCAAGCATGTTACAATCACTAACAACGTGAATGGCATTCTGTGGAAGTGCTGTTCCTCTGTAATTACAATAGTGGCACCATGCTTATTGCCCAAGAGATAAGCGCTGGGAAATTCAAGAAGGTAAGTTCTATTGCACATTTACCAGTGAATCATACATATATATATATCTTTAAATGTGCTCTCTCAACAGATTGTTTGATGAGATGTGTGCATTTTCCATTCAAAGTCAATGAAAATAGTTTCACATAATTGTGCATACTCAGAATAGATTAGTTTAGTTTATTGTCGTGTGTACCGAGGTACAGTGAAATGTTTTTGTTGCATGCTAACCAGATTACGACCGAGCCATCCACAGTGTAGAAATACACGATAAAGGGAACAATGTTTAGTGCAAGATAAAGTCCGATTAAAGACAGTGCGAGGGTCTCCAATGAGGTAAATAGTAGCTCAGGACCGTTCTCTTGTTGTTGATAGAATAGTTTTGGTTGCCTGATAACAGGTGGGAAGAAACTGTCCCTGAACCCGGAGGTATGCATTTGCACACTTCCACACAATACAGTATAAAACGCAGACATTTCAATAGCATATGGTTTAATTCAAACTAAGATCACAAGTTTAGATTTTTCATAGCAGAATTAAAACTAAGGTTTTAATGTCAAACAGACATTGTTGGCAGCCAAACTTTAACAACATAAATGAACAACACCAACAACATTTGATTGCTAATAAAGGCCAGTTTTAGTTATAGTGGAAAGGGCAATATGCATTCAACAACATTTTCTTGTATTGGTTTACTTTAATTAGTATACTCTTACACAGTCTCCCCTTCTAACCATGTCCCATAATGATGAAGTGTAGACTTATCTAAATTCAGATTTAGGCACACTTGTTTCTTTAAACTGGTGAAATTATGTAGTTCCTTAGATTATGATCTAGACTGATACTGGGGAAGTCCTTTTACTAATTACAAATTAATTAAAAAATATAGGCTTTATCTTCCCACCCATGAGATTGGGTGGCAATTCCATCATTTAACATCATCAAGGTTCAGTGGTTACTTATTTCCACTACCATTTGAAATGTCTTGTCGTTGATGTTACAGGAATGTAAAGGTGGTCGTGGCATTTTGGCACAATTTGAACATTAGATGTTGTATTATATCAATATTATTTTTGTGTTCTTAGGACATGGTTGGCAACCACTATAGCTTTTTGTCACTTTCCCAGAGCACATTAGGAAGATGTCCCATCGAGCCGGATTAGAGTCAGGTATCAGGTGACCCATCAGAAGGTAACGGGTCTTCTCCCTGAAGCTTTGAGTGAAGCAGCAGAGTTTTAATGACATAAAAACATAAATTGCTGATTAAGTATCATGGTGAGTCAAATGTGGGGCTCATATGTCAGTTGGATGTTCGATGTTGTAACTACCTTGTGATTATGTCAGGTTTCGGCAGTTCCACATCGTGTCTTTAGAAGTTATCCATACTAATCGATTACAGTCTGATGTCATTAATTAATCTGTTTCGGCACTAGACTGACATTCCTTGTACAAATATTTTTGCCTCATTTCTCTGGCAATCTAGGTCAGAGTTTTCATCAGTTCTCTGGTGAGGTGCTAACAGTTGGACTGATTAACTCAGTTTACCTACACTGGTAGGTGGCCATTCCCAACGATTCTGATGTTGATGTTTGTCTGAGTTCTTGGGAGTGCTCCTACCTGATTATTGTCTCAATCTGTTGGGAGTTGTTAAGTCCCTCAGTCCTAATACCTGATTGTCCAAAGAGGAACTATATACCTTGCTGCTCATAAGTATGAGAATGGGCATTGATCTGATTACCCACAGTTCAGGAGAGTAATGAAGAAAAGGAAGTTGTTGCACAGCCTTCTTTGACTGAATTGCTTTGTAATCTAAAAACAGTTGATTGTAGTTCTGAATATCTTTTAGAAAAATACAAGTTTTTTTATGTTACGTGCAAACCTTCATGCTCCTTTTATGCTGCCCGAGATTTAATCTTTGAGGGTATATTTCATTACTTTTACCGAATTCCATCATAACTTTTCAGTCAAAGGAAAATTTGTTCTCGTTACTATGTGCTATGACATTTACAGACATCCCCTGCTTGATATTCGGAACAAACCTTAAAGCTTTCACATTTCAGCATCATTGAGGGCGGCATAGTGCCACAGCAGTAGAACTGCTGCCTAACAGCACCAGAGACCCAGGTTCGATCTTGAGTACAGATGTTGTCTGTATGGAGCTTATATGTTCTCCCTGTGACCACGTGGGTTTTCTCCGGGTTCCCGGGTTTCTTCCCACATTCTAGAGACCCAAAGGTTTGTAGGTTCATTATCCACAGTGCGTAGGATAGTGCTAGTGTATGGGTGATCGATGGTCGGCGTGGACTCAGTGGGCCAAAGGGCCTGTTTCCACACTCTATCTCTAAACTAAATTTAAAAAAAACTATACTGGTGAAACACCTACCCCCAAGCTCACAAAGTGTCAATGCACTCAGTGAAACTGAATGTTTGTAAATGTCTTAAACATTCATAGAGATGCAAGATGGCCTTGATGTATTAGAAAGGCGCTATATAAATCCAATCCATTATTATTATTATTATTATTATTAAAGTATATAAGAAATATTTAAAGTAAAGTGAAAATTATTACATATTCATTACATTCAACACTAGAACGCGAACACATAAGCATGAAAGAGTTGCATGCAGAACAAAATGTTTACAAATGCACTATACAAACAGGTAATCATTCCAGCCTGGGACAGCTGTAAAGTGCATGGAAGTTTGTTCTACCCCATTAGACTGCAAAAGGAGTCAACCACTGGGATAGTCAGACATTCAGGCAACATAATAGAAGGTACCACATACTGTTTACGTCTATGCCAGTGTTGGACTTCCACCCAGATCAGTTCTCAATTTCACTTCCTCGCAGTTTGCATATTCTGGATCCACTGTTCTGCATGAAGTGAAACAGGTTGTAGATGTTTTTTTATACAATATAATGATGACAAAGTAGTCAAGCAACATTCAAACTGATTTTAAGAAAGGCATTATTTGCCCTATAACAAGGATGACACTTAACATCAACTTGCAAAGTACCAGTTCTTTCTGCACATTGTTTTCAACCATTTCAGCTAAAACCTTTCAATGATTTTCAATGGTTTTCAAGATAACAAGGCAGAGTTATCTATTATTGCGGTGTTCATGCAGCACAGCATGGTTTCTGTGGAAGACAAGTGCTGACATTTCGAATAACAGTGTCTCACTCTTCCATTAGCCATAAATATATCAAAATATTTTTGGTAGCTGTGATTCATCTGAAGCAAATGTAAAACTCTATTTACTCATTTGATTTGTGTGAATGTTTTAAAAGGTTAAGCATTGCTGGCAGAGTCTGTGTCACTGGGAAGAAACATATCCTTGCGATTTATTGTACAGATGGAAGGAAAACATCAGAGCCCATGATCTAGCATGTTCATCACTGTGATTTGCACAAAAATGATCAGTTAAAAGAATATTCTAAATGTTTGCAGTTACACTTTCATTTTAATAATGTATATAGACACTTTTCAGGCACCACATTCTATGAGAAATTAAACTATTTTTTCTTTTGCTCTTTCCTTTTTCTCGATTAAATTTTTATTTTTCCTTACTTTTTTCTTGGTTACTTTATATATTTTTTTACAAATTACTGAAAAATACTTTCAACAAGCCAGCACAGTGGCACTACCAGTAAAGCTACTGTCTCACAATGCTAGAGATCCTGATCTCAGAGTTTGCACATGCTCCCTGTGACCACGTGGGTTCCTCCGGGTGCTTGGGTTTCCTCCCACATCCCAAAGACATGTGAGTTTGTTGGTTAAATGGCATCTGTAAATTTCCCCTAGCATACAGGAATAGGATGCGAAAGTGGGATAACATGGAACTAGTATGAACAGGTGATCGATAGTCATTGTGGACTTGGAGGGCCGAAGGGCCTGTTCCCATGCTGTAAATTTCAATCAATTGATTCAATCAATCAAACAAGGCTCTATACTTGTAAGTGATTTTGGCTCAGTTGTGAACTTGCCTAAAATTCAGGAAGATCTGACTTTAAACTCTATCTACCTCTGATATGTGAGTTGTTTGTAGAATTCTTGGAGGCAATTTTAGTATTTTAAAGAGGTAATAAATACTGGTCCTAACTGTTTACTATAGTGGTTGTAACAGGTCCCTAAGAACTTTTTGTAAAGTATTCACACAGGGAGTGGTGGGTATTTGGAATGAGTTGCCAGAGGAGGTAGTTGTGGCAGAAAATGGAACAACATTTACAAGGCATTTGGTTATGGATAGGAAAGGCTTGGAGGGATATGGGCCAAAAGAGGGCAGGTGGGACTAGTGTAGATTGGGCACCTTGATCAGCATGAAAAAGCTGGGCTGAAGGGCCTGTTTTCATGCCGTGTGACTCTAGAGAGTTCTCATGCTTACTGACCAAGAACCATCCTTCAATCAACACTGTCAAACCCCCCAAAAAACCTGATTATTGCGCAAACAAACAAGTTCTTTGTATAACAGTGTTGCACAGAAACCAAAAGCCTTATTTTCCTGGTTAGCGAGCCACTAGCTTTAGAAATCTTGGTGGTACCAAAGTTAATGAGATGCATAACATCACTGATTTTTGTTTCAAATCCCCAAAATTCCCCTGCTCCGACCTTGTGTCATATTTGTTTTCAGGCAGTGCCTTATTCACAGTTGACAGGACAATAGATGAGGACCCATACCCAACACACTTTCCCCTAGTTACCCCATTACTCCAGTCCAATGCAAAACTGATGATTCAGAGGTATTTGAACAGGGATTCATGATCAACCTTTGAACCTTTTCGGACATTGGCTCCTCACAGCTTGGCACTTTGGGACTGAGATTAAACATCGGGGTGTATCTGAGAAGCCAGGCATGAAACTTCATCCTTTCTCTGTATCTCCACTTGTTAATTCTCACTTGTACTACCATGTCAGACCAATCAATATTACTCCGTCCAAACCAGGCAACAATTAGTTACTTCCCTTTTACACCACAAAAATATTTTGAGATGAAGATAAACATCAATGACGTCCTGTTTGCCTTGGGCAGCCACTTGCCTAATAACCATGGCATAGATCCAATGAAAAACAAAGAGGTGAACAAGATTACAAGTATCTTGAAATCTCTAAAGTAGAACTCTGGTACAGAAAATTAGTGTCAGACCACACATTGTTTTTTTGTTATGCTTCCTAATTTCACTCTGATACTCAGAGTAAAAGTTAACATTGAACATAATCAAGAATCAGATCATATTGCGCATGTCTTTTTTTTATCAGTGCAAAGTCAGGAAGCTTGTAATCTAATTTACCAGCATATAAATCACAATGAATTATATGATTCATATGGAAACAGCACTTTTCCATGCTGCATCAATAGAGATATTGACTATCTATTGGTGATCATAGTAATACTTAGATCTGGGACATTATAAATGAGTTTGTGTTCGGTAGTACTGAAATGAAATAACAAAGGCTTCCAGCTTTTTTGAAGTGAAGGGAAAGACTGATGCTTTGAGGATTGGAGGGAGCGAGAAATTGGCAACAATATATAGACAAGAGGAGAGAGCAGCTGTTTGATCTGAGGGATCAAAGGGATGTCTGTTAGGAGCTGGTTTGAGGTGATAGCAACTTGAACTTGTTGGGATAAGAGAAAACATTTCAAAAGAGAGGGAAAGAAAAAGGTAGAATCCAAATGGATGAATGTAATTATGAAAGGCTTGGATTTAGACCGGATATTATTCATGACCTGAATCCAAAGAGGATGAAGTGCCTGTGTGAACTAGTGTGAGCTGGTGGGTGGAAATTGAGGTGTTACTCTGGTTTGTCTGATCTGATTATCACTCTGTTCCGCATTTTTCTTTTTTAAATGTCTCTTAAATATGAAGGAGAAATGTGCTTCATTCCTCTCAATTTATTTTGAAGTATTTTCTGGGGTTTCTCTCCTTGGTCCCTTTACTTTCATGTATGTGAAGGGACTACTCAAAACTTTTAGCTGCAAGGTCTATGCAACTCGAGGCTTTCCAGGCGATTGCCCTCGAGCTGGAAGGTCGAAGACACTCTTTTTAACTCGCCGATTAGGTCGCCCAAGTGGGACAGGCCCTTAAGAGAGAGGCTGAATCTTTTGTCCCCTAGCAGTGTTGATACTGGGATATTCTCATATTTTTCAGTGGTTGGGTCCAGCACTAGCCTGGGCTTTGAGTGTCAAAGTATATTCTGCCCATCACCCCTCATGGTTTCGGGTGGCAGTGATGCAGCAGTCGAGTTGCTGCCTTAAGGGGCTGTCCCACTTGGGCGACCTAATTGGCGAGTTTAGAAGAGTTTAGGAGAATTTGAAAAAATGTCATGTTGAAGACTTCCTTCGACTATGTAGAAGACCTCCTTCGACCTCCTTCGACTATGTTGAAGACTAGCTACGACTAACTTCGGGAAAATTGGACACCGAATAGTGGAGAGTGAAGACGACCTCCTTCGTCCTCCCTTCGACCTCCCTTCGACTATGATGAAGACTATCTACGACGACCTTCGACTACCTTCAACTACACTCGATGACTTATGACTAACATGCCGACCTACTATGACCTACTAGGACTAAACCTACGAGTAAAAAAAGTATCGATTTTTTCTATGGCAACCTTTTTTTACTCGCGGGCATTTTTCAACATGTTGCAAAATACGCCGCGACTTAGCTGAGGCCTCCAGTACACGGGGACCACTCTTGAGCATGAAGGAGAGTCACAAAGACCTCCTACGACCTTGTGTCGACCATGCTGCGAGTGTGAGTCGAGGGCAAACTCGCCAGAACTCGCGGATTAGGTCGCCCAAGTGGGACAGCTTCTTTACAATGCCAGGGTCCCAGGTTTCATCCTGACTGTGGGTGCTGTCTGTATGGAGTTTGTATGTTCTCCCTATGATCATGTGGGTTTCCTCCGGGTGCTCCGATTTCCTCCCATATTCCAAAGATGTACAGGTTTGTAGGTTAATTGGCTTCAGTAAAATTGTAAATTGTCCCCAGTATGTAGAATAGAACTAATGTATGGGGTGATCGCTGGTCGGTGCGGAGTCGGTGGGTCGAAGGGCTGTATCTAGAGATATGTTTAGACTGTATCTCTAGTCTAAAGTCTAAAGACTCGAGTATGCCAACACCACCTTCATGCTGAAGAAACTGCTTGATGAACCAAGACCTGGTTAAAACCTGGTTAAACCCTGCACTGGTACAGTGGCACTTTGTAAGTGAATAGGAAAAATCAGCTGTGGAGAAAAGTAAATGGCATTTTCTTTTAATCTAATCAGGTTTGATTGGGGTGGGTTTTCCCCATTGCCTTAAAATTACTGGCTGCATGATGCTGCTTCACAATTTTAGTTCCACTTTGACCTCGGCCACAGTTTTTGCTGCTCATTGAGTGAGTGGACATCTGGGCTATACACACAGATTGGTTGCTTGTCCTACGCCAAGCACTGACAAATAGTTTTGTGTGGGTGAGGCAGTGAACATTTGTTGCTCTGTTTAGTATTTGCACACACCCTCCTAGGACACTAAAAAAAATAATTGATAAACAGACAGGGGCCACAGGAAGAGAAGGTTATGGAGGGGAAAGATGACATTGCCAACTTTAATCAATACAAGTGCATGAACATAGAAAGTAAAACAGTACAGCGCAGGAATAAGCCCAACAGCCAATACTGTCTGCACTGAGCTTGATGCCAAGGTAAACTAATCCCATCTGCCAACACATAATCCTTATGTGTCCATTCCATGCAGGTCCATGCACATATCTAAAAGCCTCAAATGCCACTATTGTAAATGCCTTCATCACCACCACGGCAATTTGTTCCAGGCACGCACCACCTTCTGAGTAAAAACGAGGCAGCACAGTGATGCAACAGTAGAGTTACTGCCTTACAGCGCCAGAGACCTGGGTTCGATCCTGACCAGGGGTGTTTGTCTTTATGGAGTTTGCACGTTCTCCCCATGACCTTGGGGTTTTTCCTCCGAAACTACAATGAAATGTAGGTTTGTAGGCTAATTGGCTTGGTATAAATGTAAATTGTCCTTAGTGTGTGTAGGGTAGTGTTAATGTGCAGGGATCGCTGGTCGGTGCGGACTCTGTGGGCTGAAGGGCCTGTTTCCGTGCTGTATCACTAAACTAAATTAAACTAAACTTGCTCCGCACATCTCCTTTAAACTTTTCCCCTCTCATCTTAAAGCTATGTTCCCTTGTCTTTGACTTTTCTTCCCGAGGTAAAATGTTCTGAGTATGACCCCATGAAATTGTAACATCTGCAGAGATGGGCAAGGAGATTTAAGCATGATTGCTGGTGTGGGGAGGAAGATCTGCATTTCGGGGTGGGGGAGGGGGGGAAGGGGTAATTAGCATTTGTGTTTTTGAGTCATTAAACTTTTTGAAATAGTTTTGTTTTTTGTTAATGTTTTTTCATGAGTCCCATGTGATTTTGACTGAAATATTTGTTAGCAGTAACAGCTTTAACAGCTGGTGAGACAGGAGGCAGGGCCTCAATGTGCTTCACTTGTCCATGTTAATGTGCTGGGAACCGGGTTCTCTGTCAAAGACACACCAGAACTCAACTGGAAGAAGCCAATGATCCAGTGAAAACCAGCAATGATTTTGGGCAATGGAAAATCAATTTACAACTTTAGAATTGAGATCATTGTTTATCTTCCAGAATTTAGAAGGTCTTGCAAATTTTTATTGGTCAATTTATCGCTGTTATTCCAGAATTGGCATAGTAAGAAAAGAAAGTCAACATTCTTAATTGCTCCCTCCTCTTAGTTTAAATCCCTTTGCATTGAATTATTATTGTGGCTTAATGACCATGAAGCAGTGTTTGGAACTGTCTGTTTCTTTAATATTTACAAATTTAAAAGGTTGTGTCATTGAAGTGACAGCAAATCTCCTGTCAAAGACCTTCACAAATGTTTATTTACATGATTTCAAAGCAGAAAATGTGAAACCTTGAGGAATTCAATCTTTGATAACAGTCAACTTCGTACACAATCATAGCTGCACAACTCACAGAGCTTCTGCTGCACAACTCCAGTCACCCTGGTTTAAGAAAGAACTGCAGATGCTGGAAAAATGGAAGGTAGACAAAAATGCGGGAGAAACTCAGCGGGTGAGGCAGAATCTATGGAGCGAAGGAATAGGCGATGTCGCCTATTCCTTCGCTCCATAGATGCTGCCTCACCCTCTGAGTTTCTCCAGCTTTTTTGTATACCCTGGTTCAATCATTAGTGTCTGTGGGTGGGTTGCTCATTCTCTCTGCAACTGTATGGCTATCCGTTGGGTGTTCAGGTTTCCTCTCACATCCCAAAGATGTGCGGAATGGCAAATTTGCCATATTGTGTAGGTGAGCAGTGGAGTTCATGGGAGTGAACAGAGAGTAAAATGGGACCAGCGAAAGAATAGGGTTTAATGTTCAGGATGGATTTGGAGGGAGAAAGTAATTTTCTCTGTGCTGTATGGTTCTATGTCTCAATGACTCTGTCCTATATGAGCAGTTCCATAAACAGTAGGTTCTGGCACATAAGCCAGAAATTCAATAGACAATAGACAATAGGTGCAGGAGTAGGCCATTTGGCCCTTCGAGCCAGCACCGCCATTCAATGTGATCATGGCTGATCATTCCCAATCAGTACCCCGTTCCTGCCTTCTCCCCATTCCTGATTAAACAGTCAGTTCAAACCTGAAGTTACAGCTTCGTTATTCCAGAGTGTGCTAGTAAGGGTCAACTTGTGGGAGAAGTAACGTGACTGTAACATTTAAGGTAAAATGAGAGCAGATGTTGAGAAACTATATATTTTTTTTAACTCCATTGACATGCAAAGCCACAAACCCCATCTGAAGCTCAGTTATTGAAATCAGAAATTTTGTATTGACGTTTCCTTCTAAATGTTTTCCAAATGATCAGATGCATTATCCAAGCCCTCCATCTGCATCATACGCAAGAAGAGTTAGGTGAAAACCTAGACCTGTAACACCACACAAAGGATTCGCCTACATGTAACATTAACTAGGTAAATCATTTCTGAATGAAAGGCTAACGATGACTTCCTTGACACTTTCAACTCTCCACCTGTGTCCCATAAAGATCATCATTAACACAATGCTCTTTAAGAATAGCCTTTGATTTCCATTGTAATCTCTCCTCCTTTAGCTTGACAACCACTTTCTGATTATCCATCTATAAAGAACTCTTGGGCAGGTTTCAACATAAAGATACGTTAGTGGCATTTAAAAGAGTTTGGGATATGCAGGGAACGGAGGGATATGGATTATGTACAGGCAGATAAGAGTTGGTCGTGGCATCATATTCGGCACAATGTGGGCCAAAGGGCCTGTTCCTGTGCTGTATTGTTCTATGTTCTAAAGATGCTCTGTACATGTAATTTGTCAATAGTGGTGTCGGCTAATGAGAAACTGAATGCTAGAAGTCAGGAAAATTGGTCACTTTTGAAGTGAGGTGTGAGCCAAAATTTCCCTGAGGCACATTCTCTGTTTTTGGGAATTCCTCAATTGTTGACTAAAGTCTGACCAAAGTATGACAAACCAAAGAATGTGTTGCTGCCTGACCAGCATGGTAGAGATCAGGATTCTATCCTTCTGAGCTACATTCATAATATGTTGCAGTTGGTACATATGGCTGTTTACCACTACCTTTGATCTGAATGTAGAGTCCACGTCTAACTATCACACGATGCTGTGTTAATGACATAGGCTTTATATATGCAGATGCTGTGTTAATGACATAGGCTTTATATATGCAGATAAGCTCAATTGGCTTGTTTAGACTTTAGAGATACATCACAGGAACAGGTCCTCCAACCCACTGACCAGCGATCACCCCGTACACTAACACTATCCTACACACAAGGTAAAATTTACAATTATACCAAAGCCAATTTACCTACAAACCTGTACGTCTTTGGAGTGTGGAGGAAACCAGAGCACCCTGAGAAAACCCACGTGGTCACAGGGAGAATGTAAAAACTATGTACAGACAGTACCTGTAGTCAGGATCGAACCTGGGTGTCTGGCGTTGTAACGCAGCAACTTCTAAAACTGGAGGCATAGACTTAAGATGAGAGGAGTGATTTAATAGGAACCTCAGGCAACTTTTTCATACAGAAGATAGCTCTTACCTGGAATGAGCTGCCAGAGGAAGTTATAGAAACTGATATAATTGTGACTTTTAAAACACATTTGGACATATATATGGATGGAAAAGGTTTAGAGGGTGATGGGCAAAGTATAGGCAAATGAGACTAGCCCAGTGTGTCAGCATGGTGAGCATGGACAAGATGAGCTATAGGTTCTGTTTCTATGTGGGTTGGTCTCAGACTCCATGACCACATTTTGTGTCAATAATGAGGTAATGGAAACTTGAGATGCACCAACAACCACAAATATGCAAACACCGCTGACACTAGTTACCATGGAGTTTGACGTGTAAAAATATCTGGAAGAGGCCCACAGTGTCAGCAGTATCAAAGGGACAATGTGTCACCACTCTTTTGTTGCTATTTGGTTCTGAATTCCTTCCTTTGTTTTGAGGAGAGTTTCTCGCATGAAATGGACTTTGGTAAACATTAGCACTTCCTTCATGAGCTCAAGACATTTCATAGACATTCACTGCTGCATTTTGTTTGGGTGACATTACTTTGAAGAAACATGTATTCATCTTCAGGACCATTTTCTGTCCAACTGCTTGTGTGATATTCGGTAAACATTTTTCATTCTGTTATACTGAATAAAAGGTTATGTTCTTTCTGATGGAAGAAGGCACAAAATGCTGGAGTAATTCAGTGGGTCAGGCAGCATCTTTGGAGAAAAGCAATCGGTGATATTTCGAATTGTCATCCAAAAAAGCTCACCCTATCAATTCCTCTTATGATTTTATACAGCTGTATAAGATCATCCCTCAGCCTCCTGCGCTCCAAGGAATAAAGTCCCATCCTCCACACCCTCTCCCTATAGTTAATGCCCCAGTGGCTCGGTAACATCCTTGGAAATCTTCTCTGCACTCTTTCCAGCTTAATAACATCTTTCCTTTAGCAGGGTGACCAAAACTGAACACAATATTCCAAGTGCGGCCTTACTAACATCTTGTATAACTGTAACTGATAGGCAGATGGTGGACAAAGGCCTGAGATCAAAAGACAGATAAGGGCACCCCAGTGGCACAGTGGTAGAGTGGCTGCTTTATAGCTTCATACCAGGATTTGATCTTGACTACGGGTGCATCAAAAGGCATGTCTCTTACCTCGAGTTATATTACCACAATGGGTACATCGAGAGTTGTGATTTGATATTTTGACCATCTTAAGTCTGTGTGTAACTACTTTCCTCAACTAGTATTTTTTTCTTTAATAGGAAACAACACTTTTTCAAAATATTGCAATTCTATAAACTGACATGTTTTGGGTGCATCTACTTTTTTTTTAAATAATATGCTAAAATGACAAGATCATCAAAATGATTATAAAATCATTCCTCTTGTTAATCTTTAAAATACAAGGTAATTTTCAAAAAACAGTTTAGTACAGTAAGGATCACCATTAGCCAAGTAGTAAATCGACACAATGCAATAGCAAAAGGGTCAATGCAATAGCAAAAAGGATGCCAAAAGCTTTAAACTGCATTTGGTTCATTTGCACACTTTAGTCAAGGTTGGAGCAGTGGAATTCCCAGGAAATGTCACTACACATGGCTATGATCCACAGTGCAGAAACATGGTCAGCGTGGCTGAAGGGATAATACAACAGAGTAATTATGGATGGAATGAAATAAACTGAATAAGCTAAAGCACGATACTCCAACAGTACTTTTCAGAGGTAATAAATGATGTCTAAATGTTATAAACTGATTTTATTAGAACTGATAAACATTCCCAATCCTAAAATCACTCCATTTTTTTAATCCACTTCTTGGTTTTTAAAGCTTAACAGATATGATAAAGCATAACAGATATGATAAGCAGCATTTCCCTTGCTTACCATTACTATTCATTTTGATTTTAAGCTAATAAATAGAAAGGGAATCCTTTGTTCACATTACATTTGTGTCTGAACCATACTTACTGTAAATGACTGTCAAGTATTTTGGTACAATCTGAGATTGTGAATACTTTAATATATAATTTTAAGTCTCTCTTTGTTTTCCTTTTAAGTCCATTAAGCCATAGGACCTCTGTCTGCTGTAGACATGTTTTTTTTCTGTAAAAATACAGAAATTTGCAACTGACACAGTAAATCGAAAGTTCTCTGAGATTTTTTTTAAAGGATCTCATGAGAAAGAAAATACATCTTTTGTTCTTAAATACTTCATTGAAGTGCTATTCATTTGTGAAGCTACTTTATTCTTCAAAGGTCTATGCTTCAAGTAAAATACTTCGAAATAAGCACATTTCACTTTCTTTACAATTATAACCAAACCAGAATAACCCGATGTGGGCATTTATTTCACAAAGCATTCTGGCAACTATTTCATGATGTCAGAGAGGAGACTGGAAAAATACCATGTTTAGTTTAGTTGAGAGATACAGCGCGGAAACAGGCCTTCGGCCCAACGAGCTGAACAGCAATCCCTGCACACTAACACTATCCTACACACACTAAGGACAATTTACAATTATACCAAGCCAATTAACCTACAAACCTGTATGTCTTTGGAGTGTGGGAGGAAACTGGAGCACCCAGGGAAAACTCATGCAGGACACTGGCAGATCATACATACTCCATAGCGACAGCACCTGTAGTCAGGATTGAACCGGGTTCTCTGGTGCTGTAAGGTAGCAACTCCACCGCTGCGCCACTGGGCCGCATGAAAATTATCATGGTCAAATCAGAGAATCAGTGGCTGTCACTGCACTATCTGCAGAGTGAACAGTGAGCAGAGAGGGGCATCAGCTTACTGGTGATCTATTAACATTGCAGCAGCATTTCTTGACTTGGTGATCCAATTCCTTCTTCATGGACAATTGTACAAAGAATGGTCTGCTTCCACTCTTTTTTAAAATTTATTCTGGGGTTGTTGATGAAGCCATTGTGGGAACTCAAATTCTTCGCATGATCCAGCTAGATCAATGGTGTACCTTTATCTTTTTGTTCGGGCAAGGTTATCTAACAGTTTTCTATTAGTTTTTCTCACAGTTGGTCTGAGGGCTGAAGATATTAACTTGCCAGCTAGCATTGAAAAATACACTAATATACCAGAGTCTTAACATGTAACATTGTTTGCGGGATCTTGCAATGTGAAAAGTATCTGCTCTGTTTCCTGTGCTTCAGCCGTGAGTTCACTTCAAGATGTCCTGCAAATAAGGTGTACTTGTTACATTTTAACATTGAGAAAATGGCCCCAGAATATTCTTATTCTCAAAGAAATATAATTATTTCTTTCATTACATGATGAAAATCTTGGGAATAAATGCACCATTTGTCTTGGTCAGATTGATATTACCTTCTCGATATCTTGCAAATGGTTCCATGCCGTGGAAATAATTCACTCAGAATGGACTGGATTTTGGAGTAATTGGTGATGGGATGGTATAAACGTGTTAAGCTCAAAGAATGCCACCCGCAAAGATTTAACCAGTTCTTGTGTGTCATTTCCCCCCTTTCTGTTGTGACTTAATCATAATTATAAATTATAATCATAATAGTAATTTATTAGCCAAGTATGTTTGCAACAATCGAGGAATTTAATTTGCCATACAGTCATACCAATAAAGAGCAACAAGACACCCAAATGATTTTAAACATGAACATCCACCACAGCGACTCTACATTCCTCACTGTGACGGAAGGCAAAAAAAGTTCAATCTTCTACCCTTTTTTGTTCTCCCACGGTCAGGGCACTCGAACCTTCCGTTGTCGGGGCGATTTTGGCTCCCGCAGTCGGTGGTCGAGCCCTCCGCGTCGGGGCGATCAAGCTCCTGCATCGGGGGGAATCTCAGCTCCCCGTGTAGGGTGATCGGACCCGAGTCGGGACTAGTCGAACCTCCAGTGGCTTGGAGCTTCCCGACATCAGTCTCTACCTGAGACTGCGAGCTCCTCGATGTTGAAATCGGCAGGCCGCGGTTGGAGCGTCGATCCCAGGTGAGGGATCGCAGGCTCCAATGGTGTCCACGGCCCCGCGGTCGGGCTCAAAGTCAGTCTCGAGCAAGGCCGCCAGCTCCATGATGTTAGGCCGCAGAGCGACCGGAGATACGATCCAGAAAAAAATCGCATCTCCGGCAAGGTGAGAGATGGAAAAAAGTTTCCCCCAACCACTCCACCCCCCCAGCCCTAAAACAAACCAAAGCACATTAACACCTACTTTTTAAAACACACTAAAAGTAGCAAAAAAGACGAAAAGACAGACAGACTGTTGGCGAGGCTGCCATCGCTGACGGCGCCACATGGTGATTATATCAATAGAGAGACGTTGTCCAAAACAGGGACAAGTCTTCAAGTTCACGATAATACAAAAAACAGTAATGTTAGAAACCCTCAGCAGGTCATTAGCATCTGTAGAAAGGGAAACAGAGTTATAGTTTCAAAACAAAGACTTGATTGAATTGAGCGAGAATAACAAAATGTTAGTTTTAAATTGCAGAGAGAGCTGGTGAAGAATGGGTAGAACACCAAATTATCTGGTGTTCCATTCTGTTTTGTAGTTTTTTTGCACAATCCGCAAGCATTGCCACTTTTCATTTCGCTGCACATCTCGTACGTGTATGTGACGAAATAAACCTGACTTGACTTGACGACTTGACTTTATCTATGAGAGGGTGAGACTAATGTTGCCATTGGGGTAAGAGGCAGCTGAAATCATCTAATTGGTCCCATCCCTGCTGAGTAGCCCATCTGACCGAATAAATCGCTCAGATGACAAAGCCTGACAAAATATATATATTGCTCACTTTTTAATCATTTTACTGAAGAAAATGGAATAAAGATTGGAACAATAAAAGTATTTAGGGAAAATAACACATATATAATACTAAAATATATATATTTTCTTGAGAATCAGGCCTGATCGGTGACTTGATTCAATTACAGTGAAAGTCCAATCGGAAAATAAATTCACAAACTCAGTGCAAATCGTGAAGTCCATAATTTTTCTTCCATTCATCCTTGCACCTGATTCCAAGTGTAGAAATAATAATATGTATGAAGGAACTGCAGATGCTGGTTTATACTGAAGATAGACATGCTCAGTCATAGTGACAACTGATGGCGTGCATGCAGAAGCAAGCCTTTGCAATGTTGTGTTGATTGCTTCATCATTACTCAAGTGTGATCTGCCTGAGCAGGCTTCAGGCCATGTAGACTGTGCTTGGAACTCACCTCAGCTGCTTTAATGTACAAGGCTCCCCAAGTTATGGATATCCTGGAGTACAGAAATCCAACTCTATACAAATTCTTCCATTCATTATTAAAGTATTTTACAAGATAGCCCTAATAATAACATGCCTTGTAGTATTAATTAATGACTAGATACAGTATATATTATATTAGCTTAATTGTAAGTAGTGTTGCAGTTTTATTTTACTTAATATATGTGCAGACATGTTATGGATTAGTATTGAAAATTAACATGTCTGACTAAGAGAGGGATCTGCTTAAGGACAGTTCTCAGGACCAGAACCTTACATAATCCAAGGAATTGCCTGTGCTTTGAAAAGATGTGCATGTTCATGTTATAGCAGATCTTTTCTTTCAATTGGACCAGATCCCATAGAAAAGAAAAGACTACAATAACACCTATCATCAAAGGCATCAGGCAGAGATATTCATGGAATATCCTTGACGCTGAGTGAGAAAAAGGAATGGTGGATTTAGGATCATTGCTTGAGTAGACTATCCAGGTTACTTGGCAGAATGCTGCATCACTAGAGGTAACATCGGGGCACCAAGACTCTGTTTGGCTGCTGGTTGAAAAGAGTCAGGATCTTCGTGCAGAGCAGATGTATCAGCAACGGTACACACTCCTCCTCTTGAGGAGGCTGAAATGTAAATAAGAGTGTCATCAATATGTTTCTCGAATATGTGTTTGTCAAAAAAGTTTGGAAGGGGATGCAGTGGTGTTTGACTTGATTCATCTTGTACAATAGCATAAAGCCCCTGTCCCACTTTCACAACCTAATTGGCGACCTCATACTCGCAGCATGGTCACCACAAGGTCGTAGGATGTCTTCGTAACTCTTCCTCATGCTCGTGAGTGGTCTCCGCGTACTCGTGGCCTCAAGTAGGTCGTGGCGTTTCTTCCAGCCTGATAAAAAATGTCCACGAGTAAAAAAAAGGTCGGCATGGAAAAAATTGATACTTTTTACTTGTAGGTAGGTCGTAGGTAGGTCATAGTAGGTCGTGATGTTAGTCGTAGGTAGTCATAAACACATAGGTAGTCCTAGGTAGTCGTAGGTCGGTAAATGTCCCGAGAAAAAAATGCAAATCATGTGATAATTTTTCACTCGTAGCTAGTCGTAGTTGGTCTTAGGTGTGGAAGACTGAGGTCGTGGGGGTCATAGACATAGTCGTGGGAGGTCTTTGACATAGTCGTAGGAGGTTGTAGACATAGTCGTAGGAGGTTGTAGACATGGTCGTAGGAGGTTCTTTTACTTCGGCGAGGCAACACGACCTTGAAGTTTTTTCAACTCATCTAGGGTCTTCTAAACTCGTGGATTATGTCGTCCAAGTGGGACAGCCCTTAAGACATTACTCCCTGCTCCTTCCTCTTAGGGACATACACTAAGACAAAGCTCAACTACTCCAGCTTTCACTGATGCTCAGTCAGAGATATAGATTGGTCTGCCTGAAAGCTACCAGTGCAAGGAGCTGTTCATTAGCGAATGCTGCAAACTGCAGGACTTGTGTGCTTTGAGATACACTGTTGCTTGGTACAGCCATTGCAATGACTATGGGGAAAGGCTACCGTTTAAGGCTCTCTTGTTCTTACATTCTGAGGGTCTGGTATATGTATAAACAAACCCTCTCAGACTTATTGTTCATTTAATGTCTGTGAAAGAAAAATCGATGTCATACTGATGTAATGTTTATCCTTTAAATGCAATGATAGTCACAATGTAGAAATAAGGAACAGCAGATGCTGATTTACCAAGGAAAGACACAAAATGCTGGAGTAACACAGCAGGTCAGGTAGCATCCCTGGAGAACATATTGATAGCTGACGTTTTGGTTTGGGATCCCTTCCTCATTATTTTTGTACATTGACATCTGCAGAAAGGTGTGTGAAGAGTGCAAGCATAAGTTTTGTTAGGCGATTCTCTCTCTCTCTCTCTCTCTCTCCTCTCTCTCTCTCTCTCCCTCTCCCTCTCTTTCCCTCTTTTGCTAAGGCCCCCATATGGGCCCTTCCCATTAACAAACCTCCCTTCCACCTCTTCTGTTTTATTCTCCTACTTGCTCTCCAGTTTACAACCATCACCTAATCCCACTGCCTAAAGATCAGCCTGCCAGCCATCCCTTAACCTCCAAGTAAAATACCTTGGTAATTCTGCTGGCTGAACCCCTTCCCCTCCCACTGCAAAATCACAAACCTGGCTCAGACTCACCTGATTTCCTTTGGACACTCCACAATGGTGAAGTGTGCAAAGGGAAGTCCTGTTCTAGAATGCATAATCCCCTGGCTTTACAGCGCTACTGAAATTTACATGTTGGGCCCTTCGACAAAATTTTATTGCTGAACCACATGGACTTCCATGAGCACGTCTTTCTCATCTTCCAGCCAATAAAACAGAAGACATTTTACTCACTTAGTTAAGCAAAGTTTTGTTGTACTTGAGGGTCAAAGACGATTTTCCACAGAGAAGCTAATTGTTCTTTTATATCTCATTCAACGACACTTGATATTTTTGTTAATTTTCACAGAGGAAATATTTCCACAGTTAACTTTAAGAAGTTGAAGTTCATGAAGCCTGCATTGTTTGAATTAGCACAAATACAGCAGAATTACTTGCGAGGCACGATTTTTACAAGATTATCTGCACGTGTGGGTGTTAAAACTTCCAAACTGGTCTGTGTATTAATGCTGCAGAGAACTGACAACTTTGCCATCAGTAACACCCCTGTACACAGCCGTGATTCATTAATTTAATTGAGAAGTGTGCAGTAACATCCCGTGTTCTCATGTGGGCACATATTGATATCTTTGCAGAGACGGTGGTGACTGTGAGATGAAGTACAGTGGCTCATGGCTGTAGATTTGTATCATTGGTAAAGAATGGCCTGCCTTTAAGAATGTAAAATATCAAAATTCATGTAATTTAATTTTAATTCCTAATAGGTCTATTTATGAATTGGAATTATTCACTGAATCTTAGTGGGAGTTGAGTAGGAAACTTCAACTGAGTACAAGTGTGTCTTTTGATCTTATAGTGGCAAACAATTCGTGCTAATGATCAATTTAAAAATGCATCTTAAAAGATTAACTAAAGACTAGCTCCCCTTATGTTGAATGTAAGTCACACATATTATCTATTTTGCTATTTCCCCACTCATCATCCTTCTCAGACAGAAAATGGGAAGTCAGTCCATGGCTCTGTGCCACCGGTCTGGTCTGTCATCAGCTGCAGAAAGGTATGTGAAGACTGCAAGCATAAGTTGTCAAGTTCTCTCTCTCACTCACTCTTCCTCTGTGCTTTCCTTCTGCTTTGCTCGGCACTGCCCAGGTGACCTGAACAAAGTACAGACTGTTGCCTGGATTGCTCCATATCACTGCCCCCCATTTAATGGTGCAATGACAATAAGCAGAAATCTTATTACTCAATTTACATCTTTATGCCATATTTCTGAGTGTTATTCTATGTTATTCTGGGTGTTATTCTGGCTAAGCATTTTGACAGGTTCAGGCTCCCTTTTCAGACTGTACTTCCCTAATACTGTAGTTATGAATGAATACTTTATCTCTCCTCTGTCGAAGTAAGGATCAGCTTAAGTTTGAGGCCATGCTTTGTTTAAATACTCACCAGACTGGCAATAACCATTGCTCTGTAGAATAAAGTGTGTCCATTCAGTCCAACATACTTTTGTTTTTTTTTAAAGACTTATCCAATTAGTTTCACTCTCACACTGTCTACTTTTTTTTAGCTCTCTTTTCAACTTATTAAATCAGTTCCCATCGCACTGTTGAACAGTGCAATCCAGTTCAACATAATTTACTGCATAAAATAAATCTTCTCAGCTTTCTCTGACTCCACCCAGTTCTTTTGACATCTGGCCATTAATGCCAGTGGAAACAATTTCTCCCCAGCTAACAATATAAACATTCACATTGTATAATAATAGCTACTGGGGCTACAATAAAAAGCCAATGAAGCAGACCTCTCCATTATTGGAATCTAATCATCATGTAATTTAAAGGGACAAGCACACTTGATCCCATCTGAGTTAAAAAGCTATGTCTCCAAAATCAAAATTAAGGCTTTTTTTTTTTTTAAACGAATAAAAATGTGTAGCAGTGCGAGAGTTATTGGTATTGGAGAACTCAGTTATTTATTTGTGTTATTTAACTAAGCTTAGACTGGGTAATATTCTGAATTCAGTTGCTTGTATTTGGTCTCCATTGAAACCTACTAGGTAATCAGAGGAATGACCATAAAGAGTTACTTACAAAAAAAGTTACAGCACCACTTCCAAACTTACAATAACTTGTAAAGTTGATTACTATAGCTCTGCAACTGACCGCCTCGTGAAACAAAAGAGAAATACACATCACAAGCGTAAAAATGCCCCCTCTCTGACGAGGCTCTGGCATTCCAGTGGACTGTTTTCGCCAGTTACATTAAACGCTCAGACAAACCACAATTTTACATTTGTATAAGATTACTCCGAGAACATTTTTCCAGCCCTGCTTCGCCCGCACACAGCAACTGCTTTGCAAAGAGGAAATAGATAAGCTCTAATTATTATGCAACTCCTTAATGTAAGTTCCTGGCAGAGTTCATGTATAGCACGAGCACTAAGTCTCTCTAAAATAGTAACAATAAACACCGTCAAGCTGAGGCACCGTAGAAGAACGGCAACTGAAATGAACAACGTTCCTCAGACAAGCTCTCTGACATTCGCAGCAACAAAATGCTCAGTATTATCTATTTCATGCGGTCGCTTTTCAAGGTAAGCTTTTATTTAATATGAGGCGGAGTGCGGGAGCGGCGCTGCCCGGGTTACATATACGAAATAGTTGGAACTGGGATGTTGCTTGCTTAGGCATTTGCCCAGATTTCAGTACTCTGCCAGTCAACATTGTTCACATTGCTTCTCATAGTGTGGAGCTCTGGTGGTTGTTTCTCGCTCCTAGATCTGCTGTGACATGTTGATTTGGTTTTTTTTTCCCTTTGCAAAACAGACATTCATATCTCCCCCTATCCAACTGCAGAAGAAGTTTACGCTTTTCTCAGTTTAGGCAAGTTGGGTACTTTGGGACGCGGGGCGGCGGCGAGTGTGTTCACCTACACGCACCGTTTACATGGGGGACTAAAATACAGCGTTAACGGCCGCCTTGGTTACTCTCCCATTCTGCGATTGAGATATAGGAATAATTGGGTTTGCTTCTCTCATCGCGGAAATGTGAATGCCAGCGAGTATGTTGATTTCCCGTGTGTGTTGGATGTGGTGTGGGGGGGGGGGGGGGGGTTACCAGTTTAACACTGAATGAAGTTCCTAAAAATGCTCACATCAGATTTGTTTACGCCGGGAAAGGTCAGGAGGGGTTTGCAGAGCACGGGTGTGCAAACACACATCACAGGTCAGGGACGCAAACACCGTGCAGGTCAGGACGGGCGAGCGAAGCACTGGAAGTGTCGGCACCTGAAGTGGACGCACATTGGGGGCAGGTCAGGTGCGCCAAACACTAGCGTCGAGCAAGAGTGAAGTCGGTAGTGGCTTTGCCCTGATTTGTGCAATACATAGACCAGACGAGGCACTCCCAACCGTGCTCAAGTGAAGATAGACAGAAAATGCTGGAGTAACTCAGCGGGTCAGGCAGCATCTCTGGAGAAAAGGAATAGGTGACGTTTCGGGTCGAGACCCTTCTTCAGACCGAGAGTCAGTGGAGAGGGAACTAGAAATATGAAAAGATACAAAGAACAAATTAATAAAAAAGTATGCAGTGGGACAAATCAACGCCAGCAACGACCATAAAGGAAAGGTGGAGCCCACAATGGTCCATTGTTGCCTGTGGAAGAGGCGATAAGGAATGAATACGCTACCAGTTCCGTTTCTCCCGAGATGCTGCCTGACCCGCGGAGTTACTCCAGCATTTTGTGTCTATCTAAAGTGTAAACCAGCATCTGCAGTTCCTTCCCACACTTTTTGCATGCTCAAGTGAAGATGGGATCACAGCTGTTCAGCCAAACTGGCACCTTGTGGGTCAGGTGCACACACAACTCGGGTCAAGTAAGTCTGAAGAAGGGTCTCGACCCGAAACGTCACCCATTCCTTCTCTCCGCAGATGCTGCCTGACGCTGAGTTACTCCAGCATTTTGTGTCTATCTTTGGTTTAAACCAGCATCCGCAGTTCCTTCCTACACATCAGGTCAAGTACATCTGACACAAGTCAGGCCCACACCAAAACATGGTAAACGTCGGGCTGCCATGTATAATAAATTAATATCTGGAATTCTCTGCCCTAAAGGGTTGTAGTGGTTAAATATTTGTGGGTAGTTAAATAGGAGTTTAGTTTATTGTTATGTACCAATGGAAAGACTATGCATAATTACAATGAAGCCATCCATAGTGTACTGATAAAGGATAAATGGAATAATGTTTAGTGCAATATAAAGTTCTGTAAATACATTTCCTGTTGAAAGATCAGGGAATTGAGGGGTATAGGAAACATCCACAATTATCTGGGATGGTGAAGCAGGCTTGAGGGGCTGTGTCATCTAGTCCTGCTCCAATTACATTCTAATGAAGGTCAAGCACTCAAAGTGCAGGCACAACCAACTTACGTCAGGCACAACCTTAACAACTCCTTGGTGCATTGGCATTTTAAAATGTGTGTTTTATTATTAAATTCTACTTGCTGCTTCCAATAGCAGAGTAATAACTGGCCTTCTCCCATGCCAGTTGAAGCAGAATTACATAGAATCATGAGGTTTAGAGTACAGTAATAATTCATCCCAACCATTGTACCTGTTTTGCCTCTTCTACTTCCACTGCTCAGCTCTCCCTTCACTGTCCCAAGCATACATGTCAGCTCCAAATATACCTTTCATGTAGGGCCCAGGTAGTTATCTCAGCTGTTTACAATGGTCTGGCATTCAAGCTCTCTATAGACAGTAGTTTATCTAATTCTTGGTCCTCACTTTTAGTTTCAACTTTAATTTAAAGTTATTCATTGGTAATGTCTTGAGTATCATAACATTTAATTTTAAAATCCTTCGTTACATCTCTTCAAACGCTCCTGTCTTCAAGTAACCTAGTGACACTCAGAAGATGCCTCTTACAATCATAGCCCACAAATTTACTGGGAGTTGGTTCTGCTTTGTTATAATTTGGAGTTTAACATGCACTTTTTTTAAAATTACATTTACTATTTTGCTTGATTGAATTGATTGAAAGATACCATATGGAAACAGGCCCTTTGGCCCACCGAGTCCATGCCATCCATTGATCGCCAGTTCACACTATATGTTATCCCAACTTTTGCAGCCACCCCCTACACATTAGTGACCAAATAACCTATAAACCTGCACGTCTTTGGGAAATAAGAGGAAACCGGAGAACCCGAAGTAAAGCCATGCAGTCACAGTGAGAACCTGTAAAATCCACACAGATAGCACTGAGGTTAGGATCGAACTCTGGAGCTGTGAGGCAGCAGCTCCACCAACTGCACCACTGTGCTTTTTTGACATTGATTTTGTACCTGACACTTTCCACCTTTTCACAGCATTTGACTGTAACCTTCATCAAATCTCAATTTCTTAAGATTGCCATGACATAAGGATATTTCAGTGGACAAGTCATTGACTATAAAAATTAGATGCTACCATGATGTTGTTGATCAACATTGCATAGCTTTATATTAAATTCTTTGGAAAAAATCACAATTTATCCTAAGCAAGGGTTAAAATAATAGCTGTTCTTTTTCCCAAATTTGAAAGGATTGAGTTACCATTGTTCTTGTAAATGAGATTACATTTTTATTTGTTGTGTTAGCAAGTCCTGGATTGTTATTTTTCTCTCCATTGAAAAGCTGCTTTGTAAATTGACTTCAGTGTCAGAGATTGTTTTTGAGATTCCTGCAGTTTGCAGCTCTTAATGCAGAGATAAGCATATCTTTATTGTTTGATGAGCAGCGGTCCTAAAAGACAAGTGAATGTCCAAATCAACTCCATGCTCCCCATGACAATTTTAATCTATCCATTGTCTCCTTGTACTTTCAACAACTTTACATTAGTTACATTTACAATCACTCCAATTATGCAATTTAAGCAAAGATATGTTGGAAGACACCACTTTGCAGACATTTGCATCGACACTTCAGTAATAATAAGAACAGAAAATGCCGGAGCCACTCAGTAGGTCAGGCGGCATCATTAGAAAGACAATCTGAGTTAACACGTCAGGTCAGAAATGACGAAGGGTTTTGGACCTGAAACATGAAAGGGCCTGTCCCACTTTCACGACCTAATTCATGACCTCTGCTGAGTTTGCCCTGGACTCATACTCGCAGCATGGTCATCACAAGGTCGTAGGAGGTTGTAGGTGGGTCGTAGCAGGTCGTGATGCTAGTCGTAGGTACTCGTGGCATCAAGTAGGTTGCGGCCCTTTTTCTAGCCTGATGAAAAATGTCCACGAGTAAAAAAGGTTGTGAATTAGGTCGTGAAAGTGGGATAGGCCCTTAACTCTGTTTCTCTTTCCATCGATGCTGCTTATCCTGGTGAATTGGCCCGTTTAAAGTGGCATTAGTCTAAAGTGAGTTGGTTTGGGTTTAATGTTTTATACTTTTTCCTCCTATCTGAAAATAAAAGTTGAGTTTAAAGAACCTTGAACATTTACTTTAACTGTTCAGACTGAAACAGTGAGATGACCAGTGACTTAACACATGGGGCGGAATTATTAGAATTTCCATTTGGTGAAAGTAAGGCAATAGCACCCTGAGAGTAGGTGGGCCAGGACCAGATGTCAATGGGGACATAAATGAGAGCTGCCCTGAATGGCAGAGCCAGCCTCACAGATGGTAACCCATATTAATAATCACTGGCAAAAAATCAATTTGCATCAAAGTTCAACTTTCATGGTGTACATCCTAAAGACCTTCAAAATCTAAGTCATTGTTATTAAGTTGGGACATATAACTGAACATGTGCATGGCAAGATCAAAAAACAGGTAATCTAGGCCATTTGGTGAACACATCTGATCTTCTGCTGAGAATGGTATTGGATTTTATGTGGCCATTTGACTCAAAGCAGTGGTGAAGAATAACATTTTGTATGTTGGAGTTTAACTTTAAAAATATATATTTAAGGACTGAGCTAACTTGTGACATTGCAAAATTCTGAACAAGGTAATATCAGGCCAATATCGTAATATGTCAGATGATTCAACTAGCTCCCATTTACAGAGTCTCTGATTTCCATCTCAGCCTCTCCCATGTCAATGGCCTCTCCCATAGTATTTCCCAGGGTCTCAGGCAACCATGTTGGGGCTTACTGTCTGCTCACTCAATCCCAGACGACAAACTCATCTGTTTCTGCAACAGCCCCCCATGAACCTAACCAAGCACCCCCCCCCCCCATCTTAAGTTTGCCAATGACAGAAACATAGGAGGAAGGGCAAGTTGTGTTGTGATTCAGATACAGATTAGTTTATAGTCATAAATGCCAAGGTGCAATGAAATTCCTTGTCCATATGAAGCCCATTGAGTAAGCAGTATAATACAGTAATGATAAATACAACAATAAATACAACAATGAGAGCAAAACAGCAGAATAGTGCGATTGTAGTGCCATCCAAAGTAAACCAAAGAAAAAGGAAGTTACAATAACAAAAATTATAATCTTACAATGGAATATAGGTAGATTGAGTGCTTAGGTTAAAAACCTGACAAATAGAATTCATAGTGAGGAAATGTGAGGTTAAACTCTTTGATTATCATTATTATTATTATTATTATTATTATCATTTTAAAAATGTAAGACTGTAATGATGTTAATAGGTTGTGTACTTATCTCCAATAAAAAATATTAAAAAAATAAATTAAAAAAAAACTCTTTGAGAAGAGCAATCAAAAGGCAGATTATTACCTAAATTGAAGGAGACTGGAAATGAGGGGTTCATGAAAATATAGGTATTTTTCTGCATGAATCTCAACGAAGCAGACATGTTTGAGTTTGTGGTAAGTCACTGTTATATAGATTGAGCTGGACTGGATCACTGAAGGAACCTATTCTTTAGTATTACCGAGGGCTAGTTTTGTTTCATACATGTGCATTCTGCCTTGGAGTAGGAATTTAAAGACATTAGTAATTCACTGTGGGAGGACGATATTTTAAACAGCAGAGCAATGCATCTTCCATACAATGTCGTGCATGCCATTGGTGAATATTAGTGGATTCCATATTTATCATGTGATGAAGGTGATCGATGAAGGTGATCGATGAAGGTGGGGCAGTGGATATTGTTTACATGGATTTTAGTAAGGCATTTGATCATGGTAGGCTGATCCAGAAGATTAAGATGCTTGTGATCCTCAGTTACTTGGTCATTTGGATTCAGAATTGACGTACTCATAGAAGACAGAGGGTTATGGTGAAGGGTATTATTCTGACTGGAGGTCTGTGACCAGTGAAGTTCCACAGGGATCTGTGATGTTTCTGATATAAACAAATGACTTGGATATAAATATATATTGATTGGTTAGTAAGTTTGCAGACAACAACAAAATTGATGGAGTTGCCGACTGTGAGGAGAGCTGTCAATGTTTACAGTGTGATTATAGATAAACTACAGAAATGGGCGGAGAAATTGCAGATAGAGTTTAATCCAAGCAGGTGTGAGGTGTTGTACTTTCAGAAGTTGAATGTAACGAGAAAGTATACAGTTAATAGCAGGTCCCTTAATAGTATTGATGTACAGAAGGATCTTGGAGTCCAAGTCCATCGGTCACCAAAAAGTGGCAACACAAGTGGTAAAGAAGGCAAAAGTTATGCTTGTCTTCACCCATCAGGGCATTGAATAAAACAGCCAGGAAGTCATCTTGCAACTTTATAGGACTTTGATTAGGTCACATTTGGAATATTGTGTGCAGTTCTAGTCAACCGATTACAGGAAGTATGTGAAGACCTTGGAGAGCGTGCAGAAGAGGTTTGCCAGAAAGTTGCCTGGGTTAGAGGGTATTAGCTATAAGGAGGGATTGGACAGACTTGGATTGTTTTCTTTAGAATGTCACAAGCTGAGGGGAGACCCGATAGAAGTATATAAACTTATGGGAGGCATAGATAGGGTAGAGAAGCAGAACCATTTCCCCAGGGTGGAAACGTGAAAGACCACTGCATAGCTTTAAAGTGGTAGGGGCAAAGTGCAAAGGAAATGTGCTGGGCATATTTTTGACACAAAGTGGTGGGTGCTTGGAATGCGCTGCCATGGGTGAGAGTGAAAGCAGATTTGAAATTGGCGTTTAAGACATTTTTGGATAGGCATGTATGGATAGAGGGATAAGATTATTTGCAGGCAGAAGAGATTAGTTTAACTTGGCATCATGTTTGGCACGAACATTGTGGGCCAAAGGGTCTGTTCCTGTGCTGTACGGTTCTATGTTCTAAACCCTACTTGATTGATTTTCAAGACATTCTTCCCACTTGCTGCTTTTCTTTGGAGAATCAGGTGCTCCAGCACCTTGATACATACAGAGCATTGTAATTATTTTGTTATTTACAGCACTGGTTCTCTGGATTGATATGTTTTGATCAATTCACTTACAATTCAATGAAGAAAACAAACCCTTCTATGCAACATGGGTGCAGAAGTGGGATGAGGGTTTGCACTTTCTTCTAAGCCACTCTAGTGGCCACAACCACAACTTGACAGCTGTGACTTTAACCAGTAATATGCAATACATTTTCTGAAGCTCTGAGCTAACCTGACAATTTGTATAATTTGAGTTTGTGAAATTGATCTAGTTCTAGGAATGTCTTAGTTCATTTCAATTACATCGGGACCCTTTCTTTCTGTTTTGCCCAACCACTGCAATTTGAAGTGTAGAGTGACAAGAATATTAACAACGGGCACTTCTGAAACAGCTTTGTTCTTTTTTTCCCTACAAATTTGCACAGCAATGCCCATCTCCCACAGGCTTTCAGACTCATGTGTACATCTTTGAACACAGCCCGTCAAAGCCTCATTTGAAACGGAGGGCTGTGTAATGAAAAAACCTTCTGCTTGCATTTACAAATGTCTAACTTCCATAACTTTTAAGACTGGACTTAACAGAGGGAGCACCCCAAAGGGTTTGCATAGTGTCATAAGAATGCAGCTTGATGCTTAGTGCACCACAGTGCAAATCTAAGATTGAGAACACTTTCAGCTGGTTTGTCCCTATTGTTTAATTGTACAGAAGTCAATTTTTAATGTTAACAATCTCAGTCATCGCAAGTTGTCAAAATGGAGGATCAAGAAGTAGTAAGCTTCCATAGGTAAGCAAATGTCTGCTCACCTGTAACGTAACTAGCACCACTTTGTTTCTCTTTTTTCTCACTGTAACCAATCTGTTACCTGTGTGTAATCTCAACTGATCTACCCTTGCTAAGGTTGATGGAAATACCATTTCTCCTTCTTCACTCAAGAATTATTGAATGAAGTTAAAATGGTGTCAGTGATTTGTAAAGATGAATTTGAAACCTCCCAGAAACACTTATCTCATGGTCACCTTGAACCATGCATGATAAATCTGTATCGGTGACATTTGTGGCAGAGATTTACTCTGAGGCCAAGCTGTTTTAAGTATTAAAAAATACACATAGTGCTATAGTAACTCAATGGGTCAGGCAGCATTCAGGAGAACACAGATTGGTGACATTTTGGATCAGGACCCATCTTCGTACTATAGTCCAGGGATGTTGCTTGATCCGCTGTTACTCTAGCACTTTGTGTCTTTTATTGGAAGCCTTCCTTATTTCTGTTCTCTTTTTAAAGTATTGTTTATATTTAAGATATTGGCTGCAAATATTGTTAGTTTCATTTTGCCCCCCCCCCCCTCTTTATGGACAAAGTCACATTGACTAACTATTCTCAGAGTTTTTCCAACATTTACCTTTTTGCTTCCAATTTCTAGCATCTGCAGCTTTTTTTATTTTTATGAAAGACAATAGTATGTGAAATTGGCAGCAGAGTTGGAATGACCACATTGCCATTATATCAGTGGCAGAAGATGGCATCTTGGCACCTCCAGTGATAACTTCTCCACAGTTCAGGTCAGCAGGGCAGCAGTGGCACTAGTCTATTCAGGAGCTGCAAAATGCACCAACAAGACTACCAATGATAATCAATTGGCCATTGTCTGATAGGCTTGCAACAGCTCATCTGGGAAATACCCACCCTATCCAGTAACTTCTCTATTAGCTATACTTCTTTCTTTTTCGCTTTTTCTCTATTCTCTCTCTCTAACTCACTCTCTCTGTCGCTCTCTTTCTCACATTCTCTTTCTCTATTTCTGTCTCTCTATCTCTCTTTCTCTTTCTTTCACTCTCTCTCACGCTCACTATCTCGCACTCTCTCATGCTCTCTCTCTCTCTTTCTTTCTCGTTCCCTCTTGCATTCACTCACTGTAGCGCTCCCTTTCTCTCTCTCTCTCACATAAAGGATCCCAGACAAGTTTCTCTCCGCTGCTTGACCTACTGAATGTTTCCAAACTTTTTTGTTTCATTTTAGATTTCCAGCATTACTGCTTTTAAATGTTCATCTACAGGTGAATGTACTTCCATTGTGCTGCTATATAGGAGGACTTAAGACCTGTAACAGTGACAGAACAGTGATATACTTCCATGTCACAGTAGTGTGCAACTTCAAGGGAATTTATTGGTGGTGGTGTGCATTTGTCGCCCTTAAATTTACTGTGATAAAATTTACAGTTTTGAAAAATGTTGTTCCAGAAGCCCTGGTGAGTTAATTGTAAATTTTCTGAATGGACACAGTGCAGCTATGGGACTCCAATAGTGGAAAATATAGGCAGGGTACTCCTACTGTGAATTTCTTGAGACCTTGTTTGACCTTGTCAAGTATAGGAGGTATTGCCTTCCTCTTCTTCACAGATGATTCTTGAGTTGGCTATGGAGCACAAACTTGTATACCAGTCAGAAACGTTTGAATGTTCAGTGCAGTCTGGCGTCCTGGTGGTCAGATTTCTGATTGGTCTCGTTGGTGACCCAAGGAATGTTATACAACATCAAACCTGTTCAATTTCTTGTTCTATTTGTGATATATAACCCAACTTTCACAGCTGTCATGAAGCACCCGGATAACACGAGGCAAAGACACCATTGTGTACAGGATTAGCCATTTATTATCTAGCCACAGTTATGTAATTTGTCATCGAGAATGGAGAATTTGCTATTTTTTGCAATAACCTCCACCAAGACTGACTGATAAGTTAAAAATAGGACAAAATGAAGGAGTACCCCACAACATTGAATTTTGGTTATTAAATATTAGATACAACGTCACAGGGTTTCCTTTGATGTGTGCATCAGAGAACTTAGTCATTGTAATTTGCAATTCATCAGGAGAAATAAGTAGAAAAACAGCATGACCTGCAAAGAAGCAACATTGAATAATGAGTTGGGTGACATGCATTTTGTTCAGAAATGGTGTGATATTGGACAAGCTGCTCCATGA
>CM075984.1:35126403-35221230 GCA_038087875.1 Malacoraja senta
AATAATGGAATCTGGAATGCACTCTCTAAGAATATGGTGAAGGCAAGTACTCTCACAACATCTAAGTATTTAATGAGCACTTGAAACTCCACGTCATAGAAGACAATGGACTGAACGCTAGAAAATGGAATGGAATAGTCTAGATGGGTACTTGATCAGTGTGGAAATAGTGGACCAAAGGGCCTGTTTCAATGCTGTATGACTTTAAATCTATGAATTGGAAGAACGGAATTATTCTGAGCCAATTCAGCCCACTATGATCTCAGACAAATCCTTCCTTCTGGTGTTTGTGAGAATATTTCCATCACAACGGAGTTCAATTCCATTGATATGAATAATGCAGAAAGTTGCAGCTCAACTGCAGATGTGAGATTATTAGAGAACCAGCAGAAGCTATATATCAAACTGAATTAGCAGAGAAAAGGGCTGACTTTGCCTCACTCATAGTTTTAATGTTCCTTTTTGCTGAACAGTCTGGTTTCTGTTGCTTGGCTCCATTGTATCTTGCCCAATCTATCCAACACTTGGGAAACTTTGCGCCTAAATTAAATCATTTCTGTTTATCTGGCTTGCATATGAAATTAAACTGAAGTCTTTGGTTACTCAAAATATTGTCCAAATTATTGAAGGAAAACTTTATCCCTTTGTTGTAATTTCACTGTGATATCCAGCTGAATAAGACAGCTCAATATTTCTAAAACGTTTTGTGTTTAAATCAACTATCAGCATGGATGAAGGGTTTTTTGGGTGCAAGGATTGGGGTGAGTATGCTGCAAAGAAACTCATCTTCATCAGATATCACTCAAAGTCGAGCACGTTTCTTTGGATTGAGATGGCTAAAGAGGCAGATCCTGGAGCCACAGACTTGGTAAGTCCTACAGGTGGATGTCTGTGTGTGGCATCTTTTAATATGGGGAAATAGCTACCACACGGTCCTTGACAGTCAGACCCATGGACTCCATAACAGTTGGGAGACTCTCCCAGCTGTAGACTTATCCAGCCTTCTCAGCTATTGTGGTGCTCCACTTAATGGTTAGCTACCATCCTCTACCGGTTTCACCATTGAGGTCCTCTTCTTGCATGATGATTTGTCAGGAAGCTCCTTCTGGACCTGCCTGATATGAGTGACCCTGCCAGGACCACAGCTCCAGTTGGTTTAGTCTTTGGATCTTTAGGCACACAGAACCTTCTTCACCACAACAAGATGATGATCCTCGGAGAAGCGCAAAGAAACCAAAGCATGAGGACACCATTGATTGAATAAGGTTTGTGTCTGTGGTCAGTAATGTTTTTTAGAGCAGTTATCCAGAGGGCATTCCAGTCAGAGGTTTATGCATAATCGTGGGGAAACAATGAAGAAAGCATGAGCAGGCTTTGGATGAAAATATTGCATTATAATTTCATTGCCAGTGGACTTGAGTCAAATGTTATATTACTGCAAGAAAAAAAATTGAAATATCAATATTAAAATGTATGCACTATCCTTTGAAAGAATTTGGAGGTTTTAAAGCAATTTCCTCAAAATGTTAAGGAAAAGTATGATATGATTATGGGTCTAGAGGCAGTGGATGGAAGAATGCAAGGTTGAAGGTTGGCATCCAAAATAGGTGAGATGCTCTGGGCATTTACAAAGAAGATTACTTCTTGTGGCATCTACATCACCATCTTGAATTGCCATCATACCTGCAAACTGGTGAAGCAAATTACAGGTGGCAGAATTGATGTCTGACCCTTTGAGGTGTGTATCTAGACCATGCAATTCTATCTTTTGTTTGTGGTGGCTTTGATGGTGATGTTCTGTTGATCCCAAATCAAGTCCTGCAGATAATGATTGGCAACATTTTGGGAGATTTGGCTAATAAGCAATTCCCATTATTAACATTGAAATATTTGCACTGGTATCTCTCATTGGCTAAAGGTGGTCTTAAGGACTGGGTATGGACATCATTGGCAAGAGTAGGACATTTTGACACAATCCTAAACCCCCTCAAATACTGGGGCAGTGGGGGGCACTTCAGAGAGAAGTTATGAAACAATGAAACCAGTTTTAATTGTTATGATTTTGTTTTAAATATCACTAATTTTAGTAGCTGCACTGCAGTCTGTCTTTGGATGCTATTAGTTACATTGCTGTGTAATTTTACAATCTTGGCTGCATGTGTAGTTCCACGTTCAGTCTGTGTGTGAACGTTGCTGCCTTTTATCAAAATATCTTGAAGGGAGGAATAATGAGTGACAGTGCCAGGCAGTGGTGAGCCAATGTGGAATTAGCAGCTGGCCCAAAGCTGGATATTATTAGTCTGAAATGTTTTCCGTTCTGGCAGAAAAGGGTTGTTCAATTTCCATGTGTAAGGAATGGGGAGTTCTGAGATTGTATTTCTTAAATGCTGGTTGCTGCGTACTGATCAAATTGCTTTGCTCGGGAAGTGATGGGTAATGTGAAATCTCCACAAGCAGCTTTCTAAATGTTGAAACAAAGAACTGCAGATGCTGGATTATACCAAACACTGACACGTATTGTAACTCAGCAGCTCAGGCAGCATCTCTGGAGAAAAAGGATTCAAATGTACTGCATGAATAATTTCTGCATGTAGGAAGATCAGAGTGTTAGCCCAGGGACTTGGTGGGCTTGTTCAGTAGCCAAGTCAGCTCTCAATGCTAGTCCTGAGTTCTGAAGCTGTGAGTTCTCATGTGGGAATGGAGTAACACCACTTCAGTTAGTTTCCTCTGGGGATGGAAAAAGCCAACACCTGATTGGGAAAGAGAATGAATCATCTTGGAAAGCACACATAAAAGATATTTGGAAAGGTACATGGATAGTAAAGGCTTAGAGGAATATGGACCAAATGCAGGCAAATGGAACTAGTTTTGATGTGGCATTTTGGTCGGCATAGACAAATTGGGCCAAAGGGCCAGTTTCCATGCTGTATGACTCTAAGACTTGTAAGAATACTTGGATCACAGATTAGGCTTGATTTTAATGTGTGGTAGGAAATAGATTGAGGCACTGAACAAGGAGTTGGAGTAAGCGTTGTTGACTTGACTTAAGATGTTGTTGATGTGTCATTTTAATGCGGCACCAGCATATACAGACGTATCCTTATTGGCATTATCAATGCATGTTGTAGAACATGCTCCTCTTAGTGCAGAGGTGAACTCTAAATTTCCCCAAATTTCTTCTCTGTTTCACCAAAGTCAGTATAACAGATGCCAATTAACAAGGTATGTCCATTATAAGAGGGAAAAGGAAATTAGAGGGTGTGTCCACATGAATAAAGAGTTAAACCAATAACCAGCTCAGGGAAGGTCTGGAATTTAGAAGGATCTTGACCCGAAACGCGACCCATTCCTTCTCTCCAGAGATGCTGCCTGTCCCGCTGAGTTTGCAGCATTTTGTGTCTATCACCAGCTCAGGAAGGTCAGGCTGGCAGAAAATGGTCCACTTTTGTCTGTAAACTGGTACATACTTGTTGGGGACCAAAGCTACACTACAGGGAGAAGAATTAAATAATTCACCAGTTAAGAATAGCAACTAAGGATCAGAAATAGTTCACATTAATTCATCACTTAATAGGTTTTCATTCCAAAAGGTCCATCTTGGGAAATAAAATGGTGAAGAAAGAATTACATTTCAATCCATACTGCAGTTCCCATAAACTCAACACTTTAAAGTCAGTAATTGTGAAGTATAATTCCAGTTTTGATGAAGGAAATGCAATGTCTGGTTTGCAAAGTCCAACTGAAAACAATAAGAATATGACTATTTAATAACCTAAAAATTCGAATGTCCTCAGAAAGGATGGGAATTCAGAGGGCAATGCAGCAGGGTATTAATGACTATTTCAGTTGTATCTTCAAGTTCCTAGGCCTTGAGTGTAATTCAATGGCACACATCCTGATTTCAAAATATATGTTGTGATCTTGTTCAGGGATAGAGCTTGCAGATAGCCACAGGTCTGATTAGGCTGTGCTGTGTATCGGGTGGGTGGGTGAATGAAGTGAAAGGCACATGAGGCATGTGATTTACCATCAGAGTGGTTGAGGGTAAAGGTGGGGGGTTGTTCAGTAAGGTTCTGCTATGGTCATGGGAAGTAGAAATGCGTTTCTCTCTAACCTGAGAGGGTTGGGAGAGAGATTGTGTCAGGGGAACAGATTGAAGATGCAGTAAATGGTACTGGGGAAGGGCAGGGATTTGGAAAGGCGTTGTCTGAGGAAGGGGAAGTTCTGGGTCAGCGATCGGGTGGGTCGATGCAAAGAATGGGGATAGTTCAAAGCATGGACAATAAGGAAGGAATGTATCCCATTGGAATCCTAGTCCAGCAATGACTGGAGAAATACCACGCTGGCCCAAATATGCCTGAGAGTCAGTACTTGGGCAATGCTGTCCATGTTCCCTGCGGTGCTCTGAAGGGTGTGTTACTGGAATCATCATCATCCATTATCCTGACATAAGAGTTGGTCCTGCATTGAAGACCCACCTTCTATTGCTGAGTGATATAAAATGACCTGGAAATAATTCCTATCACATTTCACTTCAGAAAACAAAAATAGTGGGGGGTTTTATCATGTATTCCTACAAAATATATTGTCACAACAATTGAATTTTGAAGCAAATGCGCTTTGGTAGTTCACCAGAATGGAAAGTTACTAAATAGGCCCCAAGTGAAACAATTGTGGGACAAATCATAATCCGCAACAATGCTTGTTGCCTGGAGGATGAATACAATCAGAATAAGCAGGAGTAGAATTCTGTGTAGGAAGGGACTGCAGATGCTGGTCTACACTGAAGATAGATAGAACATTCTGGAGTAACTCAACCGGTCAGGCAGCATCTCTGGAGAGAAGGAATGGGTGACATTTCAGATCGAGACCCTTCTTCAGACTGAGAGTCAGGGGAGAGGGAGACATAGAGATATGGAAGGGTAAGGTGTGAAAACGAGAGATCAAAGGGGGCGATAATTAAGGAAAATATAGAATGGATCATTGTTAGCTGAGGGGAAGGTGACAATGAACCATACAATCAATAACATTTTATCAGGAGGACAGTGAAACTAGTCAGAGAACTAGGATGGGTTGTAAGCTGCCGTGTAGAATTGTAGTAATGAATAAATTCATTTGTGAAATGGAGTTTATCATGGTTGAGAAATATCCCCGTTAGTTTATTGCCTTGTATTCCACAAGAGGACTGTACCCAGCTGAAAGAACTATTGTAAAAAGGCACATCTACCATGACTGACTTTCCATCTGATACCAAGTGTTGAAACTGCACAATTTTTGTTTGTTGGACTTTTGCTGAAAGTTTGCTTTAAAGATTACTGTGTTAAACTGATACCAATTAGTTTTTTCCAACTAGTCCCTCTGTTGTAATGGAATCAGCTTTATCAGGCTGATGTTATGAGTTTCAGATAAGTCCATGAATGTCCAAGTACAGTAAATATTTTTAGAAGCTGTGAGTGTTATGGCATTTTTTATGTGAGAAGAAGCAGAACATATGGCTAATAGGGTTCTTTCTCAATTTAACTTGACAATTTTTGACCATTTTATTCCAAATACCTTTTAGTAAATAGTAAGCCACAAAATTCAGTGTTCTGCAAAAAATATTTAAAATTCCAAGTTAACATGAAATTGCCAAAATAAAAATTGGCCTTGTTAAAAATTTTTTTGCTTAACATAATTATCATTGCTTGTCAAAGATTATTACACCTGTCCACTCCCTTTCTTACTCTGAGGAAAGAGGTTGATTAAATGCTAAGAGCATTTGACTCCCACATGTCTACATTGAGGCAGATATATTACAGTTTACTCCATAATTAAATAACTTACAGGCTTACATTTTTTTTAATGAAATGCCATCAAAATAAAAATCCCAGGGAAACTGGCAAAAGTTGACAATCTGTTTATGTTCAGTTGCGCAATATTGCCTGATTGTAGTAACATGTAAATACATTTATATTTATTATAGCTCCTCAGTGCTGTGGTACAACTATTCCAACAGTGAAATATATGGGATTTTGATTACTTGATAGTCATTAAACTGCAATGGAAGCTGAAAATTCCTCCTTTTTATTCCCTTTGAGATACATTTTCAAACTGGTGAAAAAAATTGTTGACACTTCAGCATAAAATCTTCTTTGGTTTCTTTTTTCAGTTATTTTGAAGCCCTTCTATGTACTTTTAGAAATTATTCATAACATTTTTTAAAAACAAATATTGTAATAAGTTGACTTTTGGTATTTACATAGCATTATAGTCATGTAGAGTCCTGATTTTAACCTTTAAGTGTCTTCAGAGATGGAAGAAAACAATATAAATCTCAAGATGGCTTTTCAATTTCCCGCTGAACCCTAAGAAGAACAAATTAGCAACAACATGGGCATGTCGTTCCTTCTATACCCCACACAACCCAATCTCAAAACCACCATACCTTCCTCTGTCAAATTGCCTAGTTAACTAGTTAGCCTAGTTCCGGAAGTGGCGGCGCTGCCCAAGCAGCTGCCGCTCACCTGCAGTCCGTCTGTCTTCTTTTTTTTTCCTTTTGTCCTGTTTAGTTTATTTCGTTTATTTTAGTTGTGTATGTGTGTGTGGGGGGGGGGGGGGAGAAACTTGTTTTTAGTCTCTTCCTTCGGGGGGATGCGACCTTTTCTTGTTGTATCCCCCGTCTCCGTATCTGTCTGCGCTGAGGCCTAATCGCGGAGCTGGCGGCCTCCAACTGGGACCGATCTCGAGGCTCTGGAGGCAGAGCCAGGACTTTCCAACGCGAGGCTGGCCGACTTCGGGGCTGTGGTGGCGTTGCGGCAGCAGCGACCCGACTTCGGAGGCTCGGCCGCGGGCCCAGTGGACTCGGCCGCGGGCCCAGTGGACGATAACGTCGGGAGCTCGCAGGTCACAGGTGACCGGTTCTCCAGAGCTCCGCAACGACAGCTTCGTCCGCTGGACTGGAGGGTGGCAGCTTCAGCAGCTTCGACCGCCCCGGGCCACTGAGTTTGAACCAGCCCATTCGTGGAGCTCGGATGCAGCCTCTGGACTTACCATCACCCAGAGGGGTCACAACATCGGAAGCCTGGATTATCTCAACGCAGAGGGAGAACAAGGAGGGAAGAGACAAGGACTTTAAGACTTTTGCCTTCCATCACAGTGAGGAGGTGCCTGGTAGACTCACTGTGGTGGATGTTAAATCTGTGTTAAGTGTGTGTTTTGTTATTTTATTCTACGTTATGACTGCAAGGTATACAATTTCATTCAGACTGAAATGTCTGAATGACAATAAAGGATACTTTAACTTTACTTTACTTTTAACGCCATCCTAGGAACACTTGAGTTTGATTTGGGACACTTGAGTCTGAAGAAGGGTTCCTATTCGAAACGTTACCTATCAATGTTCTCCAGGGATGCTGCTTGACCCGCTGAATTACTCCAGCACTTTGTGCACTTGGATTTAACAATTGGTGGGAAAAAGCAAATTGCAGATTTATGACACTGGTCTACAATTCTGATGAAGCGGACGATAATGTTTTTTAAAAGTTGAACCCATTACCCTTTTAAAAAGAACCAAATTTAAAAATCTTCTAATGGAAATGCCCATGAAATATTCAGGCGTTTCATCTCCAATTGCCATATTCCATATGATAATTCTTTGTGTGGCTTCACAATTAGTTGATTGTTTATGAGATGCCGGCCATGCACATGAATACATTGGTCTAAATGAGACTACACATAAAGGAATGCTGAATCAAATGTTCTGTGTAGTGTGGCACTTACTGAAAATAGAGAGAGCAGTGGGAGAGGTGAGGAATTTCCTTATTTCCATGAATATTTAGTTAAAGCTCAACACCACTCTTGTTGAATAATGAGTCTAGTCAGAAATAATATTTAAAATGTCAAGAAGTCAATGTTTTAGAAATTACTTTGATCTGATTGGTGGATGAATTGAGATGGTGCACATTTCATTATCTCGTAGATTGGACGGCACCCTTTAGACCTTTCAGAAACTCAATTAAATAAAATAACTTAGAAGTTATTTTAACATTTTGATGTTTTCAAAATTCCATTAACTACTTGCACATAATCCGAATTTACGGGGTGAGTTGTTAAATTTTGACTATTCTTGTCTGGTTTATCCTCTCAAAGCAAAATAACAGGACACAGTTGATCTGGAGATTCAATTGCATGCAGCTTTTTTACTGATATGCATTGAAGATGATTTCCCCCCAGAGTGAAGTATAAGGTGCATTATATCACTCTGAACATTCTGTGAAGTACAAGGTGCATTATATATCACTCTGAAAATTCTGTTAAAATCTTCTGTGCAAACGTGACCACTGGGAAATATCCGAAGGTGCTTCATATCCAATGACTTACATTGGAAATTAGTGCAAACTTTGTAGGAACAAAATCTGGGCCACTGAAGGTGGAAAGACCCACTTCCAGTGCATGAGTGTGAACCCAATATGGGGACTGCTTATATTCTCTTCAGGCTAGGATTTTATCTAGTTTTGAAAAATCCAAAGGTTTAAACTTAGTTGATGTGATGTATTAATGTTGATTGAGAGAAGAATATGGTTTGGGCCAGTTCCGTGTTTTTTTAGGTAGTCCAATTGGGATATTTAAAGTCAGAATTGGCAAAGAAAACAGATTGTGACAGTGGTTAAATAATCTCATACAAAAAATAAAACTTCTGTGCTTGCACTGGTATTTGCTGGCACAGAATTTGTATCTGCAATCTCCTCATTGAAAAGGGGACAGTAGCTGACCAACAACACATTTAACAGAAATTGCTAATCTATTGCCTTGATGTTGGTGTAATGAACAGATCCATTGACGGTTTTTGTCACCAGTGTGTATAGGATCATGAGGGGAATAGATAGTGTGAATGCATAGAGTCTTTTACCCTGAGTAGGGGAGTCAAGAACAAGAGGACATAGGTTTAATCTGAGAGGGGAAAGTTTTAATAAGAGAAAGGGCAACTTTTTCACCCGGAGATTTGTGGTTAGATGGATCAAGCTGCCAGACGAGGTTGTTAAGAAAGGTTATATAACAGATATAAATTACACGGACTGGCATATGGATTGGGAAGGTTTAGAGGAATATTGGCCAAACATTGTCAAATGCAATTGGCTTAGAAGGGACGTTTTGTAAATTACTCATTTCTAAGCATCCCCCCAGTCTAGTTTCAGTAAAAACATTGAACCAAGCACTTGAAACAACTAATCTTTATTTTACCAAAAGCGTGTTACAGTTCAACAACTGTACCTATCCCACCGCGGGTTCGATCCTCGTGTCTGCCTATTCAAGCCCTCTAGGCCTCGCTCAGACAGAGACACTCCAGAAGTTCATGCTGTCCAAAGCGCTCTCCCACAAGATCGACGCTGAGACTCGTGGTAGTGGACTTTTATATGTCCCGGGACCTCGAGGGGCGAAACACATGCGGGTGGTCTCTTAATAACCCATTTACAGATATCGATTAACCCAATGATACAACAGCTCAATACATTGTATTCAAAACGGACTTCGAGAGGAAGCCAACTTAGAAACATTTACCCTGATTTACAGAAAACCCACACAAGGCTCAACACCTCATCCAATCAACACTCGACAAAGTCAAACTCTGCAACATTATTTACAATTATTTACAAGGTGCATGTCTGATTTGCAGCCATCCAATCCATTCTATGCATTTTGCACCTAATTGACAGGGTTTGCATGCAAATTGTATCTAAGCTCCAGACACTCTGGCACCTCTCTGTAGCTTGTCCCAGCTCTGCAGAGAGCAACTCCAAATTGATTTTACCCCATTTTGAAGTCCTAGCTGCTCCAATTTAGCCAAGATTAACAGTTTCAGGTTGGTATCCTGACTGAAGCTCTAGTTGATAATTGGATTTTCCACAACAGTGCCTGTATCAGAATAATTCTCTTCACTAAAGTCACGTTGCAGAAGATCAATACTGCAATGTTATTACATCACTCTTTACTTTTCAAAAACTTGGCCTAACTGAAAGGATAAATATTTCCTCTTCTGACATGGTATGAGATTATTCTGAAAAAGGGCCTTGACCTGAAACATCACCTATTGCTTTTTTCCAGTGATGCTGCGTGACCTGCTGAGTTACTCCAGCTTTTTGTGTCTATCTATGAGATTACAAATATGTCCCGAAGCAAACTGCTCAAAATGATGTCAAATTCAAGATGGATTTGCTGGTTTGTGACAGAATGAAAAAAACATTTCTTCACAGTGGCCTTTGTAGTCACAGAAGGACATAGCATGCAAACAGGCCATTTGGCCCATTGAGTCCATGCTGACCAGGATATTCGATTCACTGTACAAATGTTCTTTATGCTGCATTATGAGGTGTACTTGAGTATTGCTGATACTATGATTGTTCCTCTACACCAGTGTTCATTTGTGATCAATGCGTGATCTCTCTGTCGGAATCAAAAGGCATTGCACATTTTTGCATTCATAAAATATGTCATCTGTGTCCCCGCTCCTGAGGCTGGACCATAACTATAGGGACAAAGGACAACTGAGATGAGGAACAGTTGTGGGATTGTGAGAAAACAGGATCCTACAGCATGTGACAAAGAAAGAGAGAATTTGATTATTTGATGGGTCAGGGGAAGAAGGAGAAGAGGGAAACAAACTGGAGAGCAGGGAAAGTTGGAGCATCTTAGGATTGAAGTCAGTTTAAAGTCTTCCAGGTCGACAGGAGAGATAAGATTATTGTTTTGGGAATGCCCAATAACAGGTACCACCAGGAAAGTATGGTAATGTACCCCAGCAATGCCTCCTGTTATTAAAATCATGTTGGGATTGTAAGATGGTTCAAAACTATAAGTACCTGGCTTCACTTCATGTTTGTCCTGATTTGACCTGGAAATGGCTGCAAACTGAAGTCCAGAACCCAATTGTCAGAAGCCAATTGTGAGAAGTCACTTCAATTGAATAGTGCTGTTGCTTAGGTTCTGGTGCACTGAGGCACTTCCTTCTCTTCATTCCAAATAGAGGACATACCTCTGTCCAATAATCTGCCTATCAAACCAACCCCTCGCCTGTGTTCTCCTAATACCAGCCATGCTCTGTCCTGCCCGTTCTCCCTCTCAGATTTCTATCTGGCCTCCTACATTCGGTCCGACCCGAAACATCGTCTATCTTTGTTCTCCAGCGATGCTGTCTGTTCTGCTGAGTTACTCCAGCATTTTGTGTCAATCTTTGGTATAAACCAGCATCTGCAGTTTCTTGTTATTACATAGTGGACATATTTTTAGTTTTAAATTGTGCATGTGTGTGAGCATGTGTGTTTCTCACTATAGACTTTCCCATGGGTCGAGAGAACCAAATGGCCAGCAGCAGTTAGCTTTGTTTATGATGGCACTCAGCCACCAACACATCTGGTTCAAAAAGAAAATACTTTTGGAGGTGGTGTTACAGCCATTGAGGCTGCAAGGAACAATATGTTACATTATTGTAACCCTTCCAGACTCGGAATTGCCACTCATGCCATTGTAGAAAGTTGCCATTATATTGGCAATTTGACGTGGAAAACATGGAATCGGAAACTGAACACTTGAAGAATCTATTTACATTTGGATAGTATGTTTCATCATCTGAGAACATTTCAATAAAAGGCCTGTCTCACGAGTCTGCGGTCATTGGCGGCGAAACAGGAACTATCTACCGCTCCTGGGCCACCAGAGACCGCGGGCTCGGTCAAACGCACAGTGCCGGGGCCGTGCGGCGTTGTTCCCAACACCGCACGCTGCTAAAAAAAACCCAACACTGTCCAAAAATATGTTCCTACCGCACAGCCGCCGCCAGTGAGGCACGAGTGCGGCACGGTCACCGCCACAGCCGCCGCCAGTGCGGCACGAGCGCCGTGAGTCGAACCTGCACCGCCACAGCCTCCGCCAGTGAGGCACGTGTGCGGCACGGCCGCCGCCACAGCCGCCACCAGTGAGGTACGTGTGCGGCACGGCCGCCGCCACAGCCCTGCAATCCGAAAGACGTCATCAGCCGAAACCGCAAGCTCGTGGAACCGGCCGTACTTGGTCCCCCGCGCAGCATCCGTGCGGCGCTCTCGTGGTTGCCGTGCGGTCCCCTCTTCCGGCGACGCCGCTCTTCACCGCCAACGACCGCAAACCCGTGGGACAGAGAGTACCCAAAGTATTCTTGATGTAAAGTAAGTGTTGTAAATACAAACAGGCTCCCACAAATACAAGCTCCCACAAATAGTAATGGGATCATCATGGACTGATATGAATAGCTCATTGTGGCACTGCTAACACTTAGTGTAGCAATCGTTAATTCCAGTCTTTACCCCGGGTAACATTTTTTCTTCAACCATTGATACACTTTGCTCCAAAAGTTACGAATATCAGAATCAAGCTCCTTTACCTCAACACAACTCACTTCATAGGAAGGTCTGAAGAAGGTTCTCGACCCAAAACATTGCCTATTTCCTTCGCTCCATGGATGCTGCCTCACCCGCTGAGTTTCTCCAGCATTTATGTCTACTTTCACCATAGAAAAATTGTTACATTTCACAATATGATCTTTTTCCAGTCACCTTAAATCCACTATAGTTCACTACCTTCATCTATTGACTCATATACTGATATGGACATGAACAACATGGATATGTGACGTTTCGGGTTGACAACCTTCTTCAAATTGAATTAAGGGTGATAGGAGAAAGTTGGAAAAGGGGAGGGGCAGGACACATCGTGGAAGGTAATAGGTCTATATAAGCGAGAATGTTTTTTGAAACGTGTGCAGATTGTGAAAGCCAAAGGGACGGAAGTAGCATGTGGGGAGGGGGGGGGGAAGAGGTGGAGGGGACAAGTAGGTGGAAGTCCAGGTGAGGCCCGTGGGAAGGAAGGGGGGGGGGAAGAGAAGCGAGTGTGGGGGAGAAGGGGGGAGGGGGCTCTATGCTTTTGCACCCTATCTACTCTTCTTTGAAGATCAACGTGGAAGATGTTACATGTACGAGGTACAACAGACAGGGCCAGCGTACCTCAGAACTCCCTGGCTTTAGCTTGGATTCATCAGATGCGTGAACCCTGGGCTGCAGAGGTGGGTAGGCCTGTCTGCCACGATCATGAAATCCACATGCACAATGGCAGTGCCTGTGCTCCTTGACCTGAAAAATCTCTGTGTCAGCTAAACATTAGAGCTTCGATGTCTGGGCTTCGACTTAAACTGAAATATAGCATGTACTCAAATCCTGGGACTGAATAGCAACAGGATTAATCTGTTTGCAGTGGTTTCTTCAATTGGCAGGATAATTTGTTGTTTTGTTGTTCACCAATGCCAGCCCCTTTGGGACAATACTTATGCTGCTCCTCCATTCTGTGTACAGAATGTTTTTCAGCGAGGTTCAGGGGCCCATTTACCAACTCTGAAATTTCTTGGAATTAGTTGGATTTCTGTGGCAAGATAATCAATCCCATGCCAAACATCTGACTCATAATTTAATAATTGTCTCAGCAACTCATTACCATAAACAGTGGGGGGAGGGGGGGGGGAGAATCTCACAAAAACGCAACAAATAATAAAAAAAGTCTAAATTGCGTGGGTGTGGAGAGGATGTTCCAGCAGTGGACGAGTCTAGGACCAGAGGCAACATTCTCAGAATAAAAGGATGTACCTTGGGAATGAGATGAGGAGGAACACTGGGTGGCACCACCAGCAGTGGCTGCCTCGCCAACAGTCTGTCTGTCCTTTCTTCTTTCTTGTTATTTTTAGTATATGTTAAAAGTATGTTTTAGTGTTCCTTGGTTTGTTTTATGCAGGGGGTGGGGGTTGGGGGAAACTTTTTTTCAATCTACCTTGACAGAGATGCAATTTTTTTCCGTATCGTATCTCCGTCCCCACTGCGGTCTAATATCGTGGAGTTGGCGGCCATTCCTGGAGACTGACCCGGCGCTCTAAGCCGCGGCAGTCTGCGGGACATTAACATTGCGGAGCTTGCGATCCCTTTGCCGGGAAAGCCCGCGGTCTCTGGTAAGAAGAGGCCGATTCGGGAACTACATGCCGTGGAAAGTTTCGATCACCCTGACGGGCTTCGATCATCGGCTGCGGGGGCTTTGATCGCCCCAACTGCAGGTGGTTTGACTTCCCCCGACCGGGGGAGAACAAAGAGGAAGAAGATTGAACTTTATTACCTTCCATCGCATGAGGAATGTTGAATCCACTGTGGTGGATTTTTATGTTAACTTGTATGTGGTTGTGTGTCTTGTTGCTTTTCACTTAGTATGGCTGTATGGTAACTCAAATTTCACTGGTACCCATGACAATAAACTGAGCTTGAAACCTTGAATTTCTTTAGCCAGAGGGTGGTGAATCTGTGTAATTCATTGCCAAGATGGAGGTGGAGGCCAGGTTATTAGCTATTTTTAAAGCAGAGATTGATAGGTTCTTGATTAGCAAGGGTGTCCAAGGTTACGGGAGAAGGCAGGAGAATGGGGTTGAGAGGGAAAAATAGATCAGCCATGATCGAATGGCAGAGCAGATTCAATGAACCAAATTCTGCTCCTATGTCTTATGATCTTAGTCATTCATTAATTATCTTAAGATTGATGGGCCTTAAAATAAAATGCAACTCATCAGGAGCTACAGATGATTTGTGAACTTTGACAACTGGTTAAGAGCTTTGCATAACTGTAGAATAGTGGCCTTAGGTTTGACATGAAAAGTACACTGTTTTCATATCATCTGTGCATTCCATGATGGAAGTTCTTTTCATCTTAGTTTATTTTTCCTCAGTGATGGCTGAGTGCCTTTTGGCTTCAAAATGGGATGGGATCCACTCTGATGGCTTGAGGTTGGTGATGTAATTGAGAAAAGTTTATTAGGACATCTTTTCATTTGAAAGACAAATATTACCCCAGAGCCATGTTCAGAGAGTTTGGATTTACTGCAAGTTTGACCTTGCATGAACTCTTGATGGCTTTTTGTGAATAATCATGGCATGAACATAGAAGATGTTGTCGGCTTCATTAACTCTACCCAAATTTCATGCAACATAAGTTTCAAACCCCTTTCAGTGGAATGTCTTTCTGTGTTGAAAATGAAAACACAATTAAAGGCTTAAAGCTATTGAAACCGAACACTGACATTTTATACTTGAGGAGGAGGCTATTTGGCCTCTGGTGTTGGTTCTGGCTGATTGGTGGTACAATGCAAATGATATCCCAGCAATCTCTATAGCCACAACCTTGAATCTTTGCCATAAACGATGTAATAATTTCTGCCTCAACAATTCTTTGAGGGCAAATGCATTTCAGGATCCCAAAGAAATGGCTCTTATACTTTCAGTAATATGATCATTTTCAATTGATTACCCTTTATCATTGATTCCCTCACTTTCCCACAAATCTAATATTTATTCTAAAAGCCTTTCAGGAAATTCCCTCATTTTTCCCTGCTGCAGTGAAAATTAAAACCTGGTGTAATACTGGGGCAAAGCTGGGCAGAGGTATGGTCACGTGATGCATTCTTGTTAACATTCATCAAGAGAGGTGCCTCTTCCATTTATGACTTTTCCGAAAATGCTGGTAGGGCATCAGTTAATGCTCATGGCTCCATGGATCAGGGGTTCATCCTGATTTTGCTGTCTATGTGTGGTTTGCACGTTCTCCATGTGACCCAGGTCCTCCGGTTTCCTCCCTTGTTACAAAGATGCACCTTTGTAGGCTATTCCAAATTATCCCTAAGAGTGGGTAAGTGGCAAAATAATCAGAAATGGGGAATTGCTAGTTCTGTGAGAGAGAATAAGTCAAGGGGGTACAGGAAAATAAGAAATTGGGCTGATGGGAGTGGTCTTTTGAAGGCTGCCATGAACCTGATGAACCAAATGGCCTCAATAATGTGAAAGGAAAGTTACAAAGGGTGGAATGACCTTCTTTGAACTGCATGCTTCTAATTCTATAAATAATTGTCGAAAGCTTAAAAGGGCAATCCACAGATACAATTCCTAATCTTGAGGATATTTTTGTCACAACCTTCATATGACCAACTCGGTCATATGACAAACAACAGAATCTACTGTGCCTAAGATTCGATTCTAGCAAGTTAAAACATGCATGAATTATGTAGAAGCATGTTGCTGGGCTTGTGAATCGAGCTGTTTGCACCAAGTTAAAATACTTTATTAAGAAAATCTTCTGGATATCAATAAAGATTTACATTCTGCAATTATTCAGAAAGGGGAATATGTGTAAACATGTATAAAGTATATTTGAAAAGTAATAGTGATGAGCACTATATATCTGATATTCTGACAATGTACAAATTGCTTAAGAAAATTTGTACTTATAGAAAATTTGTACTTATACAGGAAATATTAATACCCTTTAAGGAATGGCAACTATTCAAGTTAACCCAATATATTGATGCTCTAATACCAACTCATTATTTGCAGAGATGAAATTGAGACCAAATGGGAGGTTTCACTCCTTCTCCTTCTCTCTACACTACGTTACTTATGATACAGACATTCTCATCAGTATTTCAGTCAGATTTTGCTCTGGTTTGTCGGAAATTTGTTGCTCATTATTGCACCATGAAACGCGCACAAGATGATAGATCTATGATCTCACCACTGGCATCCTGCCCATTACCCTTGATGTCATACAGTATGTCAGCCAGCTATACCAGCCAAGCGTTGAAAATGCCTCAAAGGTTCTTTCTGACGTTCAGCTATCAAGGGCCAGAGATAATTGAAATTATTTTATTATCTTCCATGGCTATTTGCAGCCTCCTGCACTGTAAGTCAGCAATTCACCAGCTTTGCTGCTCTTTGCCATGCTACAATGAAATGTGCTGGCACTCATTGAATAGAGAACACAAGGGAGCTTCCTTTTGCAACAGTGGGTGGCAAGCATGGAGGTGTTGTGTAGTCACAACCAGGAAAGTACTCAACATATAAAAGTTCATAACCAAAGCTCTTGTTCCAGGTTGTACTTAAAGAAGTTACCAGGCTTCAGGGAGGACATTCTTGAAGCACTGATGAGGAGCACATTGTGATTTATTAAGGCTCATGGAGATTCCCGCTGAAATCTTAGAGCATTTGTGGTCCTTTACCACAAACGTTTCACCCTCACTTCCAACTCCTCCCAATTTTCTTACCACAGTGTCCTCAGTTCACTCTACCCGTGCTATATTCCAAGTAGAATTTTCCATGTCTCAAAACAATTGTTTTTTTTGGTAGAAGATAGACAATTTCTTTAGTACCTTACAAACAACTCCCTGTTGTCTTGTCAGGGCCACTTTATCAGCACATTTACGAAAATCTAGAAAGCACTGTATCCTTGTCCAATCAGAAAATAAAGGAAAATAGAAATCAGTTAACACTTACCTGAGGTTGAGTATTCCTTCATAAGAGTACCAGGAGGGAAGTTTAGATCCTTTCAACTACTTAATGCATGCACTTGAATTTAACAAAAACGATTTTCTCAGACTGGAACCTTGAAATTCAGACTGCCGTGCTGCTATAAAAGCAGTGCTGATGGGCCCCATACTGCCGACTCTGCACTTTTGATGTGTATCTTAGCTGCCCATTCACTCATACAACCACTAAATTGACATCTGGTATGATTTGCATCACAGTGGTAAGTGCATATTAGATGCCACTTTGAAACTAATTCACCACCCTGAAAAACACGGTTTTACTGTGTTTATAAGTACGATAAACCCTAATCTTAATGCTCCTTTTTTATCAGATTTTGGTTACAGCGGACGGACCCCCAACTCGTGCCACCTCCCCAGCCGCTTAGCATGCAGGTTTCTGAGGGCCCCCACCCGAATCGCAGGGTGCACCAACGAGCACTACTTCACACACCACATGGTCCGGTGACAAAGCTGTTGGTGCAGCTCACGTTGTAGCCCTCGGGGTCAGCGCTTTCTTCAGGCTACTGCCACCAAAAGGACGCGCTCGGTCATTGTGGAACACCCTCACTTTTCACCAGCTGCCGCTTCTTCCTTTGCATTGTCTGCTCGACTGCTACCCCCTCCTCCTTCTCCCAATCGCTCTGTCTACTACTCCTCTTTCTCCTCTGGAGTCGCCGACATACCCCACCTTGGAAGCAGCAGGAAGCGAGAGGGTAGGGAGCCCCACGGCCACACCCTCCTCCATTGGGCAAAGGATACAAAGGCTTGAAAGCGCATACCACCAGACTCAGGAACAGCTTCTTCCCCCTTTGTTATCAGACGACAGCATGGTCTATATGTTAGGGGGTGGTCCTGATCTTCCAACCTATGTTAATTGTGGATGTTGGATTTTTTGTCTGTAACTGCAAGTATATTCAAATAGTTAAACTCTAATGTATTTTCTACACTCTGGCATTTTTCTCTATGCACTACCTGTGGCATTTGTGTTTGTCTTGATTGTACCCATATGATCTGATTTAATTGGATAGCATGCAAACACAAGCTTTCCACTGTCTCTCAGTACATATGACAATCATTAATCAATACCAATGCCAATAGTTTGTTTATTGCTTATTCCTCTTCAAGATTTCTCTGAGGCAAACGCATGCAGTTTGAACCAATAATTGGTTGAGTAGACTTGAAGATTTGACCCATGAAGGTATTTGCTCTTAATCGTTTTCTCCACAATTATGAACTCAGTAACATGGAGTTGGTTGTTTGCCTGGCTATAAACACAATCATTTTAACAAGTTTCATATGTGTTTAAAGAGTGTTAAATGTAGTAGTCTTTAAACACAATTGAATAGTTAAGTTCAACTTTTATAACGTTATTATGATGTTAAAACACTGGTGAGATTTTTGGATCAACCAGTATTACTGAGCCTGTCGGAACTATTATGCACAATTGAGATACTTTACAGTACTCAGTACTCTGGACTAGGAGCTGGATGTAATGGATCTATGGTTAGTGGTTTCTTTATTGTCATGTGTACATTTTTTGCATACAGATCTGCAAGACTATCCCCGCACATGGACACACTAGCTCCAGTTAGCGCGGTATGCACAGAGCAGCCCACCGAGTCCATATGCAAGTGGTGCCATTTTTGGCGCCATTTTACAATCCCAGCTGCAGCTGGCCACAAAGACCGCCTCCTAACTTTACTGTGTTCCCTCATGTTTCTGGTCTCTGGAGTCCCTTGTAATCAATTGCATTCAATGCGAAAACAAACCTATTCAGACCAATAAAAATAAAGAAAAAATGGCTGTTAAATTAGCATTCTTTGGGTCTGTTTGATGTCTAAAGATTGTTCCAATGGTGGAAATCCTTTATTAAAATCTGCCTTTTACACTTCTGCTGGTCTCGCCAGTTCATGGTTCATATCCATCGACAATGACACTGTGCTATTATACTTTCAGGTCAATATTATTTCCAGCAAAAGTCAAGACTTCAAGCATTTTACCACTTGCTAAATTTCAACACTTGCAGAGGCAAACCCCATGTTACAGAATTTAGGTCCCTAATTACATTTCCCCCAATGAAACTCACAAATCACTATCACAAAATCTGGCACACAGAATAAAATTTGAACTTACAAAATTAATATGGAAAAATAAACAGGTAAATTAACACAATCTTTTACTCAACTTTTATTTGTAGACATATTTGCAGATGATGTGGCTTTGTGTTATGGAAAATAATGAATCGGATAGTTTTCTAAGAACTTAACCTCCCTGTAATGCAGAAGTTGCTGGTATAATACTGGAACAGCTACTGATAGAAAATGAATAATTGAGTTTGAAGGTTTGTTTTGAAGATAAAATAAATGTTGTTAACCTTAACATCCAGTAAGGGAAGGCAATAGTTTGATTTTGGGAGAGGGGATTGTTGGAGCCTTTAGGCTTAAGTAAGTTTATTATAGTCATGTCTAGTTACCTTTAGTTATGGGAGTGGGAGATTGCAACTTTCCCTGTTTCGACGAATGCAATCAACCTGGCCTGCACAATCAAATAAGATCAAATAGAACAAGTTGTCCTACAACTTTAGGCTGTGCACGCCATACGCAAGAAGGAGAAGACCTTTAGTTATTATCTGCCTGTGTTAATGTGGGTGGGAATTTATACGTAGTATGGGGCGTGTTCAGGGCCGGCCTTAAGCCGATTGGACCGATTGCTCCCAATTGGGCCCCGCGCTAGAGTAATCAAAAGATCCCAGAGCTCCGCAACTGTTCCCCCGCAGCACTGCGAGAGGCATAACTGAACCAGCGTTGCTTTCGTCCATCTGTCCACACGTTCGCTCGCTCGCTTGCTCTTGGTGCCGGCACTTCTCCCCTCAGTCTCTGCCAAACAAACACACACACAGCATGTCCGGCAGATCGGTGCGGGCCGAGACCAGAGGCAGCTTTGAGGAGCAGGGCGAAGGATGACATCCAACGGGTCAAGGCAGCTATTGAAAAAGTACGGAAATGGTAAGGGGGAAATAAAACCCCCCTGAAGGATTTCCTGAAACCCTGAAGGATTTTTTCCGAAGGAAAAAAACCCCGATGGTTACCAAAAGAAAGGGGGCGTCGGCGATCGCTCCGTGTCCGTGTCGGAGAGAGGGAGGGGAGGATGGTTTAAGTTCCTCTTTCCCCTGACTCAGTCTGAAGACGGGTCTCGACCCGAAATGTCACCTATTCCTTTTGTCCAGAAATGCCGCCCAACCCGCTGCATTTTGTGTCTATCCTTTAATCTCTCAGCTTTGCTTTGGAGTAATGTACTCTCGGCTCAGGTAGATGTACCCCGGGTGGAGGGGGGAGAGAGGGGTGGAGACAGAGTAGATGAGTGGAGGGGGGAGAGAGGGGTGGAGACAGAGTAGATTGGTGGAGGGGGGAGAGAGGGGTGGAGACAGAGTAGATGGGTGGAGGGGGCAGAAAGGGGTAGACGGGGAAAGGGTGTGAGGGGGAATGGAGAAGGGGAGGTGCGTCGTTCCCTCACGGTCCCGGGGCATCGCTCCTGCCCCTCCAGTCGCCGTGCTTCACGCACACAGCCCCGGCTCCACCCCTCTCTCTCCCCAGGGAGACGCAGTGAACAATACAGGGATGGCCGGGCCGGGGGTTGGAGCAACGTTTACAAACCTCGGCCTCAGCTCACACCCGTCCGCCTGGACCCCGGCATCCGTTCCGGCCGCCGGCCCCCTCCCTCCCTTCTCTCTTTCCCTTCCCACCCTCCCTTCCCTTCTTCCCTCCCTCCCTTCTCTCCTTCGTTCCCTTCTCTCCTTCCCTCCCTCCTTCCTCTCTCTCTTTTCCCTTCTCTCCTTCCTTCCCTCCCTCTCTGTGTCCCCTTCCCTCCCTCCCTTCTTTCTCTACTTCCCTCACTCCCTTCTCTCCTTCCCTCCCACACACACACATAATGCACAGACAAATAACATACACACACATAATGCACAGACAACTAACACACACACACATCATGCACGGACAACTAACACACACACACATCATGCACAGACAACTAACATACACACACATCATGCACAGACAACTAACATACACACAACTAAGACACACACACATACAACTATGTTTAGATGGGGTAGAAGCCCAAATGGTAGGATGGGGCTGAAGCCCAAAATTTAATGCCTGGACTGGTTTTTCGCCAATAGTTATTGGTTTTCCAGGATCTAGTTAATTTTTTTTTCATTTCACAGTCACTAAAACAAGTGGTATTGTAACTATGTACTTTTCAGAGGCGATCTACACATTTTGTTTGTTACTTGTAGGTTTACATGTATGCAATTTTATATTAAAATGTAGCTTAGATCTAGACAACAGACAATAGGTGCAGGAGTAGGCCATTCGGCCCTTCGAGCCAGCACCGCCATTCAATGTAATCATGGCTGATCATCCCAAATCAGTACCCCCGTTCCTGCCTTCTCGCCATATCCCCGGACTCCGCTATTTTTAAGAGCCATATCTAGCTCTCTCTTGAAAGTATCCAGAGAACCGGCCTCCAACGCCCTCTGAAGCAGAGAATTCCACAGACTCACCACTCTCTGTGATAAAAGTGTTTCCTCATCTCCGTTCTAAATGGCTGACCCCTTATTCTTAAACTGTGTGGCCCCTGGTTCTGGACTCCCCCAACATCGGGAACATGTTTCCTGCCTCTAGCGTGTCCAAACTATTTGGTCCATTAACTCTCAGGCACTTTTTAAGTGCACATTTTGATTACTTTCCATTCTACCATAGAGATATGAAGTCTATAATAGACTTTATTTGTAGTTCTATGATTCTACAAGACCTTGGCTGGGAACCTGGGGCTCACCAAAATTATTCCCAATTGGGCCCCGCACCTCCTAAGGCCGGCCCTGTGCGTGTTTTTGGCTAGAGGAGTCTGGCGCAGACTCTAAGGATTAGTTTTCAGTTTGATGTTGGGGCCATGGATGAAACAGTTTGTACAATGACCACGAGCATGATTGGGACATATATGTAGTGAGAAGATGTACAAGACGAAGTTTTTATGATTTATATAACATGAATGGAACGACGATTAAGAACGGAAAGTTATGAGTTATTTCATTGTTTTCTATTACTACAATAAAGAAGCTATTAATCAAGAGACTACTTCTGGTAGATTCATCTTTGCTGTTTTAAATGTTTCGTGGAGTGCGTGAGACTACTTTTCTAATAATCTCTGACAAATTAGTGGGTATCGAAGTTTGAGAACTTTGAGAAGTTGTAAAAACCGCCAGTTGTAAAAATAGAGTCACAGAATCGTACAGAGTAGAAGCAGGCCATTCACCCCAACTTACCCACACTGACGAACATGCCACATCTACGCTAGTCCCACCTGCCTGCGCTTGGCCCATAATTCTCTAAACTTATCCTATCCATGTACCTGTACTTACAAATGCATCTTAAATCTTATGATAATACCTGCCTCAACAATCTCTTCCAACAGCACGTTCCATAGATCCACCAGCCTTTGTATAAAAAAGTTACCCCTCAGGTTCCTATTAAATCTTTCCCCCCTCACATTAAACCAATGTCCTATTGTTCTCGATTCCCCTATTCTGTGCATTTACCTGATCTATTCCTCCCATGTTATCATAAAAAAATTAAACTAGTGCAATATTACATTTACATAGAAACAGGTATGTAACTGAGAAGGTTGTTGCCTCAGTCTTTAAATAGATGTCAGATCAGTCAGAGATTCTGTTATTCAAAAATCAAGGGTTCAGGCCAGGGACCCAAGTATGCAATTCAAGCTGAAACGTTCGGGAAGGTGGCATTTTGTGACCAAAGTGTTAAACTGAGGCATGTGTATCCATCCTCGTTAATGTAAGAATCATGCAAATTTCTCCTTCTTACTTCCACTTTCCAGCCTTTGGTCCAGACCCTTGGAGAAATAAAATTTTAAGATGTGCACAGTTCTTCTGGTATCCCAGCCAACCTTCTTTGTCAAAAAACATCATCTAACTGATTAGTTGGCTATTAATTCATGCTATTTGTTGCTGTAAAAATGGCGTCCAAAGTTTGCCTGCAGAACCACATTGGTTGCAGAACTGTGCTTTCTGAAGATGTAAATGACATTAAATCATGTCAAGCTATTTTTTGTTGCAGAATAATATGTTAAGCACCTTTGTCCTATTCCAGTTAGATATTTTTGGTGAACGGTGCATAAGCAGAGTTTCTCCTGGAATAAGTGATATCAACTTTTTGGTATTTGAAAATTAGAAGCATTTTAATGTGCAGAGCTTTTATCCACACCATGATTGCCAGCAAATCAGACAAGGGTTGTTATGAATTAGTGGTTTATTCCAGACATTTTATACACAGTATGAATGTTATTTCATTTGCCGGTGAATCACTTTGCATATTGTCCGTGGTCAGTCATGAATATAAGATTGCCAGCTCAAATATTAGCAACAATCAAAAAATGTTGTCTCCTGGACCCATCTACTGGCCATAGCCTGCAACCACATGCTGCAACCACATGCCCCTATCAGTCTGAAGAAGGGTTTTGGCCCGAAACGTTGCCTATTTCCTTCGCTCCATAGATGCTGCTGCACCCGCTGAGTTTCTCCAGCATTTTTGTGTACCACATGCTGATAGTTGACATAGCAAAACTGAATGGGAAATAATATAACAGAGTGACAAAACAAAAAACTTTTATAACAACCAAGTATTTTATTAATGTGCTAATCACCCAGCAAGTTTAGGGCATGAGAGAGATACATAGTGAGTTGCAGATATTGCTGGCTCGACCCGAAACGTCACCCATTCCACTCCTGTCCTGTCCCGCTGAGTTACTCCAGCTTTTTGTGTCTCTCCTCTATTGCTGGTTAGTTATCTGGACTTCATCAATTTTCTCCCACAAGTACTTGCTTGCCCTTAACCACCTTATATTCTACAAGAAGTTGTTAATTCAGTGCATTAATTGTCCATAAATCCAATTAGTATTTAATGGGACATGGCCATTGTTAATGCAATGTTAATCAATCACTCTGTCTTCAGGGGACAGTTTACATTTTTGATTTCTTCCCTTCGTGGGCCAAACTATTCTCAGATGTTTAAATAAAATAAAATTTCAATGTTCTCTTAATTATTCCAAACAAAAAACTTCCAATCTCTGTTTTCTTTATCTAAAACTGGATGACCTCAATTCAGGCACAAGAAATTGCAGATGTTAGAATCTTCAGTAAAACACAAAGTGCTGGTGGAACTCAAAGGGTCAGCCAACATCTGTGGAGGGAATGAACAAATGATGTTTTGTGTCGGGGCCCTTCTTCGGACTCTAATTGACACTAGGCGAGTATCTCTGAAACCATCACCAATCTCAACTGCACAGCCACCAATATTACGGTTCCCCAACCCCACACTGCCTGTTTATATCTCATGTCCAAAATTCACAAGCAGGACTTCCCTGGCAGATCCTTTGTTTCTGCCTGATGCTACGCTACCGAACTCATCACCAAATACATCAATTCCAACTTGCCCAGTAGCTACCAACCTACATCCCAGTCTGAAGGGTTCCAACCTAAAACGGCACCTGCCTATTCCAGACATATGAACCCACTGAGTTCATAGAGGACTTTGTGTTTTGACTTAATTTCATCTTTTTTTCTTTCCTCCAATCCTTTCTCATTGGAGTATGTCCAAGGTCCCAGCTAGTCATTGCCCCATCATTGGCAGATACATTGACAGAATTGTGAGTTGCCAATGATGGGGCAATGACTAGGTGCCACAACAAGGTACAAAGGACCTTTGAGTTGAAAGTTCTCGAAAAATGTTTAATTAACGCACCATTGTTGTGATAGAGCAAGATTTAACCCTTTAAATATGTTCGTATGAAAAAAAAACATAGAAGCCAAGACTGTTCACTAAATTGATTTTTATGGGTCTAGGCAGAAGGTCAAAAAGATCAGAAAATACATGAAACTAATTAGGGTGTATTGATTGCAGACAAAAGTGCTGGAGAAACTCAGCGGATGAGGCAGCATCTATGGAGCAAAGGAAATAGGCAACGTTTCGGGCCGAAAACCTTCTTCAGACTGCATTGATTGTCTTCTTAACACTGAATTTAAAGGTTTGAAGTGGAGAATGTTATTGTCCCACAAAAGTATTATGTGTATTAAAGAAGACAGACCTAATTATTAAATCTAATTTGTAATGGTGACATTGGGTGGAGGTAGGAGGTGGATTCCCTCAAGCCCTACACCTGATATATTGATGGAGCACAGCCACTGACAATATTAACAAAGAGCTCTGTCATTCAGCCTTATGTCAGTGGCACCATTCTCACTGGAGTTGGTTGACTGTAAGCACCACTCCTGTGATGCCGCAATTAATTTAGGTAGATTTGTATGTGATACATGAGGGTGTGGTGTGCAGTTGATGAAGTTGCCCTTTGAAGGATTCCTTCTAGCTCCCAGCTGGACGATAAACAGCCTATGGCGCTGTTTCAGGAACCGAATAGTGACTTGCCTGGCAATTTCAGGAGTTAGTTAAGATCAGCCATATTGGTCAATGTTGAGTCACCTATATGTTAAACTGAACAAAGGGGCGGCACAGTGGCGAAGCGGTAGAGATGCTGCCTCACAGTGCCAGACACAAAGGTTCAATCCTGATTACATGCACTGTCTGTATGGAGTTTGTATGTCTTTCTGTGACCGTGCGGGTTTTCTCCGGGTGCTTCGGTTTCCTCTCACTATAGACGTACAGCTTTGTAGGTTAATTAGCTTTAATAAGAATTGTACATTGTCCCTTGTGTGTAGGATAGTGCTATTATTCTGGGTAATCACTGGTTGGCACGGACTCGGTGGGCCGAAGGGCTTGTTTCCACGTTGTATCTCTAAACTAAACTAAACGGAGAAGGCAAATTTACCTCCCTGAAGATATTAGTAAATGTGGGTGTTTATGATACTCCAGTTGTTACACGGTTACTATTTTTGATACTAGTTTGATATATAATTCCACAGTTGCTCCGATGGAATTCAAACCTTTATCTCTGATTCATTGATACAGGTCACAGAAAACTCGTCCAGCAATTGAACTGTAATGCATCAGCATTTATCAATAGACTCAGCATGATAATGCACGTACAATATAAAAGGAACCAAACTTTCCAAACTAATTTAAGTGTCTAAAAAGTTGATGTATTTTTGTGTTTCAGGGCCTGCAGTTTTTTCTTTGTTGTCAGTAAGTCAAGCATGGTTTTGTGAAATATAATGAATGTTATATTCCTTATATATCATTGGTAAACAGAGATGTGAACATTGTGTTTAAAGACGTGCTAACAAATGTCGAAAAGAACAGCTGAATTATACAGCAGGTTTTAGCTGTGCCACAGAGCTGTGTAGTGGTAACTGAAATGGATTTTCTAGTGCTCTGCCACAGGAATAGAAACAGTGTATAACATTCTGACATTGCAATAATGTCCCTTTGAATGAAGAAGGAGCAAAACTTGCCTTTGTATTGTGCACATTATGATGTCCCAAAGCATTTTACAGTCAATTAAGTCCCTTTGAATTTTAGTCAGCGCTGTAATGGAGGAAACACAACAGTCAATTTGTGCAGAGAAAATTAACGTAACAAAAAAATTGTTATCGCAGAAGAAAATATTTTACTCATCACCATGCATGTCATTGTTTCCTCCTCTGAATAACTTGATAAGCATTTACCTCAGTGACCTCTTCAGTGGAGTGTATTATTGAGGAGTTTTAACCGCCAGGCTTGGCCCGCCACGGAGGTACCATTTTAACTTGTTGAATTGTGTGTGAATGAAATGCTGACAGTAGTGGTCTATTTTTCCCAAGGGCATAACAATTGTGCACAGGCTTATCCTTTTCAGAAAGTCATTGGTGTAAATTATCTGACCATGTATTTACCGCATCAAAGCAGATGTCAAATTTCATTTGTTTCCTAATTGGTTGAAAGGAGCAAATTTGCAGGCAGTGAGGATGCACATCCCCTGGGGATATTTGCTTGGACGGTTTCAAGATGGGCTCACCCAGACTTTTTGTAATAAACACACAATACAATGTGTATTTCTGACTTAATGAAGCTCATTCAATCTTTGAAGATTTCAAAATCTTTTCAGAAATGTTGGTCAAATGCATGGGAAGGTTTGAATCGAAAGTGTGGAGAATGTGTGATTTACAAGACCTACCCAACAAGAAAGGCAACAACTTTCTTTGGGCCGCCCCTTTGCTGACAGTATTTTGTTATTGTCTGGAGAATCACTGAGAGTTCAGGGCGTTACTGTTCAGTTTTGTTAGGAAAGATAACCTGACAGTAAATAGGTTGAAGGAAATGTTGTTGAACCAGATTTTGTTAAAATGATCTTTGCTCTCTTCTCTGGTGACCTGACCCTGAAAATCATTAGACTTGGTTCAACAACAACAACTTACATTTATTTTGAGTCTTTGAAACATGATAAAACATCCCCAGGCCAAGCACAGGAGAGTTATTAAAACAAAGTTCAATCCTGCGTTGCCTTTGACATTGTGATGGCTGTCAAACTGGCTTGAGAGAAAGGGAGGTAAGCAGATTCAGTGAATTCAAAAGAACATTAGCCAGGTAGTTGAAGGCTGCCAAGAATTGGGTGAGTAAACAAATTCCTCAGTTCTTACATCACAATCACATCTCATTGAATGTGAACTGTTTTCGGGGATCTATCCATTGTGAAAGACAAAACATAAATGTGACACCTTCTCTCCTTCTGCATAACTTTAACATTGCCTGACTTTTCACAATAGACAAGGATTGAAGATAGACACAAAATGCTGGAGTAACTCAGTGGGACAGGCAACATCTCTCGAGTGAAGGATTGGGTGACATTTCAGGTCCAGACACTTCTGGGTCTCGACCCAAAACGTCACCTATTCCTTCTCTCCAGAGATGCTGCCTGTCACGATGAGTTACTCTAGTCTATCTTCAATTTAAACCAGCATCTGCAGTTCTTTCCTGGACAAGGATTGAATGTCCTCTCTGCCCCTAACAGTCATTCAATCTGTGGTTGAACTTCTTAAGGGGCTGTCCCACTGCGGTGACCTAATCCATGAGTTCAGAAGAGTGTCTTCGACCTTCAAGCTCGAGGGCACTCGCCTGGAAAACCTCGAGCTGGATCGACCGTCAGTGATGAAATCGAGCTGGATCGACCGACCACGCGCACGCACGCACGCACGCACGCACACGCACGCGCGCACACACACACACACACACACACACACACACACGGCGGGGGCCAGGGAAAGCGGGGGAGCGCTGTCTGAAATTCACACCCGCGATGAAGAGGATGGTAAAAGACGGCTGCACAGTGTATGGTAAGTCCTTTAGAGAGCGTGGAGTGAGGGGGAGAGAAGGGGGGAGAAGGAGTGGAGACACTTTTAAGAAGTCAGGCAACGTTTAATAAAGTTAGCAGGCATTTAACTTACCGGTCGGTTTTCCTTGGTCCTGAAAACTCCAATGAGCCAATTAAAATGCCCGGTCAGCTTGCCTACGGCTGCCCTCGACTGCCTGTAACTAAGGAGATTGCCTATGGCTGCCCTCGACTGCCTGTAACTAAATAGCGACCTCACTCCACTGCTCTACGAGTTAAAAAGAACCATGCCACTCAATTTTTACTCGCAGAAAGTTTTTCAACATGCTGAAAAAATTTCCGCGGCCTCAACTAGGCCGCGAGTATGCGGGAACTTCCCTCGAGCATGAAGGAGAGTTTCAGTGACCTTATATGACCTCCTAGGACCACGTGTCGATCATGCTGTGAGTTTGAGTCGATGGCAAACTCTTCTAAACTTGCAGATTAGGTCGCTGCAGTGCAGGGACATGCGGTCAGGGGAGGCAGGGGAGGCAGAGCCTCACCTGTCATACTTGCAATGAAAATAGCTGTTAAGAAAAGTAAAGAAAAAGAAAAATAAAATAAAATAAATATAAAGATTTTTCCACTGATCTGCGTTATAAATGTCATTTCTATATGAATCTAATAATTTTTTATAGTCAAAATTGCCAAATTTGCGCAGCTCCGCTGCAAATACAGAGAGAGATGGGAGGGGAGGCAGCGACGAGCTGCCACCCCTCTGATTGCGCAACCCCTCAGAAACTGGATGGAGCGCGGGCAATAAGCGTGTGCATGTTACTATCTCTCTGTATGTCACCAATGTAATGTTTGTAAACCCCTTCATTACATGTCCTCGCCTTCCATAGTCCAGGTAGCTTATTTCACGTATAAATATATTAAATTTAGGCTCGCTGGTCTCGTTATAAAACTGCAATGAAAAAGCACCAGGGAAGGCAGCGATCACATCTGCCTCACTGAGGGGGCGTGTCTTGAGCCCAGTGGAGGGAGAGCGTGCGTCAATTACGTAGGCTCAGCCCATGTAATTGACGCTACCTCACTCTCCCTCCATGTTAGCTAGCTTCAGCAGCGGCGGTGCAGCACTGGATTCCATCGCTAGCGGCGTTGACTTTCCAGCTGCGGGCGGCGCTGACTGGTAGGTTGATTCATTGATTCGGAAGCTCTGGGCCGCTGAGAGCTCCCAATTGGGCCCCGCGCCTAAGGGGGCCCCGCGCTGGAGTAATGTACTCTCGGCTCGTGTAGATCTACCCCGGGTGGAGGGGGGAGAGAGGGGTGGAGAGAGAGTAGAGGGTGGACGGGAAAGCAAAGGGTAGACGGGGAGGGGGGTGTGAGGGGGAATGGAGAAAGGGGAGAGGGGGAGGTGGGTCGTTCCTTCACGGTTCCGGGGCAATGCTCCCGCCCCTCCAGTCGCCATGCTTCACGCACACAGCCCCGGCTCCACACCTCTCTCTCCCCGGGGAGACGTAGTGATCAATACAGGGAGGGCCGGGCCATTGATACTAGCCAGTGCCTCCCCAGCCATTGACCTCACCGCACGTCACTGCCGCAGTGGGACCGCCCCTTTCCCACCTTATGTCTTCATGCCTGATTCTGACCTGGGTTTGATGGGCTCCCAGTGCCATTCCTGTTCGGCCACTAGGGGGCCCAATGGAAGCTGGGTGGGAGTGACAATGGATTCACAGGAGGAGGTGGTAGTGAGGTTCTGTTGCAGATTCCGGGAGCTGAATACTTCCCTGCAGATCCAGGAAAATCTCACTCCAACCACTGTATTCCCCCAGAGTTATTCAAAATGAAATTATTCCCCCCATGACCACAATGTAGCTTCATGCCAAAATAATACAGGGTACTCCTCATGTCCAGCAAAGAAATGGAATAAATCATTACTATATTTATATGCAGAGAATACAATGTTGACCCATGCTGGCTCAACATGTAATATCTTAACCAACTAATTTCCCTGTAACCTATCCTTCTCACATTCCCTTCAGCACTCCCCACCTGCATTACTAATTGAGAGAGGATGGTTAAACTAACAAACTTTGGGACATAAATAACTATTTTAATTGGTGAAAATCCATGCAGTCCCTGGGAAAATATGCAACCTTTCCTCCCTGTCCCTTTCCACCTATATTCCTCCCCCTAGCTTTACATTTCACTTCCTGTCTTCCACTTATCTAACAGACTTTTGTCTCTTTTTCACCTCTATCCTTTGTCATTTACTCCACACATTTGCCAATCAAATCCCCCTCAACTGTATTCACCTATCACTTGCAAGGCTTTGTCCCATCCCTACCTCTCTTTTCCAGTTTTCTCTCTCCCAACTACAATCAGCCTGAAGAAGGATCCTGACCCAAAACGTTGCCTGTCATTCCCTCCATGGATGCTGCCAGACCCACTGATTCCTCCAGCACTTTGTATTTATCAAGATTACAGCATCTGTAGTTCCTTGTATCTTCTTACTGATTTTACTGACTGATGAAGGCCAGTGTGCAACAGTTTTCTTTACCACCCTATATACCTGCAATGCCATGTTTGGGGTGCTATGTAGCTTTACTTGTGTCTGAAGAAGGGTTTCGACCTGAAACATCACCCATTCCTTCTCTCCAGAGATGCTGCCCGTCCCGCTGAGTTACTCCAGCATTTTGTGTCTACGTGTACTCCTAGATCCCTCTTCTCTACAACATTCCTCACGACCCAACCATTCGCAGTGAAGGTCCTGCCCTTGTCGAACTTCCCAAGATAGATCACATCACACTTATCTCAATTAAACTCCATTAGTTGTTCCTCGGCCCACTTCCTCAGCTGATCAAAATCTTGCGCACGATGGTTTTTGCTCAAAATTTCAGCATCTGCAGTTATTTGATGGAAAGGGATATACTTCCATTAACTGGAAGGCAAAAGTATTAATCCAGGCTTGATTTTCATGTGTTGCTGGGGCTTGTCCCCAATATTTAGTTATCAACAGCTTTCAGGGGCTCTCTTGTCCTTTAGAAATTTATTTTACAAAATTGTGGCATTTCCAACAAATCCAGATCTATGAATTTAAACTTGAAGTTCAGTGCGAAGTTGACAATTCTGTGCAATTTTCGGTGAGTCCAGTATCAGTTTTCAGGGAGTCCAGTATCAGCAGAGGAGCTGACCGGGTTTCCTAGAGGTGGGCAAATTGTCACTGTTGTACATGTTTATTACCAGCACTGCATAAGCCAATGCATTGGGGCTAGGTGAGGGCTATGATTCACAATAACACTCTTACCTTTGTTCTAGTCATTGCTTAAACTGACACTGTACCATAATAATAAACAAATAAGGTAACGTTGGAGATGCTGTCATTTGGAAGACATATTAAACCACGGCCTTGACTGATTGTTCTGGTGGGTTTTAACAGTCTTAAAATAAATTCTGAAAAAGATTAGGGAATTGTAGAAGACCATAAGAACAGGAGTGGGCAACCAGCCCTTGTGTCTGTTCCACCATTCAATTAGATCATGATTAATTTTCTGTCTGGAATACTTCCAATACTCAAGCCAAAATTCTTTCTTCAGCCATCAATAAAAATCTTAACTAACCATTCTGCATTTTATAGGATTTCTCTACATGCACACATGGCTACAGTATAATGCTCTCTCATAGAAAGAGTCAGCGTGCTTTAAATGCACATGGGGCACGCGGAGATATTTCAAAGGGGGACTAAGGGCCAGATAATAATAATAATAATAATAATCATTTTATTTACTGGCGCCTTTCTAAAACCCAAGGACACCTTACAATGCATAGAATCACAACAAAACAAAAAACACATAATCGGAATAAATTAAATAAGAAAACACCACAGTACACAAATCAAGGACAGAATTCAATTTCAAAAGCACCAAAAGAAAATAAGCCTTTCAATTATCACTTTAAACAGTAATCCACTTATGCAGACAGTATCCATTCAATCAACATTAAGCCACACTAGTTAAGACTCATCTGTATGTAGCTAGGTCAAATGTAAGATGTACTGTTTCACAAAAAAGAAAAGAAAAAGTAACTATTCGCATCAGGGTGGCATGGTGGTGCAGCGGTAGAGTTACTGCTTTACAGCGCCAGAGACCCGGGTTTGATCCTGACTACGTGTGCTTGTCTGTACGGAGTTCGTACGTTCTCCCCATGACCTGTGTGAGTTTTCTCCGGGAGTTCCAATTTCCTCCCACACTCCAAAGAAGTACAGGTTTGTAGGTTAATTGTCTTGATATAATTGTAAATAGTTCCTCGTGTGTGTAGGATAGTGCTAGTTTAGTTTTGTTTAGTTTAGTTTAGAGATACAGTGTGGAAACAGGCCCTTCAGCCCACCGAGTCCGCACCAAGCGATCACCGCACATTAACACTATCCTACACACATTAGGGACAATTTCATAATCATAATCATAATCGTAATTTATTAGCCAAGTATATTTTGCAACATACGAGGAGTTTGATTTGCCATGCAGTCACAACAAAAAAGCAACAAGACACACAACTACATAAGATTTGACATAAACGTCCACCACAGCGGCTCCTCCATATTCCTCACTGTGATGGAAGGCAATAAAGTCTTATCTTCTTTCCTCATTTTATCCCGCGGTCGGGGTAGTCGAACCATCTGCAGCCGGCCATCGAGCTCCCACGTTGGGGCAGTCACAACTCCTGCGGCTTGGAGTTCCCGAAATTGGTCCCTAGCCAAGGATCGCAAGCTTCACGATGTTAAAGTCCGCAGCTTCCGCAGGTTGGAGCACCAAAGGCCGACCCTTGGCAATGGGATCGCCCGCTCCGAGATGTTAAAGTCTGCATGTCCCGCGGTTTTGGAGCTCTAGAAGTCCCACACAAGAGGCCGCCAACTCCACCATGTTAGGCCGCAGTGCAGACGGAGATACGACATGGAAAAAGTCGCATCTCCGTTGAGGAAAGAGATTAAAAAAAGTCCCCCCCCCCCCCACCTACAAAAACTAAAGATAAGCTAAAACATACATTTTATAACAAACTAAAAACACAAAGAATGAAAAAGATGAAGACAGACTGTTGGCGAGGTCAATTAACCTATAAACCTGTATCTTGGAATGTATGTGGATCGCTGGTTGGCGTGGACTGGGTGGTCCGAAGAGCCGGTTTCCATGCTGTATCTCTAAACTAAACTAAATCAATAAGTAGATCTTCAGGAGAAGTACATTTATTTAGCCTTAATTTTTAGACCTTGTTTCTCAATTAAATAAATCTCTCAGGTGGGGAAGACAGGAATTTGAATAATGTAAAGTCCATGAGGCATTGTTTAAAGCTGATAGCCAATAAGTATAAGCATCGGCACAGTGTGATCTCAATCCAGCATCCTTCCAAATCTCTTGTCCTTGGGCTATCAAATGTCAATTAACATCTTATAGTCTGGTGGATGTTGCCCCTTCAAAAAATGCCAATACCAAAAGGTCATAGAATGTAGAATATAGAACTGTAAGGCACGAGAGCAGGCCCTTTGGCCCACAATGTCTGTGCCGAACATGATGCTAAGACCATCTCCTATCACCTGTACATAATTCATATCCCTCTATCCTATGCATATTCATATGCCTATCCAAATCTTTTTTTAATGTCTGTCTTATCTGCTTCAATCACCATCCCCAGCAGCACATTCCATGCACTCAACACCTTCTGTGTAAAAAATGTTGCCCCTCATACCTTAAATCTATACCCTCTAGTATTTGATTTTTCTCTATTGGGAAAAAGTTTCTAGCTGTCTACCCTCTCAATGCTTCTCATAATTTCATACAGTAGGCCTGTTCTGAATCCATCCAACCAAGTCACTATTAATCCTGTGCATCTTAATCTTCTGGATCAGTCTACCATGGGAGACTTTATGAAATGCCTTACTAAAATCCATGTAGACAACATCCACTATTATTCATCGATCACCTTTATGGAGCTGTCCCACTGTACGAGCTAATTCAAGAGTTCTCCCGAGTTTCCCCTGATTCGAACTCGGAGAATTACGGTAATAGCCGCTCATAGGTACTCGGGGCTCTCGTGGACATTTTTCAACATGTTGAAAAATCTTCACGAGTCTTCCCGAGCTTACCGCGTTCCCCGAGTACCTGCCGTTAGCGTTACGAGCTGCTAAGAGACGTCCCGAGCTCCGACGTACCCGCTACGTACATTCTACGTGCTTACCACGAGTTTGATTTTTTTTTAAATTCGGGAGAGCTCTTGAATTAGCTCGTACAGTGGGACAGCCCCTATCACCTCCTCAAAGAACTCGATCCGGTTAGTGAGACACGACCTGCCATGTACAAAGCCATGCTGACCGTCCTTAATTCAGCCATTCCACCAGTTAGAAAATGAACAAAGATTCTACTATAATAAACCAGTGAAGAGTTTTAAATAAAAGTTAAACTTGTTTTGCACAATTCCATTTAAAACAGTCTTTTGTTGACTTTATTTCCTGCTGTTGAAGATTCAAACTTTCTGAGATTCAAATGAATCTCAGCACCCGGAGAGGCCAAAGATGACAAAAGATGCCATCCAGCACTGTATGAGACTGGCATATCAACTGGTCTCCCCTAGCCTCCGTGCCTAGAAAATGTCTCATCAGTGAGATGTCCATTGTTTTAGTGTCTGCATTTATAAAAGTTGCCGGGCTATAATTTGGCCAAAAAATGTTGAATGTAATTTTAAACATGGAAAATTGACATGATACTGCATTTCCTTTTTTACTGATCAACCATGAAAATTGGAAGAGCAAGCAACACATGCACTTCATCATTTTCAGTAGAATACAGAACCTGCACAAAATAAATGTTGGTGAATTGTCCTGACAAAACACATGTGTGTGTGTGTGTGTGTGTGTGTGTGTGTGTGTGTGTGTGTGTGTCCGTGCAGTTAGTAGACCAGTTGTCAACAACGTTAATGTGTATAACTAATATTTCAGTCACACCGAATGACAAGGTAAGTTAGCAATGTACTTCTTGAAACAAAAAAATGATTTTGTTGTTGGGAAACACAATTTATACAGCATAATGCTTGATGGGAGCTAAACGGCAGGTGAGTTTCTACCAATAATTTACAAAGTTCTCATTCCTGGGATTTGCCTCATGCCAGAGTTACATTGTTGGATCAACTTAGAAAGATTGATTGCGAAGACTGGTCGGGAATTCCATCTTTGTAATAACATATACAACGAGCAGGATTGTAGGACGTGAACTGTATGGTCTTTATTTTAATCTAATAATTCCTATGTCATTTGCTTTACATTTAGTATGTATTAAGCTTTTTAGGTGTTTCAGTAACCAAAGTACAAATGTACCAATGTGTAGGAAGGAACTGCAGATGCTAGTTTAAACTGAGACACAAAATGCTGGCGTAACTCAACAAGACAGGCAGTATGGGTGACATTTCGGGTCTAGACCCTTCTTCAGACAGTACTGATATATATTTATTTTTATTGAGGTGATGGGTGGAGAGAAGCTCTTATTTAAGTGCCTGTTTAAAGATATATTTGCAGAATTGTGTGGGTCAGGCCAGGAGGGTTCTGAATCTTTTGGTTCTTTCAGTATTATCCATGTCAATTGTCCTGTTTGAAAAGAGATTTATGTAAGAGAAATGCAAATGCTGTGATTGTAGCCATGGCTGTCCTTCCAATGTCTCTGCCATGTTAGTTCTATAAACAAAAGAGCCGGACTACCATGAATAATTTTGGTTTTCAACAAGGCTTTGAACGAAGATATAAAACATATATAACCCCCACATTCTCTCCACTAGTCAAGGAGAAAATCTATCCTCTTGAATGAATTGCTTTTAATGACTGTGCTTTCAAATTGGCCCATCCAATATTCTTGCCAAGAATGCTTGAGTTATGATCAAAGGCTTCCTAGAAAAAAGTTGACCCCATTGATAAATGGGATTGCCAAAAAACCCAGAGAATTTATAACATCATTTGGTATCAAACACTTGACAACTAAATCCAAGCTTTGAACTCTTCCCAAGATATTTTGCTCCCTAATATGTGAATTGAAAGAATCACTTCAAAATTATAGGAATCTGACCTAATGTTCATGGTTCAAGGTTAAAGGTTCAAGGTCAGTTTATTGTCACATGTACCAATTAAGGTACAGTGAAATTAGAATTAATGCAAGTAATAGCTTCCTTTTTGTTCCTTCATATGTTTAGATACATTTAAAATGAGGGCCTTCAGTGAACTAAAACTATTTAATTGTCTACTTCTTCCTTTATAGAACTGGTATTGACAGTTTCAATATAACGGCTTGTAATGGCGTGAGGGCGGTGGAGGATGGTTCTCTGGATACTTTCAAGAGAGAGCTAGATAGGGCTCAAAGATAGCGGAGTCAGGGGATATGGGGAGAAGGCAGGAAAGGGTTATTGATTGTGGATGATCAGCCATGATCACATTGAATAGTGGTGCTGTCTCGAAGGGCCGAATGGCCAACTCCTGCAGCTATTGTCTATTGTCTATTTTCTGTATCATACATTATTTTAAAAATGGCAGATGATTTATTAAATACAATTTTAAATATCTTGTAGATTCAGTGTATTTAATTTCATGTTTTATTTAGTTTTTCCATTTTAGTTATTTTTAAGATAATCGTCCCTGTTGCTGCACATAGGGAAATACGGCACAGAAGGAGTGCCTTTGGCCCACTGATCATCAAACAATCATTTTTACACTAATCCTACAGCTGTAATTATAGAAATATATCTGTTCCCTGGCCTGTTTCTATTCAATATTTCAGCCATTTACAGTGAATCATGTAAATCTATGTTGTGAAAAAATAACTGGCTCCAACTCAAATGCATTCTCCCCAAACCACCAATGTAGGGAAAAGTTGAATGCTTTTCAAATTCATTGGTGAATTTCCCTTTCTTAAATCTTAAGTGTGAGGCTACCAGTTACAGGCATAGTTATGGCACATATCCCATTGTGCCATTTCAGGGAGATTTGTACCATAACTCTGTCTGCAATTGATGGTCTCTTTCTATGATACAAATGCAGAAATGGTGACTTTTTTGCAAGGTTGCAATTTCTGCATGTGTACCACAGAAAGGACATGAAAAATGGTTTATATGGATCTTTTTAGGAAAAGGAACCTGCTGCCTTTGTCCTTTCTGACCCATACTTGATTCCATTCATCTTTAAATGCCCTCTGAATGTTGGCCATACCTTCCCAGATGAGATATTAATGGATAATAAAATGGTGAAGAAGCAGAGTTTACATCCCCAAGGGACAAACTTTAAAAGTCTTTTAATTGGGGTCAGAACTGGTTTGGTTGCATTTGAATTCAAATGTAGGATAAATCATAAAGAAATGGATAGCTGAGAAAAGTGAGAACATTTTGTTTTACCAACTATATCTGGTTTCTCACACAACACAGAGTGACAGGTTTCTGTTACCTCAGCAGAGTCAGAATATTATGATGAAAATATCATGATTAGAATATTAGAATGTAATATTTGTTAGTTGCAGTCATCAAACCTTGTTAGATGTATTCCTTGTGCTTAATCAAGAATGACATCTTTAAGATGTGGTCACGATAATTATTTCACAAGTTCACCCACCTTAGGAATTTTCTGCCTTCATCAAAAGTCACAGTGACGCAGCGGTAGAGTTGCTGCCTGATAGCGCCAGAGACCCAGGTTCGATCCTGACCACAGGTGCTGTTTGTACGGAGTTTGTATATTCTCCCTGTGACCATGTGAGTTTTCTCTGGTTTCCTCCCACATTCCAAAACATGTAGGTTTGTAGCTTAATTGGCTTCTGTAAATTGTCCATCATGTGTAGGATAGAACTAGTGTATGGGTGATCGCTGGTCGGCGTGGGCCGAAGGGCCTGTTTCCAAGCTGTATCTCTAATCTAAACTAAACTATGGCTATTCATAGTTTACAGTTTGTGTCGCTGCATACTTCCCTTTGAGACTCTCTTGAGTTGACCTCCATTGGTTGACTGCTAATTGACCAATTATGATATTTTTATGTGGTAAAAGTTGGGAGTTATCGATGTGTAATATTTCAGATGTGGCTGTTACTCTAAGTAATTATTTGTTAAATTATCCATGTTTAAGCCACCAATGAGTTAGGAAAAGCCATCAAAGAAGATGGACTCAAATTGACAGCAATTTGGACCCAGGTTCAATTTGGTCATTGAGCGGTCTGAACTCTCAGCCTGATTTTGGAAGGTCCTGTTTCCCCTCCCACCCTCTTGAGGCTGACTCATTATTCCTCTCATTTCATGAACTCTTTCTGCTTCCAATGTGCTGAATTTGGACAGAGTCCAGAATTTTATGGAATGGATTCATCTCAGAACAAAAAAACAACTCACATGGGCAATCCCTCCGCGCTGTACTCTGGGAGCAACATGGAAGATCAGTCACTGTGAGATGTTGCCACCTAGCAGTCTGACCAAGAACAACAGGAGCAAAACGGAACCAACAATCTGCAGATGAAGAGACTGCAGATGCTGGAATCTTGAGCAAAACACAAAGTGCTGGGACATCTCACAGGTCAGGCAACGTATGTGGATGGAATAGGCAGACAATATTTCACGTCAGAACCCTTCAATCTTCATCCTGGATAGAAATCCATTGCTTGGTACAGGAAGGAAATAAACAATTTCAAGGCTGTGTGGGTTGAATTTATAAAGCCTCAAAAGAGAACATTTACAACTGTGTACTCGAACTGCATTTCTCATTAATCCCAGTTGGATAACTTATTTTACAGCTACATGATAAACTGGAGCCAATTCTGATGAAGGACTGCAGAATAAATCCTGGAAATCCAAACATGAACCTCATGCTTTTATGGATTGTACAGCTGATTTAGTGTGTAGCCCAGTGGGGAACTGGTAGAATACAACACACATAATGATCTAAAAATTGCTATCAGTTATAAGCTACATGTGTCTGTTGCCAGCCTTTGGGACAATCTTGTTGCTACCCCAGTGAGAACTAGCTGGGAGTTGTTGGCCCACACCTCACTGTAGAGGCTGGTGTAGACCTACAGAATCTCCCACAATATAACCAGCATCACATCACTTGAGGTGGATGGATGGTAGGGGTGGTGGAGGGGGGAGACCATTCCCTCCACAACTCCCTGGTTAACTCATCCCTTCCCAACCAAACCACACCCTCCCCAGGTACCTTCCCCTGCAACTGCAAAAGATGCAACACCTGTCGCTATACCTTCTCCCTCGACTGTCTAGGGACCCCGATAGTCCTTTCAGGTTTGGCAGAGGTTCACTTGCACCTCCTCCAACCTCATCTACTGCATCCGATGTTCAAGATGTGGACTCTTATACATCGGTGAGACCAACCGCAGACTGGGCAATCATTTCGCGGAACACCATCGCTCAGTCCGCTTGAACCAACTTGATCTCCCGGTTGCTGGACACTTTAATTCTCCTTCCCATTCCTACACAGATCGTTCTGTCCACGGCCACCTCCATTGTCAGAGTGAGGCTAAACGCAAATCGGAGGAACAGCATCAAATATTTCGCTAGGGTAGCTTGCAGCCCAGTGGTATGATTATTGATTTCTCTCACTTCAGGTAGCCCCGGCATTCCCTCTCTCTCTATCCCTCCCCCACACAAGTCACACTAGCTACAAACAGCTTACAATGGCCTGTTTCCTTTACCATCGTTAAGTTTTTGAATATCTTTAATTCATTGTTCTTTATCTCTCCACATCACTGATTATATCTCTTGTTTCCCTTATCCCTAACCAGTCTGAAGAGGGATTTTGACCCGAAAGGTAACTCACTCCTTCTCTCCAGAGATGCTGCCTGCCCCGCTGAGTTACTGCAGCTTTTTGTGTATACACGATAATTACAAATTGTTGACAGCAACGGTTGAAAGCATAGGTTCAGCAATAGTGTGGGTTCTATAGGAACTGTTGAGTCTAATATTAGACTCTGCCACAGTTGATGCAGCAAGTGGCTGCCAGGGTTGGTTAATGGTTGAAGATTATTTCTACAATTTACACTTGGCATCCACATGCTCCCATCTTAGAGACTCCATGTGGTCAATGCTCCTTCTACATTTTGATGATCACAGGCCACGGAATCTCATAAGCTCCTCGGAATGACTTTCCGAGGAATGACCTCGGAAATCATCGAAAGTCCTTTATGTATTTTCACTGATTTTCTGAAATCTGTTTTTTTTATGTAGCTCAGAGTAAAATGCTGATTGCAGGATTTTGCTGTTAGGTATATAGAAAGGACGACAGAGCTGATTGTCCATAAACATTGCAGATGTCCATCCGGAAGAGAACACTCTCATTAGCACACTTACCCTGCCGGAAAGTTTGGAGGAGATCGCGAGGGAGTTTTTGTGGTATTTATGGTCACCTATTAATAGGTGTTCTTATCACTGGTGCATGTAGAAGGGCAGCAATCAATATTGATAAGAAACATTGGTCCTGGAGCCTATTTTCTGGTCCTGATCTTTGAAAAGTCTTCAGTCATTAGAACATATAAACATAAGGAATATAACCAGGAGTGGGCCTCTTGCCTGTTCCGCCATTCAGTAAGATCTAGAATGTTCTTTTATATCAACGCTCTTTCCTGCATTAACCCTCACGTAGTCACCTTAACAGTCTAGCCAGAAACCCAGTGTATAATCTGGCTAAATTGCTAAGATTATATCCAAGTGTAAAGTCTGGCCTGTGAACTGCCTCTGTGGTCATGACTGATGCTCTCAGCTCTTGGGCACTGCATTAACATGGACCAGTGAAAGGCTTGGATGGAGTGATTGTGGAGAGAATGTTTCCACTAGTGGGAGAGTCTAGGACTAGAGGTCATAGCCTCTGAATTAAAGGACGTTCTTTTAGGAAGGAGATGAGGAGAAATGTCTTTAGTCAGAGGGTGGTGAGTCTGTGGAATTCTTTGCCACAGAAGGCTGTGGAGGCCGTCAATTGATATTTTTAAGGCAGAGACAGATTCTTGATTAGTACAGGTGTCAGAAGTTATGGGGAGAAGGCAGGAGAATAGGGTTAGGAGGAAGAGATAGATCAGCCATGATTGAATGGCGGAGTAGACTTGATGGGCTGAATGGCCTAATTCTACTCCTATTCCTTATGACCAATTTGCCTTGGTCTGGTTACATGTGCTCCTTCTACTTCTACTCTATGATCATACAGCAATTCAGATGTTCTTCTTTATCTGGGCCAGTTCCCCCATTCAATATCGCAGCAATGGGGATGTATCACTTGTTTAGATAGGGCTGAGCTAACCCTAGTAAAACTAGTTTATTATTAAAGGTCTAAAATTATTCACCATTTTTTTTCCAGTTCCACCAAGCATGAGCCCAGAAATGTATTATTTAGAAAGAATCAACAAAGGGATATTGATATTATTTGGAATGCTTTTTAACATTTTTTAAATATGTACCAAAAATACTTATTGTACTTATTGTCTCTAAATTAAACTTTTTCTTCATCATATTCATATGCTGCTGTGCTGGCACCATGCATTAACTATGCAGATATACTGGGTGTGGTGCAGACTCATCTACATTTCAAAGCGTGTCTATGTATAATAGATTGCTCCAGTTTTGGCAATACTGGAATATAGTCATATTTAAATCACCAATGACCAGGATGCAACGTATTGCAATGCAACAGAATGTAATGACAAAATGTAATATCTTTCACAATGCCTTAGAAGCATCCTGACCATTCATTTTCATTAAGTTTGTATTACATTATCCACTTTATCTTCACTTATCCATCTATCATAGTTGTAGAACATGGAAGCAGACCATTGGTCCCAATTCACACATGCTGACCAAGTTGCCTAACCGAACTAGTCCCACATATTGAACGAGGGATTCTGCTGTGAAGTTAAGCTGCGCTCTAATGAACCACAGAATAAAATTGTAAGAATGTGTCTAGTAACATGATAGACACTAAATCGACAGGGGGAAACTACAAACGGTCCCTGACAATCCTTGTTTATTTAGACAAGTGCACAGAATTGTTCATATTGCAGAACTGACGCTGCAGTCAGACGTGCCATGCAAATGAGGTAGAAGGTTCAAGCACAAAACAGGCTGGTGATTTGTTTCGGAGAATGAAGTGTTAAGCATTCGGATTCCTTCGAAAGGCACAAATTTTCCCCGAGCTCCACAAATAACGAGACAGAGTGGCCAAACACGTGAGTTCACTGCTGCCGATTGATGAACAGGGAGAGGGGGGAAAATACAAACTTCCTTCACTTTGAAGCCAAACATCTGTCAGCCTCAACACTGCAACGCAGGCCACGCTACAGGTTCTGCAGGTCATTACATAGTGGCGTCTTTCAGAGGCTGCTTTCCCTGAAACTCACGGAACAGCACTGATGCATTCTGCATGACTGCTTTCGACTGTTGACTTCCAATGGTGCTCTTTATGCTACTGGCCTGCATCCCACTTCTTCTGCCTTCGCCTAACCAGTTTGTAGCTCCACCGTGAATTTAAAAGGTAAAGTTTTAAACTGTTCTCTCGCCCATACTGAAAGATTCTTATGTACGCTGGAAGATAAAGCAATTGTAGGTATTGGTTGCTGAACTGTCTTTTGCTGAAAGGTGAATATCGAATGACAGATAGTCACAAGATGAAATGGAGAGCCTGTGTGACAAAGACTAACCTTTGATTCAGATTCTTGCTTCTGGAGAGCAACATGAGTGCCAGTTTATTGTGAGGCCAGGGAGTTGTGGAGAAATCTAAGAGTAACCGAGTACATTTGTAATTCAGGCTTGGACTAGCATGGCATTTACCTTGAAAATATTGCAAATTCTTTTGAGGATTGTCATCAAAAAGGAAAACAATTTTAACTGTTTAGGGGACAATACAATGTGATTTGGGAAAATGATGCTTCGTTTTTACAATATTAGACATTTCACAAGTGTGGTTGTTCTAGATTTGGGCTCTAGTTTATAGATAAACAGGAATTGAGAGTTGTTTATCCAATGGGGAATCTGCAATTTTATAATTAACAAAATATAACTTTTGTAATAGTCTTGAATCTAAAATGAAGCAAGTATCCTGCAGTTATAACACATGCAACAGAGCATTTGCTGCATATTTTAAATACTATTACATATAATGTAGTTTGTTTTTTAAGGTGAACATCTTAACGATGGTGAGATATGTTTAATTCCTGCAAAATAGAGCAGACAGTTGAGTAATGGCTTTGGGGAGATATTCAAAGATTGTAAAGTTTGTAAAGTAACCTTGTTCTAGGTTATGTCAAGTGGAGTGGGAGCTCCCAGAACTGGAACAGAAGCAGTCTTTGCCCAAGTTGTGAGTGTGACTTTACCATAGAGTTGCTGACATTCCCAGAAGTAAAATCCACAGAGGTCAATATTTTTAAATGACATGACTGACTCCTAATGTAGGGGCGAAGACTTGGCCCAATGCAATAAAATGCTGGAAAGCAGAACTGTGGGACAATGGCCACCTTTGGCAGTGTTGTGCTCCACTTTATATTTGTTTCCTGTGTCCAGAGGCCATATTAAATGTACAATTACAATGACAGACCATAGTAAGTGCATTTGTTATAGCATTTAACCCACTCAATTTATGGCAGCAATAGGAAACATTTAGTAATATGTGAATCAGAAAATATTAAAATTAAGATATACTATTTTCCACTCATGAGGACCCATTCATATTTTAACCTTCCCTGGAGAATACATCAGAAAATCCAACAGATCCAAACAGAATTTTCCACCCAACAAAAACAATGAGTGGAATAACCATGCTCCCAGATGACCAGGTTGCCTGCCCGAAGAAGCAGACAGAAGAAGTACTGTTATATTACAGCACCAAAAGTTATGAATGAATGTTAAATTGGGAAGGATATTGAGTCCAAAAGTTGGGATATCATGATGCACCTGTTAGTGAGATCACACGTGAAGTACTCTGTGCAGTTCTGGTCACCCAACTACAAGAAGGATGTCAATCAGATGGAAAGGGTGCAGAAGAGATTTACCAGGATGTTAAAAAGCAGAAACAAGGAACTGCAGATGCTAGTTTATAAAAAAAAGACACATTGGGCTTGAGTAACTCAGCGGGTTGGGCAGCATCTCTAGAGAACATGGATAGGAAGGGTCCCGACCTGAAAGGTCACCTATTCTTGTTCTCCAGAGATGCTGCCTGATCCACTAACTCCAGCATATTGTGTCTTTATTTTAGCAGGATCTTACCTGGACTTGCATTATTGAGTTCTAGGAAGAGGCTGGATAGGCTGGGACTTTTTTCTTTGGAGTGTAGGCGGCTGAGGGATGACCTTACCGAGGAATATAAGATCTTGAGTGATACAGTGAATGCTCACGATCTTTTTCCCAGGATAGAGTATTCCAAAACTAGAGGGCATAGTTGTGAGGTGAGAAGGGAGAGATTTAAGAGGGATTTCAATGTCAACTTTTTCATTCAGAAGGTAGTCCATATCTGGAATGGGCTGCCAGAGTAAGCTGTAGAAGATACAATAAGACATTTGGACACATATATAGATAAAAAGGCTTTGGAGGGGATATGAACCAAATCCAGCTAAATGGGACAACCCCATGGACAAGGTGGGACAAATGGGTCTGTTTCCATGCTGTAGAGTTCCATGACTCTACAAAACATTGTTGTTCAGTATTCTATGTACGCTATCTATGTAACCCAGACATTGGGAAGCTTGAGGATATCGTGCTCCCACTTCCAAGAATAGGTGAATATACTCAGCATAAAACTGCAATTCTATTCACAACCAAAGCAACATAAATCAGACAGAAAGGCTGACGCAGTCATGGTTCGTGATTAAAGACTAGTAAAGAAATAGAATTTCATTCAAAAATATACATGAGGTGTAATGAATAGCTGCTTGTCTGTACGGAGTGGGTTTCCTCCCACACTCCAAAGACGTACAGGTTTGTAGATTAATTGGCTTGGTATAATTGTAAATTGTCCCTAGTGTGTAGGATAGCTCCCTCCACCACCTCCAGTTTAAATTCCATTTGGAATATTTTGGAGGACCAAGAAATCAAGAAACCAAGATAGTGGTAATATGCTGGTCGGCGCTGACTCGGTGGGCCGAAGGGCCCTTTTCCGTGCTGTATCTTTAAACTAAACCAAGCTAAATTTAAAAGAAGAACAATGTTGAAAAACAAATGCCTGCCTACAAGGTACACAAAAATGCTGGAGAAACTCAGCGGGTGCAGCAGCATCTATGGAGCGAAGGAGATAGGCAACGTTTCGGGCCTAAACCCTTCTTCAGACTGATAGGGGGTGGGGGGAGGCGGGGAAAGGAAAAAGGAGGAGGAGGAGCCCGAGGGCTGAGGGAGAGGTAGGAAGGGGAGGAGACAGTAAGGGTTAACGGAATTGTGAGAATTCAATGTTCATGCCACCAGGATGCAGACTCCCCAAGCGGAATATGAGGTGCTGTTCCTCCAATTTCCGGTGTTGCTCACTCTGGCCGTGGAGGAGGCCCATGACAGAGAGGTCGGATATGGAATGGGAGGGGGAGTTGAAGTGCTGAGCCACCGGGAGGTCAGGTTGGTTAATGCGGACCGAACGGAGGTGTTTGGCGAAACGATCGCCAAGCCTATGCTTGGTCTCACCGATATAGATCAGCTGACATCTAGAGCAGCGGATGCAATAGATGAGGTTGGAGGAGATGCAAGTGAACCTCTGTCGCACCTGGAACGACTGCTTGGGTCCTTGAATGGAGTCGAGGGGGGAGGTAAAGCGACAAATGTAGCATCTCTTGCGGTTGCAAGGGAAAGTGCCCGTGGAAGGGGTGGAGCGGAAGGGAAGGGAAGAATTGACAAGGGAGTTACGGAGGGAGCGGTCTTTGCGGAAGGCAGATGGGGGGGGGGGGGAGATGGGAAGATGTGGCGAGTGGTGGGGTCACGTTGGAGGTGGCGAAACTGACGGAGGACTATCTGTTGCATGTGCCGGCTAGTGGGGTGAAAGGTGAGGACCAGGGGGACTCTGCCCTTGTTGCGAGTGGTGCGAGCCTACAAGTCTCACTCAACTTTCTCACTCAGACGTGACACACGTTAACACCATTTATGTGGGTAGCACATGGTTTCGGGGGAGTAATGCGATTGCTGAATATTTTTTAATGAAGGAAGAATCTCAGTAATGGAAACTTGGTTATCTTGTATCAGCGTTGTGATGAATTAAAGGTGACTGGAAGCAGGAGGACATGCAAAGAGAGCAAATGGGCCATAAGCCCCACCAATAACCATTCACAAATAAATCTATGTATAATGTAGGTTTATAGAAGCAAGAGCATTGTAATATTAAGGCTTGTACCTCTGAATAGCCTAAAGGGCAGCAACTAGTGCTGCTGCCTCAGCTGCAGCCTCTCAGGTTCATCATGTCCTTCAAAGCCGACTGAATGGGGTTTGCACGTTGTTTTCTGTGATTGTGTGGGCACCCACTGGTCACTCTGGCTTCCCCCCATATCCAAAGGCATGTAGATTGGTTTGTTAATTCTTTACTGTAAATTACCTCAAATGGAGGCAGTGGCAAGAAAATCACGGAGAAGGGGCATATGAGAGAGACGGGTATATAGAAGTAAATCATAATCATAATCACACTTTATTAGCCAAATATGTTTTGCAACGAGGAATTTGATTTGCCATAGTCATACCAATAAAAATCAACAGAGCTCACAAAATACATTTTAACATAAACATCCACCAGAGCGACTCCTCCGCATTCTCACAGTGATGGAAGGCAAAAAAAGTTAAATCTCTTCCCTTCTTTGTCCTCCTGCGGTCGGGGGCCTCTAAACTTCCGTTGACGAGACGATCTTACTCCCGTAGCCGGTGGCGGGCCTCCTCGTTGGGGCGATCAAGCTCCTGCATGGGGGGGGGGGGAATCTCAGCTCCTCCGCGCCGGGCGATCTACCCTGGGTCGGGGCAAGTCAAACGTCGTGCGGCTTTTGGAGCTTCCCGACGTTGGTCTCAACCCGAGACTACGAGCTCCTTGATGTTAAAGTCCGCAGATCCCAGGCAAGGAATCGGCTCCGATGGTAAGTCCACATCCCCGCGGTGGGGCTCAAAGTCAGTCCCGAGCAAGGCCGCCGGCTCCATGTTGTTATGCTGCAGAGCGATGGGAGATTCAATCCGGAAAACAATCGCATCTCCGGCAAGGTAAGAGATTGAAAGAAAGTTTCCCTCGACACCCTCCTCCACCCCCCACATAAAACAAACCAGAGAACATTGACACATACTTTTTAAACACACTAAAAATAACAAAAAAAAGACGTAAAGGACAGACAGACTGTAGGCGAGGCTGCCATCGAAGCGCCACCCGGTGCTTCGATGGTATAATGGGATTGAAGACTGTGGTCTGAGGGCCAACATCAAATTATTGGGTCAAATAGCCTCATTCCATATCATAAGAAAATATCAGAAACGGGACGAAAAACACCAGAGATCATTCCTTGCATGTGCCTCGTTTGCAGGAAATCGAGGGGGAGAGAGTTATTGTAAGGCATGTATGGCTGCAGATAGATATGGAATTTATAAGTAACGGAGAGATTATTCAATGCCACACTGGAGGCTATAAACTTGTCCAAACTAGTCATGCACTCAATGCTCTTCACAGCCAGCTGCTGTTTTTTTGAAAATAAGACATTTTGGTCACTTTATATTCAGTCTTTCTTACTCTGCCAAATTCAGAGACTCCCCATTGTGCAGTCATCAATCATTGGACTAAACACGGTCACAAGGGCGACTTTCTCAGCCCTTCTACAATTTACTGCAGGTTTACTGCACGTTGGCAAGCCAAAGCCTCAGCCATCAAGGGGAATCTTTTCCAATTTTAAAAGAGGAATGATAGCTTTGCTACTAAATTGTTCTAACTGCAATGAAAAGAAATGTGAATTACTTCAATTTTCTACAGAGTGAGTTATTCTATAAGATTTTGTCTGCTTGCACAGCAGAAAATGAACCAATTAATACTTAACTACAATAATGTCCATTTTGAAATTCTCAAGTGACTTAATAGTCTGGTTGAATAATGAGCTGGGATATTTGTTCATCTCACAGAACTGATGCTATAAAGCTCAGTCTGAAGAAGGGTCTCAACCTGAAATGTCACCTACAGTATTCCTTTTCTCCAGAGATGATGCCTGATCCGTTGAGTTACTCGAGCTTTTTGTGTCTGTCTTTGATGTTATGAGGAAATTGGCAGGACAGCAAACCTCTACACTTGAGTTCACTACATGGTGATTCTGATTTTTGAATATATATAGACATTAAAATCAGAGAGAGAAATGATAAGCCCCCAAAATAGAGTTATATTTGATCAGAAGAGACGTGGAAATATAAAAGGTCTAAAACTTTCCTCCAATTCATTCGCCTCCATGCTTTACAGACATGCAGCACTGGACAGACCATTAATCTTCTCCGCCATTGTTCAAAAAAAAATTGTCTTTAACCATTTTCATTAAGGTAGTGGCACCCTTTGGGGTAAATAATGTTTTTGACAATATATTCCAGGCTTTGTGACAATACACCAACCATTTAGTTGTGCAAACCCATCAGCTTTTATCCCTTCATATTCTTCATCTGAGTTATTTGCTGCAGATTTTGCTCCTCTGATAAGCACCTGAGGCAACTGAGGTATCCTGTGTAGAGAGGAACTGCAGATGCTGGTTTATACCGAAGATAGAGTAACTCAGTGGGTCAGGCAGCATTTCTGGAGAAAAGGGATGGGTGATATTTCGGGTCGGGACCCTTCTTCAGACTGACGGGTCCCATCCAAATCCTTGATATTGTATGTTCTCATCCAAATCATTGATATCATTCACATATTAGACCATAAATAGCTCATTTAGTGTTCAGCACTGGTTATCTTCTTGCATTTTTTATAACTCTAAAGAAAGATAGCTGTTGGCGGTAATTTGATTGGAGATGTTATCCTGAAGCTGATAGTCTGACTGTGTTGATTGTGTTGTAGCGGAAGCAGATGAGGGTACTGAAGGTACTCCAGAATTAACATTGCAGGAACACCAGATAAGAGTTTATTCCCAATATTCCCCATCTATGTAACATGCAACTAATTGCAGGAGGTGAAGAACAGGTGGGAAGAATTGGAAAAAATATGGTGTGATTGATCTGTAAAAAGCTGTGGACATGTTATGAAGAACGGGGGGGGGGGGGGGGGGGGGGGGGATATTGGGTCATGAAAGATTAAAGTTTCTGTCGGTGCTTATAAACTCTGAAGGAGGGACTTGACCCGAAACATCAACCATTCCTTCTCTCCAGAGATGCTGCCTGTCCTGCTGAGTTACTCCAGCATTTTGTGTCTAACTGGGGCTTAAGGCTCCTTGGTCTTGAGGTAAGGAATGAATCTTGGCAAAAGACAATGAAAAAGTGGAGTTATGGGATTCTCTGACGCATAGGATGATGATGAAGATTTGATAAGGAAAGGGCCAGGAGAGGGAACCTTTAACAAAGTGAATTAGGATGAGTAATATGATGGGAACTGAGTGATCTGAGAGGAAATAATGTCAAATTAGAAGAAGCAGGAAACCCCCCCAGAAAAAGCTGGGAATACCCAACAGGTTATCCAGCATCTGTGGAGAGAAACAAAGTTACAATTTGGGGTTGAGGGACTCTCATGAGAATAGGTAGGCAGTGCAAGCAAAATAAGTGAGGGTGGAGACTGAAACGATTGGGCATATACAATGGGGTTTCTCCACATCATTGATAGTTTAAAATAGACCATAGATTTCCCCGTTTGATAAAACTCTTGACAGATGCAGGTGTTACAAAAAATGTTCCTTTTGTGTTGAAATTTGTAACATTCTGCTGTTTATCAGATTGTATTTAGAAGCATGACATGTCGTCAGCAAGCCACAAACCTACTGCTGGCCGTTGGAAACAGGCTGGTTTGCTCTTTCTTAAGCAGATAACTCAGATGAAGCATATGAAGGGATAAAAGCTGATGGGTTTGCACAACTAAATGGTTGGTGTATTGTCACAAAGCCTGGAATATATTGTCAAAAACCATTATTTACCCCAGGTGATGGGTCAGGTCAAGTGACTACTTTTCGTCTCATAAGCTTTTTATCATTCTATGAGAATTATTTAGAGAAACAGAATCGGAATTAGCATCGGATGTTGTGTACATGGATTTTAGTAAGGCATTAGATAATGCCAAACTAAAATTCAAGTAGGCTGATTCAGAAGATTAAGATGCATGGGATTGCATGGGATTCACAGTTACTTTGACATTTGGATTCAGAACTGACTCACTCATGGAAGACAGAGGGTTGTGTTGGAAGGGTGTTATTCTGGCTGGAGGTCTATGACCAGTGGAGTTCCACAGGGATCTGTGCTTGGACCTTTATTTTTTGTGATTATATATATATATATATATATATATATATATATATATATATATAGGAGGTATTGCACTTTGAAAAGTCAAATATAAGGGGAAAGCATACAGTTAATGGAAAGACCCTTAACAGCATTGATGTACCGAGGGATCTTGGAGTCCAAGTCCATATTTTCCTGAAAATGGCAACACAAGTAGAAAGAGTGGGTAAAGAAGGCTTATGGTATGCTTGCCTTCATTGGTTGGGGCATTGGGTATAAGAACCAGAAAGTCATGTTACACTGTTATAGGACTTCCGTTAAGGGCTTGTCCCACTTGGGCGACCTAATCCATGAGTTCTGGCGAGTTTGCCCTTGACTCATGCTCACAGCATGGTCGGCACAAGGTCGTAGGAGGTCTTCGTAACTCTCCTTCATGCTCGAGAGTGGTCTCCGCGTACTCGAGGCCTCAGCTAGGTTGCGGCGTTTTTTCAATATGTTATAAAATGCCCGCGAGGAAAAAAAGGTCGCCATGGAAAAAATCGATACTTTTTCTACTCGTAGGTTTAGTCATAGTAGGTCATAGTAGGTCGTCATGTTAGTCATAGGTAATCGAGGTTACTCGAAGGTGGTCTAAGGTAGTCGTAGATATTCATCATAGTCGAAGGGAGGTCGAAGAAGATTGAAGGAGGTCGTCTTCACTCTCCACTATTCGGTATTTAATTTTCCTGAAGTTAGTCGTAGCTAGTCATAGCTAGTCGAAGCTAGTCTTCAACATAGTTGAAGGAGGTCGAAGGCGGTCTTCTACATAGTCGAAGGAGGTCTTCAACATGTCATTTTTTAAAACTCTTCTAAACTCGCCAATTAGGTCACCCAAGTGGGACAGCCCCTCCAGGCTCCATTCGGAGTATTGTGGTTGCCCCATAACAGGAAGGATGTGCAGGCATTAGAGAGGATGCAGAGGAAGTTGACCTGATTAGTGAATATTAGCTATAAAGAAAGTTTGAACAAATTTGGATTGATTTCTCTGGAATGTCAGAAATTCAGGGGAGATCTGATGGAAGTATATACAATTATGTGAGGCATAGAGAAGGTAGACAACCAGAAACTTTTTCCCAGGGTGGATATTTCAGAGACTAGAGGGCATAGCTTTAAGGAGAGAGACATACAGTCTAAGGGAGACCTGTGGGGAAAGTTGTTAAACAGTGTGGTGCATGCCTGAGACGTGCTGCTGGAGGTGTGGAGGAGGGAGATATGATAAGGGCATTTTAGAGGTTTTTACATAGGCACATGGATATACAGGGAATGGAGAAATATGAACCAGGTGCAGATTAGTTTAACGTGCCATCATGTTTGGCTTGGACATTGTGGATTGAAGGACTTGTTCCTATGCTGCAAATTGAATCAGATGTTGAATAGTAGTTTCCGACAAGTAGTCACACTGTAACTTTAGTTAATCATCTTCGTAAGTGGTCCCTTGAGGTCGAGGATTACTTGCTTCCATTTCTGTTTTGTGAAGTGATTGATGAAGTAAAGTGGGAACTGTAAACTCTTTCACAAATGGGGCAGGAAGCTGCTGATGTGGAGGGCAGGTGGGTAGTTTATGGCAAGGTGCACTCCTGCCATTGCACACCTGTTGCACAACAGTGCAGAAAATGGTTATATGGTTATATGGTTAGTGCAGAAAATGGAAAGACACTGATGAATCCCTGTTATGAAGTTTCAAGAATACTGTTTTAATCTGCTTATATCAAGCATTTTCCTGTCTTAGTGGGAGAGGCCTGTCATTATTCCTATAGACAGGGATTCTGCTGTTTTTCCAAGTAATGTTTATGCCACCAATTGACAGAGCATTGGTGTTGCAGAGAGATAATATCCTATTGGTCAAATTCAGAGTAAGTTTGCACGGATGAACATTTGTTTTGCAAACACCCTTGTACACATGCCATCAGGCGTGAAGGTTTCAACCCTTCACTGCTTCTGTTTTCATCACACCAAGTCCAAACAAGAAATGCAGGGAAGGAAAGGTACAGAGATAAAGAGAGTGTGAAAAAAGATAGGACAGAGAGAGTAAACAGTGAGGTTTCCACAAAAAAAAATTGTGAATTAAATGCCGGCAAAATATAAACAGCACAAAATTATGTTATGAAAGAGAAATTAAAACTGAGAGAATGAACTTGTAGCATATTAAGTTGTCAATTCACTGTGTTTGACTGTCAAGGGTTGCCATTGTAGTTGGTTGCCAGCAGTTAATTAGCTGGGGCATTGGTAGAGAAATGATGGCTACATTTAAACCATCAGAGGTTTTAAAGCCCAAGCCTAATGTCATTGCAAAATGTTTCAGATTTCAGCAATGGCACCAAAAGATAGGAAGAGCACTTACTACAATGATGTTTTATTATCTCAAGGGTGTGGAAGATTGCAACCTTCACGTGGCCCGCCCTGTTTCAACGAATGCAATCAACCCGGCATGCACAATCAATTAAGATCAACTGGAACAAGTTGTCCTACAACTTTAGGCTGTGCACGCCATACGAATGAAGAACAATGCAAGCATTGCATTTTGAATAGTAAGTGGGTGGCACACTATGATTCAGAAAAGCCCATGAGACTTGTTTGTGCTGTATTCCCAAATGGAGTTAGTGCAGTCAGCTCACACATACCTGTATCACCTTAAGATGTACAACCCCAATCACTTTTCATCTTCGGGCCTTGACATAAAGACAACATTCCTCAGTTTATTGATTCTGCACTTGAGCTGTCCCTAAAAAAATGGGTCTGACAAATGTAGTCCCTGGGGCCACTCCCTCTTCTCCCCTCTCCCATCAGGGAAGAGGTACAGAGGTGTGAAAATGCACTCCTCCAGATTTAGGGACAGTTTCTTCCTAGCTGTTGTCAGGCAATTGAACTATCTTCTCACCAACTAGAGAGCCATGACATTAATACCAATGTTTGGAACTTGAAACTTACACACAGGCATAAAATCTGAAAGGATGAGGCTGAGATCTGTACAATTGAAGTATGCTTAAGATGTCAATTGAATCCAAAGTGAATCCAATGGACATTACTGGAGATTCATCAAGAAATTGGATCATATCCTCTGGAGTGTGTATGTCGATGTGCACTCTCAGAACTAGGTTATAATAGCCCTTTTCTGTCAGCAGATTCCAAACCAGGCTAGGAACCCCATTTAGATGGGTTACATCATTTACTTTCTTTCCTTTGGCACTCTCCTCCCCAAACGACGATACCAGTCTCACTCTATCCTACCACACCCACCTATTTCACCCTATAATTTCCCAGCTCCCTCTGGACTCATCTTCCTGATCCTACATCCCACTTGTACTGTGCCATTCCCAATTATGGCCCAGACTGGCACTCATTCCCTGATCTCTGGTTGACTCTAAACTCCTTGCTCCAAGCCTTGATCAAAGTCCATACTTGACATCTGAACCGGGATTGATATTCATTGTTTTTCCAGAAGCTCCTCCAAAAGTCTTACCAGTTGCTTTTCTTTGCACACTCAATAATAAAGCAATGTCTGAAGGAAAGAGGGTGAGACCCCTGCAGCAGACCCCTGCAGCAGGACCTGAAACCCTCTTCCTCACATTACACTTGGAGCACTGCACAATTTCCTTTTTGTGTGTCTTCCCTGACAACTGGGAATTTCAGGGCCAATGTTTCTAACTTAAGTTTTGAATAAACAATTATCAGATAGGCACATGTGGAATTCTGAAGACATTTCACTGCTTGGAGAATGTCAAGAATGTGGAACCATTTTAGATAGAACAAGACAAATAGTGCAGCTGAATTAAAAACAGACATTTGGTAAACAAGTTGGGGAAGAAATTTGTGGGGAGAAGGTAAAATGAGGCAAAGTGCTACGAACCTTGTGTGCAACATAAATACTGGCAAAGTCCTGTAGGCTTGAGCGGTCTCGTGCAATGTCGGAAATTGTATGTGTTATTCAACTGGGGAATGAGATGACGAGGTGCTGGGGATAGAGAGGCACAGTGTTGCATGGTACACAGTTAAGCAGCCCTCCTAATGCTTCTTACCAACAGTAAAATTGGGCAATATTTTTCCCACTCCTATCATTTTTTTGCCAAATGGGTTGGTTAAATTTGCTTCTGTCCGTCTCACAGTCACACGCAGATAATGTACAACTTTTATTTGAAATATTCTAACTAAAATGCTAACACACAGCCAGTTAATGCATATTTACCGAACATGACATTTAATTATAAGTTGCATAACTATGTTATGTGACTATATTTAATGACTATATTTAATAATGTGCTCATATTCACTACAATAAATAACTCTTTTACGATTATAGCTTTGTGCAGTTATCTCTGAAGTTAAGTTCTTAAGAAGGCAGATCACTTGGAATTTTATAGTAGATTCATTGCATTGTTTGCAGTTAAATACTCCGTTATTTAGTGCATTCCGAAAGTAACACGTAAGAGGTGGTTTCAACTTGTAACACAGTGGAGATGTTGGGCTGGAATATCAAGTCAGGTTGAAGTCAGATTAGAGTTTCTATGCAAATTGTGTAGATTAAGTGGAGGGCAACAGGCCGGGCTTCAGTTGGGTGTGCAGCCCACTGGAAATAACTGCAGTGACAGGTAGGTCCAAATGCCTGGGACCAGATTGTTTGTGATCCAGGTTTGGATCCTAACTCCAAAAGGACATCTAATGCCAAAAGCTCCATTCCCCAACCATGGAGTATATTGTAAGGGATGTGGGAACTCTATTGTGGGAAACTTGGACGTTAGAAGGAGGAAAACCTCCAGCTCACATTTCCCTGATTCCTGAAGCTGTCCTCCTTTCCCTTTTGTGTCAGAAGGAACTGTACATTAGATGCAGGTGTATACCGAAGATAGGCACAAAATGCTGGAGTAACTCAGTGGGTCAGGCAGCATCTCGGGAAAAAAAAATGTTATGTTTCGGTTCTGAAGAAGGGTTCTGACCCAAAAGGTCACCTCTTTTTCTCCGGAGATGCTGCCTGACCCACTGAGTTACTCCAACATTTTGTGTCTATCTCCTTTCCCTTTTCATGCCAAGTCTCTTGGAGCCTTGGAAACCCAGTCACTACCTGTTAAACTTGTAAAACAGGTTAAATCGGAGGTTAATGCGCTCAATAAAATAGTTGAATTGCTAATGGACACATGAGTGCCAATGCTGGAATCTTGCACAAACAACAAACTGCTGGAGGAACTCAGTGGGCCAGGCAGCTTCTGTGGAAGGAAATGGACAAGTCTGAAGAAGGGTCCTGAGCTGACTGTCCATTTCCCTGACTGACCTCATGAGTTTCTCCAGCAGTTTGCTTTTTGCAGTTGAGTTGCCAATGTGCCTACTGGCAGCTAGCTAGCAGTCTGCTATTTTTGGCCATTAACATTCAGTCACTTGCTGATCATAGCATTGTTTTCTCGAGAGTTTCGGCTGGATATTTTATTCAGTGTGTAATAGCATTTTGTGTGAAGAACGAGCAATAAAGTGTTCATTGTGTGTGGTGTTGATCAATGGCAAGTCAAATTTCACTACACCAATTGGTGTATGTGATAATTAATGTCCTTTGTATCCTTTGATCACAACATCCCTTTGCCGTCACAGATACCAAATCAATGATAATATGCATATCAGTAACAACTCAAAAATGAGAAAAAATCTCGACCTTTTAACATGCTTATGAATAAAATCTATCATTATGAATCACCCAACATATCAATCATCAAATGCATCCTAATATACAATATATATTTTACACATACGGTGTAGGACATCGTGATATTGGAGGCTAACTTGAATAAAACCATATATTAGAGTTTCCTTTTGGATTTTAACATTTCCTGATTGTCTCCTGATTTCGAAAGGATGCTCAGAGCAATCACATTAACGCTGTCCCCCCTCTTGTTTCTGTTTAACCCATGCAGTTTCAAATGACCATCAACTCCATTCTAATTCTCCTATCACCCAGCTGCACTGAGGGTAATTTACAGTTGCCAATTAACTGACCAAACACCAAGTACTTGGGATGTGGGAGGAAACCAGAACACTTGGAGGAAACCCACAAAGTCATAGGGAGAATGTGCAACCTCAATGCAGACAACAGTAGAGGTCAGGGTTGAACCTGGGTCAGCACAGTTGTGAGAAAGGTGCACTATCTGCTTAGCTGTAGTGTTAGTTTTAGAGATACAGTGCGTAAATAGGCCCACTGAGTCCCTGCCGACCAGCGATCCCCACAAACTAACACAAGTTAGATCCTCGCAAACTAACACAAGCCTACACACACTAGGGACAATTTATACTTGTATCAAGTATACAAACCCAAGCCAATTAATCTACAAGCTGGTACGTCTTTGGAGTGTGGCAGAAACCGAAGATCTCGGAAAACCCCACGGGGTCATGGGGAGAAGGTATCATCTCCGTACAGACAGCACCCGTAGCCGGGATCAAACCTGGGCCTCTGGCTCTGCAAGCACTGTAAGGCAGCAACTCTACCGCTGCACCACCATGCTGCTGTGCAACTGATTTCCTTTAAAAGCAGATTACTGCTGGGGCATATAAACAGATCACATCCCTGAACCCCTGTTATTAATTGGACTGTGACTTAATTTAGTCCCCTGATTTTGTGTCCCTTTTCCTAGCCTGGATAGTGTTCAGCGATCTTCTGGATGTTATCCAGCGATACCCGTTTGGAATTGTGTGTAGCAAGAGCAGACTCGTGCTTGACTGTGAGAATTCCATCCTCAAATGGACTGCTGCCTCTCACTCTCAAGGTTAATGTATCCATTGATGAGGCACTGCAAGATGGTTAATACCATGCTCCACAAAGTCAAGATGCTCAGGAGCCAAGGAGAGAAAAAGTGAATTATTTCTAAAATTTGTACACAGTCATGACGATTCATTTTCAGCTTATGCATTCTGGCCTGCATGTTCTATTGCAAAACAGCATGACAGCATTACCTTCAACCTATGTGCTGTACAAGGAAGTGTGATCAGAGTTTTCATTTTGGGGCTGGGATAGAAAATGGTGACCTTGACTGTGGCATTAAAGATTGTGCTGGACTGATGAGTCAGAGAGTCAGAGTGGACAGCTATCTGCAGAGCCAAAAGAGATGGGGGAGATATTGAACAATTTCTTTTCTTCGGTATTCACGAAGGAGAAGGATATGGAATTATGTGAGGTAAGGGAAACGAGCAGAGTAGCAATGGAAACTGTGAGATTCAAAGAAGAGGAGGTGCGGACACTTTTGAAAAATATGAAAACGGATAAGTCTCCAGGTCCTGACAGGATATTCCCTAGGACATTGAGGGAAGTTAGTGTAGAAATAGCAGGGGCTATGACAGAAATATTTCAAATGTCATTAGAAACGGGAATAGTGCCGGAGGATTGGCGTACTGCGCATGTTGTTCCGTTGTTTAAAAAGGGTTCGAAGAGTAAACCTAGCAATTATAGACCTGTTAGTTTGACGTCAGTGGTGGGCAAATTAATGGAAAGGATACTTAAAGATAATATATATAAGCATCTGGATAAGCAGGGTCTGATTAGGAACAGTCAACATGGATTTGTGCCTGGAAGGTCATGCTTGACTAATCTTCTTGAATTTTTCGAAGAGGTTACTAGGGAAATTGATGAGGGTAAAGCAGTGGATGTTGTCTATATGGACTTCAGTAAGGCCTTTGACAAGGTTCCTCATGGAAGGTTGGTTAAGAAGATTCAATTGTTGGGTATTAATGGTGGAGTAGCAAGATGGATTCAACAGTGGCTGAATGGGAGATGCCAGAGAGTAATGGTGGATGGCTGTTTGTCAGGTTGGAGGCCGGTGACTAGTGGGGTGCCTCAGGGGTCTGTGTTGGGTCCACTGTTGTTTGTCATGTACATCAATGATCTGGATGAAGGTGTGGAAAATTGGATTAGTAAATATGCAGATGATACTAAGATAGGTGGTGTTGTGGATAATGAAGTAGATTTTCAAAGTCTACAGAGAGATTTAGGCCATTTGGAAGAGTGGGCTGAAAGATGGCAGATGGAGTTTAATGCTGACAAATGTGAGGTGCTACATCTCGGCAGGACAAATCAAAATAGGACGTACACGGTAAATGGTAGCGAATTGAGGAATGCAGTTGAACAGAGGGATCTAGGAATAACTGTGCATAGTTCCCTGAAGGTGGAATCTCATGTAGATAGGGTGGTAAAGAAAGCTTTTGGTGTGCTGGCCTTTATAAATCAGAGCATTGAATATAGAAGTTGGGATGTAATGTTAAAATTGTACAAGGCATTGGTGAGGCCAATTCTGGAGTATGGAGTACAATTTTGGTCGCCTAATTATAGGAAGGATGTCAACAAAATAGAGAGAGTACAGAGGAGATTTACTAGAATGTTGCCTGGGTTTCAGCAACTAAGTTACAGAGAAAGGTTGAACAAGTTAGGTCTTTATTCTTTGGAGCGCAGAAGGTTAAGAGGGGACTTGATAGAGGTCTTTAAAATTATGAGCGGTTTAGACAGAGTGGACGTGGATAAGCTTTTCCCATTGAGAGTAGGGAAGATTCAAACAAGGGGACATGACTTGAGAATTAAGGGACAGAAGTTTAGGGGGAACATTAGGGGGAACTTCTTTACTCAGAGAGTGGTAGCTGTGTGGAATGAGCTTCCAGTGGAAGTGGTGGAGGCAGGTTCGATGTTATCCTTTAAAAATAGATTGGATGGGTATATGGACGGGAAAGGAATGGAGGGTTATGGTCAGAGTGCAGGTAGATGGGACTAGGGGGAAGTATTTTATTTTTAATTTAAAAAATAAATTAAAAAAAAAAAAAAAAAATTTAAATGTTCGGCATGGACTTGAAGGGCCGAGATGGCCTGTTTCCGTGCTGTTATGGTTATATGGTTATATGGTTATATGATGATGAACACAAAGTGCTGGAGTAACTCAGGGGGTCAGGCAGCATCTCTGGAGAAAAAGGATGTGTGACATTTCGGTTTGGGACCCTTCTTCAGACTTAAATCGAATCTGGATCATTTTACTCAGCTGAAGATGAACTTTGAATCAAATATATATTTTCTCTTTCCATTGATCTGCCTGATGGGCATTTACAGCATTTTGTTTCATTCATGTTCCGGCATCTGCAGTTTTATTTGTTTTCCCTCAATTTTGCCTGGTTGGCTGGTAACCATCTAAATGGCTCAGACAAACAACCTATAGCACTGGTATATTGATGAGAGCTACTGAGAAAAGAAAAAGCTAAAATTTAAATGGAGATGATATTTTAAAAAAATATTTCAGTTATGGAATGACTGGTTATATATTTTACTTGCAGTGTTTGTTTTTCCACTCAATTCTCAGTTAAATACAATCCAAACATAGTATTTCAGTTAATGACACAATATATAAAGATACAAAAAGTTAATGAATGTTCATAAATTCTTCTCAAAGCATTAGATTTCCATGCTGGCCACTGCTGTTTTTTTTTTAAAAGGAATGAAACACAAAGCCAAATTGATGAAGGCCCAGATTTAATCAACTGGCATTGTGATGCTTAAAATAAAATGATAATCCCCTGTGAAATATCGGAAGCTAATTCATGACATTGGCATGTAGCGTGATTTGTTAAGTGAATTGCAGCTTCATTTATCATCAGGGAAAAATAATTAAAATTCAGATAAAATGGAGAAAAGCGGTGCTAGTGAAAACAGTACTTTTTGATTAATTATCATGAAAACATCAAATCTACCACATCGAACTGTATCTTCATGTAGCAGCCCATCTCTCAACTACATTCTGCACAGGGTCTGGGCAAAAGAAAGGTTCACATTCAACAGGAACCGATCAAATCCCACTGCAACTTTATAGCTAACTCCCTATCCACGGATCTCAGCTGAATATGAACGTTGAAGGAAATATGTTTCTCTTTCCACAATGCTGCCTGCTTTGCTGTGTCCTCGCAGCATCTCACTCGTCCTCCAAAACAAATATCAGAAGACACGTTCACGTAGTGCCTTTCAAAATCTGAGAAGAGCTTTAAATCTAAAGAGCTTTACATCTAGTAACATACGTCTGCACACTTGTGGGAAATGCACAGCATATAATAAAATAAATGATCAGGCAATCTGCTTTAGATGTTAGCTGGGGGCTTAGCACCATGGACAGGTCATCTGGCATCCTTCAACTGTATTGGGTGATGAGATATTTTACATTCAGCGGAGAGGTGAGGCCACAATTTAATATCAGCTCAAAAATATAGAGACCAATGATAGAGTAGCAGCTCCTAAGTAGAAATGTTGGTGTTTGAATTACAAACTTATGTTGTAAGTCATGACTTAACATAAGGCTTATGTTAAGTCTTATGACTCAGTGATGTTAATGCTTCTTCATTCCAAGCATGTTATCTGAAATAAGGGTTGGATTATAAAGAGAAGCTTAAATTTTGAGATCTGGTGATATGGTGTTTAAGAATATGAGGGAAAAAGATAAACAATGGTTGAGGAATTTACTCTATGTGCATCTTTTAGAAACCTTGTGGAAGCAGAAAGTTTTTCAGAAAATAATTGATTGTTTAAAAAAGCAGGTGACAGGGGAGACAATTGGTGCAGCTGGTAGAGCTGCTGCCTTACAGCCTCGGAGACCCGGTTTCCATCTTGATCTCAGGTGCTGTGTGTGTAGAGTTTGCATGTTCTCTCTGTGACCACGTGAATTTCCTCTGGGTGCTTCGATTTCCTCCCATAATGGGCCTGTCCCACTTAGGCAATTTTTTAGGCAACTATAGGCGACTAGTTGGCGCCACATGTTCGCCGGTGGTCACCGGGAATAGTCTCCTCAGTCGCGCAAAAAGTCGTAACATTTTTCTGGTCGCCGCTAAATTTTCAACATGTTGAAAAACTTTCTGCGACAGTGGGTTTGACGCCAATGAGCGTAGCTTGACTTCTCCTGATGTAGGTGCTGTCGTAGGTTGTCGCCAGGATGACGTAGGTTGTTTCCGGTTTGTCTGCGACCTGCTATGACTATGACAATCGCCAGCAGTTGCCGAAAAAATCATCAAGTGGGACAGGCCCATTAGATATGCAGGTTTGTAGGTTAATTGGCCTTTGTAAATTGCCTCTAATGTGTGTGGAGTGGAGGCAAAAGTGGGATAACATTGAACTAATATGAATGGATTATTTGATGGTCAGTGTTAACTTAGTGACTGAAGGGCCTGTTTCCATGCTGTATCTTTAAATGTAATCTAAACCAAATGACAACCGGTTTCACAGGCTGTTTGCAATGTAATATATTATAGTTTTATGTTTGTTAATCCAACAAACTCTCCCTTATTTATATTATATTAACATTTTATAATAGAAACCATTGACAAAACATATCAAACAAAAAATCTGTCTTTGAGCACATTAAAATCAAAACGGTAACTGCATGTATTGAAAATCTGCACTAAAAATAGAAAATGCTGGAAACATCAGCCTGAAATGTTAACTCAGCTTCTCCTTCCACTGATGCTGCCTGATCTGCTGCATGTTTCCAGCACTTCCTGTTTTTATTACTGAAAATTACAAGGTTTGTTTTTGGGAGCAAACTACCAGTTACTTCCAAACATGCTGAGGTTGTTGGATTCTCAGGCCAGAGCAGCGAGACGCTCTAACTAATGCATCTCCTACAACAAACAGCATGCATACTCTGTTTCAGTTCAGTTTTAGTTTATTGTCACGTGTTGTCACGAGGTACAGTGAAAAGCTTTTGTTGCGTGCTAACCAGCGAGCAGAAAGACAATACATGATTATAGTACAATCAAGCCATTCACAGTGTACAGAAACATGATAGGAAAATGATTTTTAGTGCAAGGTAAAGCCAGTAAAGTCCGAGCAAAGTTAGCCCGAGGTTCACCAATGAGATAGATAGTTGTTCAGGACTGCTTTCTAGTTGCAGTAGGATGGTTCAGTTGCTTGATAACAGCTGGGAAGAAAGTGTCCCTGAATCTGGAGGTGTGCGTTTTCACACTTCTACACCTTTTGTCTGATGGAGAGGGGAGAAGAGCGGGTGGCCAGGGTGCGACTCGTCCTTGATTATGCTGCTGTGATCTGCATGCGTGCTCTGTTGCAGACATAAAATGTAATGTTTTGTGACACATAGCATTTGTTACGCTTGCTTGCCTGTTATCAAATTCCAAATCTCCCATTGTCAATTTTATTTAGACTTACCTTCGTATTTTTACCATCTATTGATGCAAGAATTGAGTGCAATTTTATTTCCTCACTCTCTGGTTATTGACTTATCAATTTTGAAAAATAATTTCCAAGCACAAGTGCTTTCAAAACTAATGACTGTACTAGAAGAAAATTTGCCACTGGAAATTAAAACAATAAATTAAATACAACACAGCTCTCCAAGCTCTGAATTATTAAAGCCCAAACAAATATTTTATTCCCCTGAAGTAAGTCCCTGCATTATATTGTACACTTTCATTTAAAATTGAGATGTCTGTAATGCTGGCAGCCTATCATGATGGCTTCCATGATCAGACAAAACAAGTTTGTCACCTAGATACCACCCACATGAGGACTTCATCTCAAAGGGCCTCGAACCAAAATGCCAACTATCCATTTCCCTCCACGGATCGTGCTTGACCTGCTGTGTTCCTCCAGCAGTTTGTTTTTTTGCAGCAGATTTCTGCATTTGCAGTCTATTGTGTCTCTGTAAATGATAAGGCTTAATCCATACAGGAAATACTTTGTTCAGCCTTGACTGAGGGATTGTGTCATTGAAAAACTCAACATGCACTGAATAAAAGAGCAGCCAGCACAGAGGAATTTCATTTGATGCCTCCCTGTAATAACACTGGTTTGACACAATTAATCTATCATTCTCCAAATGCATTCAATTGAAATTAATATTTAATGACAATTCACTATAATGAAGCTCATTTTATGGAGAATGTAAGTGATATAATGAGTTTCTGTTTCGTGTTTTCGACTTTCTTTTGTTCCATTTTAGCTACTGACATGACCGCAAATGCAAACAGATCTGCATCAGTTCACTGTTCGCTGACTCACCTAGTTAGGATGTGTTAAAGTCAAGTCAAGTCAAAGCCATTTATTGTCATGTACACATGTACGGTGAGGTATATTTACTGTAAAACTCTTGCTTGTAGCAGCATCACCAGCGCATAGACTAAGATTTGTTGTGATGCTCAGTTGCAATTCCTGCAGCCCGTTTATTAAAACAAAAGCTTAATTGAAAAGAAAGTGCACTTATAAATTTGGAACACAAAAGTTCTTGTAAAGCATTTAATTTAGTTTAGTTTAGAGATACAGCGTGGAAACAGGCCCTTCGGCCCACCGAAGTCCGCACCAACCAGCGACCCCCAGCACAATAACGCTACCCTGCACACACTAGGGACAATTTACATTTATACCAAGTCAATTAACCTACAAACCTGTACGCCTTTGGAGAGTGGGAGGAAACCGAAGATCTCGGAGAAAACCCACACGGTTACGGGGAGAATGTACAAACTCCGTACAGACAAGACCCGTAGTCGGGACCGAACCCGGGACTCTGACGCTGCACGTGCTGTAAGGCAGCAACTCTACTGCTGCACCACCATGCCGCATACTCACATCCTCAGGTTAATGAGCACAAATTGCAGAAGTTGAAAGCATCCAAAAGAAACATGCACAACATCTGAATGTAATGGTTCCTAAACCTACAGAGAGCTGTGTTTTTTTTTTTTTTTCATTCTCTTCTGGTCTTCTTACCTGTTGTTAGGTGGTAGAAGCTTGGTGAAAGCCGTCACCAGCGGAGCAGTCTGGGGCTCTGTGTAATTTCCCAATGTAATTCTCAGAAGGTGTACGCACCGGGACGAGGATATAAAGTGGTTCCAGAACTCACCTGAATCCACCCAAGGGCAGTGACACCACCATCACCCCCCACCCCCCACCCCCCACCCCAACTTCTCAGGTCCACATCTCCAATCATTATCACAAGCTACTTATGAAAGCATCTTTTTACTGGTCAAAAAAACTGCCAGTGGATTAACTTAAAATATACATAAAGGACTCGTTTCCTCATAACCTAACACGTGACCAATCCTATCTGTCTATCATTGCAGGGCTTACAGTCACTCGGTCTGCAAATCCCTCAATATCGAAATCAAATCCCTTCATGTCCTTTACACTCATTCATTATATTTTCTCCAAACTTACAACCCTTTAATCCAATTTTGCAATCCTTCAAATCTGTCCATTTGGTCATTATCCTGTCCTTTACCCTGAAAATGCCTACACCTGCCAAGGCCCATCTTTATACACTTCTCTTCCCTGAAAAAAACTCCTTAACATTTTCCTTCTTTGTCTCAGCTTTTGTTCCTACGTTGCTTTTTTTGGCCTTTGACAATTGTATGATTATGACTGGGGATATGGCTAATTTAACAATGCATTCCTTTAGACATGAGTTTAAAGAGTTTTTGTTTGCAATCTTATAAAGAATGAAAGGGCTGGGAAGGAATACCATAGCTCTCTGCACGTCATAATGTGAACAAGTCTAATAATTCATCCTTGGGAGTATCACATAATTGTACAAGTTACTGTCAATGTAAAGAATTCTGGGGTTTAAAAATAAGGTCGTGACTGATGTTAATTTAAGTAAGTAAATATAAGCTTTTACTTTCTTCTGGCAGGTTTCAGAATCCATAGAAGGCCTTTCTGATCCATGTGAATCTGAAGGGGAAGACGGTTCAGAGGAAGAATCTCCAGCTCCAAGCCAAGTTTCTCCTGGTGCACTGCGTGGATCAAATAAAAGTGTCTTAGAAACACCAACAGCAAGTGGGACAACATTGGAACCTGCTGGTACATATTCAGAGATAACAGTGACAGGTCCTGACTTAAAATTAGAAACAACCAGTGTTCATACTGATGATTTGGAAAGGCTAATTGATATATTCACAGAACCACAGCTCAGTACTAGTTCCTCTGACACATTGCAACTGCATGCAACTCAAGTAAGGACTTCTACAACTTCCTTCTGCAGTGATTCTGAGCCGCAAAGCCTATCCTCCAATTCACAGGTGAGAAATGAAGCCGCACAAGGTGCAGAATTAGAGCAAAGTGACATTTCAGAAGAGATATCTGAGGCCAAGTTTAGCAGTTGTTCCAGCGTATGCCCTGAGCAATGTATTGCCCATTCAAGAGTTAATCATCCTGTTGACGCAGACCCTAAACCAAGTGATCAATCCTCAGAAGCTGAGGCAGAGGCAAGGGAATTCTTCCTTCTATCAAAACCACAGGGAACTGAGCTTTCTGATGAATTTAATTTGGAAAAAGGCAATATTTCTTTAGAAACAACAACGCAACATAATGTAGTAACTTCTAGTTCAGGAACACCATTTAGCGTTGCTTTTGATGGACACACGAGTAACTGTTGTCCTGAGTTGAAATGGGACTCTAATAAGAATTCTCCGCATACTCAAGAACAGATTTTGATTCCCCCAGAAACAAAAGCATTACTAAGTGGGATTTCTTTGGACATTAATGTACAGCCAAGCGTGCTTTCATCAGAAGCAACGGAGCCAGCAAGGATTTCCCCAGATAAACAATCTGAACCTGCTGCAATTTGTCTTGGGATACATCAGACTTCCAATGGAATTAAACCAGATCCAAGTAACAGCCCTCTGGCAGAAGAAGACTGGCCTTCTTTGAATGAGGAACAGGTTTTAAGTGAAATTCCCTCAGAGATAAATCAAGATCCCACTCCTGATGCAAAGAAGATTCCTCCAGTAATTGTCACGGAATCCAAGCCAAACCAGGCTCCACTGGATGTGAATGAATTCAGGAGTGAAATTCCAGTTGAAGTAGAATCAGACATTGTTGGAGCCATCCCACGTTTTGAATCTAACCCACTCTGGCTTTCTGAGCAAACAAATCAAGATACAAGTGAAATTCTTTTTGACATTGAATCACATGTCCCCACAATTGAGACAAACAAAAGTTGTGGTGAAATTATATCAGAATCAATCTGGGCCTTGCTCCACACAGACCAAGATTTAAGTGAATTTTCCTCTGAAGTTGAATCTGATTCCACAAAAAAAATTCCCGAAACAGATTATAGTTTTGCTGGACTTAAATCAGAACCAGTCTCGACTTCTGTGGATTCAGAGCAAGACATAAATGAAACTCCATTTAAAACTGAACCACATTGCACAGTGATCAGTGCAGAGGCAAATGTAGCTTCTGCTGGGCTCATTTCAGATTCAGAACCAGTCTGGGTTTCCCAGGATACCGACCAAGAACTAAGTGAAACACCTTTTGAAACAGAACCGGACTGCTCTGAGACTTATCCTGGCATACGATCAAAAATAAGTAAAGCCTCAGACCTGGTAAATTCAGAGGGAAATAGTTTGTCTGATTTAGGTGTTAGTTGTCCAAAGATAGAAACAAGCAGGACCGCTCATGAATCTAAATCAGAAGCAGCTTTAGCTCTAATTTGTCCAGAGAGTGAATTAGAACTTTTTGAGGTTTGTGCTGTAATTCAACAAGACATCAATGGAACAAATACCATAGCAAACCTGAAGCCAAGTCCAGAAACCTCTCACCGACTGGGATTTGTTGTTGAAAGCCAATTAGAGCAAACTGCGTTTTCTCGGGAGTCAGAAGGATTTACAGATATAAGTGAAACCCCTGAAACTGAGGCAAGCAACAATGAAGTATATGAAGACCTAAATGAAATTTCTGAAAGCGTAAATGTGGGCATAAGTGACATTACTGCTGAAAGAAGTTCAGCTTGTTGTAATTCACTTGGACCGCAGTCTGGAGAAATTACTTGTGCAATTCTTTCAGCTTGGCCAGAAACTGAGCAAATTTCTTTTGAAGAGGGTATACTCAACAAGAACACTAGAGTTGAACTGGAATTAGCAAGCTCTCCCATTGAAATTGATTTTGAAAGAACTGGTGTAGATTCCCTCGGGACAGGATCTGGGACTAATGAAGAAACAATAGCTACGCTAAAAACAACAAAAGGTAATTTCACAGAAAAGCATGTTGAAGATTCTGAAGACGCTGGATTGAAACTTACTCAGATTTTCTCACCAAATCAAACTGAACCACACAGGGTTATTTTGGAGGAAAAGCAAAGGGAAATCAATGATTTACCATTACCTAGAGGACACCAACATGAGGATTTTGGCAGTGATTTTGAGACACATCTGTCAAGTCCGAGGAATACTGAAATACTAGTTTCGGGGGACACCTATTCACACTCTGATCCAGAGGCTGGAGGTATAGAAACACCTGAAATTGACCTTCAGAAGGACAGGCAAACAAATCAATGTTCAGCTAATGCAAGGACAGATTCAAAAGAAAGTCCTCTTGACACAAGACCAGAGGGTGAAGCCCCCATTGCTGAGACAGCAACTGAGGTTTACATTGAAAGGACAATAGGAGCAAGTGAAATCTATCCTACAGTGACTGGTGTCAGAAGGGAAAATGGTATCGAACTCACTGGTAAGGAAAGTGCATGTACACTTGAGTTGATCGAGCAGTCTGTTAAGCATAGCACTGGAGAAGGCCCAGAAAATTATAATTTGTATTCAGCATTTGAAGCAACCACAAGACAAAATGTAAATATATGCAATATCTCAGCTGAAGAAAACACAGGAGTGGGTGATATTCCTGATCAAACTAGCATAGAACCAAATGAGACGTGTGTTGCTTCAAAGGCTGAACCAATGAACATATTTGTTGAAGGATTGTCAATATCAGATATCACTGACTCCTTAGAATTGATTAGCGCAACTGAGGTCATTGAAAAGGAGATAAGTGATGCTGAATTAGAGCGAGCAAGTTTTTTTGTTGAGGAAGGGTCCTGGATCAATTTGGAAAATGATCCCATCTGCTTTCATGATGTTGAGTCAAACACAACTGATCTTCTGTTTGAGGCAAAATTAGAAGACACTGGAATGGTAAGCACTCATCTGCACAGAACATATATAGGCTCATCTGCAGAGGTAGATACTCTGCAGGATAAAGACAATGACATTATGAATTATGACATGATACTAGATGAGCATCCGGCCCATTGCGAACACGGCAGCCAAGAGACAATTAAATTAGATGGTGAACCCGGTGATATTCCAATTATTTATGATACTGACGGGAACAGTACAACTAGTGAGGAACTAGAGGAAAGGACTTACCCATTTGGAAGTAACAGCAGCTTACAAAAAGCGCTGCAGAGACAAACAAACACGAAAGGAGAAGAACGGTTTGGATCTTTGTCCTCCTTAAACTCCTTCACCACTTCTTTGAAAAACTCTAAATTTTCGGTTTTTACCAAAATGGCATCATTTAAGAGAAACAAATCCTTGTCACAGGAGCATCAAACGGAAAGTAGCTGCAGAGATGGGAGCAAGAGGCTACAGGCAAGAGATGGGAATGAGAATAAAACACAAACCAAGAGCAATGCAATTTCTATTCCAGGGTATATACATTATCCAAATTATAAAATCCATCTGCCTCACCAGGTAAGGGGTAGCATCAGGCATGAATATCCAACTTTGGATGGTTCAGACGAAGATGATGATGTTTTTGAAAGTTGCAGCCAATTGAACCAAAGTGTGAATCGAGGGTTTAGCTCTGATGCACGACAGGATGTGGGCGATATGGAAGAGGATCAGAGAGTGGCTGAAAATGGTCATCATTTCCATAGAAGAAGCACAGACTCGATGGAGGGAGAAGACATTAATGCAGAGGATCAAAACACCAAGATACAATCTGCGACAGATAACAGTTGCAAAAAGAGTGGAAGTGCCGATAGCCTTAATCTTAGAATGAAGCGGGCTTTTGCCAATAAATCTCTTTCCATTTTCTTTGAATCAAAATCTGGAGACAAAGAAAATGCCAATCAGAATGCAAAATCTCAGAAGAAAATTGATGGTGAAGATGGCAAAGCAAGACACATGTCCTGGAAAAGGTTCATGAGGTTAAGTGAATCGGAGAACACTAAGGGATCAAACGCATTAAGCAGTTCAAGTACAAGCAGTGGGGAAAGTCAACTCATACGGACCCATTCACTGGTGCACAGTGAATATGCAAGACGGATCTCAATAGAACAGGATGACAATGCCTCACTTTTAGCATCTTCGTCATCCTCACCCTCTCGGAGGTCAAGCAAGCCTCAGCTTTCTAACTGCTCTCTTGACTCAGATCATGTACCGAAAATGGTAGAGCAAAGAGCAAAAAGAACATCTCCAAATGGATTAAGACTTACATTGATGTCCAACAGTAGCGTGGAACCTGAAGATGGTTTTAAAACAACGTCGAATCAAACCATCCCACAAACCTTAATGAATCAATTGAGTCCGACGTGGAATAGGCCTGGTGTGATTTTGGAATGCTTTGATGGTTCTTTCCCTGCAAGGCCGATGAGTCCTAAACCTCAAAGTCCAAGGTCAAGTTTTCGGAGGAGCTTTCGGTCGAGCAACAGAGGCAGCACCTCATCATGGACCTCCCTTGATTCTAGCAGGACAGCCGATGGTGTGTTGGAAAGTCCTGAAAGGCCAACAACATTGAAACCAAGAGGAAGTCTTCTTCTTTCAGTGCAATCCCTCAATTATGAATGTCAGAAAGAGGACAGTGGAATTAGCAGTCAATCACAGACAAGTCTAAATACGACATCCTCAGTCATAGACATTGCCAAAGATGAGGTGAGTGGTTCAAAAATTATGTCATACAATAGAGATATAAAAACAGCATAATAATTGCATTTCAACAATGTATGTTATTAGTTTCTATCTCATGATGTACTGACAACTCAGTGCATAAAATAATGAGATTATAGGAAATGATAACAATTTTAATGACTAAAACCAATGTTGTGGGCCTTATATACTTGCAGAACAAATTGAGAGACTACAAATTTAAAATTTGTAAATTAAATAGGATAATTTTTGGTCCGCATTTCAAGAATGTATGTTAAGTATCCAATATGAAACTACCTGATCTTTTAACATGAGAATGTGGAACATCTATGTACTGCAAATAACCAAGACCTAGATGTTATGACTTTATACATAGGCTGTTCAAAACCCAGGGTGCTGAGTTAGGATGGGCATCAACTAGAGGCAGCCTCTCTCTAAAAAGATGGGACTTTGATCTGGTAATTTGGCCATAGGTACTTCATGTCAGTGAAGCATATCCAAAAATCATTATTTTCTGCAGTGGAACCTGATAGCAATCATTTCTAGGTCTAATTGTTCCATTTCCAAAATTTGACCAGGCACAAGTATGGTTCACCCTTGAACACCTGGGGAAAATTTTCAGCCTGGTCATGCATGGAGTCATGGAGCATTACCCTGGGAATTATAGTTCATGTTCCTTGCTGAACAGGGACCACTATGACCATTTAATTCTCTGTTACAAAGCACATGTGCTTTTCTTTACTGTTAGATAATAAACCAGCAAGCAGTTTTTCCTCTGTTACCCTATGATTGCCATCTACGATGTGACCATCTCTTATATTTCTCTCAGGCAACGAGCATCTTGCACAACATTGCTCAAATTAAACAACCAAATTATTGGTAGGATTTAGAAACAGAAACATAGAAAATAGGTGCAGGAGTAGGCCATTTGAGCCAGCACCGCCATTCAATATGATCATGGCTGATCATCCAAAATCAGTACCCCATTCCTGTTTTCTCTCCATTTCCCTTGATTCCATTAGCCCGAAGAGCTATATCTAACTCTCTCTTGAAAACATCCAGTGAATTGGCCTCCACTGCCTTCTGTGGGAGATAATTCCACAGATTCACAACTATCTGGGTGAAAATATTTTTCTTCATCTCAGTCCTAAATGGCCTACCCCTTATTCTTAAACTGTGATCCCTGGTTCTGGACTCCCCCAATATCGGGAACATTTTTCCTGCATTTATCCTGTCCAATCCCTTAAGAATTTTATATGTTTCTATAAGATTCTCTCTCATCCTTCTAAATTCCAATGAATATAAGCCCAGTCGATCCATTCTTTCATCATATGCCAGTCCCGCCATCCCGGGAATTAACCTGGTGAATCTACACTGCACTCCCTCAATAGCAAGAATGTCCTTCCTCAAATTAGGAGACCAAAACTGCACACAATACTCCAGGTGTGGTCTCACTTTACTTTCAGTGACTGATGTACAAGGACACCCAGGTCTCGTTGCACCTCCCCTTTTCTTAATCTGACACCATTCAGATAATAATCTGCCTTCTTGTTCTTGCCACCGAAGTGGATAACCTCACATTTATCAACATCATACTGCATCTGCCACGCATCTGCCCACTCACCCAACCTATCCAAGTCACCCTGCTGCCTCATAGCATCCTCCTCGCAGCTCACACTGCCACCCAACTTTGTGTCATCCGTAAACTTGTAGATGATACATTTAATTCCTTTGTCTAATTCGTTAATATATATTGTAAATAACATTTTTCCCTGTAAATGATTAACAATTATCTTTCGTAAATATTAGCATAAAATAGGTGTTTATATTTTCTTTCTTTTTGATTACAACTGCTTTTTGAGGAACAATTGACAATACTTTGCAAGGAATGTTTCTTGAGGTCACGAGGCTCATGACTAAAGCAAAATTCTCAGTAGAATTCTCAGTAATATTCATAGTATTCATCAAAAGGAGTGGTGTGGAGCTGATTTGAATGAATACTGAGGCAGGTAACCAAACTTTCAAAGTGTTTCAAGATCATCATATTCTACAATCATGAATCTTTTCTCCCCAATGTCAATTGGATTAGGACAACAAAGCAATTTTTATGTGGCTTAATTTAAAAAGATAAAAGTTAGCCAAGCTTAAAACAATGATTGCTGCCTTTTTTAATATTGCCAATAGCATTGATATACTGCACCAACAATATGGATGATATTTGATTTTGAAATGGTGAATCTACCACCTACTGGCCAAAGGTAGTAAATGCAGTTACATTATTTCTGGATCACCATGGAGTCAAGTTGTTTACATTTTACATAAATAAATTGCACCAAAGCACATCATATAAATTTTATGGAGAGATGGAATGGGTGACATTTTGGGTCGAGACCCTTCTTCAGACTGAATCTACTTCTCTCCGGAGATGCTGTCTGTGCCGCTGAGTTAATCCAGCATTTTGTGTCTATCTTTGGTTTAAACCAGCATCTGCAGTTCCTTCCTACACATAAAGTCATACAGTGTAGAAACAGGCCCTTCGGCCCAACTTGCACACACCGGCCAACAATGTCCCAGCTACACTAATTCCACTTACCTGCGCTGGGTCCATATCCATCCAAACACGTCCCATTCATGTACATGTCCAACTGTTTCTTAAACAATGGGATAGTCCTAACCTCAACCACCTCCTCTGGCAGCTTGTTCCATACACCCACCACCCTTTGTGTGAAAAAGTTACCACTTGGATTCCTATTAAATCTTTTCCGCCTCACCCTGAACCTATGTCCTCTGGTCCTCGATTCACCTACTCTGGGCAAGAGACTCTGTGCATCCACCCGATCTATTCCTCTCATGATTTTGTACACCTCTATAAGATCACCCTCATCCTCCTGTGGTCCATGTAATAGAGAGTCCGCCTACTCAACCTCTCCCTATAACTCACACCCTCTAGTCCTGGCAACATCCTCGTAAATCTTCTCTGAACCCTTTCAAGCTTGACAATATCTTTCCTATAACATGGTACCCAGAACTGAACACCATATTCTAAATGTGGTCTCACCAATGTCTAATACAACTGCAACATGACCACCCAACTTCTATACTCAATACTCTGGCTGATGAAGGTCAAAGTGCCAAATGCCTTTTTGACCACCTTATCTACCTGTGATGACCTTCAAGGAACCATGCACCTGTACTCCTAGATCCCTCTGCTCTACAACACTACAACAGAGGCCTACCATTTACTGTGTAGGTCCTGCCATTGTTCGACGTCCCAAAATGCAACATCTCACACTTCTCTGTATTAAATTCCATCAACCATTCCTCTGCCCACCTGGCCAATCGATCCAGATCCTGCTGCAATCTTTCACAACCATCTTCACAATCTGCAAAACCACTAACTTTTGTATCATCAGCAAACTTGCTAATCTTGCCCTCTATGTTCTCATCCAAATCATTGATGTGAAGACAAACAGTAACGGGCCCAGCACCGAACCATGAGGCACACCACTAGTCACAGGCGTCCAGTGCGAGAAGCAACCTTCCACCATCACCCTCTGCTTCCTTCCATGGAGCCAATTTGCTATCCATTCAGCTATCTCTCCTTGGATCCCATGGGATCTAACCTTCCAGAGCAGCCTACCATGCAGAACCTTTTTGAATGTCTTATTGAAATCCATGTACACAACATCTACAGCTCTGCCCTCATCGACCTTTTTGGTCATGTCTTCAAAAAAATCTATCAGATTTGTGACACACGACCTCCGACGTACAAAACCATGTTGACTATCCCTAATCAGCCCTTGCTCATCCAAATGCCTGTATAACCAATCCCTTAGAATACTCTCTAGTAACTTTCCAACTACAGATGTTAAGCTCAACTGCCTATAGTTCCCAGCATTTTCCCTGCAGCCCTTCTTGAAAAGAGGCACAACATTTGCCAGCCTCCAGTCTTCAGGCACCTCTCCTGTATTTAAGGACGACTCGTAAATTTCAACCAGGGTTCCCGCAATTTCCTCACTAGTACCCGCAATCTGCTCGGATATATCTGATCACATATGAATTTTATGGTCATCATGAGCTATGCACAATTGCATCTCCTTTTCTCATCCACCTGTGGAGACTTCCTCGACTAAACCAGTTTCAATCACAGTGGCAAGATCTATTCACCTGTAGATATGTTTGCGAGGCAGTTGGGCCAAAGGAGCCCAACTCGCATAAGTGCTGATTAAACTTTGATAGTCTGCAAATTACACCTACTTGTTTAGTCATAGTTAAAGTTTCTGAAAAGTTAAGAAACATTTGGGATCTGTGAACATTAATCAAATGACTAAACCACATTAAAAAACAACAACCCATATTTAATAAAAATTCAAAAAAGAAATAGACACATTTAAAACTATTTAAATAAACTTGAATAATTAAAAAAAAATCTTAAAAAATAGCAAAATACATGAATCCGTCACAGGTTGTGCAAGCAGATTGTCCATTTTAAGTGAAATGGAATTTCCCCAACGTTGTGCTCCACCGAGGAATGGCAGAGAAAGTTTGAGAAATGTTAGGTCATTTGGGGCTTCCATCTTTCATGCTCTCCTTCACATGTGGGAAACCCAAACATTTTGGGAGTTACATGAAGGAATGCAGGAGTGTGTGAAACCTTCAGTTTCTCACTGCATAATCCTCCCAACAATGTAAGGGGTGCATAGTTGTCACCTTGGTGTTTGTGTCCAGTAGCAAGTGGATACAATTGTTGAGTAAAGCAAGTGGGGGATCCTTGCACATGCCAATCTTAGGCAATGTCAAAAGGGTTTATTTTTTTTCACTTACTCTGGGCATAGGTACTTACTGTGTATCTAGTTACTTTTCCGCCTACCCATTCAGCTCATTCTAATACTGAAATATATATATACATATATAGAGCATATGCAAGGAATCAATTTGGACCAATTTTATACCAAATTAGCAATGTCTATTGTCAATAATGGGTTCATTGGCATCAATCTAACACGTTTATATATGAATTGATTTTGGTGCATTCCTTGACCATCATCAGTTTTATTAAATGTAGCATGAACTTTATGTCATGCCTGAGGCAAAGCAAATTATGTCCTGAAATAACATAACTGACATAATAGTTATGACTGAAATAACATAACACATAATGCACACCCAATACAATTCATCCAATGTTACCTGCTCTTAGGTAAGTGGGCAAACTCTCCTCAACAGTTCCCTCATCTCCCAAACATGTCCACTTCAGAGGAACATGTGTTAGATATGTTACACTTGAAGATCTTGAGTCAAATATTACAGTGAAACACACATCAACAACTTGCAAAAGCCTCATAAAGAGATTACACAACATCTACAAGATTTAGTAAGTTTGTTTACATCTGTGACATTTGAATGAAAGTGGTTAAAAACTGTAATTCTTTTTCAGATCCACGATAAGCATAATATATCTTCAAATGTTGTTGCCACCTTACAATATTTGTTTTTCATTCAGAACTGTTCAATAGGAAATAAATGCCTGCATGTTTTACTTGATTTGCCATCTGCTGAGGGGGGGAAGAGATGAGTTCTATTTTCTTAAAATGTTTACGAGCAGATATTTCTATGGAGGATCAAAGGGTTTGTTTTAACTACCTGCCAAATCCATAACAAGAAGAATGTCAATTCTGATATTCCTGAAGGCACAGAAAGTTAGCCTCATATTCTATCATTATGTCACATGTGCTCATGTTCATTCCATGAATGTTTGAATCTGACACGTTTCTCTACCGGCACTGCCACACAGGAAGTAAGTAAGCATCCAACCCAAACATCGCAGGAGATGAACCCAACTGCTTCCACGGTCCTGAGAAGCCACCAACAGAACCATCCGCGGCAGCGCCCAATCTCAGACATTGGCCAGATAGCCTGGTTATTTGGTCGCTCTGAACATGAGGTGAAATATAAACTAGACAGTGAAGATGAAACAGAAGAGTTATATTTATCGCCTTACAAACGGTGCAGCTCAGACGAACTGTTGCAAGAAGAAGCGAGGAAGAGGCGGAGGAAGTTGATTGCAGACCTAGAGAACAGCAGAGCACAGCATGGCAGGACCACCGTTGAGGTTTGCAATGAAGTAAGATAAAGCATCATGTCCTCTGATGGGTTGTGAGCTGCCGCCACTTTTACACCTTCACCTTCCTCTCATAGCTATGTGTCTCTGGATGCCTCACTTCACAAACTGTCCTCTCAATCATTTGTCTTCTGCGATAGTTTGACTCATAGTTGGCTCTGGGCTTCAGTCTGGCTGTCTCATCTTGGGGTATCACTATCTTTCCAGAATTATTAGCAGTTTCTTTGGATTTGAAGCGTACACTGAAAGATTGGTTTTAAGCAATATGAGATAACATGAAGAGAATGTGTAAATGATACATGGTTTCTAAAATTATTCTATGTTAATCAAATAACTTGTTATCTTGGGAAGTTTCAATGAATGTCCTAGTTTCTTATTCTCTTTGCTGTCCTTTCATCACCAATTATTGTGTTAATATAACGTCATAACAAACTAGAAAGAAATATCTTCATATCTAAGTGATATTTTGGGATTATGAGCTTGCATGTGACTGTGCATCGTGATGGTCTAAGTTATATTGATTGGCGATTTCCTCTGTTGTTCTAAGTGAAATTGTCAAAATGTTCCTTTATGCAATGTTTAAAGTCTGACTTGGGATAGCAAATGGGAGAAGTTTCCACAGAATTATTGACATTGTCACAATGCATAACAGCCGGAGATACCCTTACCACGCAACTCCAACAGTGCACCATTTAATTTATTGTTGTAACAGGATCCCTTACTCTATCCTCACCCCATAGAGCATTGGCAATAACCAAGCAACAACATCAGTTTTGAACTCATCTTTCATCAACGATTCACTTAAGCAAATTCATCTTGTTCCTTCTGTGTGTGCAGGTTGCTGAGAAAACAGATACACCGCTCACATGATTTTCTATAACTGTTGATGTTTTTCGTCTGTGGGATTTGTTTCATCTCTTGGCTTTCTCTCCCTGACTGCTTTCCTTTGTTTTGGGTATATATTACTGAAATGCTTCCAGTCCTACTATGTAGTTCATACCAGGACATGAGTGCATAATCATCTCATCTACCTGGAGGTGTTGCCCGTTGTCCACTCTTCATCTTTGAGGATAGCTAAATAATCATTTCATAAATATAAAATAATTTAATATGGGTTTGCTCGAACTGTGTTAATTATAAATTTTATTTTATTATATTTAAAAGACAAAATTATCTTTGGTACAATATTGTGTGCTTTATTTAGATACGTGGGTTTAATCTTTTTAATCTTTTTGCATATTTTGGGTGAATGGACTGATTGATTGGTATCCATCAATCTATCTAATGAGCAGTCATCTACTCATGGTCAGTATAGAGCAAAACTGAACTGGTTAGTTATTTAGAGAATACAACTATATTGAATTATTTATCTTCTCCACAGGTTGGAATAAGATTTCCATATCTGCCACCTCTCTCTGCTACCTTCAAAGATATTCCCCTGAGATTTCTTACCTTATCCCAGAGCACACCAACAGGACTGGACTGTATAGGTCATAAACGATGGATGGCAACTTCTGGTAAGTAATCCAAGATTATTTAACAAGGACTTTTCTTTGAAAAAGCAAATGGTACTTCATTTGGTATTAGGAGGAGGAAAAATCCTCAAGTCTTTGCAGGCCAGGCCCTGATAAACCCCGTTTCAAAATGTTCACAATTCTGACTCATTAGTATCTATATTACTAAAAGTCTGATCTTGACCACTTCCTGTTGTTCTGTATATTGATTTTAGAAAAAACGCTGCCACTTACGGCTGTGCTTACGCTGCCACTTTTGGCCATCTTACTCCGTTGCGCAGGACAAGAATATTTTTCCCATCGATGAAAAATAAAAGAGTTATTAGGGTTTTAAAAATGTTGAGATTCTCTCCTGAAGGCCACGCCCCTTCCGGATTGACTATAAAATCCGGAAGTGATGAGTGCCTCAGTCAGTCTCTGCAAGATGGGGGAGTGAGAGGGTCACGTCTCTCAGTCTGAGCTGTGAATAACACTGAACACATGTCTACTAAACTGTGAGTGGTTTTACTGACCTGTCAGTGCCCTTAATGTGGTTTGAAAATATGGTTTGGAAATGCTAATGCTGTGTTGCCTTTGGTTTGGAAATGCTAAAGCTGTGTTGCCTTTGGTTTGAAAATGCTAAAACTGTGTTGCCTTTGGTTTGGAAATGCTAAAGCTGTTTTGCCTTTGGTTTGGAAATGCTAAAGCTGTGTTGCCTTTGGTTTGGAAATGCTAAAGCTGTGTTGCCTTTATATATATATACTAGACTAAGTGGGACCCGTTGGGTCCCAGTATAACATGGGAGGGCTGGTCCCCCAACGCAATATTCCACCTCTCCACCAATTCCAATATTGGTGGCCAGTGGGGTGGGGGGGAGGTTAGTATGGAGCGCTAGTATGGGTGTTGTGGGCTGAAGGGACTGGTTTCCAGAGGGCTAGTATGAACATTGTGGGCCGAATGGATTATCGGGCTGGCGGCTCAGTCACTCAAGCCTGTTGTGCTGGCAGCTCACTCACTCACGGCTGGTGGGCTGGCAGTTGACTCACGGCTATTCCTTGAAATTCCATTTCAAGCAGGGTGCAAGGCCACCAAATTCAAGTGCCATTTCAAACCATTTCAAGCAGGGTGCAAGGCCACTAAAGACAGTGAGTCATGACCTCTCCCTCCTCCCTTGCAGAGACTGAGCCATGTCCACACTTCTGGGTTTTATAGTCCCTCCCCCCCACCCCACCTGAAGGGGCGTGACCTTCATGGCGTGATTGACAGGAGAGAGAACCTCAACGTAAAACCCCCCCACTAATAACTCTTTATTTTTCATCAATGGGAAAAATTCTCAGCACCTGATGAGCAGAGGGGGACTCTGAGTAAGATGGCCGAAAATCACAGCCGTAAGTGGTGGTGTTTTTTCTAAAATCAATATAAAGCGCAAACAGGAAGTGGTCAAGATTAGACTTTTAATTATATAGAAGGCAAGGCAACTTTAATTAGGCAAGGCAACTTTAATTAGGCAAGGCAACTTTAATTAGACAAGGCAACTTTAATTAGACAAGGCAACTTCAATTAGGCAAGGCAACTTTAATTAGGCAAGGCAACTTTAATTAGGCAAGGCAACTTTAATTAGGCAAGGCAACTTTTAATTCGGCAAGACAACTTTAATTAGGCAAGGCAACTTTAATTAGGCAAGGTAACTTTAGCATTTCCAAACCAAAGGCAAGGCAACTTTAGCATTTCCAAACCAAAGGCAACACAGCTTTAGCATTTCCAAACCAAAGGCAACACAGCTTTAGCATTTCCAAACTATATTTTCAAACCACATTAAGGGCACTGACAGGTCAGTAAAACCACTCACAGTTTAGTAGACATGTGTTCAGTGTTATTCACAGCTCAGACTGAGAGATGTGACCCTCTCGCTCTTGCAGAGACTGACTGAGGCACTCAACACTTCCGGGTTTTATAGTCCCTCCGGAAGGGGCGTGGCCCTCAGGAGAGAGAATCTCAACATTTTTTAAACACTAATAACTCTTTTATTTTTCATTGATGGGAAAAATCCTCTTGTCCTGCACAGCGGAGGGGGACTGAGTAAGATGGCCAAATATCACAGCCGTAAGTGGCAGCGTTTTTCCTAAAATCAATATACAGAACAACAGGAAGTGGTCAAGATCAGACTTTTGAAATTGTCAGAAACAAATTGTCAGAAACAAATTTCAAAAGACCCAGAAATGTGTATACTGCACCACAGTAAACTACTTGTCCTGATTTATCCTGATTTATCCAGTTCACAATGTTTGACCTATAGCTTAGACCTTCTGTCAGCAAAGTCTACTCACCTCAGGCTGTGGACCTCATGAACATTGAACTGTCTATAACTTACTGGAGCGAAACAATGACTCCATGCCTGGTGGACCATGTAAAGTTCTTATTAATTTTGTTTGACATTATATACAATATTTTTTCATTTAAACTAATAGTTAATCAGTGAATTATCAGCTGAAGTACTTAGATTGGATACAGCAAGAGCAACTGAAGACTGAATGTTTATATACAGCTTACATATTAAGAGCAATTTAGGCTGTGGTGACTAGTAAAAATTGGCTTCAGAACGCTTGTTGAGATTGAGAGAAAGAGGATCAAGTAGGTTCTTCACTCCTGCTTTCCATCCATTATTCATTGGGAAATGACCATTAGGCGTACAAGTTGAGACCAGAGTTGGTAAACTGGAATGCCCATTTCTATTAAATCCACCACTACTATTGCGCTTGGGAGGAACAGCACCTCATATTTTGCTTGGGTAGCTTACACCCAAGTGGTATGAACATTGACTTCTCTAACTTCAAATAGCCCTTGCTTTCCCTCTCTCTCCTCCCTTCCCAGTTCTCCCACCAGTCTTACTATCTCCGCCTACATTCTATCTCTGCCCCGCCCACTCCCCTGACATCATTCTGAAGAAAGATCTCGATCCGAAACGTCACCGATTCCTTCGCTCCTGAGATGCTGCCTGTCCCGCCGAGTTACTCCAGCATTTTGTGACTACTCAATGTAATCTAATTTTTAGTCCTTGTTCTACTCTCCCAATGTAGAGGTTACTGCTACTTCTTTACTTAGTAGATGCTTCTTTTATCAAGGGTGTAAGTGGTCCCCACAAGAGGTAGTTGGGCAACATTGTCTTCCATTCTCCCAATGTTGTGAACATTGTGCAGCCAGCATATTTGAGGTTAGTTTTAGTTGTGAGCTTCCACAATACTTGTGGTCTGCCCTGGGATGGGCTCCAATCAATGGCTACACAGGTACTGGTGTGCTTGGCCAGGTAATTCACCAAGCTAATTAGTCCAAAGAATTGGAACCTCCTTGTTAGGTAGCAAAAATGAAAGAGAATTAATAACCAACATACTGGGATTATTGTCCTGAAGAAAAGAGTACTTTTCTAATTATTTGAATTTAAGAAAGTCTGGTGGCATTGGAAATTAATGTGTTGGTAACTATACTGTTATTGTGGAACCATTATTTAAGATGACTACAACTACTGGGAGACAAATAACAATGTATTTTTGATATTTTTGAGTATGGCAGCTAAGAAAAATAATGTACAGTAAATAAGATGACAATACAGGTTGATTTATAACCATCGATTAATATACTTCTTTAAAACAAATTACTGTACATTTTGCTAATTCGGAGACCACTATTGAAAACAATCTATATACATTAAAAGCTTGATTGTTTTTTTTCTTCTGCCTTGTTTGATGTTTCAAAGCTATATAACACAAAACAATCTTTATAGCATTCAGATTTGGAATCACATTGCATGCTCAGGATATCATGTGGAAATGATTTCTGCAACTCATTTATTTCATAAAGTATCTGGGAAACAATGTCAAAAGTTATTCCAAAGGTAGGGTTGCCATGAAGTGTAGAGCTTTGAGTTCTCATGAAATTGGGGGAAATATGAGCCGAATACCTGGGTGATCTTGTTCTAATGAGACGTCTGATATCCACACAAGCTTTGATGTTTATTCAGGTGACATCAGGTGGGTGTTTGTTGGTGTGTTTGTCACATTTTAATAGGGCATCTGGTGTGAATCGAGTAAACATGTTGTGGCATTAAGCTGCACACAATACTGATTTGACACTGCAGTGCCATTTCGTGAATTGGCATTTCAGCTAGCACTCCCTTTTAATCTTGCATAGCCGGTGGTGCAAGCCAGTGCTACAAAGAAAAACTCAACTACCTCCTCCAGCAGCTCATTCCCTATACCCATCACCATCTTGCTTGAAAAGGTTCCTATTAAATCTTTCCCCTCTCACCTTAAACCTACTGTATTATATCCCCTGGTTCTTAATTTCCCTACTCTGCATAAAATACTCTGTGCATTTACTCTATCCATTATCTGATGATTTTAATTACCTTTATCACCTTTACGATCTCTTAGCATCCGGCGCTCCAAAGTCATAGCTTGCCCAACATCTCCCTACAACTCAAGCCCTCAAGTCCTGGCAACATCCTCGTAAATCTTTTCTCAATCTTTTCTCAAAACTGAACACAATACTCCAAATGCGCCCTCACCTGCTGTTATACAACTGTAACATAACATCCTAACTTCTGTATTCAATAATGATGAAGGCCAATGTACTGAAAGCCTTTTTCACCACCCTATCTACCTGTGGCATCACTTTCAGGAAATTATGCACCTGCACTCCCAGATCTCTCTTGCTCTGCAACACGCCCCGGAGCACTGCATTCAATGTGAAGGTCCTACGCTGGTTTCACTTCCAAAAATGCAACCTCCAACTTATCTGCATTAAACTCCATTAGTCATACCGCAGCCCACCTGCCCAGCTGATCTAGGTCCTGCTATAATTTTTTGATAACTATCTTCACTAAGATACCACCCAGTTTACTGTCATCTGCTAAATTATTAATTTCACCCATGCTGTTGCTTATATTAAATAAAATGTTTAAGCTTTTCGAGCAAAATTTTCACATGAAACCATTGCATTGTACACATGTATAATTTTTTTTATCATATACAGATGTAACTTTCTTATATACATTTTTTTATCAGCTTTAACAAAATAGAGGAGCAGTAGCACAATGGGATAGGTGACTCCAAATTAACTCACAATAACCACCGTTTTCTTAGGTTGTCCCACAGGATAGAGGATGACTAGCTTCTATGGATTCTGAAGTCATGTTGCGAACAATAGACACTTCCAGAGATGCAGCTTGTGAAGTGGTTCACTCGTCTTGCCACTTATGCAGTGCCTCTGTGCGCTACCAATACATGGACTCTAGATTCTCAATGCCATCCCAAATGCTCCTTTTTCCAAACTGAGTAGTAAGGAGAAACAAGACCCCAACAATTAGGGGAGAATGACATACACAAAATGCTGGAGCAACTCAGCGGGACAGGTAGAATCTCTGGATAGAAGGAATGGGTGACATTTCGGGTCGAGACCCTTCCTTAGACTGTGTCAGGGGAGTGGGAGGAGATAAAGGAAGGATAAGGTGTGAAAATGAGACATCAAAAGACATGGAGTTCAAGGAAAATGAAGATCAAGGCGAATGATTTGAGCACATCTTTGGGTCTTTTCCTTTGAAATCCTTTTCCCATGGCAGCTCAGGAGAGTTTTGGGAGTCTAAAGAAATAAGCTCAGTATCCAATATTTCAAGGGAGCAATTGTGCATCTAGTTTATTGAAACATTTTATTGTCAGTGAAATTCTTATGAACCTATAGGTGGCGTACAATAGCCAAAGATGGTCAGTAGGAAAATAGATTCTAACTTCATTGCTTTGTTCTCATCCTCAAGTCAAGTAGAATTTACTGCCATGTGCTCAAGTACGGTGAGGTACAGGTGTAAGGTAAATCTTCCTTGCAGCAGCATCACAGATTGATAGTCTTAAATTGAAACACAAAAGCATGAATGAGACATAAATTCACATTAATTATACGTAAAATTTAAGTGCTGCAAGGCAGTACAAAGAAAAAAAGTCTGAAAAAACGATAAGACATTGATGCATAACACAATTGGGAAAAACAAACAAATCCACGGTCTGTTGTATTCCAATGGTGAGGTAGCGTTAGAGTTGTGCTGATTGGTTCAAGAACCTGAGAGTTGTAGCAAAGTAGCTGTTCCTGCACATGCAGGTGGCAACTTCAGGCCTCCATACCTCCTGCCTGACGCTAGCAGTGAGAAGAGGGCATAACTGGAATGAGAGGGATCCTTGATGATAGATGCCAGCTTCTTGAGGCAGTGTCCCATGTAGATGCCATCGATGGTGGGGAGGGCTTTGTCCATGATGGACAGGGCTGAATCCACCACTCTCTGCTGCCTCTTGTGTTCCTGTGCCATTCTAGACCACGATGTAATCAGTCAGGACACTTTCTTCAGTGCATTCATGACCTCGTAAAGCACTTTGCAATTAATGTTTCACTTGTTGGAATGGAGTCACAATGAAATGTAGTTACGTGTGGCACAAATTTACATGCAGCAAGGTTCCACCAGCAATGTTGTGGTGTTGGCTGAGGTATGAATGTTAGTCGCAGCGCATGGATGTGTCGTGGGATTTTCTACCTCTGCCTGTACTTGATTTCTGGTTTCACCAGATAGGCTGTGCATCTGGCACTGCAGTACTCCCCCAGTATCATCCTGGGACCCCAGCCTAAACTTTCCTAACAACCTTGCCATCTGTTTATTTGATAACAAATTAAATTAACTCAAGTATGACAATTATCTTTCTTTTCAATCAATAAAATTCCTTTATAAGAACACAAAGAAGCTGTCAGAAAAGAACCACTGGTGTAAACTCAGATTTATTATAAGCTTTACCACAGTTTGAGAATGTTATTGATCGTTGCATCTTCCTCTTCAAATTTATTTCAATTCTAATTTCAAGCTTCATAAAGTTGGTTATCCAATTTATTTGATGTAGGAGAACAATTTTCAGGAGCTGTTAAAGGGCTCAGGTCTTCCTCCAGATTCAGCACAACCCCTTCTCTATGCAACAAAGGTCCATCATATTTTCCACAAAGACTCAGAGATTTATCAGAGGTACCAACCTCCTGAAAGGTTGTCATAAGATTTTTTGATCTTCCTTTAAATAAATTGTTTCACAGTGGCAGCAGCTGTGAGAGCTGCTGCCTCACAGCACTGGAGAACTGGGTTTGATCCTGACCTTGGGTGTCATCTGTATGGAGTTTGCACGTTCTCCCTGTGACCATGTGTGTTTCCTCCGGGTGCTCCAATTTTCTCCCACATCCCAAAGATGTTCGGCTTTGTAGGTGAATTGGCCTTTGTGAATTGCCCCTAGTGTGTAGTGAGTGGATGAGAAAGCAGATAACATAGAACCAGTGTGAACGGGCGATTGATGGTCAGCGTGGACTCAGTGGGCTGAAGGGGCTGTTTTCATGCTAAAAAACAAGGGAAAAATTGTAAAGTAGCAATGAGAAATGGTAATCCTTAATCCAAGTGGTTCTAACAGTTCATAAGCCCATGTGATAGGTGTAGAATGAGGCCATTCGGCCCATCAAGTCTACTCCACAATTCAATCATGGCTGATCTATCTTACCCTCTTAACCCCATTCTCCTGCCTTCTCCCCATGACCCCTGGCACCCGTACTAATCAAGTTAAATGTGCAGCTGAAACCAAACACTCCAGACATAACTATACAATGCACCATTCCTGAAGATTAATGGTCCATGGTCTCAGCAATTGTTTGTTGATACTATTGGAGGAAACCTTTAATCAAATATGACATCCTCCTTTATGGATCAGTGCAACAGTATTGTCATTTTCTCTTTACATGTCGTTGAGCAATAAGGCATTAAAACAGTCTCCTTAGCCACCAAGTCTATGCTGACAATCACACCTATTTACACTGATCCCATTTTATTCTCTCCACATCCTCATCAATTCACCCCAGATCTTTGCAATATATGCACACACTATGAGCAATTTACAATGGCAAATGAACCCACCAGCTCCTAGGTTTTTCAGATGCAGTAGGGAACTGTAGCAACCCATGTTGTCATGAGAAAATGCAATCTCCACACAGACAACACACAGACTCCACACAGAGTCATGCCTGATGCCTCAGGTCTGACTGCTGCTGCTGCTCTCCTCTGAACAGTCATTCACATCAACAATATCCAAAAGGATATACATTTTTAAAGGAATTTGCCACAGCAGATTCCTGCACTCTCTGACTACTCCTGGTGGTCACCCATCTCCTGGGTGTGAATACTTCATTATAATTCTTATCTATGACACTCTCAGTCTCTGGACAATCCTGAGGTCGTCCAGTTGCAGTTCCCTCAAGCGGTTGGTCAGGAGCTGCAGCTGGATGCACTTCCCACACGTGCAGTCCACAGGAACACTGTAAGTTCCAACATCCTGCAGGAGGAGCAAATCAATGCCCTAACTGCCATTCCTACTGCACTAAGACCAAGGAAGAATTACAACTAAAAACAGACCTTATCTTGCCTTCGCCATCCTGGCTGAAGTCTCTTGAGCCATATTCAGCACTTACCCTCAAAAAAAGCACTTCATCTCAGCACAGCTTCTCCCGATGCAGGTGCTCCCAATAAGCCACTCCACTCATGTCTGCCTTCATATTACACTCCATTTGCCAGATCTTTGCCCAAGTCACATAATCTGTCCTTTGTGGGATATTTTGTCCTATTCACTTTATTTTTATCTCTAGCTTTGTGTCATCAGCATTTGGAAACTCTTAAGTGATAATTGGACAGACATTTCACGGAACGCTCCTAATTCTTAGGATTGTCGGAGCAACTATCTGGTCCAACCTGGTCCTAGGCTGCCCTATGTCTGTAAGAATAAATTAGTTTTGTTCCACGAGAGAAGACTTGCATATTTTCGTAATCCCTTCTAATTCTTCTGCTAAAACAATAGTGTACTGTATAGCCATTACTAATAGTTGCCATTTTCTGGTTTGCTGCAGTCATTCTCTGGTGTAAAGTGCTGCTGATCCACTTCTTCACCCTCTTGGCCCTGGAATTAACCAAGGGAATCCTTTTTGGATTGCCTCCAATGCCAGAATATTTGTTTTTAAAGAATTAGAACTATGCCTGAGTAATCCAGATGTGGCCTCATCAATACCTTGAACACTTGTAATAATGCTTTCTTCCTTCCAGTCTCTAACCTTCTTGTAATAAAGGCTATTATGCTATTTACTTTTTTTTTTTTAAGACACCAAGTACAAGGGTAAGTCAGCAGGTCAGATAGCATCTCCGGAGAACATGGGTAGGTGACGTCTCAGGTCGGGACACTTCTTTAGACTTTCATAACTTGCCTGTTATTTTTTTTGCGAACTGTGCACATGAACACCCACAGTGCCCTCCATAATGTTTGGGACAAAGACACATCATTTATTTATTTGCCTCTGTACTCCACAATTTGAGATTTGTAATAGAAAGAAAATCACATGTGGTTAAAGTGCACATTGTCAGATTTTAATAAAGGCCATTTTTAAACATGTTGGTTTCACCATGTAGAAATTACAGCAGTGTTTATACATAGGCCCCCCCCATTTCAGAGTGGTACCCGGATGTGGCGCCGACAGACAAGAAGCCGAAGCAAAGAAGAAGAAGCCAAAGAACCGAATGGAAGCGAGGCCAAAACGCCAATAAACCGAAAGAGTCCGAGGACGAAACGCCTACTAACCGAAAGGATGGGACGCCTAAATGCAAACTAACCGAAAGGGCGGGACGCCTAAAAGGCAACAAACCGAAAAGCTGCGTCGCCTAAAAGCAAACTTACCGAATAGCCGCTCTGTCGAAACGCCACCTACCCAAAAGCGGCGTTGCCTACAGGCCAAAGGACCGACTGTCGCTCAACAGAAAAGTCCAATAACGGACTTGACGTTGCCGGGGGGGCGGGACTTGTCAGCGGTTGGTCCAGACCCCCGCATCCATCACATCACTGTGAAGGCATGAACATTGTCCCAAACCCGCAGGTGGTCGTGGGAGAGTGGGGACAGCACACCTTCGGTCGCTTTCAACTTGGTGCTTGGGTTCAGATTGCCCAGTCACCTCTGGCTCTCCCTTCTCTCTCCCTCCTTCTCTCTCCCTCCCTTCTCTCTCTCCCCCTTCTCCCTCTCCCCTTTCTCTCTCTCCCCCTCCTCTCTCCATACTCTATCTCCCCCTTCTCTCTCGCCTCCGTCTCCACCCGAGGAGCGTCCCACAGTCACTGACCACCATTGGACCCCAACCTCCATACCAGGGTGATTCCCACGCACAAAACAGGCAGCATCTCTGGAGAGAAGGAATGGGTGGCGTTTCGGGTCGAGACCTTTCAGACGCACTCTGAAGAATGGGTGGAGACGGAGGGGAGAGAGAAGGGAGAGAAGGGGGGGGAATCACCCTGGTGTGGGGGTTGTGGTCCGATGGCGGTGCATTGCGGTCAGTGACTGTGGGACGCTCCCGCGGGTGAGACGGAGGGGGAAGAGAAGGAGGAGAGAGAGAGAGAAGGGAGTGAGAGAGGGGGGAGAGAGAGGGGGAGAGAGAGAAGGAAGGGAGAGAGAGGGGGGGAGAGGAGGGGAAGAGAGAGGAGAAGAGAGAGGAGAAGAGAGAGAAGAGTGGAGAGAGAGGAGGAGAGAGAGAAGAGGGAGGAGGAGAGAGAGGAGGAGAGAGAAGGGAGAGAGAGAGAGGGGGAGAGAGAGAGAAAGGGGAGAGAGAAGGGGGAGACGGGAGCGTGGGATTCATTTTCCCACACAAGCCAGAGGTGACTGGGCAATCTGAACCCAAGCACCAAGTTGAAAGCGGCCGAAGGTGTACAGCCCCCACTCTCCCACGGCCACCCTCCGCGGTCTGTGGGTCGGGTGGAGCGGAGGTTTGGGACAATGTTCATGCCTTCACAGTGATGTGATGGATGCGGGGGTCTGGACCAATCACTGACAAGTCCCGCCCCCCAGCAACATCAAGTCCGTTATTGGACTTTTCTGTTGAGCGACAGTCGGTCCTTTGGCCTGTAGGCGACGCCGCCTTTCGGGTAGGTGGCGTTTCGACAGAGCGGCCATTCGGTAAGTTTGCTTTTAGGTGACGCAGCTTTTCGGTTCGTTGGCTTTTAGGCGTCCCGCGCTTTTGGTTAGTTTGAATTTAGGCGTCCCATCCTTTCGGTTAGAAGGCATTTCGTCTTCGGACTCTTTCGGTTTATTGACGTTTCGGCCTCGTTTCCATTCTATTCTTTGGCCTTGACTTCTTTGCTTCGGCCTCTCATCCGTCGGCACCATGTCCGCACACATTTCAGGGCACCATAATGTTCGGGACACAGCAATGTCATGTAAATGAAAGTCATCATGTTTAGTATTTTGTTGCATATCCTTTGCATGCAATGACTGCTTGAAGTCTGTGATTCATGGACAACACCAGTTGCTGGATGTCTTCTCCAGTGATGCTCTGCCAGGCCTGTATTGCAGCCATCTTTAGCTTATGCTTATTTTGGGGGCTAGTCCCCTTCAGTTTTCTCTTCAGCATACTCAATTGGGTTCAGCTCAGGTGATTGGCCACTCAAGAAATGACCATTTTTTAGCTTTGAAAAACTCCTTTGTTGCTTTAGCAGTATGTTTGGGATCATTGTCTTGCAGTGGAATGAACTGCGGGCAATGAGTTTTGAGGCATTTGTTTGAACTTGAGCAGCTAGGATGTGTCTATACACTTCAGAATTCATTATGCTACGACCATCAGCAGTTGTATCATCAATGAAGATAAGTGAGCCAGTACATTCAGCAGCCATACATGCCCAGGCTATAACACCCCCACCACCGTGTTTCACAGATGAGGTGGAATGCTTTGGATCTAGGGCAGTTCCTTCACTCCTCCATACTCTGCTCTTGCCATCACTCTGATATGTTAATCTTTGTCTCATCTGTCCACAAGACCTTTTTCCAGAACTGTGGTTGCTCTTTTCAGTACTTCTTGGCAATCTGTAATCTGGCCATCCTATTTTTGTGGCTAACCAGTGGTTTGCATCTTGCTGTATTTCTGTTCATGAAGTCTTCTGCGGACAGTGGTCATTGACAAATCCGCACCTGATTCCTGAAGAGTGTTTCTGATCTGTCGGACAGGTGTGTGGGGATTTGTCTTTATTATAGAGAGAATTCTTCTGTCATCAGCTGTGGAGTTCTTCCTTGGCCTGCCAGTCCCTTTGTGATTAGTTCACCAGTGCTCTCTTTCTTCTTAATGATGTTCCAAGCTGTTGATTTTGGTAAACCTAAGGTTTGGCTGATGTCCAACAGTTTTATTCTTGCTTCTCAGTCTCGTAATGGCTTATTTGACTTTCATTGCACAACTTTGGTTCCTCATGTTGATAAACAGCAATAAAAGTTTCCAAAGGTGATGGAAAGACTGGAGGAAAGACTGGGTGCTGAGAGCTTTCTTATACCTGCATTAAGAAGGTATCTAAACACACCTGAGCAATTACAGACGCCAGTGAAGCCATGTGTTCCAAACATTAGGGTGCCCTGAAATGGGGGGACGATGTATAAACACAGCTGTAATTTCTACATGATGAAACCAAAATGTATAAAAATACTCTTTAATAAAATCTGACAATGTGCACTTTAACCACGTGATTTTTTTCTATTACAAATCTCAAATTGTGGAGGACAGAGGCAAATAAATAAATGCTGGATCTTTGTCCCAAACATTATGGAGAGTACAGTACATCCCTCAGTACTTTGCTACTTTTATATTCCTCTTACAAAAGTGCATGACCTCACACTTTCCTACATGAAACCATTTTGAAGTTTTTTTCCCACACTCAATCTATCTCTATCCTGTGGTGGAGTCGAAATATCCTCATTGCAATATGCTCTCCCACCTATTTTGTGTCGTGAGCAAAATTCAATACATTACAATCAGCCCCCTCCTCCAAGTCATTAATATAAATTGATGACAACTGAGGGACAAGAATTGATCTGTCATATTCTTCCAGCTTCAAAAAGACCCACTTATGCTTACCTTATTTATTCTTTTATATAATACCCAGTCTCCTTGTTAATTAATTCTGAATCCAAATTCATTACATCTACAGGTTCTCTTCTGCTGAATCTGCAGATGTATATTTGTATTTTCAGAAGGCATTTGACAGTGCCACATAAAAGGCTGGTGCATAAGAAAGAGAAAATAGATTTAATCTTCCTTGATGCATTAAATTATCTACGAGTACAGCTGAAGTGCCAAATCAAGACCCCTCCCCCTTCCCTCAGCAGAATATTTCAAAATTGGTTCCAAACAAGTGTCTCAACATAGACACAAAGTGCTGGAGTAACTCAACGGGTCAGGTTATATCTCTGGAAAAGGAGACGTGACGTTTCAGGTCGGGACCTCAGACAGTCACCTATCCTTTTCCTCCAGAGTTGCTGCCAGATCCACTGAGTTATTCTAGCGTTTTGTGTCTATCATTAGTTTAAACCAGCATCTGCAGTTTTTTGTTTCGACATTTGGCTTACTCGACTGCGAAATCTCTCTCAAGGTATGCCTACTTTGAAGAAGTTCTCTTCCTCTGGTCTGAAGAAGGATCCCGACCTGAAACGTTGGCTATCCTCTTCCACCAGAGATGCTGCCTGACCCGCTGAGTTACTCCAGCACTCTGTGTCTATTTTTGGTATAAAACAGCATTTGCAGTTCTTTGTTTCTACAAGTGTTCAAACAAGTTTGTGGCCTCCACTTGAAAGGATATGTATAATCATGAGCTGCCCTCTAATGGGAAGCATTCCTAATGTATCGCAGCTATTGTCACATGGTTACCACCCAAGCACACCACCCATTTAAATGCCAGTTGCACATTGTGGCTGTCATGGATGTGAGGGAGGCTGGAAGGGAAATGGAGAGAGCCCCAGTGCCTTGTGAAAAGAGGGAGACACATGTTCACAAACATACACCCTCCTGTACCGCCCATCGTAGATGGTTGTCCAGAACTACTGCATAGTGCTTACCTGCAGTTCATCGCGTGTAATCCATTTGGTGTACCGTAGCAACAGTACGGGTCATGGGTCGTGACCCGACTGCCGTGAAAACCTCCCTATATAGATATATGCGTGCATATGGATTCTTATCATGCTTAATGATTACAGGTGAGATCTTTGCCTGTGATCTCCCCTCAGCCGTCACCTGCCCTGACATCCTAATAATAATAATAATAATAATACATTTTATTTGTATAGCGCTTTTCAAGGACTCAAAGTCGCTTTACATGGAGAGTCAAGAACAAAACAAAATAGAGCAGTAAGACAGAGATGCAAAGGGGAGGGGGACATGGAACTAAGGGTATGCTGAGGTGTAGAGATGGGTCTTGAGGCGGGACTGGAGGATGGTGAGGGACTCAGAATTTCGAATCAATAGTGGGAGGGAGTTCCAGAGCCTGGGAGCTGCCCTGAAGAAGGCTCTGTTTCCAAAAGTGCAGAGGTTGGATTTCGGAATGGAGAGGAGACCGGCTGATGTGGATCTGAGGGACCGTGAAGGTTGGTAGGGGGAGAGGAGGTCAGTGAGATAAGGGGGGGGGGGGGGCAAGTGGTTGAGGGCTTTGTAGGTGAGGACCAGGATTTTGTAGATGATCCGGTGGGAAATGGGAAGCCAGTGAAGTTCTTTGAGAACTGGGGTGATGTGGTGCCAGGATTTGGTGTGGGTGATGAGTCGGGCAGCTGCATTCTGGACCAGTTGGAGTCGGTTGATGTTGCTGGAATTAATGCCAAAGAGAAGAGAGTTACAGTAGTCCAGTCGGGAGGAGATGAAGGCATGGATGAGTCTTTCAGCAGCGGGGGGTGTGAGAGAGGGTCTGATTTTGGCAATGTTGCGGAGGTGAAAAAATGATGTTTTGACAACATGGCGGATGTGAGGCTCAAGGGAGAGGGTTGAGTCAAAGATCATGCCAAGGTTGCGGGCCTGAGGAGATGGGGAGACAGTGGTGCCGTCAATAGTGAGAGTGGGGTTGTTAATTTTGGTAAGTGTTGATTTGGAGCCAATGAGGAGAAATTCTGTTTTGTTACTGTTTAATTTAAGGAAGTTTGGTTGCATCCAAGATTTGATGGCTGACAGGCAGGAGTTGATATGGGAGAGAGGGGGATGGTGGGGGGACTTGGTGCTGAGATAGATCTGGGTGTCATCAGCATAGCAATGGAAGTCCAGGTTGAAGTGACGGAGTATATGACCAAGGGGGAGGATGTAGATGATGAAGAGGAGGGGACCGAGAACGGAGCCTTGGGGAACGCCTTGAGTGACAGTGGCTGTGGCAGAGGTGTGGTTATGGAGAGAGATGAAGTGGGATCGGTTGGAAAGGTAGGAACGGAGCCAGCTGAGTGCAGAACCTTCAATGCCAAGGTCTCTAAGTCTGGTAAGCAGGATGTTATGGTTCACGGTATCGAAGGCTGCACTCAGGTCGAGGAGGATGAGGATGTTCTTAATCCTCGGCCGTGGCCTGTTCACATGCCCCCTTTCCAGGAAATGTGAGGATGATCTTCTTGCTTCTTTTCCAATCAGTGGCCTTATGTGACACTGCTGTGCATGAACAACCAGTTTTATCTGAATGTTGCTTTCACTCGCAGAGCTTAAATTAAAATCGTGAGCTTGGCTTCATTTAAAAAATTCTAACATACAGAAACCTGGCAATGCTGTTCTGTCTGCCTTACAATTTAAGTTCCTGCTCTTTGAGCAGCTTTCACCAGCAGCATTAGGATGACCACAATTCTATCTCAAGGCCTGAAGACAATAGCATGGAGCAATTCCTCGGCTTACATTTCAACATAATTCATCCCAAAAATCTTTCATGCAATGAATCATAAACATAAATGTCCAAAAACATAACACTGACCTATGAAGCATGACTAACCGATTAGAGCACTGAATTTGCCACGTACCAACGCAAACTAAATAATGATGCAACGTAATCATTGCATATACTCGCTAGAATTTAGGAGATTGAGAGGGGATTGAGAGGGGATCTTATAGAAACATACAAAATTCTTATGGGGTTGGACAGGCTGGATGCAGGAAGATTGTTCCCGATGTTGGGGAAGTCCAGGACAAGGGGTCACAGCTTAAGGATAAGGGGGAAATCCTTTAAGACCGAGATGAGGAAAAACTTTTTCACACAGAGAGTGGTGAATCTCTGGAACTCTCTGCCACAGAGGGTAGTTGAGGCCAGTTCATTGGCTATATTTAAGAGGGAGTTAGATGTGGCCCTTGTGGCTCCGGGGATCAGGGGGTATGGAGAGAAGGCAGGTACGGGATACTGAGTTGGATGATCAGCCATGATCATATTGAATGGCGGTGCAGGCTCGAAGGGCCGAATGGCCTACTCCTGCACCTATTTTCTATGTATCTATGTATCTATGTAATCGGTCTTTAGATTCCAAATTGTTCCTCCTGGGTTTACGCAATAGGAGAGTTTTGCACCGTGTGATACAGACTCCTGTACCTTCCACAGATGGGAGATGTACACTCCATCTATAATT
>CM075984.1:35221430-35298501 GCA_038087875.1 Malacoraja senta
CCCGTGTTTAGCCCATATTCCTCTAAATCTTTCCTATCCATGCACTTGTCCAAATATCTTTTAAATGTTGTTATAGTACCTGCCTCAATTGCCTCCTCTGGCAACTCATTCCATATACCCACCACCCTCTGTGTGAAAAAGGTTGCACCTCAGATTTATATTCCTATTCCTCGGTTTCCTATTAAATCTTTCTCCTCACACCTTAAACCTATATCCGCTGGTTCATGATTCCCTACTCTGGTGAAAATACTCTGTGCATTCACCCTAACTATTCCCCTCATCACTTTATACACCTTTCGAGAGAAGAAGGTTACAGCCTTCTCCTTCCCATGTTCAGCTGGATCATTTCCAGTAGAGAGCAATCAGAGATTAGAGATATCACAAATTATCCTCAGGCCAAATCTTCAGGGCAAGACTAGCCTTCACCCAAGCAATGAACTCATGGATCAGATGTTTGAAGTAATTGATGTTTTGCATCAAACAAAGTCGTATGTTCGTGTTCCACATTTTATCTTTATATATGGCTGACATGAAATTAAGATACAATGTGAGCAGTGAAGAGGATGCAAGGTGAGATGGACAAGCTAAGTTAGAGGGTAACAACATGGCAGATGGAGTACTGCATGGAAGTGTTGTAATCCAGTTGATCATGAAAAATTGAATTACTGAGGATACTGAGATCAAATGGTATGTTGGCATTTTTTTGTTAAAGCATTTGAGTACAGGAATTAAAAATGTGCTACTGCAAATATGTAGGGCATTGATGAGACTGCATTTAGAGTATTGCTCACAATTTTGGCCAAGGTTTCAGGATTTCAAGGTTTCAAGGTCAGTTTATTGTCACATGTACTAATTAAGGTACAGCCATACTAAGTGAAAAGCAACAAGATACACAATCTCATAAAGGTTAACACAAACATCCATCACAGTGGATTCCACATTCCTCACTGTGATGGAAGGCAATAAAGTTCAATCTTCCTCCAGGAAAGCCTGCCAACTCCACAATGTTAGGCCGCAGTGGGGATGGAGATACGATACGGAAAAAAATTGCATCTCCGTCGAGGTAAGAGATTGGAAAAAAGTTTCCCCAACCCCACCCCCCACATAAAACAAATAAGGAACACTAAAAGGTAGACAAAAAGGTACTAAAGAACGCTAAAAGGTAAACACCAAAACATACTTTTTAACACATACTAAAAATAACAAAAAGAAGAAAGGTCAGACAGACTGTTGGCGAGGCAGCCACTGCTGGTGGCGCCTTACTAAATAATGAGAGATATACCTGATGTAGAGGGGGTACAGTGAAGAATCATAAGACGAGGCATTGAGATGGCCGGTCTGACATAAGGGGACAGATAATATAGGCAAAACTCTATTCTTGACAGTTTAGAAGAATGAGAGATAACATCTTTGAAATGTACAATTTTGTTTAGAGAACTGAACAAGATAGACAACGGGAGGGACTGAATTTAGGTACAGCAGTAACCAAGTTAATTATGTTTTTTATGGATTTTGGGGTAGTTTCATTCAAGCAGCTGTCTCGTGAGTAAACATTTATAACTCCATAACTGCCCCATTGTCAGTACATACGACAATTAAACACCCTTGACTCTTGGTTTAAAACCAAAACCAAGAGTGAAACAGTTGTACAGCAATTAGCCCTGCTGCCACAGGCATCTAGCGACCCAAATTTAATCCTGACCTCCAGTGTAGAGTTTGATTGATACATTTATTACATTCAGAGATGAACTTCCTTGTTGTTAATTGAGAAATAATAGTAAGATTAAACGAGAACTTACCAAGTTTGAAGTTTGATCTTTATTTTATGATGAGTAACGTTGAGGGATTACGTGAAGAAGCCCCGTCCAGCCGCACACGCGTCAATCTTTCAAAGCAGCGGAGTGACAATCACAGACGATAATTACTGAAGTATGATAGTAAGATGCATAAAGACTTAGAACTACCAGCTTGATCCTTTTATGAGGGTGGGAGCGGAGGGCACGTAATCCCTCAACGTTACTCCTCATAAAATAAAGATCAAACTTCAAACTTGGTAAGTTCTCGTTTAATCTTACTATTTTACTTCGGAGTCACGTGAGTGACTACGTGAAGATTTCAAAGCTCTGTGATTTCACACCGTGGATTCAAATCCAGGTGTTCACTGCATCGATTGACTCTATTTGAGTAAGCACAATCAACAATGCATAACCACAACATTTGAATGTAATCAGTTAATGGTTTTATTTATTTTAATAAAAGTAACAAAATTAGGCCCATTTATTATAATGGGGGATTTAATACTGTATCGAGCACGGCATCACCAAACCCTCTGAGATCTTTAATCTCCTTGTGGTAATACTTGTGAAACATCTGTTCACTTGCCCATCCTGCGGCCGCGAGAATAAGGTCTATTGGCACGCTGAATCCCTGGCCGCTGATGTTGATGCCGCCCTCGTGGAATGAGATTTAAATTTATCAGTATCAATACCTTAATATCTCAACACCTGTTTCAACCACCGTGAAATTGTTTGTGTTGATACTTTCTTATGAGGCTTTTTATGACTAATAAAAAATGCCAATTCGGCGCCTCTTAAAACTTTTGTTGTTTCTATGTAACATTTCACATATGTTACTACACACAGTCGTGAATCTGTAGGATATGCTAAAAATTCCAACTTGCATCCTGTGGACCCAGGTCTACTTTGCTTCAGTAAATCATAGACATAGAATGTCACGGCATTTTGCCCTACTTTCATTCTATCAATTCTGAGTTTCTGTAATGTTTGAACTCTCTGCGCTGAAACTAATGCCATGAGCATAACCAATTTCATGGTAATTTTGGATAATGACAGGGTTTCAACTGGATTCCAACTCCTTAGGAACATCAGTACATCTTTTACATTCCAAATTTCTGTATACCTGGGTCTGGGAGGATTAGAGTTGAAATTCCTTTCATAAACCTACAGACCCAAGGATATGCTCCAATTGGAGTTTGTTCTGATTCACTGCTTAAATATGCAGAGAGTGCACTTTGTGCAGTATTAATTGCACTATAACTTAATTTCAATTCATAGTGTAGAGTTGAAAGAAACTCTATTACATCTGAAATTTCTACTGTGTTATATGCAATATTCTTTCCTGAACAAAACACCTCCCATTTCTTTATATAGGAAATGTACTGCTTCTGGGTACTATTCCTCCAGGCTGCTGTCATAACATCTGTCTGTCTGATAATCCTTTTCCAAGATATGCCTTCTTAGAATCTGCAAATCAACAAACAATACGATTATGTAAAGGATGTGATTCATTAGTCACAGGGTGTACAAGCAGTTTAATCTGCTTTGGAATAACCATAAGGGTTTTTTTGATCATTTTTAACACCAGTGGGTACCATACCTGTGTAGGCCAATCTGGTACTACCAAAATCCCTGAGGCTGAATCTTGATTAATTTTCTGTATGCATTTGTGGATTAAACAAAATGGTGGAAAAGCATACAGAAACATACCACCCCAATGTAGCGAGAAAGCATCCACCACTACTGCTCCAGGATCAGGTTCCCATGACACATACTTAGTCAACTGGTGGTTTAATCTTGATGCAACCAGATCAATTTCTGGCATTCCAAATTGTGTGATAATTTGTGTGAATATTTTCCGATTTAACATCCATTCTGTATTATCATTAAATTTACGTGATCTTTTGTCTGCAATTGTATTAATTTTTACCTGGTAAATATATTGCTGACAGCCAAATTTTTCTGGCAATACCCCAGGTCCAAATTTCATTTGCCAATTTATCACATGATTCTGATTTGATACCACCCATGTGATTTATGTATGCTACAGCTGTAGTATTGTCAACCTGTACCTGAACATGCACATTTCCCATATCAGTGCAATAAGCTCTATGGCCGTAAAATGCGCCTAATAGCTCTAGATAATTGATTCCCAGATTTTCCAGCAAAGGTACTTCATTCACATTCCACCTACCTCCACAGCTGGAAATCATGTTAGTAGCGCCCAACTCAGCACACTTACATCAGTCTGTAGAGTGACGGAAGGTGTTTCTACCAGAACTTTTCTGGAAGCATTAGAAACATTGTTAATCCACCATTCTATTTCTGTAATGGATTGAATTGTTAATTTCATGGGCCTATCAAAATGCCCTCTATTCATTTTTAACGCTTGTACCTTAGCTCTCTGTAAACATTGATAATGCAATGGTCCAAACGTGACCGCTGGAAACCCTGCAATTAATTTGCCTAGCAAGCTTGCCACTTCTCTAATTGAAGGTGTGTCCTCGTTAATGGGTTTTATGCAACCTTCAATTAACTGCAGCTTTTATCTTTTGGCAAAGTGATTACCATGTGTTAATTGTGAACCCTAGGTAATCAATCTTTTTGCTTGGTAACAATTTAGATTTTTGTAGGTGAATAATGAAACCTAATTTCTCAAAATGTATTTGACTCTGGATACTGACAATTTTGCAGCAGCCAAAGTGTCCCCTGCAATGAGGATATCATCTAAATAAGCCATTAATACATGGCCCTCAGCTCTTAACAGAGCTAAAATTCGGTTTGAGCAATTTAGTGAATAATCTTGGTCTGAAATCAGACCATTGGGCAATGCTTTAAATTGCCATAACTGACTCATCCATCTAAATTTCAATATCTTTGATCATTACCATGCATTGCCACAGAATAATATGCATTTTGCAGATCTATGCTTGCCTTGTAGCAATTCTTTATGACTAGCTAAATGGCATTAGTAAATGTTTCCATTTTGAAATGTTTCTATTGTACATAAAGGTTAAGATTTGTCAGATTGGAAATGATTCTATGTCCACCATCCCTTTTCTAGGAGAATATTCCTAGGAGAATATTTGACACAAACTGATGGTGTTGTTCTCCTGACATTTATATCATCCTTTTCTGCATAAAGTTTTTCAATTCTCCTTTGATCAACCCATTCTCTTCCTTTGAGAAAAATCCGTGACCAGTTTGAATTATGCTGAATTGGAGGATCCAAACGTGGAGAGAACTCAATTTTGAATCCTACAATGCTACATAGAATAAATGAATCATTTGTTATTGATTGCCATTCTTTTAGGAGGAATCGTAACCTTCCCCCTATTTGTGAGTGTGAAACATTTGTTGTGTTTCTTACCAGACCAAGCCCCCTAACCTCGGGGTTTGCCACCGGCAGTTGTTGTCCCCTTCTAGTAGGCACATTGTAACCTCCACGTATCCTCGGTGCAGCACGTCAACGTGTATACGAGAATGATAGGATTGTTCCTTCTCCAGCACCACATTTCGCCTGTAGGGATACTGCCTTCTCACCGCTCTGCTCAGCATAGGTGATCCTTTAGTTTCTTTGCTAGATTTTCTCCAAAACAGATTTAGGCATTTGTATATTGCATGGTTTGCAGAGCCTGCATACTTAGGATGAATATTTGGTCTTATTGCATTTTTATGAATACAATTTATTTCAAAGTGCGCACTACACATGAGTGCTACATTTTGTTGTGAATACGATATATAACCTTCATCCAAACCACTGACCCCAGAAATTTCAGCACTTGTGTAATTTCAATTCTTGTGAGCGTAAACCACGGCTCAAATTACCCATATCAAGTTTATTCACTGCTGTAACTGCTACAATTTCCCGGGTCTCATATTTTTGATAGTCTCATCCATGGTTAATTCCTGGGCTGATGGGAGAGTAGATAATTTATAGTCATAGCTATTTCCTCTCTCAAAGGTTCCCCTGTTACTCTGGGAACAGCAAAGTTTTGTGCCAGCCTTGGAACATTTTTGGCTCTGATAATGGGCTCTGGTCCTTATTTAAATCATCATCTAAATCTAGATATTCATTTTTATGTTGGGTAATTTCTGGCTCCCCTGTTTCAGGTAAGTCTCTGCCATATTCCCCCTGCGCGGGCTCTCTTGTAGGCCCACGGACAGGCAGCCCTGCTTCAGGTGCTGCTGGCGCTGGCTCAATTCTAGGCCAACGCTTCATTATTTTTACTCTTTATATTTGTCGGTGCTGGCACATTTATCATTGCACGTTTGTGCTGCCTTTTGTTCAGGCATTTCTAGTACTGGCTCTCCAATAGGCCAACACATAACTTGCCTTTTTTCTGGCATTTTTGGGCACTGGCTCTCCTGTAGGCCAACCTCTTTAATATTTCTGCACAGGCACTGATGGCTCTCCTGTAGGCCACCCTTGTGCCTGTTCCAAGGCACCTCCTGTGCTATACTTCATTGGCCAACCAACTTAAATCCTCCTGTGGGGGTTCTTTTCAAATCATCTGCCCCATAAGGATTTAAAAAGTTTTTGACCCTTGCAGTGTAATACTCTTTCCTGCCTGAGGAGGGCATACCTCCAGGTCTGACTCATCCGAGTCTACAGGTCGGGCCGATTTTTGCCTTGCGCCCGCCCGCGGCGGTTTAACGCACATTCGACCACAACGGGAGTTAATGGCTTCGCTGCCACTGACTCCCCTGACTGACGCCCGCTACCCTTAGGATCTGGGGTTTTACTACGGTGCGTCCCTGGCCGCCTCTCCTTCCCATTTCTCCATAATAAACTTGTGTGGAGCTCCACCAACAAGTCTAAACGGGAAGGAAACGCTCCTGTAAGTGAAAAGTAACCCACTTACCTTCCGACTTTTGTTTTACTTTTGTTTTACTCACCGGCTGGAGGAGCTCCTGCTCTTCCACACACGGTCATGAACGCTATGCGTCTGATCGATAATGACGTGTGTGCGGCTGGACGGGGCTTCTTCACGTAGTCACTCACGTGACTCCGAAGTAAAATTCTACGTTAGCTACTCAAGTGGCAAACTGTATCTTATTAACATCCAATAGATCTGGAATTGTTTCTGCTTGAAGCAAATGGAGTGGGACGGAATGCCAATGGCAAGAATATCTTCAAACTCAGCATGATGTCTATATCACATTAGATAGGAGCAAAAGCATTGCATCAACGTATTTCTTGAGCCATTGACTGCAAGTTGGGAATACTGGCGACAATTTGTCCTTTCTGTCAAATCTCAGGAGAGATGCGTAACACTGTTATGAAGGAATGACCCAAGGGATGTAGAGTTAAAAATAGTTGGGCTTTGAATTCGGTGGATTGGCCTGAGGTTTAGATATACAGCATGGAAACAGGCCCTTCGGCTCACCGAGTCTGCGCCGACCATCACCCATACACTTGTTCTATCCCACACACTAGGGACAATTTACAGGGGCCAATTAACCTACAAACCTGCATATCTTTGGGATGTGGGAGGTGAACGCAGTACCCACTCCATACGGACAACACCCATAGTCAGGATCGAACCCATGTCTCTGGCACTGTAAGGCAGAAACTCTACCACTGCGCCAATGTGCTGCCCCTATTTATCATTTTTTTACAGAATGTGCACCTTGTTCATGTATAGTTCCTCTTGAGAAGGCATTGATGAGCTATCTTATTGAATTGTTGCAATGTTTATGTGCCCACAATGAATTGGAAGTTTCAGGATTATTTCTTAAGTTAATGAAATAATATTGATATATAGAGTGGGTGACTTGGTGGTCAACTTGTTCATGGAGGTGTAGGTGTTCCCATTCAGCTTCCATGGTGGCCCTATGGATGCTGGTTTACAAAATCAAAACAACACAAAACACTGGAGTAACTCAGCGGGTCAGGCAGCATTTTTGGAGGACATGGATAGGTAAAGGGCCTGTCCCACGAGCATGCAACTGCATGCGGAAAGCTCGACCTAACGTGGTCGCTTGAGTCGTACGGCCTCGCGGGGCTGGTCCCACTTCGATCGCCGGAGCCGTATGGAGTTGTGCGGAGCTGGTCCCGACATCGCGCGGGGCTCCGAAAAACTGACTGTTCAAAAATTCCGCGCGGCAAAGGCCTGCTGGCCCGCAGCCACCTCGACACCTCAACGGGCGTGCGCAGTGTCTCGATGCCGTACGGCACGCGCGAACTTCCCGCGGACTTCGCCCGAACTTCACGTCACTCACTCGACCTCCGCGCAGCCCCCGCATCCGGTTTGGTTGCGCTCACCATATGCAGTCGCATGCTGGTGGGACCAGCCCTGTACGGGGATCACTCGACTTCCGCACGGCCCCCGCTTCCGATTTGGTGGCGCTTGCCGCATGCAGTCGCATGCTCGTGGGACAGGCCCTTAACGCTTCAAGTGGGGACCCTCCTTCAGACTTGTTACAGTGGTGACATACTTGTGAACGTTTGCATTTGTTTGACTTTAGCTTCTTATAAGAAATAGAATGCAATGCGATGCAAGTATATGCATGTGTGGTTTGTTATGTGGGTTGGGGGCATGTTGTACTAACAGACTCGCTCAACATGTAGACATAGTGTGGTGCTCCCATTTTGTGTCACAAGTAAAACTGATGTTGTGTTATACTTTGGACTGTCCAGTTAGATGTCCGCTTGTAGTTTTTGGTCACATCTTGGGTCTCTTGATCTTTGATGACCATCCTGCTGAACAACTCAGCCTAACTTCAATGCCACTCAGCAGTAGAGATCATATGACCAGCCCTTGCCTGCATTGACAATGACACCTCTGGATGACTGACATGGATAACCTTGGTAACATTTCTTGGTGGTATGAAAATAGACATAAAGTGCTGGAGTAAATCAATAGGTCAGGCAACATCTCTGGAGAACATGGATAGGTGACACTTAGGGTTGGGATCCTTCTTCAGACTGATTGTCAGGGGTGGTGGGGAGAAGGCTCATCAATTATACCACACTACACCACATGCAATTTACAGTGGCCAAATAACCTTTCAATCCATTTGTCTATGGGATGCAGGAGGCAATTGGAGCATCCCTGGGGGATCCTGCATAATCATAGGGAGAGTGTGCAAACTCCAGAGATCGGGATTGATTCCAGGTCAATGAAGCTCTGAGACATTATGGTGGCCACTTCATGCCCAAGATTTTGACAGTAATACTTGCAACCTAATTGCACACTTGTGTGGTGCAGGGTACATTTAAGTTATTGAAGGAATGAAGTCAGTAGGAAAATTACATTTCATTATTTGGCCTCTGTAAATTGCGTGCGGTGTAGTGTCTCTATGGCAACCCAGGTAGTTTGAGCATCCCCCTCTTGATCCCTCTCACCTGACTCAGTCTAAAGAAGTGGCTCGACCTGAAATGTCACCCATTTCTTCCTCCAGAGATGCTGCCTGTCCCACTGGGTTATTCAGCATTTTCTGTCCATCGTCGGTGTAAACCAGCATTTGCAGTTCCTTCCTGCACCCCTTCAGATCCTTATCTTCCAAGCATATCAGCTAAGAAAGTTGGTGACAGCAGTACTAGTACCCGAATTGGAGCTGAGCATTTAATAACGTTAAACAAGAACTGTGGTGTAAAAACGAATCACCAAAAACATGGAAACAAAATAGCCCCAGAGGGCTTTTTTATTTTTATCGCCTTTTAAATCTTCTTTCATTGAAGATTTCATTTTAGTGTCTGGGCATTCAGGAGCCTTGTCAGTGAAGATGTATTATTGTAGACAGTGCAAACTGTCAATTGATGCTTTCATATTTTAGGTCTAGCTTTTGCATATATTTTTGGTATTAATTGTTAATTATCATAATTTAAACCAGCTTTCATGTTCTGTGCTGAAATCCTGCTAATTAGAAGCAATTTTCAAGGAAGCAACCATGTATTATTGCTTCATTGCACCCATTTCCATTGATGGTGTGGTCATTGGACAATAGAGTATGTTGCAGAGTGACTCTGCTGGTGGCCTGATGCACCTTGTTCCTTCCAACAGAAGATGTGGTGGTTTTCTGTTGCCCGGTTGTTGATCAGATTGTGTTGGGTGTCTTACAAGCTGCTACAGATCAGGAACTCCTTTCATCTGGTGAATCTTTTCAGATAGCATAGCTGGGTGTTTATACACTTTTCAGATGAAGTCCTTATAATTTCCAGAGTAATAACTTTAAGTTCAAAGGTTCTAAGGTTCAAAGGTTCATTTATTGTCACATACACCAATTGGTGTAGTGAAATTCAATTTGCCATTGTAGCACATTAATGAGAATACAACATAACATTATAAAGGAATTTAACATTAAACATAAATACATCCCCCCACAATGGTTCCCACTGTGAGGGAAGGCACAAAGTCCAGTCCCCATCCCCTTGTCCACCCATAGTCGGGCCTATTGAGACCTCTGCAGTCACCGCTACGGTGGGCCCGATGTTTCAGGCCCTTCTCGCTGGGTGATGGTGCTCTGGCGTCGGGAGAACCCTCTCAGCGGCTTGGGATATCTGGACTGGCCGCTTCCTTACCGGAGACCGTGGCTTCCAAAGCCAAAAGGCCGCGCTGGACGGAGCTCCACCACTGGCGTGCAGGCAGGGCAGCCATACCCAACTGGACGGCACCCCCGTTTGGAATATGTACATTCTCCCTGTTATGCTATGTGTTTTCCCTGGGTGGTCTCGTTTACTCTTACATTGATAAGACAAGTAGGTTGGTAGGTTCGTTCTTGTAAATTGCACCCAGCATGTGGGTGAGTGGTAGAATTGGTGTGGGGTGGGAATAGTTGATGCCAATGGAGTTGATGGAAATGCAGTTACAAGGTTAGAAGGAAAATTAATAGGTTTCAAGGGAAATTAGTAGCGGAATGGGATTGCTCAACAAGTCAGCAACAACAAAGTTAGAGCTAAAGCAATCAAGGGATATGGGGAAAAGGCAGGAATGGCGTACTGATGATCAGCCATGATCACATTGAATGGTGATGCTGGCTCGAAGGGTCAAATGGCCTACTCCTGCACCTATTTTCTATGTTTCTATGTCAGCATACATTTTACAGAAAGAGGCCCCTTTCATACTACCTGATACTAAAATATGGAAATTCACAGGCCAAGCAGTAAACAGCTTCACATTACAGGACAATAAATGGAGAAGGAAAAAAATCCGCCTCATTAAGATGTCCCCTGACCAACACATTTACGGCAAGATAATTTCTGCTTCTACAACCTGTGGGAAGATGGACTGGAAGACAACAACAAAGCCCAGGAACGCTGATTCAATTAAAAAAGTGTTGAACAGATGCTAAACTTGCAGCATAATTGTAACAGTTCAACTGTGCATTTTACCAGAAGGTGGCAGTATTCCTTAAACCGTATGCCTGCTTGGGATCACTCACTCATGTTCTTTGCAGCGGACCATTGTTTAATTGTCACTTATCCTAACACATACCAAACATCTACTAGTGTTCTAACTCAACTTTTTCCAACCACCTTTAATTCTTGAAGGACCTATTACAAGTAGGCAAATGGAAGACTTCACTGGAAGCCTTAATTGGTAAATTATTTTCTCTATCAAACGACTTTTTTAACTACTAATAGTCTTTCCCGTATTAAGTCAAAATTCATAATTATAGCCCCATTTTTACTGACATGATTATATTAAATTTAAAATTATATTATTTTTTATATTAAAAAAAGGTTGTACTGCCACATAATGCAGACGTTGAGATAAAGGAGACTGATAATATTACAGGTGGAAGTCCGTGATCTTGGTGATAATGAGGTGTCAAATTGGGATTATAAACACTTATGATCCCCATTGAGTGGGGTATGGGTTAATAAAGTTGAGAAATGGAGTTGGTGACCCAAATCATGCAATTATTTCCAAATGCAAATGGTTACACCATCGTTCCATTGGAGCCCAATAATACTCTTGACTGTAGAAACAAAGAACTGCAGATGCTGGTTGATTGGTTGTCTTAAACAGGTAGACAAAAAGTGGTGGAGTAACTCAGCAGGCCAGGTAGCATCTCTGGAGAAAAAGGATAGATGATGTTTCAGGTTTGGACCCTTCTTCAGACAGATACATTTGACCGTTGTTTAAAATATCCACCCTTACCAATGACAGCATTATCAAAAGGAAAATAAATCTTCCTATATTGTTGGGAACTAATTGAGTTCACAGTGCTGGAATATAAAGCAAACTTCCTATATTGTTGGGACTAATTGAGTTCACAGTGCTGGAATGTAAAGCAAACTTACACTGCGTAACAAATAATCTTTTAAACCAAACATTAGCTTATCAAGAGGTAATTACTGGCATGCATTACCTCAAGACATTTTAGTCCTTTGCAGGCAGATTAATTTCAGGGATGCTGAATTTATAGGCATATCAGGCAATAGCACAATATTAACTGAAGCCATTCTATACCACATCGAGCTAGAGAAATTAAAACAATGATGGTCCATTAGTACTTTTCGACACAATTAGTTTAAACTGGAAGAAGGGAAGAGGATAGTTAAAATCAACATGGGGTTTCATGATGATTGTTTCATTACAAATCCATCTGACTCAAATATACGCTGAATTTCCTATCTCTAACAACGTCATACTGGATTGGAACATCATGTTTAATTCCCTGTCAAATTACATCATTAAACATGTCTAGCGTGACTTTTCTGTGAGAATAACATAAGCAAATTCATGTGCAAAATAAGGAGGAATTACTATTTATATTCATTATTTTGAAGGACATTATTTGGTTGGCGAGGCATTGATTCATCTGCTCAGATTCACTCCCCATCACCTTCCTTTGTATTGCTCATCAAATGTCCACTCAAACAAGAGTCCTGCCACTCACCACCTGCCTACTCCAGAGTAATGTCACTGATTTCATATTCATTTTCAGTTCCTTATTTTTATCTCCTCAGTGCCTGAACAGAGAGACTCATAGTAATGAATATTGAGTGGACATAGTGAACTACTGACCTATCCATGTTCAAAATTTCCAAGTTACATTATAGTCATATAGCAACTCAATTTTACCTAGCTGTGAGCTACTATCTACCTCTTTGATGACCCTTGGACTATCCTTGATTGGACTTTGCTGGCTTTACCTTGCACTAAACGATATTCCCTTATCATGTATCTGTCTACTGTAAATTGATCGATTGTAATCATGTATTGTCTTTCTGCTGACTGGTTAGCACGCAACAAAAGCTTTTCACTGTACATCGGTACGTGACAATAAACTGAACTGAACTGAACTGCAATGGAAATAGAACAATGACCAAGATTTCAGTCAAAGTGCTGGTTCTATGATGGCTCATGATTAGTTAGGGAGTGTGTTTCAGAGCGAGAGACCTCTGAAGGCAACAACTAATTCTCTGTTCAGCTGTCAATGGCTGTGTCCTTGCACTGCACATTGTTTAAATACTTAATTTCCATTTTAGGAATAGCTTCTTAAACAAAATGTGCAATATTCACCTTCTGCTTCTTGGTCTAACCAAAATTGCCTTGGAAACATCTGGTAAAATATTTAGTTTAGTTTATTATTGTCACATGTACCGAAGTACAGGAATAGCATTTGTTTGCTTGCTATCCAGTCAAAGACTATACATAAATACAATCATGCCATACACAGTGTACAAATAAAGGATAAAGGGTACACCATTTTATGCAAGATAAAGTTCGATAAAGTCCAATTAAAGATAGTTTAAAGGTCTCCAATGCAGTAGATGGGAGGTCAGGGCTGCACTCTAGTTGATGCGAGGACTGTTCAGTTATTTGATGAAACTGGGATGGGCTGAGATGAAACTGTCTCTGAATCTGGAGATATGCATTTTCAAATATCTTACTTCTTGTCTGATGGAAGAACGGTGAAGAGGGAGTGATCAGAGTGAGACTTGATTATGCTGGTAGCCTTGCCAAGGCAGCATGAAGTGTAGATTGAGTCAGTGGAAGGGAATTTGGTTTGCGAGATGGTCTGGGCGACGTCCACAATTCTCCGCTATTTCTTGTGGTATTTAATATCCAGCCCACTACAGTGATGTTATCTGTGAACTTGTAGATTGTCTTTCACCCATAGAAAATTCATCTTGCAACCTCAACTTCAAATTTGGAATTTTATTATGGATTAGCAAAGAGCCATCCGTTCTGGATCAGCTTGAATTTTGATTGCTTGGCTTGCTTTAATGCCATTATGGATATTTTAAGTTGTTCAACTTTTTCAGTTCTCAAATGGAAGAAAAATAGTTCAAATAATGCATATGAATTCCAGATATGCAAAACATATGTCCTAAACATTTTTTTTTTAAACTCAGCCTTCAAGGTCTTTGCTTTTGGGTTCTACTTCATTTTCATTTCAAGTTTCTTGTTATAGCTCTCATTCAAATATAATGTTTAAAGGAACAAATATGTACAGGAGCAGCAAGTAATTTGGATGGGATGAAATCATGTCCAAAAGGAAGGAGAGAATTGGAAAACTGTTCAGGTCAATCATTTAAGGTTGAAAGTACAGGTAGCCACTGAATTTGGAAAGGGCAAGGATGACTACTAAGAGTTTTGGAACCAGTGCTTTAAGGTTCAATAACCTTAAATGGGGTTGATGGAAGATGACAAAGAAAAAAAGAGGCTTTCACTAATATAGCACTTCCTGGATATCCAAATCAGTAAATGAGGTTTGTTTCAATTGTAGCTCAGGTCATTCACCAAAGAAGGGCACTATTGAGACCACAAACCCCTGGAACAATCTTGTTTTAACATACTGAAATGAGTGGAGTTTATTTTATGCTCAAGCTGCAGACAAGGGAATAGTTTTCACTTTTGATGCAACCTCATTTGCACTGCAATTTATACTTGCCCAATATTTGCCTGGAATCTTGTTGAGAATATGACCACATTGCTTCAAATATCAATCCCCCGCCAGCTGAGTTGAAGGAACATTGCAACTCTAACTTAGTGTTCAATTAAATTTACTTGTATTTGACTTGTTTGCTCGGGGCATCACTGTGTCACCTAAATTAGTGTTTGGCAATTACTCACTTGTTTCAACTGAATAAAGTGTATCCTGCTCAAAATGATAGATAATAGAAGTGTCATTGTAGCTCAAGTGCATTTGTAACATTGCGTTGTCACATCTGGCAATTGTGGGATTTTTCCATGTGACCAGCTCCTTGTGCATGTGTGCATTTGCCTCTACAGTGACAATATTTGGTGAGAGGTTGCTTAAAGTCTGTCGTTGTTGATAAAGCTATTGTTTCTGTATACATGGAAACATAGAAAATAAGCGCAGGAGTAGGCCATTTGGCTCTTTGAGCCAGCACCGCCATTCAATATGATCATGTCTGATCATCGAGAATCAGTACCCCGGTCCTGCTTTTTCCCGATATCCCTTGATTCCATTAGCCCTAAGAGCTAATTCTAACTCTCTTGAAAACATCCAGTGAATTAACCTTCACTGCTTTCTGTGGCAGAGAATTCCACAGAATCACAACTCTCTGGGTGCAAAATGTTTCTCATCTCAGTCCTAAATGGCTAACCCCTTATTCTCAAACTGTGACCCCTGGTTCTGGACTCCCCCAACATTGGGAACATTTTTCCTGCATCTAGCCTGTCCAATCCTTTAAGAATTTATATATATTTCGATATGATTCCCTCTCATCCTTCTAAATTCCAATGAATGCAAGCGAATCCTATATAAAGAAATACTGAAATATATTTATGTATATTGTTTCTGTAATTTCTCTATTACAATGTATTGCACAACAATGTAAATAAACCAACCAAAACGTCACCTGTCCATTTTCTCCAGAGATGCTGGCTGACCAGCCGAGTTATTCCAGCACTTTGTGTATTGTGTATTAACCAGTATATGCAGTTCCTTGTTTCTAAATTTGTAATTAAAGTAAATTGTTAGATTGAAGTTTTGTTGACAAGAAAAATTCATTCATCAAAGATCATATTTTTGTGGGATCCCTAAGTTCAGCCCGTAATAACACATGAATGTGAGACATTATCTCCGTTAACCTTCAGAATGATTAAACCAGTCAGAAATGCTAATTGGCCAACATAAGGATGTACATGTTGTAAATTGCAAGACAGCAAGCAGAACAAGGAATGTACAACCAAGGTGGCTAAGCCATCAACGGAATGATAGAAAGTCACACCAGCAGCTAAAGAACATTTCATACAATGACATTAAAAGTCTATGAAGTGGATGCGATGAAGTATGCAGACAGGATCAGATTCAGACAACCAGTGAATACAATATACTTGGTGCCAAACCAAGTCAGGTCTATGGAAGGGACTAGCCGAGCCAAAGTCCAAACATAGCAAGTGGCATCTCAACTTGACTATGGAGCAATGTATAACATTCTCCTGCATTCAAATATTAGTCTCAAGGCAAAAAAGTTGCAATTAAAGCATGCAATATCAAATAGAAGCAGACAATATTGAAGCCAGCTGGGATATGTTACCCGAGGGCAGTGAATACAAAGAATGTGGATTTCATAATGGTTAATCAGCCACACTTAGAAGCAGTGCTGGTCTATAAATGGGAATGCTAAAAGCACACCATGGCAGGATAAAGAAGACACAAGAAGCAATTGGTTAGGCAATTATTGTAGATGTATTCATGGGACAGGGAGGCCAGAAGTGTGAAAAGGTGCAGGTGGCATCAGGTGGCAAATGCCATAATAGATGCCAACCCCTGATGTGTGTTGTAGGAGTAGTGAATATCAAGCCCACGTCAGAACAGTGGCAGAAGACAATGGTGTCACGAAGCACACAAACCACCCAGATTGTCCAAGGTCATGGCAGGATGACAACATGGATTGCTGGTATATCACCAGGTGTGAAAGAACAGTTGATTAATTCAATGGTAGCTGGTAGACCTGTTGCCTCACAGTGCCAGAGACCCAGATTCCATCCTGACCTTGGGTGCTGTCTGTGTGGAGTTTGCACATTGGAGTTGACTTCCTAGTGACCATTTGAGTTTCCCTGGGTGCTCCTACAGTATTTCTTTGCATATTCCAAAAACAGTGGGTTTATGGGTTAATTTTTGAAATATTACCACTAATGTGTTAGGAGTCGACGGGTAAATGTGAGTTATGCGTCGATAGTTGGCATGGACTCAGTGGCCTGTTTCCATGCTGTATTTCTAAACTAAACTACATGGAGGACGTTGTGCTGGCATAAAGAAGAGAGACAGGATTTTTATCTTTGTTTTTTTCCCTTCCTCATTATTAGAGAGATGTGTCATGTCACTGCACAATGCAGGTTTTTGATAATTTAACCGGAGAATTTATTTATAGGTTATGCTCCAGTATCTTACAGCCACTGAGACATGTTCTATCTCATAAAGTCCAACTTGAAACAGACACCGCTGATTGCTTCTCCACCCGTACAGTTTTGAATCTCCATCCACACAATGCAAAAATACAGGCTGACATCCTAGTACAGGACTAGGAGAGTCTAGCACTGTTGGAAGTGCTGGCTTTTGGATGTAACGTGAAGACAAGGGTACAATCTGGGCACAGCCAATCTTGGATCCTTTACCGGAGAAGCAGGGAAATTATTTTTGATATTGTCATCAATATTATATCAATTATCTTGTTATTGTTTTGTTTATGGCTGATTTTCATTATTTCATTACAACAGTAACTGTACATTTTATTTCACAACTATTATAAAGTATTAGAGCATAGAACAGGCCCTTCAACCCATCGAGGCTCTCTGAGCATGTGAAGAAGGGTCTCGATACCAAACATCACCTTTTCCTTTTCTCCAGAGATGCTGTCTGACCCGTTGAGTTACTCCAGCTTTATTGTCCATCTTAGACTTATATGAGCATTTTTTCTCTCTCTATATTCCCCACAGCTCCCCTCCACATTCTACTACCTTCTTACACTCGGCACAATTTATTGAGGTCAATTGACTTACCAGCCCACCTGTCTTTGGCAGATGGGAAGAAACTGGAGCACTCCAGGGGAAACACACTTACAGTCTCAGGGGGAATGTCCAAACGCCACACAGACAGTGCCAGGGGTCAGGATTGAACCCGCAACCCTGGAACTGTGGGGCAGCAGCTCTAGCTGCAACTCTGTGCCCAGATTGTTCTAAAATGGGAACAGGCTGATTGACTAAACAGCCAAGAGTAATTTTCTTTTGACGAATATTCTCAATGCCATTAAATTTTATACATGACAGTTGGTGTTAAAGTGGATGAGTCATTAATTGTTATTTCTTCTTTACAAATTGTGTCTTGCATAACAATGCTGCCTCTTTGATCATTGCAAATCTGCAACAATTGATTCTGTCTGTGAAATTCAACATTGCAGAGATACAAGGACCAAAATAGTTTGCCGCATACAATAGTTTTGCAAAGTTGTTCTAACAAGGAAAGTTTTAAAATGATTTTGTGGCGGCTCCCAAGGGTCGGGCCATCCTAACTGTCGAACCCCTCGGCACGGGAGTGGTTCAGTCCGGAGGCGGCCCTTAACCAGAGGGTTTAAAGGCCGGGGTTTGGGTGCCATCTTTCTCTCGAGTGGACTTCCCTACAACCGGGAGGAACACAAATAAAGGTGCCTCTCGAAATACCTGACTCCTCTCTTTCGTTTCGAGTCCTACGCACCACATTGGTGACCCCGACACTCCATTGTCGTCATGATGGAGAAAGCCGAAAGCCCTTCCACTTCACAGGCCGGCCAGGCCCTGTCTCTGGACGCGGTCTCTGTAAAATTGCCCACCTTCTGGACCACCCAGCCGCACATCTGGTTCCAGCAGGCGGAGGCTCAATTCAACCTGCTGGGCATCACAGTAGATGCCACCCGCTTCTATTACCTGGTGGGGGCCCTCGACCAGGACACGGATGAAGAGGTCACGGACTTCCTCGCAGCCCCCCCCCGCCACCCATAAATACCTCGGCCTTAAGGAGCTCCTGCTCCAGATTTATGGACTCAGCAGGATGGAGCGTGCTGCCAGGCTCCTTCATATGGAGGGCCTAGGCGACCGACGGCCATCAAGCCTCCTAAAGGAGATGGTTGCTCTCCTGGATGGGCACACGCCGTGCCTGCTGTTTGAGTATACTTACCTCCATCCGTCTTCAGCTCACAGACGCCTCCTTCGCCGACATCAGGGCCCTCGGGAGGCGCGCCGACACGCTGTGGATGGCACGCCCTGATGACGTCAACTCGCTGGCTGTCAGCAGACACGGGGACGCGCTGAGGACGACGCGCCCTGATGACGTCAACGGGCGCAACGATGACGTCACCCCGGCAGCTCCCGATTTCCTCCGGTGGGGCGGGGAAGCTGTGGAAGGAGTGACAGCTCCAGCCCGACGGCCCGTAAGATCGCCCCCCCCGCGGCCGTGTCGGGTACTGCACCTGCAGTCCAGCGCCAGCAAGCTCCTAGTGCCACCAACAGGAGCCAGCAAGCTCCAAGTACCACCAACATGAGGCGCTGGTGCTACTGCCATCAGCGCTGGGGTGCTGCAGCATGACAATGCCGCCAGCCGTGCACGTTCCCGGGAAATGCCTGGGCTGGCTGCCAATAGTTCCCACGGCGGCCGGCCAAATTCACCATCTTTTCGCCTGCGATCGGCGCTCCGGGACCCGCTTCCTCGTTGATACTGGAGCGGAGCTCAGCGTCCTTCCCCCTTCGCTGGCCAACATTCGTTCTGGTAAGCGGGGGCCCGTCCTCACCGCGGCGAATGGCAGCCCCATCCGCACGTATGGAGCGCGCATGGTCCCGATCGTGTTCGGCTCCTGCCATTTCTCATGGCGGTTCACTATCGCTGATGTCTCCCAGCCGTTGCTCGGGGCCGACTTCCTCCGGGCGCATTCCCTCCTGGTGGACGTCAGGCGTCAGCGCTTGGTCAACGCCGCTACGATGGAGCCGATCACGTTACGGTTGGATCAGCCGGTGGGACGCCCCCTGTCGTCCGTGGATTCCCGCTACGCTCGGATCTTGGCTGAGTGCCCGGATATCCTGACCCCACAGTTTCAGTCATCGACCCCCAGTCACGGAGTTGGACATTTTATACAAACTACCGGCCCACCTATCCACGCACGAGCACGCTGACTGCTGCCGGATAAACTGCGTCTGGCACGGCAGGAATTCTGCATGATGGAGTCCTTGGGGATCGTCCGCCCTTCAAGCAGCCCATGGGCGTCCCCACTCCACATGGTCCCTAAGGTAAGCGGGGGCTGGCGACCTTGCGGGGATTACCGGCGGTTGAATGCCGCAACAACCGCGGATCGATACCCCGTACCACACATCCAGGACTTCACCGCCCATTTGGCTGGGGCTACAATATTTTCAAAAGTGGATCTGGTACGGGGTTATAACCAGATCCCGGTCCACCCGGAGGATGTGCCCAAGACGGTGATCATCACGCCGTTCGGACTTTATGAGTTCACGCGGGTGCCGTTCGGCCTCAAGAACGCTGCGCAGGCTTTTCAACGCTTAATGGACGGGGTGTGTCGCAACCTCGATTTTGTCTTTGTTTACCTAGATGACATCCTGGTGGCCAGCCGCTCGCAGCAGGAGCACTGCGCCCACCTCCGGCAGCTCTGTCAGTGGCTCAGCGAGCATGGTTTGGCTATCAACCTCACCAAGTGCCATTTTGGGGTAACTGAGAACGACTTCCTCGGCCATCGCGTGACTTCGCAAGGCACGGTTCCCCTGCCGGACAGGGTCGACGCTATCTGTCGGTTTCCCCACCCACGCACGGTGCGCAGCCTGCAGGAGTTTGTCGGGATGGTGGCATTTTACCATCGTTTTGTGCCATCCGCGGCACATCACGCGGCCGCTGTATCAACTCCTGGCGGGTGGGCAGCACAAGAATGTCAAATGGACCCACGAGGCAGTGGCAGCATTTGGCGGCGCGAAGGAGGCCCTTGCTCGGGCCGTATTGCTGGTGCACCCGCGGGAAGATGCCCCGACTGCTCTCACGGTGGACGCCTCGGAGTCGTCGATTGGTGCCGTGCTGGAGCAACAGACGGACGGAGGTTGGCGGCCCCTGGCCTTCTTCAGCCGGCACCTCAACCGCGCGCAGACCAAATACAGCGCGTTCGATCGCGAGCTCCTGGCTCTGTACCTGGCAGTGCGGCACTTCCGCTCCTTCCTGGAGGGCCGCCCGTTCACCGCCTACACGGACCACAAGCCGCTCACTTTCGCCCTGGCGAAGGTTTCCGACCCCTGGTCCGCACGACAACAGCGGCAATTGGCATATATTTCGGAATATACCACATCCATCTGCTACGTCGAGGGGAAAGAGAACCGGGTGGCCGACGCATTGTCCCGCCCCGCTATCGATGCCGTGTTTGAGGTGGCGCCCGGAATTGACTATTCTGCCCTGGCGGAGGCACAGCTCACGGACGGTGAGATGCCCGCCTACCGGACTGCCATCTCCGGCCTCCGCCTCGAGGATGTCCCTCTCAGTCCTGGAGGAGTGATGATCCTGTGCGATGTATCGTCCGGTCAGCCGCGCCCCATCGTCCCTGCCGCCTGGCGCCGGAGGGTTTTCGAGGTGATCCACGGGCTGTCTCACCCATCAATCCGGGCGACAATGGCACTAGTGGCCACTCGTTTCATGTGGCACGGTCTGCGCAAGCAGGTTGGCCACTGGGCTCGCCGCTGCATTCCGTGCCAGACGGCAAAAATCCAGCGCCATGTCCGTGCGCCTCTCCAGGAGTTCTGTCTACCTCACCGGCGATTCGACCACCTCCACGTGGACATTGTAGGGCCTCTTCCGTCATCCCGGGGCATCACCCACCTCCTCACGATGGTGGACCGCTTCACGCGGTGGCCGGAGACCATTCTGCTGACCGACACTTCAACAGCTACGTGCGCTCGTGCGTTGTCCACGTACTGGATTGCTCGCTTTGGGGTGCCGGCGCACATCTCCTCGGACCGGGGGCCACAGTTCACCTCCGAGCTGTGGTCGGCCATGGCTCGCTTGCTCGGGGTGCAGCTGCACCACACCACGGCTTATCACCCGCAAGCTAACGGTCTGGTGGAGAGGTTCCACCGGCAGCTCTAGGCAGCGCTGAAGGCACGACTCTCCGGCCTGGCCATGGACGAGTTGCCGTGGGTCATGCTGGGCATTCGGACTGCTCCTAAAGAGGACTTGGCCTCATCATCAGCGGAGCTCGTGTACGGGTCGCCACTCACGGTGCCCGGTGAGTTCGTGCCGTCGGCGCCGGCGCAACAGGGAACGCCCTCATCCACCTTAAAGCGCTTTCGCGAGCGAGTTGGCAGGCTCGCACCCGTCCCGACATCCCGCCATGGGACATTTCGCCCGCATGTGCCATCAGCCCTCCGGGACTGCCCATACGTTTTCCTGCGCCGTGATGCCCACCGGACACCACTCCAGAGTCCGTACGAGGGCCGTTCTGGGTGCTGGAACACGAGCAGACGATCTTTGTGCTGGACATGGGGGGCCGGCCAGATGCCGTGTCGATTGACCGGTTGAAGCCGGCACACCTGGACATTGACCAGCCGGTGCTGGTTGCCCAACCTCGGCCTCGAGGTCGCCCCCCTTCACGGCTCCCTCCGCCTGTCACTCCACCTGACCTCCCGCCGGTCCCTCGACCTATCCCTCGACCTGTCCCTCCACCTATGCCTCCGCCAGCCCCGCGATCAGCTGACTTCCGCACGCGGGCTGGCCGGGTCGTGCGCCCGCCAGTGCGTTTCGTGCCGGGTTCTGGGGGGGGCGTCCTGTGGCGGCTCACAAGGGTCGGGCCATCCTAACTGTCGAACCCCTCGGCACGGGAGTGGTTCAGTCCAGAGGCGGCCCTTAACCAGAGGGTTTAAAGGCCGGGGTTTGGGTGCCATCTTTCTCTCGAGTGGACTTCCCTACAACCGGGAGGAAAACAAATAAAGGTGCCTCTCGAAATACCTGACTCCTCTCTTTCGCTTCGAGTCCTACGCACCACAATTTACTAGATAGACAATGTGACAGACAACACCGAAGATAGACACAAAATGCTGGAGTAATGCAGCAGGATAGGCAGCATCTCTGGAGAGAAGGAATGGGTGATGTTTCAGGTCGAGACCCTTCTTCAGATTGAGAGTCAGGGGAGAGGGGAGAGAAAAAACACCACAGGCATGAAGATTGATAGTGTGAAGGAAATAAATAGGACAGTTTACACAAAGGATCAGAAATGAAACCACTGTATTAAGTTTAGCAAAGCAATTTCTCATTTACCTAGGAAGCCATGATGGCAAAATAACTCAATGAACACAACAGGATAGAATATTCATGCAGACGGTGACCATTGGTCCATGGGGTCCATGCTATCCCTCAGTAGAGCATTTCCCACCAATTCCCACTCCTATAATCCTGCAACATATTCTCTCTCATAAGCCGATCAACTTCCCCCTTTGATTCTTTTGATACTAAATATAATTTACAGTTTCCAATTAACCTCCCAATACATCCAATGGAATGGGAGCAAACTGGAGTGACTGGAGTACATTCACAACTTGTAGGAGTAGAATTAGGCCATTTGGCCCATCGAGTTTACTCCTCCATACAATCATGGCTGATGATTATCCTAATCCCATTTCCTTATTTTTCCATAACCCTTGACATCAGTTTCCTTGACTGGAGTACTTGGTGAAACCAATGTGGTCACAGGGAGAACTAGTAAACTCCACACACACACAACCCAAGGTGAGGATTGAAACTTGGTCACTGGCATTCTTAGGCAGCAATATTCATTTCTGCACCACTATTCTCTGGGTAAAACAATGGGATTTCAAATAGTATGCTAGGAATGAATGCAACATTGGTCAAATACAGGAAAAATACTTTGTATTTGAAATCAGAGAATCATAATTTAATGGGTCATTAGTTATCATGTTAGTGTCAGTTTAAGAGTATTGCAATTAGTTCCATATGTCTGTTTCCCCCCTGCAGTACAACAACTTTTCCTTGCATCAGGAGTCATAGTTATATACCAGAGAAGCAAGCCCTACAGGTACAGTAAGAGTCCTTTAGTTTCTAAGGTGTAAGCGTAGGATTCAGGTGTAATTCCAGTGGAAATTTTGGATGCTGTGCTGTCAGATTTACCATCTCCATTCATTGCCATTAAAATGCAAGTAAAGAGAAAGTGCATGTCAGCAATATTTCAGTCATGGTCAATCTGCAGCAATCTTTGCCAGAAGCCAAGGTGTTGGGTGCTCTGGTTTATCTGATTCAGCTGGAATGCACAAAGGAAATTGAGTCCAGGATCAGGGCAGAGGTGCCATGATAGTGAACAATGATGCTCATTGTCAGAATGCGATCTAATTTCTCAGGCTGCAAGGAATGATGCCATGCTAAGCCATTCATATAGAAACCATGTCGCAGGTGCCCGGATTATTCCTGGTCAGAGGTCCCCAGTTGAATTGCCAGAGTGCTACATTTCAATCTTTCAACCTTGATGTGAATGACAGAATGGTTGACTTTCCAGTCCCTTCTCTTTTAGATGTGATGTTGCCCCCGCCTAAATCTTGGAGGACATCCATGATGCAAGGTTTTATTTAAGGAAGAGCATGGGTGATTTTTGTTGAGGCTAGTTTTGCTTCCCTTTTGAGGATTTGACGGCTCTGGGCCTGTACTCACTGGAGTTTAGAGGTCGAGGGAGGACCTCAATGAAACTTACCGAACAGTGAAAGGCCTGCATAGAGTGGATGTGGAGACGATGTTTCCACCAGACGGAGAGTCTCACACAGCCTTAGAATAAAATTACATACCTTTAAATAGGAGATGAGGAGGAATTTCTTTAATCAGAGGGTGGTGAATGTGTGGAGTTCAAGTTTAAGTTCAAGTTAAGTTCAAGTTACATTTATTGTCACATACACCAATTGGTGCAGTGAAATGTGAGTTACCATGCAGTCACATAAATAAAATGGCTATTGAGGCCACGTCATTAGTTATTTTTAAATTAGAGATCGATAGGTTCTTGATGAGTAAGCGTGTCAAGAGATGTGGGAGAAGGCAGAACAATGGGGCTGAGAGAGAAAGATATATCAGTCATTATTGAATGGCGGAGTACTGATGGGCAGAATGGCCTAATTCTGCTCCTATGATTTATGAACTTATGAACTTTGGCAATTTCACCATTAAAATAATTGATTATCTAGTAATTGACATAATTCTGTTGGTCGACTTGGCCATGTGCAAACTGTCCGACGTGTTTAGCAGCTTACAGCAGTGACTAGACTTCAAAGTCTTTAATTGACTGTAAAGCACTTAGCGTTATCAAAAGGTCATGGACAGTGCTGCATAAATGCAAGTCTCGTAGTTTTACAAGGCTGGACGAGTCATACTGTGCAGCGCAATGCAAGTGTAAACACTCACCCTGAATCCCCATGGAATAAAAATGCATTTCTCGGTGGAGACATAAAGTCTTCCTCTGTCACTTTGTTACTTATGAGGTGTGTGAGAGGCATGATGTAAAGTACAATCATGAATTTAATGGGGAAGGGAGCTTGGCCTGAATGAACAACAACTAACAAACTGAATTCGTCAGCGTGGCGTTTTAGATCTGAGTAGAAATTGGATTTAAGTAATATTTTGATGGTGTTATTAATTTCAACAATACATTTACAAAGAAAATATGCTTGCTTCATGAAATGAATCAAACAAGAATATCTTCATAGTTTGGTTATTGCATTCCATAGTCCAATATGGAGGAGGAGCCATCTTGTGGAACGGCTGCTAACCTGCAGCCATCCGTTTAAATTACTTTTTTTAACGGTTTTAGTGAGTCTCCGTTTTCCTTGTAGGAGACATTCTACTTTTTAATGTCTGGTGAAGGGGCCAACGAAATTTTTAGGTCCCTGCCTGGTCGGTGAGGCAGCTTTTCTCCGGGCTGCCCCGTTGACCCATCCTCGTGGCCTACCAGCGGGCCTGGAGCGCCGTTTCCTGGCGGGAACCGCCCTGCACCTCGGTTTGGTGGCGGCACAGCGCCGGAGCGTTGCCGCGGAGCGTAGCGGGCGATGCCTTGCCTGGATTGCTGCGCTGGATCGTCGCGTCGGAGCTCCGGTAGGCTGTGACTGCCGAGGTCAACACCTCCGGGCTGCGGGACTGCGGAGAGGATCGGGCGGCGCCAACCTTAACATCGGGAGCCTTGGAGCTCCAAACCGGCGCAGCCTTGTCGGCTTCGGTAGCTGCGGCCTCCGGTGAGGAATGCGGCCGTTCCAGGTGGCCCAGCCGCTGTGAGGACTCTCCCGACGCCGGGGCAACATCACCCGGTGAAAACGGCCAGGAACATCGGGCCTCCGTAGAGGCAATAGCGGAGGCCTCATTAGGCCTGACTTTGGATGAACTGGGATTGGGGACTGGACATTGTGCCTTCCCCCACAGTGGTAATCATTGTGGGGGGATGATTTTTGTGTGCTGTGTCTTTGTTAGTCTGTGTTCAAGATGGCGGTCGGAGGGGAGAGTGGACGCTGGCGCGGTTTAGCTGCCGTTGCTCTCGCCTCAAATTGTGTTTCTGATTTTCTTTTTTGTGCCTTTGGAATGAATTCTGTCCTTAATTTGTGTATTGTGATGTTGTTGAGGTCCCTACTATTTAAAAAAAATAATTATTCTGCTTATATGTTTTGTAATCTGCTTATCTGCAAGGCGTCCTTGAGAGTCTTTGAAAGGCGCCCATAAGTGTAATGATAAATAAAATAAAAAATAAAAATTTCACTTGATAAATATTAATATTTTTCTAATTCCTTTCAATGACATTGGTAGATAAAATCCATAATAGCAAATGCAGGTAATTTACCAGATTGCAAACTATGTCACCTTTTACTCACTCTACTCTTTTTATTAAAAATCTCCTTGCCAAGCCTCAGACACTGCAGTTGAACTTGTTACATCTGTTTCTCAGTAATTCAGCAACAGGGTGTCCAACACTCAACTTGAGCAGCTGCCACTCCCACTGAAGGATGAGGGGGTCTCACAGCGTCCAAGTAAACTCATCCTGCTGAGCTACGACTCAGTAATAATCATCAATAAGCCATCATTATAAATCCAAATATTGATAAGATTACTGCACTGTCCACTCATGGCTGGCTTAGTGCACAAATATGCCAGGATTCGAGGGCCTGAACTTTAGGGAGAGGTTGAGCAGGCTGGGACTTTATTCCTTGGAGCACGGGAGAATGAGGGGTGATCTCATAGAGGTGTATAAGATCATGAGAAGAATAGATCGGGTAAATGCACAGTCTTTTCCCTAGAGTTGGGGAATCAAGAACCAGAGGATTCTGGTATAGGGTGAGGGGTGAAAGATTTAATAGGAACCTGAGGGGTAACTCTTTTACACAAAGTGTGGTGGGTATAGGGAATGGGCCGCCAGAGGAGGTACTGTCATAAGATTTAAGAGACATTTGGACAGGTACATGAATAGGATAGGTTTAGAGGGTTATGGGCCAAGCACAGGCAGGTGGGACTAGTGTAGATGGGGCATGTCGGTCGGCATGGGCAAGTCGGGCTGAAGGACCTGTTTCCATGCTGCAATACTCTATGGCTCATTTTTGATTATGATAATCACTAATGCCAATTTTGGGAGAATAAAATCACATTCATTTACAAGAGTACTTAAATCACTTGCTGTGATGTTGTTTTTATTTTTTAAGACCTGGTTCTTTTGTCCATTTTCCCTTTCCAGATGAGATCAAACCGATTAACAGAATGTGATGAGGAAGCTGCCTCCTCAACAATGGAAACAAACATAGCTGAGGGTGTAGTTGATCTATAATGATTCAGTCATGACTGTTCCTGCACTCTGGCTACACAATCTCGTGAACTGTAATGAACTCACAGAGATCTTGTAATAGGTTTGAATTCATCTCAGCTGGATTGCATTAGTATGTAAATTGGGCCAGCAGATTTATTGTGGGAGGATGGAAGGAATGATGTGGAGAGAAATGCAAGTCAAGAAATTTCAACCAAGGGTTACACATAAATGTGGAACAACACCTCATATTTCACTTGAGTAGCTTACAACCCAATGATATGAATACTGAATTCTCCAATTTTATGTAACTACAAAGTCCTGCTTCTCTCCCAACCCTCCCTCCTCCTCTGTGCCCCACCTGAACTCAAGTCAAGTCACATATATTTATATAGCACATTTAAAAAACAACTCGTTGGCCAAAGTGCTTTACATTTGTTATAAGAATAGCACAAACAAAACAAACTACATACATATATACATGTAGCCCTCACTCAGAGGACGTCAGGAAAGGCTTGGGAGTATAGATAAGTCTTTAGTCTTGACTTAAAAGAGTCGATGGAGGGGGCAGTTCTGATGGGAAAGGGGATGCTGTTCCACAGTCTAGGGGCTGCAACCGCAAAGGCGCGGTCGCCCCTGAGCTTATGCCTAGACCGCAGGATATTCAGCAACCCCAAGTCGGCTGATCTGAGAGGCCTGGAGGTGGAGTGGTGGGTGAGAAGACTTTTTATGTAGGTGGGGGCAAGCCCATTGAGGGCTTTGTAGACATGGAGGAGGATCTTGAAGTTTATACGGAACCGCACAGGGAGCCAGTGGAGAGAGGCCAGGATCGGGGTGATGTGGTCCCTTTTTCGGGTGCCCGTCAGGAGTCTCGCTGCAGCGTTTTGGACCAGTTGCAGGCGGGACAGGGAAGATTGGCTGATGCCAGTGTAAAGGGAGTTGCAGTAATCTAGGCGGGAGGAGATGAATGTGTGGATGATCTTTTCGAGGTCATCAAACTGGAGGAATTGTTTTATTTTAGCTATCGTCCGAAGCTGAAAGAAGCTAGCTTTTACCACGGCATTGACTTGTTTGTCAAATTTCAGTGCTGAATCAAATATCACGCCAACGTTTTTGACGTGAGGTTTGAGTAGTGGGGTAAGGCTTCCAAGGCTGCCTGCTATCATTTTGAACTGACACCGATTTCTCCCCTCTACATCCCCTTCCACTTAAATTCCTTCCTCTGGGTTCAAGATTTGCGACTATTAAATCCTTTTGTCTCACACCTCTGCTATTTCATCTCTGCCTATCAAAAGCCCCCCTCTCACTCATATCAATCTAGTACCTGACAGCCTTAGTCCTACCCCTCCTTTCTTCCAGCTTTCTTTCCCCACACTCCACCCCCCACAATCAGTCTGAAGAAGGGTCCCGACTTGAAATGTCACCTATGCATTCTGTCCAGAGATGCTGCCTGGCCCGTTGAGTTAGTGCAGAACTTTGTGTCTTTTTTTTGCGCAGATAGATGATTAATTTAGTCATTAACATCTGTGCTCTGCACCACATCTAGAAATAATATTGGAAATTCATCTTGACTTTCCAGTCAGTTTTACTCTCAGTTAAGTATACACATTCAAACTTGAAGTGGAAAGATCTACCACATGCTTCCCAATTTACTTATTTCCTCATAATTTGGGTTTAATATTACATTTTAAACTGCAGAATTAATACAAAAAGGGTTAACTATAATTCAAAATGCATTATTAGTTAACCATTGCAAAGGTTCTGGCAGAGGTTTCTGTTTACTGGATCCAAGCTATGATGAAGGACTTTTAAGGAATCAATTGTTTGATAAATTGTGTTCAACCTGATAGGTACAAACAACCCAGGCTGCTTTGCACAGGTGGGAAAGAGGTAAACAAACCATCCCAACTTGCTAAGATACCAACATCATTAGGGAGGAATGACCTTCCCTCTTCGCCACAGAATATTGAATAGTGGAGTGGAAAAGGCAATGTTATTTTTGGAACAGATTCATTGCCAAATGTGCAGCAAAGATGAGAAAAATCTTTCTCATAAAAATGAGAGAAAACACTTAGTCTTTTTTTTTTCCTGAGGATCAGATGAAGATGAGAACAGGTACAGAGTCTGAGAAAGGGTCCCGACCCGAAACATCACCCATCCTTTTTCTCCAGAGTTGCTGCCTGACCCGCTGAGTTACTCCAGCACTTTGTGTCTATCTTTGCTTAAACCAGCATCTGTATTTATTTGTTTCTACAGTATCACTGTGAAGGCCTGCGGCCAATCAGCATATAGGACATTTCATGTTAAAATTAAAGCAACCAGTCGATTATAGAGGAAACATATGGCATTATGTTGCATCTGTTATGTTTTCAAGATCCCCCCCAAGGCACTTCACAGTTAATGAACAATTTTTAATGTGCAGTTATTGGTATTGTGCTGTCAAATCAGAGACATTTGCAGCATGATCCACCCACCCACACTTGCCCCTAGTGCTAATTCCCAGATATGATGCGGCCAGTTAATGTACCCGAAGTATGATGATGTAATGCAGGCTCTCTGTGTTTTGTTCTCAATTTGAGCTTAATGTTTGTCCATGGTTTGCAATTTCGCCAGAGTATAGAACCTTAAACCATGTTGAAAGAATCGGAGCGTACTGTGCCTATCAAGGGGGCGCGTTCACACTTTGGCGACAGTGATATAAGTACAAATGTAAAGAACGAACTGTTGGAGGAAGTAAATGAGTCCGGGAGCATCTGTGGAGATAAATGGACGGACACCATTACAGATCTAGATATATTTCATCAATGTGTTTCATCCTGGGTCTAGGTAAAGGATCTTAACCACAATCAATACTGTCCATTTCCTTTCACAGATGAGCTGACCCACTGAGTTCCTCCAGCAGTTTTTTTTTGCTTCAGATTCCAGCATTTGCATTCTCTTGTGTCTGTATAAATCTACATGTAAAGCTATCTAACTTCATCCCAGCCATACACATTCACCAAGCACAGTGCAGGCCATTAACAGGACAATGGATCTGAAAACATAAGTCTGCACCTGGACTATTTAAGGAGATCTTTAAGCATTTATGGGCTGTTCACATGAACATTAGCTCTTTGGCAAGGGTCAAATTATGGCTTCCAGAGTCATAGATTTATTGTGTTGCTAATGCAGAGCAAACTGTTTATATATTTGCAAAAATATGGACTCTGGCCCAAGCAAGTGTTTGCCTGAGAAGGATGCTATTAAGCATCATTCCATTCTTAAGTCCATTCTTTCCTCTCCACTGAGTTAGCTTTAGGCAGTGTGGCATCAAGAAGACCTAGTAAAATTGATGCTCCAGGATGAACTGGCTCAATGCTAAATTCCAGTCACCTCATAATTCCATTCCTCACAGTCAGTCAGAGGTGAGATAGAACAAACCCAAGATGACACCTTCCACAGAGCATGAAGCAAAGTGTGTAACTTGCCATTGGGTAGAAATTGAGCTGCACTTGTAAAGATGAATTAAGCTATTGGTTTATGGTGGAACCATGAACATTGGCTGAGAAACTCAAATGGCTAGTAATGTTTTTTTCAATGCAATACATATAAGTATCACTTATTCCTAGAGTGGAACTTGATGGTGATCATTTTCAGGCTGCATAATGTCACAGTGGAAATCTGGCCAGGCACTTTCAGTAGCATCCACTCTTGCAATCCTGACAAGATTTTCATTTCAGTTGCACATATGTTTCATTGTCTAAGGGATGTCTGGTGTTGGCGCAACAATGTTTGAGGCGACATTGTTGTTTTAAAGGCGGATTTCCCAGCCAAATCAAGTTTCACTCTTCTAACTGTGGTACTTTACCTGTGTCAAGAGTGTTTCATTGTCATATGCACCATGAACAGAATAATGAAACTCTTACTTGCTGCAGCTTTCCAGGCACATTAATGGAATAATGCAATAAATATAAATACAATAATCAATAGTGCAAATATTATTAATAAGACTTGGTACCCAGACCATAATAGTGCAAAACAAAACAGGAGCTTGAAAACCTGGTCACACAGACTTAAGAACAGCTTCTTCCACGCTGTCATTAGAATCCTGACCCAACTACAGTACCACTTTCACACCTCTTTTTCTGAGGTGCTGCCACACACTTTTACTTTTATCGCTACATTATTCAGTTATTCTGCTCTTGTACTTTGGTTATTTTTTTGTCCGACAAACTTTGCACTGTCCTGCCATTTTGCACTTGGTATTTATCGTTGTATCAATCATTATAATGTATACTGGGCATTCTAAGAGGTTCATGCAAACAAGAAATTTCCCTGACGTATATCTGAAATCTGAATCTGAGTGTGGGTGCTGGACCGGAAACATTAGCTACTTCTCTTTCCAAAGATACCACTTGATTTTGTTCACTGGAAACATGTAAATGGAGTTATCATGAACTCCCACTCCATATCTGGAGTCAGCAAGAAGGATGTTATGGAGAGATCTGTAGGAATTTACATTGTAAAGTAATTGTTTAATTACCTGAGATAAACAACTTCAAGTTTTGTTTGGGTTTAAGAAAGTTGCCAAAAGAATACAGCGTGTACTTGGCCATTTCTGAAACATTACACCACAATTTGAAAAACTGGTTTCAATACGTGTTCACACAATTTGCTGATGCATAGACCAATAAATAACTATACTGCTTCACAGAACCTTCTAACCAAAAGGCTTAGTACAACGTTACATGAAGTTGGCAAGATGTTGCTAAGAAGATGACAAATGTAAACTAAACATGTGTCTTTGGTTGGTGATGCCAATGCACTATTTAGTTCCTCATTGGTTTAGTGGATTGAATTTTAGATATAACTAGACCAAGTGGGACCCGTTGGGTCCCGTCCCCTCAATGTGCGGTTGTGGGGGGGGGGGGGGTGTGGAGGGTGGCATGCGGCGTCACACACACACACTAACCACCCCCCCCACACACACACTCCTTGATATATTAATATTATTCATTCGCTCCTTTCCCCCCATCCCCCGCCCTATCCACTCACGCACAGCCCCCAACTGAGCAGGCACGGCTAGAGAGGGAGAGGGGTAGAGAGGGAGGGGGTGTAGAAAGGGAGAGGGTGAGGGGGTAGAGAAGGAGGGTAGAGGGAGGGGGGTAGAGAGGGAGAGGGAGGGGGTAGAGAGTGAGGGGAAGGGGGGGGCGCGTGGCATCACAGGGGAGGGCTGGTCCTCGAAAGCAATATTCCACCACTCACCCATAGGTCCCAATAGGGGGGTGGAGATGGAGTGGTGGTAGAGAGGGAGGGGGGGTAGAGAGGGAGCGATGGGCAGAGAGGGAGGGGGGCAGAGAGGGAGGTGGCATTAGAGAGGGGGTAGGGGGGTAGAGAGGGAGGGGGAGGGGAAATAAAATAAGATTTCTGTGAAACAGCCAGGAAACAAAATATGTCTTTACTTTTGTACATGTTCTTCAAATTATGACTTTACGACCCATTAACAATTTAATTGCAATGTTGCCAATTATATTTTTACTACATTTTTATTTTGGATATTTTTTTAACAAAAGATTAAAAGCTGTATCCATGAGTGAAACTATTTTCAAACAAATACTGGCTTGGGAGAGAAAATCTGTTCCAGCATATTGGCTGCTATTAGGCAATGTCATCATCAGTCACTTAACTGGCCTCGAACAAATGTTACTTTAGAAATTATCGTTGTGGATGTAAGGGATTGAGCTGGGTCACATGGTATTTCAGGAAAATATCTAAATGAGTTTAAAACAAGGAATATGAATGTAATCTATTCCAAAAGATATTCCTGTGATATCCACCCATTTTTCCCATATCTACAGATCCAGTTCACCAAAACCCAGATAAGGGACCTTTATACAACATTTTACAATGGACAATGGCTCATTTCCGGAGATGTATTTTATGATATCAATAAAGCTGTCGATCGGTCGGAATGCGTCATGATATCTTCCTAACCCTCGAATAACACACTGGTTCCATCGGGTGGTGCCACTGTGGTGGTTGCCTCGCCAACAGTCTGTCAGTCCCCTGTTTTTATTATTTTAAGTTTGTTTTAAAAGTATGAATGAGTGTTTCTTGGTTTGTTTTATGTGGGGGGTGGGGTGGGGGGTGGGGCGGGGGGGAAAACGGGGGAAACCTTTTTCAGTCACTTACCTCGACAGAGATGCGAACTTTCTCCATGTCGCATCTCCGTCCGTCCCCCCCCCCCTGCGGCCTACAACGTGGAGTGGTGCATCCTTTCCTGGAGACTGGCCCATAGCTTCAAGCAGCGAGCGCGGCACGGACATTAACATCGGGAGCTGCGATCCTTTGCTGAGGGTCTCCAGCGGAGCTCCGACCACGGGGCCTGTGGACTTTAGCACCGTGAAGCCGCGGTCTCCGGTAAGAAGAAGCCGACACTCCATGCTGTGGAGTGTTCCGATCTATCCCGATGCGAGGGCTTGAACATCAGACCATCAGCAGCGACAAGTGCGGAGGGTTCAAAGGTCCCAACCATGGGTAAACAAAGGAGGAAGATGACTGAACTTTATTGCCTTCCATCACAGTGAGGAATGTGGATTCTACTGTGGTGGATGTTTAAGTTAAATTTTATTTTATGTGGCTGTGTGTATTGTTGCTTTTCACTTAGTATGGCTGTATGGTAACTCAAATTTCACTGTACCTTAGTTGGTCAAATGACAATAAACGTGAACGTGAACTTGAACTTGGTTTTAGCAAATGCACAAATCCAATTGTCCACACTCACCCTCCAGTGCCTTGTGATAAAACCAAATCTTAATTAATTTATTTTTCAGATAACTATTTTGAGCAATCACTTAAACTGTTATCTCTCAAACCAAAAAATCTAGCTGAAAGCATCGATCCTCTGTTTTAAAGTACCCTTTCTTTTGCATGTAGACAGAGCAAAGATCTAAAAAAATAAATCTGTTTCTAGAAATAAATCATGATTTACAGCTGAATATGATAAAGTAGAGAGAGCATGTTGAATTTGCCTTTAAATTCATTCCATTGCAGTCAACTGCTACATAACATGACCAGGATGAAGGGCCTGTTTCTATGCTGTATGACTTTATGACTCTATCTGGAAGCTACCTTTTGTCATTACAGTCTGGAAGTTATTGTAAGTGCAGGCTGGGAAGGAAGCCTGCCCAAATTCTAGTCCATTGAAAAAAAGGACACAAAATGCTGGTAACTTAGCATATCATGCAACATCCCTGGAGAATGCGGATAAATGACGTTTCAGGTTTGCGCCCTTCTTCATACTGACCCGGAATGTCACCTATCCATGTTCTTCTCCAGCGATACTGCCTGACCTGCTCAGTTCCTCCACACTTTGTATCTTTTATTGTAAACCAGCGTCTGCAGTTCCTTCCTTCTCCCTTCCATTGAAATGAGCAGAAACAAAATCCAGCAAAATGTTTAAAGGGTATGTGATTAATCCAGTCATAACAAGTGGTTAAAGCCGAATAAAAACAAAAATGAATCATGCAGATTATCAGTACATTAATATTTTTAGTGTGCCTTTGCTGCTAACATTGCATCATCAAGTTGTTATGGCACTGAAGGAGTTCCCTCAGCCTACTGATTTTGTGCTGGCTCTAGGCGGTTCGTTGTACAGTAGGCCAATTATCCTTTCCTTGCGCGATAGCTCTGCAAATTGTTTTCCTTTGAGTACATAACAATTTCACCTTTGAATGTGATGATTGACTGTTTCACCACCCTTCACAAGGATGAATTGCAGATCATGACTACTTTCCGCACTAATTCCCTTATATTTATCCCCATACTATGGATCTGTATCACGTAGTCTTTGAACCATTCACTAATAGGAACAACCTCTCTGTTGGCCCATCTTAACCTACTATGATCTTGCTCACTTCCATTAAATCTCCTCTCAACCTATGGCTCCATGAGGAACAATCCCAGCCTTCCCACTCTAACCTTGTAAATCTCCATTAGAAACATACTGAACATCTATCTGGCAATATGACTTCCAGCATCAAACATTGTAGGAGTTAGACATAAACAACCACTGCTAAATTTTTATTAAGAGATTGTTGCAGTTGAAGTATGCAGGAAGCGTTAACAAAATGTTATTGATCCGCCACCTTTGGTTCCCAATTTCTTTAATCAATTATTTGAGCACTTGTTTTAATTCCTTACCAATGTTTGTTCCTGATTACACACTTACAATATACCTAGGAATATCTTAGAAAGTTTAAGGACTGTTTAAATGTAAGAATTTTTTTTTGAGTACAAACATACCGATCTTTCTGTTTTAATTCACAATGCAGTCATCAATGATGGCGCCCTGGATAAGAGTGCGTTTGCTGATGAAGCTGGCAGTGAAGAGGATTTGTATGAGGAATATCGGAGTGGGAATCACAGATATGGGCATCAAGGAGGAGGTGGAGAGCAACTGGCCATCAATGAGGTAAAAGCATTAGATAATTAAGCAGAATATTGTATTCTCGAAGTTAGGTGTACACATAGATGGTTATCATAATACAATATCCTTTATATAGATCAAACTTTTTAATATAATAGTGATCCAGAATAATTTCTTAAAATTGTTGACAGATCAAATCTCCAAGAAATGTGTATACTTTGCTCACCAGGTATTCAATAAGATATACGGCAAAACCTTGATAAATTTAGCTAACATATTTGACCAATATTTGCATGTTCTGAATTTTTTTAAATGGGAGATCTTCATCACAACACATTTAATCATTTATTCTGCAAATTAATTTAAATGACAACAGTTTTTATTTGTTTGCTGAAACACCCCCCCCCCCCCGCCCACCACCCACTGCCCAAGATACCAATATTTACTGCTGTCTCAAGATGATTGCTGTTGATTTAATGTGTTATGAATTATTACTTAAATTGTGCGTTATTACTTAAATAATAATAACTCATAGTGCAAAAATATGCTTGAAGAAACCATGGCTTGGTCAGCTTCACTTTGGCCTACTATTTCCCATCTGCATCTTCTCAATCATGGTTCCCCAAATCAATTGCAATTCACCAATACCTCCCTGCAGAGATATCCTTCAGGATATATATTCTTCAATTCAATTTGATGCTGATATTAAGAGTGTGATAGAAAGGAACTGATGGGAAAATGCTTAATATCTTTGTGTAATAGTTTAATAGATGGTAGATTTGATAAATCTGGATGATAGATGTAAATTGAAACTGGATGAAAGCAAATGCAGATTTATCATTAGCTTTGTAGAGTGAAAATGTATTTATGGCCTTTTGAATATCATATTGATTGCTACTAATACTTGTTCTGCATGGGTTGGATTAAATTGATATTTCTATTTCTGTTACAAAAGCATAGCAAAAACTATACTAATAATATAAAACATATTTCTTGTGGGGGGTTTTTGTTGGGAGATCAATTTATGTCCTAGATATCTTGTGTTGCGGTTGGAATCTGACTAATTGAAGAGAGTTGACCACCAAATTACTCTTTGTCTGTCGTCGTGTGTTGTTAAGGTGTAAGTAAAATGGGATAGAATTTGGTGCATAACTTGAAGATTGGCAAATGGCAATAAAACAAAAGAGGACTTCTCAATCATTCACTGATTTGGATAACAATGGGGCTAATTTCACTAGGTCTCTTGTGACTTGCCTGGTCTGTACCCATTGAAGTCAATCAAATGTTAGTTCAATTGGTTGGCAGGTGACCTGATCAGCCAGTGAAATTGAAAATTGCCTCCAGTGTCTTTTTGTTACAGGATATTTTTTGTGGTAGTCATGCATATAACTATGTTCTGTTATGATGAGTTAGTTTTCTCTGTCATTGATTTTTGCAGCACAGTAGTTATTATGTGACATTATACAGATTGAAGGACTGATAACAATGAAACAATAAGAATCTTACTGATCTACAATCCACAGTGAATGTCTATAAAACATCAGTATCTATTAAAGGTAGAGCTTGCATCTTTGGGTTTAATGTCTATATAACCCCATATAACCCCAAGGGCTATATAGAAAATGCAATTCTTATCTTTTTTATCAATAAACTATGCCAACAATAGATGGCAACCGTGCAGAAATTCTCTTAACATCTTTCTAAATGAGCTTAGTGCAAGGAATGGCATTGTTATATGCATGTCTCATGAACAGAAATTGATATGATCAAATTTCCAAAGAAGGGTGATTTGAAATCAAGCCAGAGTAATTGCCCTGCATTGCAAAAAATATTGATTCTCAAATGTGTTGCTTTGTAAAGAGTGGTGCAACCTACTCAAGCCCCAGGCAAGCAAGTCCCTTTGTCTTGCTCTGATATGTTTGGTTAGATTATGTGTTACATTGTACAGGCTGGGTCTTGAACCTATTGCTTTTGACTCAAAAAACAGGATAACTGCATCAAACCAAGTCTGGCTATTTAACCTAGTTGGACATGGTGTCAAAACATATGCATTGAGCACTCCTGCATGGATGAGGATGCCACTTGAACAACAATGTCAAACATGGTGTTGATTTTACTCTTCTGCAGTTTGAGTGACGTTATCATGCAGGGATATGATGGCACAGTGATTTAATTATTGACTAGCAATCCCAATGATGTGAATTTTAATCTCTCCGTGGCAGCTAGAGCATTAAAATTCAAGAGAATAAGGACATTTAGAATGAATTAAAAATACTTAGCCTAGGAAAGAATAGCCGTGAAACTACTACATTTTTATAAAACGCCTACACGGTTCAATTTGAGGAAGGACATCCTTGCTATTGAGGCAGTGCACGAGGTTAATCCCCGGGATGGCGGGACTGTCATATGAGGAAAGATTGGAAAGACTGGGCTTGTATTCACTGGAATTTACAAGGATGAGAGGGAATCTCATAGAAACATATAAAATTATAAAAGGACTGAACAAGCTAGATGCAGTAAAAATGTTCCCAATGTTGAGGAAGTCCAGAATCGGGGGTCCACAGTCTAAGAATAAAGGGGAGACCATTTAAAACTGAGATGAGAAAAAACGTTTTCACCCAGAGGGTTGTGAATTTGTGGAATTCTCTGCCACAGAAGGCAGTAGAGACCAATTCACTGGATGAATTTAAAAGAGAGTTAGATAGAGCTCTAGGGGCTAGCGGAATCAAGGGATATGGGGCGAAGGCGGGCATGGGTTACTGATTGTGGATGATCAGCCGTGATCACAATGAATGGCGGTGTTGGCTCGAAGTGCCAAATGGCCTCCTCCTGCACCTATTTTCTATGTTTCTATGTTCACTGATGGGAGGATAGCTGCCCTCCTTTCACAGTCTGGTGAGAATATGACACCACCCCACCATAGTAGAGGTCGCTTAACTGCATTCTCAGTTCAGGGACAATCAAAGATGGACAATAAATGTCAGGATTGCCAGTGATGTTCATATCCTGTGAATTAATGAAATAAGTAAGCAGGCTAATCAGCCAATCACTGTGAAAATGTCTTATGAGCATCAAATCCGAGCAAATATCTCATATTTTTAACTTTATTTGGCTTTCTGTGAACTGTTAAAAAGAGGATTGCCACTATCTCATGAAATCTGACATTTTCTCATGTAAATTGTCCCCAGTGTGTGTAGGATAATGTCAGTGTGCGGGGATCGCTGGTTGGAGCAGATTCGGTGGGCCAAAGGGCCTGTTTCCGCACTGTATCTCTAAACTTAACAAAAACGAAGTACTTGCTACTGCAGCGTAGGTTAATGCTGAGATAAACGTCTGGATTTCCATGTTTGACTGTGCATGTGTAGACGCCAGAGGTTGCTGTCAGTTTCAGTGGGTAATGAGGTGAACCCTGACAGTTTCATCATCATTGTAACTACAGATTTGCAGGTCATTGACGGAAAATAAACCTGTTGTGTATGAAATGGATGGTTTATTCGCCACTATCCACCTTAAGATGCTGTGTAATTTCAAGATTAACCTTATTATTTCTTGCTCCTGCACTATGGTACTTTTCTGGCTAGCAGTCTGCAAGGTACTTGACTAAGTCCTGCTGTTCGGTCTTGATGGTAGCGATGTTCTGTAAGATAATTAGAGTAGGTGAATTTGGCCAGTTGCCCATCTTTCTGATGTTTGCTTCTGAAGTAGTAGCAATATTTTTGAAAAAGGCAAATGCCCATAATTTTTTGTGCACACACTCTTGTAGTTTCTTAGATAACAAAACAGGTTATTTATACAAGAACCAAAACTATAACTGCACGTTATCAGGATTTAAAAGTGAAAACCACTTGTCCAAGGAACTTTTGAGCAATTGCTTGCCGTCTTTTTGCTTGGCCTCTTTAGATTGGGAATGCAGACATTTTATTCAGTCCTCTGTGGGTTAAATCAGACAATTTTCCCCTCTCCACCAGCTAAGCAAAAAAATAATGTTTCTTAAAAATAAACAAGGCAGTGAAGCAGTTAACACATGTGTGACCACTAGTCTTTAGTCTTAAAACAAAATGCCTTCTAACCTTCCTTCGTTCTCTACCCCCGCCCAGTACCGCCTCCTCTCCCCCACCCTCCATTCACCCCATCACTGAATAAAAGAATAGACTGAGGTTCAGAATGTCAAGTTAAGAGCTGCTGGAATCGGCACTTGCCTTCGGAACTGTATTGTAACAAACACTGTTTCCCCCACGCTCTGGTAGGCAGTGTCTTGATCTCTGTCTCACAGGGGTCCAAGGCAGCAATCAAGGCAGTTACATCGATTGGCATTTTAATAAAGGGCCGAGTGTCCATAATTGTGTGCAAAGCTGTGCTTGCGAGAAAGGGAAAAAAAACGCTATTAGTTTCCATTGCCACAAATAGGAGAGCAATCAAGGCATTGACAGTAAGTGGGCGAGAATGATTTTTAAAATCTACTGCAAATGCTTTAAGTCCTGATTTTTTCCCCTCCATTATTGTAATGTGGTCTCCAGTGACATTTTGTCATAGTGTCATGCTTGTGAATGGAGAATATTGTTGATTCTCTTGCAGCTGCAGTGTCTCAAGTTGTTGCTTTATTGTGGTTGCATTACCAATGTTCATGCAGAATTGCAGCTGTTAAAATTAGATCTCCAATTTTATCTTTATCTTTTTTTGTATTTTTGGTGGATTTGACATTGACCCAAATGAAGGCAGTTATGGAAAGAAAGATTTGCCGGAACTTTAATTGCCTAGCAATAAGTTTTAACAGCTGTGCAATTGAAAATATATATTTATTTCCAGAGTGAAATTTGCTGAAAGCCATTTTCATATCATTTTGTGTCAATGCGGAAGTGCAACTGGGTACTTCCAGGATTGGCACACCAGCTTTAAATGTGCATATTATTATGTACTAGACCAAGTGCAACGCAATATTCCAGCACTCACCATGGGCGGGCGTGGACCCGAGGACCCGAGCAAGGCCACGGACGGGCGTGGACCCGAGGACCTGAGCGAGGCCTCACCACTGCGGTCTCGATGTGGCCTTCACCGCCGCAGTCTCGATGACTACTTGATGGTTGCGTAAAACCCCAGCCGGGGCGTCGGTAGAAGGACGGGTTGGAAAAAGCGGAATGTTAATTTAAATGCGCCACGCTGACGTCATTGGAAGCTGGTGGCCGCCCACCTCTCCTTTGTGACGTCACTCGGAGCGGGTTGAAGGTTTGCCATTTAAAAAGTCGTTTTTTCTCTATTTTTAAAACGCTATAAGTTGTGAAATATAGCATGTAATGTGAAGTGAAGCAGTTTATTTTGTCGAAGGGGTTAATGTGATTAATAATGTGTGAAAATTTCTGCGCTAGCGCGTGGCGTTTTGACGAAGGTAGAAAGACAAAGAAGACACACACACGTATACATACATACAAGATAAGACTTTTAATAATATAGAGATATTCCCATTGCAAAAATCAATTTAGAGAACGGGGTCAATGCTGTTCTGCTACTGACATTCGGGGGCACACATTGTTCAGCATAGTTTCCCTAGTGTAGTACTGGTGTGGGATCCTGATTTAATGTTCATTATATGGGCTCCGAGCAAAACTGCATCAGCCTTCAGTGCACCCCTACATCCCTGATCCTGCAAGGCTCAGTTCGCCGACACTAGCTCCGCAATCTGAATGAAGCTCCCATGGAAGGGCATAATCTACAATCCACTCCTCCACCATTTACCGCCTCCCCACTCCTCTGCTCACTGATTTAAGGAAAAACACTCAGCACCCCTTCTCTACTCTTAAGGTGCATGCTTCTGATATCACTTGTCGCTTTACCTCCCCCCTTGACTCCATTCAAGGACCCAAGCAGTCTTTCCAGGTGCGGCAGAGGTTCACCTGCACATCCTCCAACCTCATCTATTGCATCCGTTGCTCTAGTTGTCAGCTGCTCTACATCGGTGAGACCAAGCGTAGGCTTGGCGATCGCTTCACCGAACATCTCTGCTCGGTTCGCAATAACCAACCTGATCTCCCGGTGGCTCAGCACTTCAACTCCCCCTCCCATTCCGAATCCGACCTTTCTGTCCTGGGCCTCCCCCATGGCCAGAGTGAGGACCACTGTAAATTGGAGGAGCAGCACCTCATATTTTGCTTGGGCAGTTTGCACCCCAGCGGTATGAACATTGACTTCTCTAATTTCAGGTAGTCCCTACTTTCTCCTCCCCTTCTCAGCTTTCCCTCAGGCCACTTGCTCCACCTCTTCCTTTCTTCTTCCCGCCCCCCCCCCCCTCACATCAGTCTGAAGAAGGGTTTCAACCCGAAACGTTGCCTATTTCCTTCGCTCCATAGATGCTGCCTCACCCGCTGAGTTTCTCCAACATTTTTTGTCTACCTTCGATTTTCCAGCATCTGCATAGATACATAGATTGATACATAGAAAATAGGTGCAGGAGTAGGCCATTCGGCCCTTCGAGCCTGCACCGTCATTCAATATGATCATGGCTGATCATCCAACTCAGTATCCCGTACCTGCCTTCTCTCCATACCCCCTGATCCCTTTAGCCACAAGGGCCACATCTAACTCCCTCTTAAATATAGCCAATGAACTGGCCTCAACTACCCTCTGTGGCAGAGAGTTCCAGAGATTCACCACTCTCTGTGTGAAAAATGTTTTTCTCATCTCGGTCTTAAAGGATTTCCCCCTTATCCTTAAGCTGTGACCCCTTGTCCTGGACTTCCCCAACATCGGGAACAATCTTCCTGCATCTAGCCTGTCCAACCCCATAAGAATTTTGTAAGTTTCTATAAGATCCCCTCTCAATCTCCTAAATTCTAGCGAGTACAAGCCGAGTCTATCCAGTCTTTCTTCATATGAAAGTCCTGACATCCCAGGAATCAGTCTGGTGAACCTTCTCTGCACTCCCTCTATGGCAATAATGTCCTTCATGAGATTTGGAGACCAAAACTGTATGCAATACTGCAGGTGTGGTCTCACCAAGACCCTGTACAACTGCCGTAGAACCTCCCTGCTCCTATACTCAAATCCTTTTGCTATAAAAGCTAACATACCATTCGCTTTCTTCACTGCCTGCTGCACCTGCATGCCTACTTTCAATGACTGGTGTACCATGACATCCAGGTCTCGCTGCATCTCCCCTTTTCCTAATCGGCCACCATTTAGATAATTGTCTGCAGCTCCTTCTTAAACATGCTTCTGATATCTGTCTCTTCTCCGACAAGGGAAAGTTCCCAAAGACCTTTTTCATCTTTCAACTTAAGAGGGAAGTCCTTAAAAAAGGCACAGTATGCAAATACGCCCCCCACTCCCACTGTAGTCTGCACTAGAGCCCACTAGTGGGCCACTAGAATTTTCAGGGCCCCGTTGTTTTTATTTTTGGGTTACTGCACTTCAATTTCTTCCAGGTGAAGAATAGCATAGTAGATATAAGCAGAATCCATAACATCTCCATAGCAATAGAATTATAAAATTCCACTTGTGTTGCTTCTTTCACAACCTCACAATGTCACCATATGTTTTTCAATAAAATAGTATTTTGGAAATGCACTCAGACATTACATAGAAACAAAACAGCTTATTCGTACAGTGCAATAGACCATAGACAATAGGTGCAGGAGTAGAGGCCATTCGGCCCTTCAAGCCAGCACCGCCATTCAATGTGATCATGGCTGATCATCCCCAATCAGTACCCCTTTCCTCCCTTCTCCCCATATCCCCTGACTCCGCTATCTTCAAGAGCCCTATCTAGCTCTCTCTTGAAAGTATCCAGAGAACCGGCCTCCACCACCCTCTGAGGCAGAGAATTCCACAGACTCACAACTCTCTGTGTGAAAAAGTCTTTCCTCATCTCCGTTCTAAATGGCTTACTCCTTATTCTTAAACTGTGGCCTCTGGTTCTGGACTCCCCCAACATCGGGAACATGTTTCCTTCCTCTAGCGTGGCCAAACCCTTAATAATCTTATGCGTTTCAATAAGATCCCCTCTCATCCTTCTAAACTCCAGAGTATACAAGCCCAGCCACTCCATTCTGTCAGCATACGACAGTCCCGCCATCCCGGTAATTAACCTTGTGAACTTACGCTGCACTTTCTCAATAGCAAGAATGTCCTTCTTCAAATTCCATAACTTTAGACATTAGTTAATGGATAATTGTTGACCGTAGGGTGAGGGTGACTATTGCAGAATCATTTAACCTAGTTGAGAGAGCTGCTGAGGGCTCCATCTTAAACATTTATCCAAAAGATGGCAGCTCCAACAATATGCACTCCTCTGGTGCTGTGCTGTAGAATCAAGTTAGAATGTTTGTCCTGGATTGTCAACAGGGATGTGAAAGTGTTTCTAATGTGTCAAACCTACTTTTTTTTCAAACTTTATTCATTCCCGAGAGATGTGTCATTGGCACAACAAGCATTAATTGCCCAGTCTTAATTCTGCGGCAAAGTAGCCATGAGCAACATTCCAGAATTCAGCGATCCTTATGGGCCTGTCCCACTTAGACGACTTTTTAAGCGACTGCAGGAGACTATGCAGTCACCACATGGTCACCACATGTTCGTGGGTTGTTGCCGGGGAGTCGCCTTCATGGTCGTGAGGAGTTCACGCATTCTGGGAACTGGTCGCGGCCTCATTATGGTCGCCGCAAATTTTTCAACATGTTGAAGATTTAGCGGCGACTAGAATGAAGCCGCCATGGAGAATAGCGAGAATTCTCGTGCCGTAGATGGGTCGCCAGGAGGTCCTAGTGGGTTGCCAGGAGGTCGAAGGATCTCGTAGGTTCTTGTAGGTTGTAGCCGGTGTTGACCGGTGAAATTCATTGGATCATTGGGGAAAAAAACCCGTAAGCAGTAGAACCAAGGATAACCAATGTTAATGTCCACCGAGTTTCACAGCTGTGTATCTCTGGCTTCTTAAAAGTCATCTGGCTTCTTAAAAGTTGTCTCCACTCCTTCTCCCTCCTTCACGCTCCTTCTCCCTCCTTCTCCCTCCTTCTCATCCCTTCTCCACCCTTCTCCCCACCCTCCCCCCCCCTTTTAAAGGACTTACTGTACACTGAGCTTTAGCCGTCTTAATTACAGTGCTGACCTTCCTGTTCATCGTGGTGTGTGTCTGTATCAACTTGCCTTTGCACCGTGTGAATTTCAGACAGCGCTCCCCCGCTTGCCCTGTCCCCGCCTTTGCGATGTGTGTTTCACTCTGACAGTCGCCGTTCCAGTTGCTGGTCTTTCAGGCGACTGCCGGCAACGTGACAGTCGCCGGCAGATGCCTGAAAAATTGCTTAAGTGGGACAGGCCCTTTAGAGTAGCTGTGCTGCAAAGGAACGGTTTCAGGGGTTTTGAAGATGAAGTATAATGCAGGACATTAACAATTCATATTTATTAGAATGCACGTAATAAACACCCTTTGTGCCTTGTCCAAAATATACCTCTTCACATTTCACCACCGCTTTTACCCAGACATAGACAAGATATGAATGCCTAAAGCAAGATGAGAGTAGTCACTCTCAGTATCATTGCTGCAATGATTATTGCACCAACAAATCTGAGCATACCCAAGATGGAGGTGAAGAGGTGATACAGCAGAATGCCTTTAAGTACTTGGAGTGATGATTTCTGACATACTACTGACTGTGGGTGTTTTTAACCCAGTAATTCCTCATTGAGTGCTTTATTATGAAGCATACAAATCGTACATGGATCACGGATGTTCAATATTCATACGCATTCCCACATTTTCAGAGTGGTAAATATTCTTGCATTATTAAGAACCGGCAAGTCCTCCCAAATGGCAAGGGAATATAAATACCAGCCTTTTACTAACATCATTACTTCTTTAGAATGTATAAACAGGTCAAAATTAGATTAAACAACTGCAGTGTTTCAGCAAACAAGCTTCTGTAACCCCAGGAGAAATCACTCCTAGACATCAGTGCCACATCTATATTGCCCATGTCACTTGTGGTTAAAGCCTGACTGAATAATATTGCTTGGTTTGCTCCATAATTTCTAGTGGTGTGTCCAGAGGGAATTGGATTACATTGGTCAGCATTTTACCTCTTACATTTTTAAGCAATGCTGCAGTGGCGGAGCTTTTCCTCTCCTGTAATCTGTAATTGTTGTGCGGGGATTAGCTGGGCATAGACAAAGCCTCGCGTTTGCCACCACGGGATCCCCACGGTCCCAATGTCCTGGAGACCTCGCTGACACATCCACTGTGCCAGGCAGAATGGTTCCTGACTGATGAATGGGCATCGGGAAGCAGGATCTAAACACCACCTGATTACTTCTGACTGCTTTTACCAAAATGAGGCCTTGCCCACCATTTCTAATTGCTTCTGATGATCCTTTAGATATGGCCCCAAGAACATTTTTCAAAAGATCATTTGTCTAAAACATAATAAATGATATCAAAGCACATTATATTTTATTACGTTAAACACCGATTTAAATGAAAATAAAATAAATTAAAATGCAGCCACACTGTCCTTTGTACTGAAAGTTGGAATCTCTATGCAAACAAATCAGGCCATTAAATGTGACTAGTGCAAGCCCTGGATTGTGGAGTCTATGTAATCTCTAACAAGATTAAGTATCACCTATGGATTCTGTACTCAGTTGAGGAACAGAGTAAGAGGTTAAATACCTAATGCAATAAGAGAGAACTGCACAGCAAGCACACATGCAGTAAGAAATTGCTTTGATCTCTATTAGTGGTGCTAAAACAGCGTCAGAGATTTGCTACTTCATGGTGTAATAATGGGAATAATGAGGGTGGTGCCATCTGCCTTGAAGTTCAGAGGGACTTGGACAAGTTTGTGAAGAACACTGCCTGTAGGAGGCATATTCTTTACACACGGGCCCATAGAGGCATTCCATGCTTACAGTCAGGGGTTGCCAGACTAAAAAGACATGTCCAGTTTATGACTTTGAGGACTCCAAGCAAATGCTTATGATTTCCCTGTCTTTTCCTGTGGACCAAAAGAAGAGTAGATGACGTTTTTTCTCCTTGTGCGTGAAGTTTAGATGACCTCCCTCATGAGCACAAGCTCTGCAATCTGCAAGAAATCAGCAGTGGTGTGGAATGTTACCGAGGCTTAGAAACTGACCATATCCAAAACCCAGGCACACATGGAAGGTTGCAAGAGGGGGCAGGTTGCAGTCACCAGAAAAAAATCTGGAGTATTATTCCTTTCAAATTGATATGGCTTCAGATGAAACAACTAATATTTCTATTAGTGGGAGAGTCTAGGACCTGAGGCCATAGCTCAGAATGTAACTTTAGAAAGGAGATGAGGAGGAATTTATTTAGTCAGAAGGTGGCGAATTTGTGGAATTCATTGCCACAGACGGCTGTAGAGGCCAAGTCATTGGATATTTTTAAGGTGCAGATTGGCAGATTCATGATTACTAAGGGTTATGGGGAGAAGGCAGGAGAATGGGGTTGCGAGGAAATGATAGATCAGCCATAATTGAATGGCGGAGTAGACTTGAAGGGCTGAATGGCCGAATTCTGCTCCTATAACTTATGAAATTTTGAACTTATGAAACAAGGTTACTTAATGTTGATTGTTTTGTAAGTAAATAAGAATTCTTGTTTTCAGAGCAGTGAGGTTTTCCTAGGGACAGTTTATACATATTGCATTGGGCGGCCACGGTGGCGCAGCGGTTTAGTTGCAGCCTTACAGTGCTTGCAGCACTGGAGACCTGGGTTCGATCCCGACTACGGGTGTTGTCTGTACAGAGTCTGCATGTTCTCCCCGTGACCACATGGGTTTTCTCCGAGATCTTTGGTTTCCTCCCACACTCCAAAGACATACGGGTTTGTAGGTTAATTGGCTTGGTATATGTGTAAATTGTCCCTGGTGTGTGTAGGATATTGTTAATGTGCAGGGATTGCTGGTCGGTGCGGATTCGGTGGGCCAAATGGCCTGTTTCTGCGCTGTATCTCTAAACTAAACTAAACTAAACATTGCTGGTGTTGTCACATGATAAAAGATATCAGTCCAGACTGATGGACTGGTATGAATTTTATGAATATATATTAAGAACTAAAGGGTAACTGGGGAAAGAATAGCGCCCATTAGGGACTGAAGAGGAAATCTGTTCATGGAGTCAGGTCATAGGTTAGATCTTTAATAAATACTTTTCATCTGTTTTTGCGAAGGAGAAAGACATTGCAGTTGGAGATATAATTTGGGACAATTAAATTCTCGAGCATGTTAAGAATTAAATGGGGGAGGTATTAGAGGTCTTAATGAAGGCTGTCCAGTCCCAACTAACAGTTGTCCAGGTACAACAATGTATTAAATGTCATGGCATACTACATGGTTAGTATGCCATGACTCGCTAGTACTCAGATACAGACAGTGCAGTACATTTTGACCTTTCACCTGATACCATTGATATTCAGAGAGATTTAAAACATTAAAATTGTTTAAAATCAATAACAACATTTTCAAAGTAGATTATTTACAATAAAAAAAACCTATCAAACAAATAAAATAAACAAATAAAACCAAGTTTAAAAAAAATGTAGAAACAAGGAACTGCGTATGCTGATTTACACAAAGTGTTGGAGTAACTCAGTGGGTCAGGCAGCATCTCTGGAGAACATTGATAGATGACTTTTTAGGCCAGGACCCTTCTTCAGATCAATTTTTCTGTCCTGATTTCCCAAGGGAGAAAGTGAGTGGAGACTCTGGTTCCATGGCAGGTGTGACTGCAGCAAGGCTGTCATTCATCACCTATCATGTCCCGCCTGTTGTAGTGGGTCAACGTGACCCTGTCACTGACTCACCCGGCAGAGGCTGAATGATGGCAGCATCCCTCTGCCACATGTTTATGAGGAGATTCTAGGTTTAATTCAGACAACAACATTTCTTGTATTTCCAATTAGTTTAGTTTAGAAATAAGGCACGGAAACAGGCCCCTTGGACCATCAAGTCCGTGCTGATCGGCGATCACCCCTTACACTTGCACTATCCTACACACTGGGGGAAATTTACAATATTTACTAAAGTCACATTAAAGAGGAAATCAGAGTACGCGAGGAAAACCCACGGGGTCACAGGGAGAACGTACAAACACCATATAGGCAATACCCTGGGTCAGAATTGAACCCGGATCTCTGGAACTGTAAGGCAGCAACTCTACTGCTGCGCCACTGTGCCACCCTAAATTTCAGGGCCTGTGGTATTCATAGGAAACATTTTTTCAATCCATCAGTTCTGTTTGAAATTCTATGGTCTTGGAAATGTCCATTTAATACGTTATGGTTTACTGTGTATTTTAGTCGATGTCAAAGAGCTTATTATATATAAGAGGGTAGGATAATAAAACAAAACCTTGCCCAATTAACAGAGATTATACCTTGCAAGGTAGAATAGAGTGGAATGAATTACATACAGAATTACACTGAATTTGCAGCAAAGTAATGTGCCATATAATCTATCTGGTTTATGCTCTTCACAGGCCTCCTCCCAATGTACTTTACCTAACTCCAACCACATGCTCCATTCCTTTCACTAATATTTGCAAATCTGACCTTTACTTGTATGTGTTTTTATCAATCACTCTACCCTTTGCTATGGCAAGTTCTGCATCCGCATGACTCTGTGGTTTAAGAGATGTTCCCTGAAACCTGAATGAGTCACCATCTTATGTTTATGCACTGTGTTCTAAAGCAAACATTGAGGGGATTAGTTTGCTTTGCGTGATGTTGAAAAATATATCTCAGATGGTAATGCCGTGTGCTTAACTCGTTCTCCGCTGTGCCGTCGTGGGTCATCAGCATTTCAGTTTCACACCCACACAGTTGCATATTTTCCATTCACTCATCACCCTGCTGCCAGTGTGGAAGTGTTTGGAATATGAAATTGCCAGTGTGAAGAAGTGATGAGTGGAGCAAATTGGTCGGAAATAATTACTCTGCAATCCCAACTGGGAAGGATTAAAGGAATTAAGTGACATGTTCAGAAATCATGGAAACTTAAATGCAAGGTGTAATTATCCTCATGATTTATCGTACATTACACCTGTCAAAAAACGTTGTTTCAAATTCAACTGTAGAAGATGAGGGTTTTGTTTTTTTCTCACAATGACGTCGGATACGAGAATCAGTTAAATCTATTTTATACTGTTCAAAAAGGGGAAATCAAGACCATTGTCTTAAGGGGAACAAGAAGTAGAAGTTAGAAAATAAATAGAATGTGAAGAGCAATTTTATGACTTTACTTTTACCTTTAATATTTTGTATTTTAATATTTCTTCTGCTTTTCAATCTGTTTATTCTTTCAAACAGAAGGGAGACAGGTGGATGGTGTAGCGGGCTGCTCACAACACTTTTCTAACAGTTCAAAAATCAAAATGATATTTTAACGGCTTTAACGTCCTTATGCCTGCTTGGCAAAAATTAAATGATTGTTGCTGCTAATAACTGCTCTGGCAGATTGCAGTTCTTCATCAATGAAATTATATGATGGTGAACCCATAGTCTCTATTTCAGTGACCGCTTGTCACCCCTCTCCCTCTTTATCGTCCACTCTCTTCCCTTCTTATCCTTGACCCTCTCCTCTCTTCCCTGTTCTCTTTCCCCATTCTTCTCCCTTTCTCTTAGTGAGAAAAATATAAAGGTTGATGAAATGAGGTCAAAGGTTTATATAAGAGAGAGGCCAAATTGTGAACTGCAAGTGATTGTGCAGCACATAATGTTGGGAAGCTAACTCAGTTATAAAATGAGGTTGACCCAAGTGCACATTCCTGGTCTAAGTGATGCAGTAACGCCCAGATAGACTGTGGTGTCAGTCAGCATGAATTGTTAATTTACTGCCAGCGCAGCCATTTTAAAAGTAATTTGTACAATTCGATGACAATTTGCACAGCTGGACTGGTGTCTGTCAAAGGTGAGTTTCTCTGACATTGGAAGGATCCACAGCATCTTATAGATTGATTTCAATGGACTGCTTATTTTCATTCTGTGTGGTGGCTGCTTTCCAGATTTCTTTAAAGTTTGTGAAAGTCAAGAAGGAGTGGTGAGGCAAGAGCTGAAGGATGTGATCTAAAGGCTTCTCCATTAACTATTTCATCCAGGGGAAGTGCATTAGTAGACATTCCAGCTGGATTAAAACACATGGTGTAATAAGCAGGTGGTACACCAAATTTACAAGTGGGAGAAGGAGAGGAGGAATGCCCCCCTCAGTGGTCACATCTGGCCAGTTTATTAAAGGAGCAATTCTCCCACTTCCACCTTAATGAGAAGCAGTATGACTTCAGTAAGACCATCCATACTGAAACCTGCTACCTTCTACAAAGCCAAGGGCAACCTCAGAGCAGGGCAAGGACTGCTTTGTCAGTGCCTGCCAATGGCCAGCGACTTTGATGCACTGATCTAATTCCAGGCTAGAGTGGGAATATTTACAACATCAGTAGTTATTCAACGGCTATTGGTAAACACTCTTTCCAAAGTGCACTGACTAAACATCATCCCAAATTGCCATAGGGCTATGTAATAAGAAGGAACTGCAGATGCTGGTTTATACTGAAGATGGACACATAGTGCTGGAGCAAATCAGCAGGTCAGATGCTATCCATGAATGAATGACTGGCACTGTGTGCATGTAATAAGCTGCTGGCATGCAGTTTGAAGCAGAATGTGAGAGTGAAATCAACATTTTCTATGGTATATTTCTCCTGATTTATTGACACCTTTGATAGGTAAGCAATGAGCTGAAGTACATTGGGATGTGGCACTTGATAGTGTGTTCACCTGATCATTGATGTACCTTGCACCATTGCATCCAAAACCATGTTTCTTCACCCCTGACATGGCCATCTGAAATAAATCAGAAAGCCCTCTGACTCCCTTTAAATAGAACACATTTACCCTTCACATTCTGCATCAAGGGCTACAGTGGAGCTTAGCTTATCCTAACCTTAGCTTCTCCCATGCTGCTCCATTCTTAATTACCTACTGGGTCAGAATGTGCTCCAGCAGGCCTGGCAACACCAGCTTCATGTACAATGCATTTCTACTTAACAGGTCCACTTTGGCTCTGAGAAATGCAGGCTCATTGTTGCTGGTCACTTGTAAATGTTATCTACTGCTGAGGTATGTTGCTAGTGAAAGCAGACTTAACATGAAGCCACCATGTAGCTTATGCAGCTGCAAAATAGTTTTAATCTTGTAGGGTATGAAACATAGAAATATAGAAAATAGGTGCAGGAGTGGGCCATCCGGCCCTTTGAACCAGCACCGGCATTCAATATGATCACGGCTGATTATCCAAAATCAGTACCACATTCCTGCTTTCTCCCCATATCGCTTGATTTCGTTAGCCCTAGGAGCTCTATCTAACTCTCTCTTGAAAACATCCAGTGAATTGGCCTCCACTGCCTTCTGTGGCAGAGAATTCCACAGATTCACAACTCTCTGGGTGAAAACGTTTTTCCTCATCTCAGTCCTAAATGGCCTACCTCTTATTCTTACACTGTGACCCCTGGTTCTGGACTCCTCCAACATCGGGAATTTTTTTCTTGCATCTAGCCTGTCCAATCCCTTAAGAATTTTATATGTTTCTATAAAATCCCTTCTCATCCTTCTAAATTCCAGTGAATATAACCCCAGCCGATCATCATTCTTTCATCATATATCAGTCCCGGGATTTTACCTCGTGAAACTACGCTGCACTCCCTCAATAGCAAGAATGTACTTCCTCAAATTAGGAGACCAAAACTGCACACAATACTCCAGGTGTAGTCTCACCAGGGCCCTGTACAACTGCAGTAGGACCTCCTTGCTCCTATACTTAAATCCTCTTGTTATGAAGGCCCACATGCCATTTGCTTTCCTCACTGCCTGCTGTACCTGCATGCTTACTTTCAGTATGCATTGACACTGTAATTTTGGTTGTGCTGTTACGACTTTCACTCATTTATTTTTCCAGCATAATATTGCATTGTCAACTATCACCTGCCATGATGCTCTCATTGGTGTAGCAAATAAATGGTGCAGGTCTGGATTTTTCACAATTATTTAAAATGCTTGTTGAAAATAAAGGCAACCCTTTTTCTATATGTTTTCAAATATCCAAACTAATATTGAGAATAAGAAATATAAAGAAATGAAACCTGAGAAAATTCACAAAAAATGTGATTGAATATTAAAAAATAGAACAGTATTACAAAAGAACAGGCCCTTTGGCCCATGATGTTTGTGCTGCACAGGATGCCCATTCAAACTAATTCCTTCTGCCTGCATATGATCCACATCATTCCATTTTGTGCATATTAACCTCCAATATGCTCTGAACTACAAAGACTTGGCGGCATCAGTTTTGTCTTTTTAACGATTACTGTTTGTTTGTTTTTACGTGTACGTATATGTGCTTGTGTGTATATAAATATATATATACATGTGTATATGTATGTATACATGTGTATATGTTTGTATACATACACTGAACTTTTATTTACTTGTTTATTATATTGTATACAGTGTACTATGTTTACATATTGCTGCAAGTAAGAATTTCATTGTTCTATCTGGGACTCTTGATTATTCTTGACTCTTGACTTGATTATTGTGCCTATCTAAAAGCCTTTTAAATGCCACAGTATTTCCTGCTTCCACCACCACTCCTGGCAGCATATACCAGGCACCCACTACTTTCTTTAAAAAAAACTTGACCCGCATTTCTCCTTTAAGCTTTCTTCCTCTCACCTTACATCTGTGTCTGCTGAAATTTGACATTTCAACCATGGGGTAAAAGGTTCTGACTGCAATCCTATCAATACTTATCATAATTTTATGAAGTTCTATCAAGTCTCCCTCAGCCTCCGACACTCCAGAGAAAACAATCCAAGTGTGTCCAACCTCTGTGTAGTTAAAACCCACTAGTCCAGGCAGTATTCTGGTGAACCTTTTCTGCACCCTTTCCAGAACCTCCACATCCTTTCTATAATAGGGTGACTAGAAAAGCAGTGAACTATCTCACATTTTAATGGTTTCTCTGATCTTTTTTTATTTAAAGGCCTCAACTCTCTTGAAAGCCCAAGATTGATGTTGTGCTCTGAGTTATGTGCTGGTTGAATGCAGATGGTGTGGTCTGAGCACGTTTCTTGATGTTTTGCCCAAAATGGTATAACTGTTATAAAACAATGTATTCACAGACAGACTGTGTTTTACTGTGAAAGACCTACCAGTGACGAATGAAGGAATGAGGCATGCCGTTAATCTGTCGGGATGCATCGGGCTGTGTTATTTTTAGGAATGAGATTCATGAAAATTCATCGCCTTTTTAAATCAAAGTTCCCAGTCCAAATGAATAAGTGTTCAATCCCGGATTTTCTTACTGGTTGCATCTTTGCCAATGCACCTTGAACAATACAAACACTGGTGGACATTATTTGAATGATCTGTAGATTTGAATGATCTCCGAGACAACGATTCAATAAGGGTTCTGTAAAGCATTCTGGTTATTGAATAACGATGAAAGTGTTGGACGCAGTCAGTAGTAAGCTGCAAGGAACTCCCAAAGACACAGAAGGAAGCCACTCAGCCCAGCTTGACCTCACTATCTCATTTCACCCATTTACTTTCGCACATTGCTTTCTCCTTTGCATTCTCATGGAAATTGCTCCTCTTTTACCCGCCACATGTTTGCCCCACTGGCAAACTACACTGGCAAATTTAACCTACCAATGCGTACGTCTTTGCGATGGTGCAGGAAACTGGAAGACCCAGGACCCGCGATTGATGGGAGAACATGCAAACTCCACACAGTCAGAACCTGAGTTGGGGATCGTAACTGGGACTCTTGAGCTGTGCAGTAGCAGCACCAACTGCTGCAAGGTAGGGCTCCCCTCTGTACAGCTGGTATTTTCAAAATAAGTGCTTTATAGGGTTCTAGCTTATTGATTAAATAGCCTTGATTTTGTTTTATTTCGCTGGTACATATTTAACATGTACAAGAAGGGTAGTGCTGCAGAAGATTTTGAAAAATTGAATTTTGACAGCAAGATTCAGCACTCATGAAAGTACAGGGGCTGCAACACCGGTTGCACCGGACATGCTGCTATTACTGCAGAAAATCCATGGACTGAACGTATAACGTGCAATCGCTCCAGGTTTTACCATGGGGGGGCGGTGGTAAACAGGACGTTTCCGAGCAGAAATAATTCGGAGAATATTAATGCAGTTCTTTTGGACGCATGTATTTCATTCTGGCCTTGTATCAAATAATTTGATACACAGCCGTTGATCCTGTGTGGGAAAGGTACAACTTGTCTTTGTAAGTTGGCACACAAACATTCAGCTTTTATTAAATTCAGTGGGTTTGAAATTTGCTTCACTGTTTTTTAATAAAACCTCACTGCTGGTAATGTTTTGAGCTGAGTTGTTACAGCAGGGTGGAGCCCATATGGTGTTATTGAATCAAAGTTCCTGCAGTTGAAATCTTGGTACGTCTGAGTATATTAATGATGACCAACATTTATAAGGTAAAATGTAGAATTTTCATAGTGGCTGAACCAAAATAAGATGTTCGGACAGGTGAATGAAAGCTTGGTTAAAGACGAAGACTTTATGAAGCCAGAGAGTCAGAGAGAATCCAGCACTTTGGACCAAGAGAATTAAGGTACTGTGGGCACATGGTGGATTGAAGGAACAAATGGGTAGAGTTGGGGGACTGTAGATTCTTAGGAGGATTGTAAGACTGGAGGTGGTCAAAGGGACTGCATGGAACCAAATCAATGGAAGGATCTGAACATGAGGATGTGGATTTTAAAATAAATATGTTAGTGCCTCAGGAGCTAGTGCAGGATTTATGAGTGTAAATTTATGAACTGCTCTCAGGAACAGTACCCTATTGTAAACTGGGGATCTTCTGTCATTATGGCTTTCCCATGCACACGTGGTCTAGTATAGAAATCTAAGAAGAACTGGCAACTGGGTGTATTCACAACTGAATCACCCAGCAGAAGGGCGGCACAGTGGCGCAATGGTAGAGTTGCTGCTTTACAGCACCAGAGATCCGGGTTCAATCCTGACTATGGGTGCTGTCTGTATGGAATTTGTATGTTCTCTCTGTGGCCGCGTGGGTTTTCTCTGGGCGCTCCGGTTTCCTCCAGTTTCCTCCCATGCCTCAAAAGATGTACAGGTTTGTAGGTTGATCAGTCTGTAGAAGGGTTTCGGCCCAAAACGTTGCCTATTTCCTTCGCTCCATAGATGCTGCCTCACCCGCTGAGTTTCTCCAGCATTTTTGTCTACCCCAGGTTTGTAGGTTAATTGTTTTCGGTAAAATTGTGAAATGTCTGAGAGTGGGCTCAATTGGGGAGATCTGGAAAGAACTGCCAACAACCAAGTGAGGTGAAGGACATTTGTCAATGGCCTGTGTACGCTCCCTAGAGGAGCAAAGGGCTTAAGAAGAAGAAGAAAATTGTGAATTGAATGAATGAATGAATGAATGTTTATTGGCCAATTATTCACATACAAGGAATTTGCCTTGGTGCTCCGCCCGCAAGTGAAAATGACATACAGTGACTCTAGTTGTTTCTAGTGTGTAGGATAGTGCTGGTGTATGGGATGATTGCTGGTTGGCGCGGACTCGGTGGGCTGAAGAGCCTGATTCAGCGCTATATCTCTAAAGTCTTAAGACTGGACACTTTATGCTCAAACTCCTCAGCCCTAATCCACTGCTGGCTGTCATAGTAATGAGATGGCACAGTAATGATGTACACCCACTAGCATCTTGTGAAAGAGGTTAGTGTGTGCACTTAAATTATTTTCATGCTTTCAATTGTTTATCACCAATTTCAGGTCAGTTTAATTGAATTAAGTCATGTCGTAAGTCATGTGATGTCATGTTATGTCATAAGTCATGTGATAGGAGTAGAATTAGGCCATTCGGCCCATCAAGACTACTCCGCCATTCAATCATGGCTGATCTATCTCACCCTCCTAACCATATTCTCTTGCCTTCTCCCCATAACCTCTGACACCTGTACTAATCAAAAATCTATCCATCTCTGCAAGAAAAATAAAATTTGGCCTCTACAGCCTTCTGTGGCAAATAATTCCACAGACTAAAGAAATTTCTCCTCTTCTCCTGAAAGGACGTTCACCTTTAATTCTGAGACCATGACCTCCAGTCCTAGACTCTCCCACTGGGGGAAACATCCTCTCCGCATCACTCTATCCAAACCTTTCACTATTCCATTATGTTTCAATGAGGTCCCCACTCATTCTCCTAATTTACTTTAACTTTTTAAAAAAGAATTGCTTAAGTTCTCTTGAATGGCTCTGACAATCTATTTAACAATTTTCAGAGGCCTACAACAGCAGTGACCTGCACATTGGGTGCCTCTCAGGCACAAAGGTGAACTCAACCAAACCCCTGTACCCTTAGGAGATTAGCATAGGTGGTGCACAAGCAGAGGGGACAGATCCAGGTTGATTGGGTCAGGTCCTTTAATTCCACTCGCCCCTTTAACTATTGCCACCCAGATTGGAGACTGCATTGCTCCAGTTGTTCCTTGGTGCGGTCAACAAAAAAAGCCAAGTGATGCCTGTTGTTCTAATGTTTAGGAAGTGAACAAAGCTAAATGTGGCAGTGTTAGGAATCTACCATTGATTGATTGATACTTTATTTTAAAGTGTACTTGACACAGTGAAATTCTTTGTTTTGCATACAGTACACAAGTATGCAAAGAGTCGCCACGTAAAGGGTGCTGACAAAGTTACAAAACTATTCAATGTAGTCCCTCTTCCTTCTCCCTTTCTCCCCCCCCCCCCCCAACACCGGGTCCCACTTTGTTCTCAGCACCCCCCCCCCCCCCACAATGGGGCCCTCTTTGTGCTCGGCGCCACTCCTCTGTTGACCGCCAACACTCACGTGGGCAACAACACCACTGTTTTGATTATAATTCTGTGTCTCCAAACATAATTATCTAATTAAACATTGTGTTCAAACTCTATTTGTATGATATTTCCACTAAAGGGATGGACCGTTGCATAGCTTTGCTCATCCCTCCACGTTGCTAAGGCCTGCAGGTTGCTGTGAGGCTTGCGTTCGGTGCTGATCACCTGATTGGTCTCAGCCTCTCAGATAATCACAGTAAGTTGCCTGATTTCAGCATTTGTGACAATTCGCATCTGCTGTGCAAAAGAAAAGCCTGACTGTGCCCACCGAGATACAGCAGTCCGAAGTATGGCGGGAAGGAAGACCATTGCCAAGTGACTTTGCTGCAGTAATGATTCGAGTGCGATAGGTACTGACGATCAGTTTTGTAAATACAGTAGATTAACTGCTGCAGTTGCCTGAAGGTGCGTCTCTTTTGATCGCTGAACAGCACAGTAAAACCGGTGGAATCAGCAGAGCTGCTGCCGGATTCATTTGCAAGGCTGACACAGGGAACTGCACCATAAAAAAGGATAAGGAATTTCCAATCTTTGGACTCTGAGACAGAGCAGATCTGATCCATTGATTGCTAGTTTTAATGCTGTCAATCTGCCAATCGATCCAGACAGGTACCATTCTTGCTTTGGATAATAGATGTCTAGGATTAAATCTAATCACCACAAGCTGGCAACAACAATACTGAGTGATTTGCCCTTTCAGAGTTTAATATGATTATCGGGACCTTATTATAGAATCACATTTAATTACCCATGAGAATTTTGTGGGGAATCTGTTTTCACCGTGGGGTGTTTCTTTATTAGTACTCAGTGAAAAATCTGAAAGCCTATTATTATGACTATGGTCTGGTGTTCAAAGTAACAGCCGTAACATGGTTGAGTTGTTTCTGAGAGTTTAGTTGCAGTTTCCCTATTTTGAATAGATACCTGGCACCTCGGCAACAGGGTTACAAGGAAAATACGGAAAGGTGGAATAGGACTGATTGGATTAGACTGATTGGATTGCTCTGTTGGGAGCTGGCATAGATGCAATGGGCCAATTGGCCTCCTGTGTAATAATAATAATTTCCCTTTAGCACAGCCAAGAACGGAAACAAATGCCGGCCGATTTCTGTGTATTTATTTGTCATTACCCCTCTAAAAGAATTTCTACAATGGTGTGTCAAAATTTAGAACTGATCTACCCTATCAAAACCTTTTGCTGAACTGAAAACTGCAAATCTCTAATCTTTAATATATATGGTCACACTCAACTCAAGCATTTATCTTGTCCATTTCTTCTCCTATTATCACAATGCCTGAATTTCCATGATTAAGTTCAACTCTACTTTCTGTACATTCTCTGAAGATCCTTTTATTCCCTGTGAGCATCAAACCCATTTGCCCCAACTGCTTCTCTTTCTGATTGCCATGTCCAGTGTATCTATTTGGGGTTAATTCTGTCAATTATGTCTGTTCTACTGTTCAACCCACCCATCAACCCCTTCTTAAACAACAGGTCAACAGCATTGACCAATGTCCACTTAATTATAGGCAGTGCATTGCCATCAACAGCTGTACTGCAGTCTATTGCACAACCTCATCCATTTGACTGGAAATTTGATAATATTTTTGGGATTCTTTATCTTCATCTTCCTGGCAGGCATTGGTTTTCAATGAAATGCCTTACTAAATCAACACAAACAATAATCATTTAAAAGAGCTACCTCACCTCCTAGTCTGGCACATAATGTCTTCAAGCATTTAGCACTCTTCTCAGCAAATGCTTTTTCCTCTAGTTCTCATTAAAGCACCAATCTGAGTTTCTTACAAAGATATGCTCTCATTTTCTCCATATTCCTCTCATTCCTTCTCTAGAAATTTTATTTTCCATTTGGCCCAAGTTACATTTATTTTTATCCAATCAATCATTCTCCTAAATATAGTTTAACCTAACATCATGTCTGTTAGGGACAATTGTGGGCTGAAGGAGCTGCTCCTGCACTGTACTGCTCTATGTTCTATGTTGTAATCAGTTGATCCCTTCCCTCCTAACTCACACTGCCCCAACTTTCGACACAGGAAAATGCTGGCAGAAGTTTTCAAAATGTCCTCTTTTACAGTAGCCCTTGCCAAAAACATTCACATTTCCTCTGGCTTTTGAATGAAATGTAATTTCATTAAAGTCCTTTAACATGCCGACCTCTTTGCTGTTCAGCTCACTCGACCTTAACAATATATTCAAAATGCCATAACGTGTTTTCTGTTATGTGTCTCATTTTCCCAAATTATCCAGGATCTCTGCAGCATTTAACATGCTTAACAATTTGCCAATCAGCTGTTTCTCCATCCGCCTGAATAGCTTCCACCTATCCAACAAAGGACCGAGGGCACTGGCAATGGGCTTACTATTCCTATAACACTATTGTTAGAGCCCCTAAAAATCTTCTCATCAGCTTTCCATCATCCCTCAATTTACCTGATGCTCATGGGTGTTATCAGTTTGCTCATTTATGCTGCCAACATGATATGAATTTTGGTCCAAATTTTCTGCAGTAGTACTTCAATTTATCCAATGTTTAACTGGAAGGATTGCATCTGCTTCAGTACCGATGTCAACTAAGCAGTCTGACAGGACGAGAAAAGACAATGAAGTGGAGAACTCTGTGTATTGTCAGCATACATGAGCAAGTTGCTGACACCAGGAGCACTGTGTAAATAAGGGATGACGGAAAGCTTTGGAGAGGAAATCGTGGCAGTCACTGCATTAGATTTGTACACATTAATGAGTTACATGTGCAAATGACAGAATGGCATTATCATGTGTGTGATGTTAGTGTCCGTGATAATTGTTCATCTGCAATAAATTGTACACTAATATTCTGAAGCTCCTGATGTCTCAAAGAGATTATTACACATAGTCCACTCAAGCAATGCAAGACTTGCTCACTGTGCACTTAGAAATAATTATCATCACCTTCAGACACTAATACAAATTCCATACCTGGCCACAAATGTAATCTTCCTTGACTGCCATGATGTTATATTAGAGTTGTAGAGATACAGATCACAGAAACAGGCTTTCTAGAAAACCAAATCCACAATGACCGTCAATCACCTATTTTACCATTAATCCCATTTTTATTCTCTTCACATTCTCTTCATTCCTCCTAGATTCGATCTGTCCACCCATACAGGAGCAGCAATATACAGTGGCTAATTGACCTACCAGCCAACACATCTCTTTGGGATGTGGGAGGAAAACCGGAGTACCAAACAAATATAAAGCACTTGCTTCCAGGTGGAAAGTGCAAACTCCGCACTAAACAGCAGGATTCTTGAGGTCAGGATTGAACCCAGGTCTCTGGTACAGCGAGGTATCGGCTCAACTAGCTGCAACATTGTGCACCTAATCATTGAGCTAGACAGTTGTCCCACATCGACATTCTGTTTACTGCGGAACTGAGCTGTTGCCTAATGCCATCCTAATGGCCTAACACCATTCACAGAACATTGTCCACCTCCTTTCATATCATCCCAACTTCAGCTGCATTTCATCTAAACATAACCATTTTGCTACCTCCGACCTCAACTTTTCCAATACTGTGATGTAGTGTGCTCTTTCTCCATTGAGCAAAATAACTTTAACTCATTTTGATCTCGCTGTCTGTGTCCCACATTCTTGGTGCTCTCTGACCTGTGTGACTTTCTCTCTGAGGGCCTGCATCTCCAATAAAAAATGCTCACCCTTGTAAATAAAAAATGATACGAAAGAAATATTTATTGAATTCAAAATATATTAAAGAGGATTTTAGGTTTTGGGGGGAAAGAACCCCAATAGACCACAAATATTGTACCCAAAATGAAAGACTCTCAAACCTATTCATGGATAGCATTAACAGAATTATTACTTCTTTCAATAGCAAATTACATTTTATTTAATAATCCTGATGCCTTTGAGTCGTCCATAATTAGCATTATTAGCAATGCTACGGTTCTACATTATTTTATACCTTATCCTTGTTGATTAAGTGCTGCCACTTTATACGTCAGCTAAAAGCAGCAAGGGTTTATTCCCTCTATCAACAAGAACATGCATTTTTATAGCGCCTTTAACTGCCTTGAGAGGTCCCGATGCAAGTTTTAAATTACATTATGTACTTTAGAGGATTTACCACAGTTGTAATTTAGGGTACAGCTAATTTGCAGACATCACCATCCCACAAACAACAATGTGATAATTATCAGGGTGACATGTTAAACTTTTATAAAACTATTAATTTAACTCCAGTTTGGAATAATGTGTCTAGTTCTGGAATGAGGACACAAAGGTTTTGGAGAGAATACAGTAGATGTTTATTACGTCTTAGTATTACCCTGGATTTTCAAGCTGAAGCCGATGGAGTGGAGGAGAACTCACACCCTACTGACTAAATGTGTGATCTTCCAGAACTGTTGAATGGGATACCATTTAGAATATGTTTTGTACAGACTTTGGTCTGAAAAGCTTTGAGTGGTTCATTTCCACATGACGCCTTTCTTAGTTCTAACCTTTCCTTTCTTGAACCAGTGCCATACACTTAATTTCTGACGATGCCAAATGATTATACTGTAAAAGAATGTCAAATCATTGTCGCCAAACTGAATGGTTTCTCTGTCTGAACCCTCTGAGGCCAATAGGGATACTGCCACTTGTGAATAGACATGTTTTCCATTTTGTTTTTTCCTTTTTCTGAAATGCTCAAATATAGTACAGAATCGTACAGAAATAAAGGTCAGAGTCAAAGAAATCTCTTACTGAAGAAATCTCTCATTTCTACTTTGTGCTGGTTCTGGATAGAAAGCAGAGATCCTACTACTTCACTACAAAGGTGAAAATGAGTAAGCAAATTAATATTTTCAAGTTATAAGCTGATTAATCTTCCTGACATTTCTGTAGGATCATCGCCATACATCTTTGCAAAAACCTTCAATGATCCTGCTGTCATTTTGTACTAAATCTGCTGATCATTCTGGTTTTGAAAGACTTGCATTTGTCATTGTGGCATTCAAATCTGTTTAAAATATCAACAGTAGGAGTTTTAAAGATTTGGAAATCCTTTATTTACCATGAAACTATTTATGTGTGGGTCAGAAATCAGGCATTCACTTAGCAGTGAGTTCAGAACTAGGTTGAATTACTTATATATATATATATATATTCCAAGGGGATATGGTAACATAATGCAGGGGGAACTGGTTTCTGCTTCACTGTTCTGATTATAAACTGTTTACTGCTTCACTGTACTTTTGAGGCAGATATACTATTTTCTCACCTATGGTCCTTGTGGCTATATTGCTTACAACAGCATGTTCAATAGAGAGATCAGCTGCTGTTTGATTGAGGGCCACCAGCCAGAATGTTGCAGCCAAGTGTATGTGGAGCCTATGAGGTCTTATGATTATTTGTGCAGCAATGAAAGAGTGAATCATAGAGCAGATAAGTATGTTTTCAGCTCTGCTCCATGCCAGTAAGTTCATAAATTGAGGTTGCTCCTGATCCTTGGTACTATGTGAAAGGGGCTCTGCCATTGTTACATTTCTCTGGGCTTTGTTGTCCAGATGTTGTCCCGGAAGGGCTGAGTTGAGCCTCTTTCTACACTGTGTAGACCCCGTGTATGTGAGAGGGAGGATGTGAGAGGGATGAGATGTGGTGTTGGCCGTGACGTGTGTGATTTGGAAATGTTGGAGTCAGCAATCCTGAGCTCCCATCTTCATCCCAGTGGCCATCTTTCCAGAGGAGTGCATGAGCTAAAGGCCAAGAATGGTTGATATTGTTATCCCGCCCAGGCAACATTCAGGGCCAAAGCCTCTGCTTGCTTTTTGAGATGGATTCAGTGAGCACCTTTAATAGAAATAGTTAACAGTAAAATTAATAACTTTAGAAACAAACATGAAAACATAGAAACATAGAAAATAGGTTCAGGAGTAGGCCATTCAATATGATCATGGCTGATCATCCAACAGTATCCTGTACCTGCCATCTCTCCATACCTCCTGATACCTTTAGCCACAAGGGCCACATCTAATTCCCTCTTAAATATAGCCAATGAACTGGCCTCAACTACCTTCTGTGGCAGAGAATTCCAGAGATTCACCACTCTCTGTGTGAAAAATGTTTTTCTCATCTCGGTCCTAAAAGATTTCCCCCTTATCCTTAAACTGTGACCCCTTGTTCTGGACTTCCCCAACATCGGGAACAATCTTCCTGCATCTAGCCTGTCCAACCCCTTAAGAATTTTGTAAGTTTCTATAAGATCTCCCCTCAATCTTCTAAATTCTAGCGAGTACAAGCCAAGTCTATCCAGTCTTTCTTCATATGAAAGTCCTGACATCCCAGGAATCAGTCTGGTGAACCTTCTCTGTACTCCCTCTATGGCAAGAATGTATTTCCTCAGATTAGGAGACCAAAACTGTACGCAATATTGCAGGTGTAGTCTCACCAAGACCCTGTACAACTGCAGTAGAACCTTCCTGCTCCTATACTCAAAGAAAGGAAAACTAATATGGATGCAAAGTCACCGAAACACAATGATCAATGAGCGAGACACACAGCGTGGAGTAATACAATACAATACATACAATACCATTTATTGTCATTTGAACCTCAAATGAAGTTCAAACAAAATTTGGTTTCGTTTGCTAACCCAGCGGGTCAGGCAGCATCTGTTGAGGGGAAAAAATGTGTACGAAAGAACTGCAGATGCTGGTTTAAATCGAAAGTAGACACAAAATGCTGGAGTAACTCAGGGGGACAGGCAGCCTCTCTGGAGAGAAGGAATGGGTGACGTTTCGGGTTGAGACTGAATGCGTCAAAAACATTTCGGATCAGGACCCTTCTTCAGAATGATCAATAGTCTTGTTCTGTTTTTGGAACTGTTGAGATAGAATTATTGATGGTCTCATAATGCGTTCATTGGAAATCTTTAATTATTTTCAGTTGCTGCCATTTTGGAATAATATGGTGTCAGATACAAGAGCTGGTTTATAGGGTTTGAGTGTTTCATAGGGTAGAATAATATGAAACGGTCTCCTTTATGCTGGATTGAAGTGCATGTTTAGTTTTACTCCTGCTGCTATATTCATCAGCTCATATGCATTGTTGGGATGTTATGGGCTAATGATATTGGGATACAGTGGTAAAGTAAGTTTTATTTGCGCCTAATTGTTTTTAGCTCTTGAACGTTCTTAGCATTTACCTGGAATGCACAATGTCCATTCCCAATTAAAACGCTCTGCATTTTAAGTACAGAATTCACCAAGAACCAAAAAATCTGAATGAAGAAAGGAATAGAAATGCCATTGTATTTCCTCACAGTGCCCGAGACCTAGGTTCAACCTCGATTTCAGTGTGGACATATCTGTGTGGAATTTAAATGTTCTCCCTGTGATCATGTGGGTTTCCTCCGGATGCTCTGGTTTTCTCCCACATGCGAAAGATGTGAGGGTTGGTAGGTTCAGCGGTTACTGTAAGTTATCCCTAGTGTGTAGGTGAGTGTAGTATCTTGGAAAAGTTTCTGAAAGTGTGGAGGAAAAAAAAAAGGGGGATTAATCTACCATTAGTGTAAATGGGTGGTTAATTTTTAGCGTGGATCGGAGAGTCAAATGGTCTGTTTCCGTGCTGTATCTCTCTATGACTCAAAAATCTGGCAGCTAATGTAATGATAATGGCCATTTATTTGATTGTTGGATTTTACATTAATACTGTTTAACCGTAAGATATAAAATTACAGTGTAAAACATTGTTACTTCAAAAGGTAAGGAGATGATATGTAATTTGTCCATTTATTTAATATTTTATGCATAGAATGCAAGTGAGTGATGTGTGATAGTTTTATGTGGCATATTCATGAAATTGGCATCGCCCATGGATCCTAGATCACTAAAAGTATACTGTATCTTGATTATATCATGCCAGATTTCATAAAACAATATATTAGTTTTGCTTTGCCTTATGGGAGAATGCACTGATTATTATATTTTATTTCAGCCTTAGAAGCACACCTTACTGTCTTATCTTTCTGTTTATTGAAACAGGCACTCGATCTTAAATGTTAGCATGTTGATGAGCGATCAGAATGTACTCTGAGATCACATTAAGAGGTTTAAACATACACAGTTCTTGTATCTAAACATTTCATCATAACAGCACAGATTGGCTGCCCCAATGTTAAAGGATTCATTTCCCGTCATTAACGTTGATAGATTTATCGCTATTCCATTAACTCAATGTCATTTCCCTTATCCAGAACACCAGAAGGTACTTAACATTGTAATCATTTATGAGGTGATTTTAATGTTTTATGGAACAACAGGAGTAATCTTAGAGTGCCTCCTAGTTGACAAATTTGCAATTCATTATTGAAATTAAACCATTCTCCTCCAATGGAAATTAGGGGAAAAACTATTTGAGCTGTGCTGGCTGTATATATTTTTCTTACCTGTGATTGCAATGCTTGGTCTGTACTGTTTATATCATGTGGAAAACAAGGAGATCCATGGGAGATAAAGGCCAGGTTGTTGCTTTTTTTAAATCTATTCTCTGCAAGTTTATCTACTGTAATAAATAGATTTTCAAGATACTTGACAATAAATCTTCCACAAGTAAAGTTTTACATTTCCACCCTGCCCCTTACCCCCTTCTCCTGCTACTCCCACTACACACCCCTTTCCCCCTCTTCTCTGACATTCACCCTTTTTCCCATTATCTCCAATCTCCTTCTCCCATCCCATCTTTTCCCATCCCCCACGCAGCCCATAACTCCCAGATGGAGCTTGGCACATTCAATGGTGGCTTTCTGGGGGCTCACTCTGCCAGCCGTCCTGGAGTGCCTGGATCACGGCACTTGGCATTTGTCCACTGAAGTAAAGGCCGGTGATTCCCAACGCCAGTGGCGTGTGAGGAAGCAGTGAGATCGCTGCTTGGGAAAGGTGGGGAGGTCAGAGAATCTGCGACCCGACGGTAGCTTTTCCATCCCCTGATGCAAACACAGGTAAAGGATAGCTGTTACTATTGCAGCAATCAGAAATTGGATGATTGGGACTAATATTGATACCTATTAAACAATCTGTCCGAAGCATCTCATCCAAATATCACAAGAACACGTGGATGCTTACGCCTGCCTTCTGGAAATGTGCGCTCCTCACATTTACATTAGGTTGAGCACTTTGACTTTTAATCCGTAGACCTTGCAATGAGCAGTAACGTTGAGTGCAATGAGTTCTGATTCTAATCACTGCTCACATTACTTTGTCAAGCTGGTGTTGGTTGTTACTCAACTTTCAGACTATTTATTGCTAACTCTGTGCTAACCCATGAATTTTAAGTATGCCGAGGTGTATGTCCCAGCGCTAACTGTGTAATCAATTCACTCCATGAACAGGCTTTTTAAAAAGCAGAGGAAACAAGCTATACCATCCTTGATCAGTAATAGCAATATGTTTGCATTGAGCGATAGTTACATGTTAATTGTGTGACCTAAATTCAATTTCTATCATTTACCACAAGCTTGATTAACAGGGAAGCCTCCTCCATCATCCTCTGACTGTTTGTCCATAGAGTTTTCACCGTGTGCACTTTTGTTTTTACATCTCCTCAGGATCCAGCTATAATTTCTTTCCTTGTCCTATTTCCATTCCCTTTCACCAAGGGCAGCACATTTGCGTAGCGGTAGAGCTTCTGCCTTACAGCGCCAGAGGCCCGGGTTTGACCCTGACTACGTGTGCTTGTCTGTATGGAGTTTGTACTTTCTCCCCATGACCTGTGTGGGTTTTCTCTGAGTTCTTCCGTTTCCTTCCACACTCCAAAGACATACAGGTTTGTAGGTTAATTAGCTTGGTATAAAATGTACAATTGTCCCCAGTGTGTGTAGGATAGTGTTAATGTACGGGGATCACTGGTTGGTGTGTACTCGGTGGGGCGAAGGGCCAGTTTCCACACTGTATCTCTAAACTAAACTAAGCTAAACCTTAAATCATCATCCATCCTTTTGCTTGTAGTCTGTCCTGCCTACATTCTTTCTCCCTTGTTGATCTCCCGTTCCTTTTCCTGTATGTGTACTTACTATTAAATGCATTATGTCTCCAGGATATTTCACTTCAGATGAAAGGTTGTCGACCTAAATTATTAATCTAAAAATCTACAAATGCTGGAAATCTGAAATAAAAATGCTAATTCTGTTTCACTGTTCAGACACTGGCTGACCTGCTGAATGCCTCCACCATTTTCAGATTTTGTAACCTAACATCTTAACTTTGTTTCTTCCTCCACGGACCCCATCTGACCTGCAAAGTATTCCCAGGTTTGAAGCAGGGTCTTGACCCGAAACATCACCTAATCCTTTTCTCCAGAGATGCTACCTTACCCACTGAGTTACTCCAGCATTTTGTGTCTATCTTCGGTGTAAACCAGCATCTACAGTTCCCTCCTACATATTCCATTTTTATATCACCTTTGCAGAATCCACAGTATTTTACTGCGATATTATGTATGAGTGAGTCAAGCATAATTGAAAGAACAGCGGAAAGTAATTTAAAATTCATGTACTAAACTTACAAGAACATTCCAGCCTCATTTCATTTGAATCGTGTCACAGTTATTATCTGCCTATTTTTATATATCAGCACAACTTGTTAAATGCCAATGCAGTTATCCAGACGAATGGATAATTAGGTAAAATGCTCTTTTTTTTGTAGTTCATTTGTTAAACCTCTGTGCAGCATTTAATAACTGCAATTCCTTAAATTATATTTCTTCTGAGGAGCTTCCTTTCTCATGAAGATTAACACATATTAAGACTAGTTAGTAGAAGTAATGTACAGGTTAAATTGTTTGTGTGTTACTGCACATTGATATGCATCCCAATCTGTCTCCCTGTTGAATATCATGAAGAGTCGTTTATTTCCAGCAGATAACTTAGATGCCGACATGTTAAAGTGGTTTCTGGAGGTTTTGTTTTTGCTTCCAATGTGTTGTCCAATATGCAAGCATGAAATTATGTTACAAGTATTGAGTATAGAAGTTGGGAGGTCACGTTGCAGTTGTATAAGACGTTGGTGAGACCGCATTTAGAATATTGTGTTCAGTTCTGGGCATCATGTAATAGGAAAGATATTGTCAAGCTTGAAAGGATTCAGAGAAGATTTACGAGGATGTTTCCAGGACTATAGGGTGTGAGCTATAGGGAGAGGTTGAGTAGGCTGGGATTCTATTCCTTGGTGCACAGGAGGATGAAGGGTGATCTTATAGGGGTATATAAAATCAGAGCAATAGATCGGGTAGATGCACAGAATCTCTTGCCCAGAGTAGTGGAATCGAGAACCAGAGGACATAGGTTCAAGGTGATGGAGAAAAGATTTAGTAGGAATCTGAGGGGTAACTTTTTCACACAAAGGGTGGTGGGTGTATGGAACAACCTGCCAGAGGAGGTAGTTGAGGCTGAGACTATCCCAATGTTTAAGAAACAGTTAGACAGGTACATGGATAGGATAGGTTTGGAGGGATATGGGCCAAAAGTGGGCAGGTAGGACTAGTGTAGCTGGGACATGTTGGCCAGTATGGGCAAGTTGAGCCGTAGGGCCTGTTTCCACTCAATGACTCTAAGATGAGAATGTTAGTGTTCATCTAGTTAACAACCAGTGAAACCAAGGAAAATGTGACATGAAACAATGTGCAACATTGATGTCATGCCTCACTGCCAATGTGAAACTAGGCATTTCAGCTACAATTAGAAAATGTGTTGTGCTGTTGATAATTAGTTTAACCTGGAACAGAACAATTTTTGCATATTCATGGGCATCTCAGGTGCTGTAGGAAATGTTTCCTCATTTTACAGAAGGCTTTTTATTTGCACCAGCACATTTTGACACCAGAGATTTTAAACCTCTTTGATCTGAAAAGTAGTTCTATTTTACTCAGAGGACAATGGACTAGCTTACCCAGCTGTGCTATTTACATCACGTAAACATTATACTTATTGAGATCTGTAACCTCCAGACGCTCAAATATGAACTCATGTGTCTGGACTGCTTTGCCCATGGAGGTCAGGGGCAGAGAAATGTAAATCTCTGGAATTCTCTACCCCAGATGACTGTGATGGCTAAAATTCTGGAGATCTTTAAAGAGAAGATTTAAAAGGGAGAGTTTAAACAAGAGAGGCAGGTGGGGGAGGGGGGGGGGGGGTGAGAACCAGAGTGGTAGGTCAGCAATTGGAAGGAATGATGGGAAGGTAAATGTTAGGTCCAGTCAGTCACAAAGGAAGGACAGGCAGGGAGTGAGAGGTGAAGGAATATGGTGAAGCTGACGGACTATTTCAACGTAAGGAGTATTGTGGGGATAGCAGATGAACTTAGAGCCTGGATCAGTGCATGGAAATATGATATTGTGGTCATTGCGGAAACATGGTTGCGAGAGAGACATGACTGGACGGGTCAATGTTCCAAGGTTTCGATATTTTGGATGTGATAGAGAGAGAGGAATAAGAGGTGGAGGAGTTGCTTTTCTAATCAGGGAGACTCTCACGGCCAGGGGCGGAAAACCCAGGGGGTGGGGGGGCAGAGGGGACAGGTTCCCTCCATGTTTTGAGAGGTGGGGGACATCCCCCCCCAAGTTTTTGTTATCCGGATTTTAAAACCCGGTGATATCTCCGCTTTCCGCGAGACAGTGGGGGTGGGACTGCTGATCGAGGGCGCCGATTGGACGAGAGAGACGTCGGTCAGCAGGCAATGGGGGCGGGACATCATAATTCAGCGCGATGATTGGAGGAGGGAGTAGTGGGGGGGGGTGGGCCTGAGGATAGAGTGCGGTGATTGGAGGAGGGAGACGTGGCACAGACCTGCGCCTCATCCGCAGGCAGGATGGATCTCGGCCGGGTCTCCGGCGCTGTCCCGTCCCCACCCAAGTGCCCCCCCCCCCAAGTGACCAGAGAGGTCGGCAGCAAAGATCCTCCGCTATAGGATCTTTGGTCGGTAGTCAGACGCGAACGGTGCCCCCAGACCCACAGCCAGCGCAGAGAAGCAGCGCTAAACCAGGTCAACTGCCTGTCCCGCCAGGTGAGCCTACAGCCCTTCCTGGACTTGCGGGAAATATGGCCAGCGCGGAGAAGCAGCGCTGGTATCCCGTCAGTCCAGACAGGGCTGTAGTTAACCCCGTGAGACAGGCAGAGGAGCTGCATTCAGCGCTGGATTGAGTCTCCGTAGCAAAGATACTACCTCGCGCATGTGTGAGTGTGTGTGCGCATGCGCGCACGGCCGCCAAAAAATTGTGTCCCCCGTCCCCTCCATGTTTTGATAGCGAGTTCCGCTCTTGCTCACGGCAGCACTCAAAGAGGACATTCTGGACGGTTCATCGGCTGAGGCGATATGGGTAGAGCTCAAAAATCAGAAAGGTGGAAGCACTCTAATAGGTTTGTAGTATAGAACCCCCAAGAGCCAGCAGGGTATAGAGGAACAAATGTGTAGACTGATTACCTGGGCTGTTCTAGTGGGTGACTTTAACTTCCCCATTATTGACTGGGACTTGCTCAATGCCAAAGGCTTAGGCGGGGCAGTATTTGTGAGATGTATCCAAGTGGGTTTCCTGAAACCGTATGCGGATAGTCCAACCCGGGAAGGGAACATCCTGGATATTGTGTTGGGAAATGAGCCTGGCCAGGTGATGGTGTTTCAGTGGAAGAGCATTTTGGAGGATACTGATCACAACTCCAATGGCTTTAAGATTGTTTTGAATAGGGATAAGTTTGGACCTTGCAAGGTTACTAAGTTGGAGGGAGGCAAATTACTATGTAATTAGGCAGGAGCTCGGGAGGGTACATTGAGAGTAGTTATTTATTGGGTACGTCCACATCTGACATGTGGGAGTTGTTTGAAGGCCAGTTGATTCATGTTCAGAGCTAAAAAAGAGGGATAAGGATGGCAAAGTAAGGGAACTTTGGATGACCAAACAGGTTGTAAATTTGGACAAAATGAAAAAGGAAGTCTATGCAAGGTTTAAGAAGATTAAATCAGACAGGGCCTTTGAGGAATATAACGCAAGGAGGAAAGAACTCAAGCGGGCGAATAGAAGAGCCAAAAGGGCCTTAAAATGGTGAGTTGGATGAAAGAAACAGTTACTCTCAAAGGGATCTGTGGACATTTATTTATATTCAGCTATTACTTATATTATGAAGCTTTCCATCCATCCTATTTATGAATAATTACATTATTATTATTCATTTTCCTTCATGTTCTTGAATACTTTGACACTCGTCAATGTGACAGTGTTCATTGAATCTTCACTTTCCAGTTTCATTGCTTTCTCCAACACAAGGAATGCAGTTCCAGGCAATGTTAATGAAGTTAGATGAACAAGACAAAGGATCTTGACCCGAAACGTCACCTATTCCTTCTCTCCAGAGATGCTGCCTGTCCCGCTGAGTTACCCCAGCTTTTTGTGTCTATCTTCGGTTTAAACCAGCATCTGCAGTTCCTTCCTACACAAGACAGAGGACTGTTGCAGACAGTGCCTCAGGTGCAGAGGAATTTACAATTCATTTTGTTTTTATTAAATATTTTCAATATTAACCATTAATTCTAATATTTTAAATGTTTAATAAAAATGAAAAATATTGTAAATCTTAACCATTAGTGAGAGGAGGTGATGAGGGGGGGGGAGAGGAGAGTATTACCTGCTGATTTATTCCTCTTGTCTTGAGAGGTGAGTTATTGGAGAAGACTGGACAATGTTCCATTACTCCATCCTATTGACAATGACCTCTCAGAACTGAAGGTAGACAAAAATGCTGGAGGAACTCAGCGGGTGAGGCAGCATCTATGGAGAGAAGGAATAGGAGACATTTCGGGTCGAGACCTTTCTTCAGACTGTATTGAAGCACAATATCCACACACTGTTTCCTCACTCAGTATTGAAGAGTCAGATAGGAATTCCTAAAAAATAATGTCCCCTGTGAACACCAAACACCCCTTAATGAATGAGATAAGTCCAATGTGCGTATGCTGCTGTATAGCACCACAGACCAGCAGTGAGTTGCAAGGCAGGGGCCTGTGGCTTAGCTGATTCTACTGCCACCAACAGGAAGAAAATATATTGTTGCAGCATCATCCAGTCTCTGCTTTTATTCACAAATCTTTCGTTTTTCTATTTGATGGAGATAATTTTCTTTGAAGTCAATTTTACGTAATAATTTGGATCCTTTAACTGTCATTTATTCACATGTTAGAGCGTATTATATCAGGACTTTAAGAGGGTACAATGGATTATGTAACATTTCTTTTACATAAATAGCGTGCCATTTTCTCTCTCAGTTACCTACCACTGACAACCTGTGCGCATTGGCCGTCACTGGCTGTTCATGCTCGGTTACCAAGCAGCATTTATTTCATCTCTAGCTTTGCTGAGCTTCTCAGCAGCCTTGTCACATTTACATCTGTGGCAGCAATCCAGTTAAAAGTGAGGTTCAGTCTGGAGTGCTTGGCATGCTGTAGGTAGGTGTTGACCTGAAGCATTCTACGTGAAGTCGCTGGTATTTCATCTGACTTAAACAGCCACAGTTAGTTCACAATTTATAAAAGAATCTCGCATTCTCATTCAGATGGAGCAAATGTGACCTGCTTATTTTTGTAAGAGGAAAGCTAAAGTTTGTACACCCCATTGGAAAGGTGACTTTAATAACATGTTCCCTGATTCCTTGCAGCTCATCAGCGATGGCAGTGTGGTATATGCAGAGGCCCTCTGGGACCATATCACCATGGATGACCAGGAGCTGGGCTTCAAAGCTGGTGATGTCATTGAAGTAGTGGATGCGACGAACAAAGAGTGGTGGTGGGGGCGGATTGTGGACAGTGAAGGCTGGTTCCCTGCCAGCTTTGTGCGGGTAAGAGCTGATACAGGTTGGGGCAATGACAGGACACAAAGAGGGCCAAGCAATATCAATAAACCAAATACATACACAAAAACCTGGAGTAACTCAGCGGGACAGGCAGCATCTCTGGAGAGAAGGAATGGGTGACGTTTCAGGTCGAGACCCTTCTTCAGTCTGAACTCCAGCTTTTTGCGTCTATCTTCGGTTTAAACCAGCATCTGCAGTTCCTTCTTACACAATATCAATGAGCCAGCCTGATATAAACATAAACAAGAACTAAAGTAAAGGCAGGTTGCAAACATTGGCAACACAGGAAAGTTGAACACTGCCTAGACGTACTGATCAAAAGGGCATAAGAGATACAAGGAGAATTAAGCCATTCAGCCCATCGAGTCTGCTCTGCCATTCAATGATGATTGATCTACTTTTCCCTCTCAACCCCATCCTTCTGCTTGCAGTTCCTTGTATTTTCAACCGTATTTTTATTCTAACTTTCTATTATCTAACTGACCTCATTAGCAGGATGCAGACTAGAATCTGAAAATGCTTGCAATCCTCAGAGTTTTTTTTTATTTTCTGTTTTTATTTCCGATCTGCAGTTTTGTATTGATTTTCAAACTGCAGCAAAGATAGGCATAAGAAATTGTTTAACTGCTGCTAGTAGAAAAGTGGTTTGAAAGTTGATAATTGAAAAAATAGATTTTTGTTTAATAAGTAGGGAGAGAAATGCATCTTCGGACACCATCCCTATGCATGTGAGTTCATTGACACTGGTTGTACTCATTCCGTTCCTGCCCATTTCTATTAACATCATAGAACATAGAACAGTACAGCACAGGAACAGTCCTTTCAGCCCACAATGTCCACATGATGCCAAGATTAACTAATCTCTGCCTGCACATGATCCATATCCCTCCATTCACTGCATATACACGTGCCTATTTAAAAGCTTCTTAAACACCACTATTCAGTGGGACTGAATGCTAATTGTCAGGTTTCATTCCTAAAGTTGTGGGTCAACCAGGATGAACCCATGGAAGAATATCCTGTGAAGGTGGAAGATGGGAAACTTGATGACCCCAACAGTGCTAATCGTTGCCTGGCCAAAGGCCAGTCAAAGAAAGACCAAATGAGGACGAATGTCATCAGTGAGATCATGAGCACTGAGAATGATTACATCAAACACTTAAAGGATATCTGTGAGGTAAGGAATAGATGCTACTTTACCAGTATGACTTGTGTGTGGGTTTTGAAGAGAACGGTTACAGCCCAAATACCAGTCATCTTATATTTCTTGCTCCAGAGAGTTGAAAAATGGGTATGCATCTTCTTCATAAAGTTTTCATTTGGAACTTCTGAAGTGGTGCCAAATCTAATATAAGTGAGATCAACAGCAACACTGGGGAAAATGGGAGCACAGATTCATCTCACCAGTAATAGATCTGTAGATTAATTCAGTGCACTGGCATTATTCGAATGGATGAACACCTGAACAAAATATAAACTTTTAAAAAAAGGGTTCTTGTGAGCTCGCTTGAAAATAGTACTCTATTGATTTTTAATATGTGGGAAGCGTTGATAAAATATTTTAACATATTATACTGAGATTTCCAGAAAACATTTGATATGGTGCTGCATCAAAGACAATGAAAGCTAATGGTGGAGGAAAATCCTCTGGTATGGGTAGAAGATTGGCTAGCTAACGAGAAGCAGTGTGGACATAGAAGGGACTTTCCTGGTTGGTGAGATCAAATGAGGAGTCCTTTACTGAACTCAGATTTTTGTAATACTTATTTTGTAAACTTGTAATACTTTTGTAATACTTTTGTAATACTTCTGTAAACTTAAATAAAATCAGCAAAAGTCTGGTTGCCAAATATATTGAGGCAACAGAGATAGAAATAGGCTGGAAGTTATGAAGAGAACATAAGGAAGCTAAAAGATAGATAGGTTAAGTGAACAGGAAAATGGCCTGGCAAGTGTTGTATAGTATGGGAAAATGTGAAACTGTCCAGTCTGAGAGGAAAAATAAAAAATAAACATATGATCTAAAGTGACGTTTTCCTTATTTATCTGTTCATACACATCATCGCAGAGGCATGATCTACCAATTCCATGCTCAAGGGATCAAATTTGGAACCTAATGTTCTGCTCAATTGTCACTGACCTAAGACATTAACATCATTTTTTTCTCCAGAGATGCTGTCTGATCTGCTGAGATTTTCCAGCATTTTCTATGTTTATGGCCTTTCTGATCTACATTATTCAGTTCACTGTCAAAATTCACTGGTGGGCCACCACTGCCAACAGGACATATGAAAATAATGTTCCTTGTATGAGTAGCATTTTTGAATTTGCTGTGCAGAAAATATTCCAAAGCAAGTCATTTTCACCCTGTCATAATTGTAATGTAGGAGCTATAATGGTACATTTATAACATACTGACCATTGCTTTGGAAATTCAAGGAGGGTATGAATTTGCTTTAAGTGCTGACTCATCCCTAATAGTGTTATCCATCCCATTCCAAGTGCAGAATCAATCTTTGTCCGCCCACCCCTACTATTGCATTGACAATCAGGTAAAGCTGCTCATTTATTCCCTACAGGGTTATGTTAAGCAATGCCGTAAAAGGGACAGACATGTTCACAGAAGAACAGCTACGCACCATTTTTGGGAACATTGAAGACATCTACAGATTCCAGAAAAGGTTTCTGAAAGACCTGGAAAAGAAATTCAACAAAGATGAGCCCCATCTGAGTGAGATTGGATCCTGTTTTCTTGAATTTGTGAGTAATTTTAGCCGTTCCTCTAAAGAAAGCATTGAAGCAAATGGTATTTGTTTTACAAATAATCGTTATTTTTGTTCTTTTAGCCTTTGAATCAGATATTCTGAGATATTAGAAGAACTCACATGTCCTCTGGGGGCTGGGACCAAAGTGAACCCATTTCTGAGGATAGACTCAAAAAGCTGGAGTAACTCAGCGGGTCAGACAGCATCTCTGGAGAAAAGGAATAGTGATGTTTCGAGTCAAGATCCTTCTTTAGACTGAGTCAGGGGAAAGGGAAGTGAGAGATATAGATGGTGACGCAGCGAGATATAGAACAAATGAATGAATGATATGCAAATAACCCACTGAGTTGCTCCAGCTTTTCGTGCCTTTCTTCGGTTTAAACCAGCATCTGCAGTTCCACCCTACCCATTTCTGAGGAGATGTTTCTTTTACTGTATTTGTCATCTACTGACTTTTCTGTACTGTTTGTCTTTTCCAGCAGGCAGATTTCCAGATATATTCAGAATACTGCAACAACCATCCTAATGCTTATGCAGAGCTCTCCAAACTCATGAAGATCAACAAATATGT
>CM075984.1:35298701-35421201 GCA_038087875.1 Malacoraja senta
CCCCATTTTTACTGACATGATTATATTAAATTTAAAATTATATTATTTTTTATATTAAAAAAAGGTTGTACTGCCACATAATGCAGACGTTGAGATAAAGGAGACTGATAATATTACAGGTGGAAGTCCGTGATCTTGGTGATAATGAGGTGTCAAATTGGGATTATAAACACTTATGATCCCCATTGAGTGGGGTATGGGTTAATAAAGTTGAGAAATGGAGTTGGTGACCCAAATCATGCAATTATTTCCAAATGCAAATGGTTACACCATCGTTCCATTGGAGCCCAATAATACTCTTGACTGTAGAAACAAAGAACTGCAGATGCTGGTTGATTGGTTGTCTTAAACAGGTAGACAAAAAGTGGTGGAGTAACTCAGCAGGCCAGGTAGCATCTCTGGAGAAAAAGGATAGATGATGTTTCAGGTTTGGACCCTTCTTCAGACAGATACATTTGACCGTTGTTTAAAATATCCACCCTTACCAATGACAGCATTATCAAAAGGAAAATAAATCTTCCTATATTGTTGGGAACTAATTGAGTTCACAGTGCTGGAATATAAAGCAAACTTCCTATATTGTTGGGACTAATTGAGTTCACAGTGCTGGAATGTAAAGCAAACTTACACTGCGTAACAAATAATCTTTTAAACCAAACATTAGCTTATCAAGAGGTAATTACTGGCATGCATTACCTCAAGACATTTTAGTCCTTTGCAGGCAGATTAATTTCAGGGATGCTGAATTTATAGGCATATCAGGCAATAGCACAATATTAACTGAAGCCATTCTATACCACATCGAGCTAGAGAAATTAAAACAATGATGGTCCATTAGTACTTTTCGACACAATTAGTTTAAACTGGAAGAAGGGAAGAGGATAGTTAAAATCAACATGGGGTTTCATGATGATTGTTTCATTACAAATCCATCTGACTCAAATATACGCTGAATTTCCTATCTCTAACAACGTCATACTGGATTGGAACATCATGTTTAATTCCCTGTCAAATTACATCATTAAACATGTCTAGCGTGACTTTTCTGTGAGAATAACATAAGCAAATTCATGTGCAAAATAAGGAGGAATTACTATTTATATTCATTATTTTGAAGGACATTATTTGGTTGGCGAGGCATTGATTCATCTGCTCAGATTCACTCCCCATCACCTTCCTTTGTATTGCTCATCAAATGTCCACTCAAACAAGAGTCCTGCCACTCACCACCTGCCTACTCCAGAGTAATGTCACTGATTTCATATTCATTTTCAGTTCCTTATTTTTATCTCCTCAGTGCCTGAACAGAGAGACTCATAGTAATGAATATTGAGTGGACATAGTGAACTACTGACCTATCCATGTTCAAAATTTCCAAGTTACATTATAGTCATATAGCAACTCAATTTTACCTAGCTGTGAGCTACTATCTACCTCTTTGATGACCCTTGGACTATCCTTGATTGGACTTTGCTGGCTTTACCTTGCACTAAACGATATTCCCTTATCATGTATCTGTCTACTGTAAATTGATCGATTGTAATCATGTATTGTCTTTCTGCTGACTGGTTAGCACGCAACAAAAGCTTTTCACTGTACATCGGTACGTGACAATAAACTGAACTGAACTGAACTGCAATGGAAATAGAACAATGACCAAGATTTCAGTCAAAGTGCTGGTTCTATGATGGCTCATGATTAGTTAGGGAGTGTGTTTCAGAGCGAGAGACCTCTGAAGGCAACAACTAATTCTCTGTTCAGCTGTCAATGGCTGTGTCCTTGCACTGCACATTGTTTAAATACTTAATTTCCATTTTAGGAATAGCTTCTTAAACAAAATGTGCAATATTCACCTTCTGCTTCTTGGTCTAACCAAAATTGCCTTGGAAACATCTGGTAAAATATTTAGTTTAGTTTATTATTGTCACATGTACCGAAGTACAGGAATAGCATTTGTTTGCTTGCTATCCAGTCAAAGACTATACATAAATACAATCATGCCATACACAGTGTACAAATAAAGGATAAAGGGTACACCATTTTATGCAAGATAAAGTTCGATAAAGTCCAATTAAAGATAGTTTAAAGGTCTCCAATGCAGTAGATGGGAGGTCAGGGCTGCACTCTAGTTGATGCGAGGACTGTTCAGTTATTTGATGAAACTGGGATGGGCTGAGATGAAACTGTCTCTGAATCTGGAGATATGCATTTTCAAATATCTTACTTCTTGTCTGATGGAAGAACGGTGAAGAGGGAGTGATCAGAGTGAGACTTGATTATGCTGGTAGCCTTGCCAAGGCAGCATGAAGTGTAGATTGAGTCAGTGGAAGGGAATTTGGTTTGCGAGATGGTCTGGGCGACGTCCACAATTCTCCGCTATTTCTTGTGGTATTTAATATCCAGCCCACTACAGTGATGTTATCTGTGAACTTGTAGATTGTCTTTCACCCATAGAAAATTCATCTTGCAACCTCAACTTCAAATTTGGAATTTTATTATGGATTAGCAAAGAGCCATCCGTTCTGGATCAGCTTGAATTTTGATTGCTTGGCTTGCTTTAATGCCATTATGGATATTTTAAGTTGTTCAACTTTTTCAGTTCTCAAATGGAAGAAAAATAGTTCAAATAATGCATATGAATTCCAGATATGCAAAACATATGTCCTAAACATTTTTTTTTTAAACTCAGCCTTCAAGGTCTTTGCTTTTGGGTTCTACTTCATTTTCATTTCAAGTTTCTTGTTATAGCTCTCATTCAAATATAATGTTTAAAGGAACAAATATGTACAGGAGCAGCAAGTAATTTGGATGGGATGAAATCATGTCCAAAAGGAAGGAGAGAATTGGAAAACTGTTCAGGTCAATCATTTAAGGTTGAAAGTACAGGTAGCCACTGAATTTGGAAAGGGCAAGGATGACTACTAAGAGTTTTGGAACCAGTGCTTTAAGGTTCAATAACCTTAAATGGGGTTGATGGAAGATGACAAAGAAAAAAAGAGGCTTTCACTAATATAGCACTTCCTGGATATCCAAATCAGTAAATGAGGTTTGTTTCAATTGTAGCTCAGGTCATTCACCAAAGAAGGGCACTATTGAGACCACAAACCCCTGGAACAATCTTGTTTTAACATACTGAAATGAGTGGAGTTTATTTTATGCTCAAGCTGCAGACAAGGGAATAGTTTTCACTTTTGATGCAACCTCATTTGCACTGCAATTTATACTTGCCCAATATTTGCCTGGAATCTTGTTGAGAATATGACCACATTGCTTCAAATATCAATCCCCCGCCAGCTGAGTTGAAGGAACATTGCAACTCTAACTTAGTGTTCAATTAAATTTACTTGTATTTGACTTGTTTGCTCGGGGCATCACTGTGTCACCTAAATTAGTGTTTGGCAATTACTCACTTGTTTCAACTGAATAAAGTGTATCCTGCTCAAAATGATAGATAATAGAAGTGTCATTGTAGCTCAAGTGCATTTGTAACATTGCGTTGTCACATCTGGCAATTGTGGGATTTTTCCATGTGACCAGCTCCTTGTGCATGTGTGCATTTGCCTCTACAGTGACAATATTTGGTGAGAGGTTGCTTAAAGTCTGTCGTTGTTGATAAAGCTATTGTTTCTGTATACATGGAAACATAGAAAATAAGCGCAGGAGTAGGCCATTTGGCTCTTTGAGCCAGCACCGCCATTCAATATGATCATGTCTGATCATCGAGAATCAGTACCCCGGTCCTGCTTTTTCCCGATATCCCTTGATTCCATTAGCCCTAAGAGCTAATTCTAACTCTCTTGAAAACATCCAGTGAATTAACCTTCACTGCTTTCTGTGGCAGAGAATTCCACAGAATCACAACTCTCTGGGTGCAAAATGTTTCTCATCTCAGTCCTAAATGGCTAACCCCTTATTCTCAAACTGTGACCCCTGGTTCTGGACTCCCCCAACATTGGGAACATTTTTCCTGCATCTAGCCTGTCCAATCCTTTAAGAATTTATATATATTTCGATATGATTCCCTCTCATCCTTCTAAATTCCAATGAATGCAAGCGAATCCTATATAAAGAAATACTGAAATATATTTATGTATATTGTTTCTGTAATTTCTCTATTACAATGTATTGCACAACAATGTAAATAAACCAACCAAAACGTCACCTGTCCATTTTCTCCAGAGATGCTGGCTGACCAGCCGAGTTATTCCAGCACTTTGTGTATTGTGTATTAACCAGTATATGCAGTTCCTTGTTTCTAAATTTGTAATTAAAGTAAATTGTTAGATTGAAGTTTTGTTGACAAGAAAAATTCATTCATCAAAGATCATATTTTTGTGGGATCCCTAAGTTCAGCCCGTAATAACACATGAATGTGAGACATTATCTCCGTTAACCTTCAGAATGATTAAACCAGTCAGAAATGCTAATTGGCCAACATAAGGATGTACATGTTGTAAATTGCAAGACAGCAAGCAGAACAAGGAATGTACAACCAAGGTGGCTAAGCCATCAACGGAATGATAGAAAGTCACACCAGCAGCTAAAGAACATTTCATACAATGACATTAAAAGTCTATGAAGTGGATGCGATGAAGTATGCAGACAGGATCAGATTCAGACAACCAGTGAATACAATATACTTGGTGCCAAACCAAGTCAGGTCTATGGAAGGGACTAGCCGAGCCAAAGTCCAAACATAGCAAGTGGCATCTCAACTTGACTATGGAGCAATGTATAACATTCTCCTGCATTCAAATATTAGTCTCAAGGCAAAAAAGTTGCAATTAAAGCATGCAATATCAAATAGAAGCAGACAATATTGAAGCCAGCTGGGATATGTTACCCGAGGGCAGTGAATACAAAGAATGTGGATTTCATAATGGTTAATCAGCCACACTTAGAAGCAGTGCTGGTCTATAAATGGGAATGCTAAAAGCACACCATGGCAGGATAAAGAAGACACAAGAAGCAATTGGTTAGGCAATTATTGTAGATGTATTCATGGGACAGGGAGGCCAGAAGTGTGAAAAGGTGCAGGTGGCATCAGGTGGCAAATGCCATAATAGATGCCAACCCCTGATGTGTGTTGTAGGAGTAGTGAATATCAAGCCCACGTCAGAACAGTGGCAGAAGACAATGGTGTCACGAAGCACACAAACCACCCAGATTGTCCAAGGTCATGGCAGGATGACAACATGGATTGCTGGTATATCACCAGGTGTGAAAGAACAGTTGATTAATTCAATGGTAGCTGGTAGACCTGTTGCCTCACAGTGCCAGAGACCCAGATTCCATCCTGACCTTGGGTGCTGTCTGTGTGGAGTTTGCACATTGGAGTTGACTTCCTAGTGACCATTTGAGTTTCCTCTGGGTGCTCCTACAGTATTTCTTTGCATATTCCAGAAACAGTGGGTTTATGGGTTAATTTTTGAAATATTACCACTAATGTGTTAGGAGTGGACGGGTAAATGTGAGTTAGATAACACAGAACTAGTATTCGTCGATAGTTGGCATGGACTCAGTGGCCTGTTTCCATGCTGTATCTCTAAACTAAACTACATGGAGGACGTTGTGCTGGCATAAAGAAGAGAGACAGGATTTTTATCTTTGTTTTTTTCCCTTCCTCATTATTAGAGAGATGTGTCATGTCACTGCACAATGCAGGTTTTTGATAATTTAACCGGAGAATTTATTTATAGGTTATGCTCCAGTATCTTACAGCCACTGAGACATGTTCTATCTCATAAAGTCCAACTTGAAACAGACACCGCTGATTGCTTCTCCACCCGTACAGTTTTGCATCTCCATCCACACAATGCAAAAATACAGGCTGACATCCTAGTACAGGACTAGGAGAGCCTAGCACTGTTGGAAATGCTGGCTTTTGGATGTAACGTGAAGACAAGGGTACAATCTGGGCACAGCCAATCTTGGATCTTTTACTGAGAAGCAGGGAATTTATTTTTGATATTGTCATCAATATTATATCAATTATCTTGTTATTGTTTTGTTTATGGCTGAATTTCATTATTTCAGTACAACAGTAACTGTACATTTTATTTCACAACTATTATAAAGTATTAGAGCATAGAACAGGCCCTTCAACCCATCGAGGCTCTCTGAGCATGTGAAGAAGGGTCTCGATACAAAACGTCACCTTTTCCTTTTCTCCAGAGATGCTGTCTGACCCGTTGAGTTACTCCAGCTTTATTGTCCATCTTAGACTTATATGAGCATTTTTTCTCTCTCTATATTCCCCACAGCTCCCCTCCACATTCTATTACCTTCTTACACTCGGCACAATTTATTGAGGTCAATTGACTTACCAGCCCACCTGTCTTTGGCAGATGGGAAGAAACTGGAGCACTCCAGGGGATACACACTTACAGTCTCAGGGGGAATGTCCAAACGCCACACAGACAGTGCCAGGGGTCAGGATTGAACCCGCAACCCTGGAACTGTGGGGCAGCAGCTCTAGCTGCAACTCTGTGCCCAGATTGTTCTAAAATGGGAACAGGCTGAGTGACTAAACAGCCAAGAGTAATTTTCTTTTGACGAATATTCTCAATGCCATTAAATTTTATACAAGACAGTTGGTGTTAAAGTGGATGAGTCATTAATTGTTATTTCTTCTTTACAAATTGTGTCTTGCATAACAATGCTGCCTCTTTGATCATTGCAAATCTGCAACAATTGATTCTGTCTGTGAAATTCAACATTGCAGAGATACAAGGACCAAAATAGTTTGCCGCATACAATAGTTTTGCGAAGTTGTTCTAACAAGAAAAGTTTTTAAATGATTTTGTGGCGGCTCCCAAGGGTCGGGCCATCCTAACTGTCGAACCCCTCGGCACGGGAGTGGTTCAGTCCGGAGGCGGCCCTTAACCAGAGGGTTTAAAGGCCGGGGTTTGGGTGCCATCTTTCTCTCGAGTGGACTTCCCTACAACCGGGAGGAACACAAATAAAGGTGCCTCTCGAAATACCTGACTCCTCTCTTTCGTTTCGAGTCCTATGCACCACAATTTACTAGATAGACAATGTGACAGACAACACCGAAGATAGACACAAAATGCTGGAGTAATGCAGCAGGATAGGCAGCATCTCTGGAGAGAAGGAATGGGTGATGTTTCAGGTCGAGACCCTTCTTCAGATTGAGAGTCAGGGGAGAGGGGAGAGAAAAAACACCACAGGCATGAAGATTAATAGTGTGAAGGAAATAAATAGGACAGTTTACACAAAGGATCAGAAATGAAACCACTGTATTAAGTTTAGCAAAGCAATTTCTCATTTACCTAGGAAGCCATGATGGCAAAATAACTCAATGAAAACAACAGGATAGAATATTCATGCAGACGGTGACCATTGGTCCATGGGGTCCATGCTATCCCTCAGTAGAGCATTTCCCACCAATTCCCACTCCTATAATCCTGCAACATATTCTCTCTCATAAGCCGATCAACTTCCCCCTTTGATTCCTTTGATACTAAATATAATTTACAGTTTCCAATTAACCTCCCAATACATCCAATGGAATGGGAGCAAACTGGAGTGACTGGAGTACAACTTGTAGGAGTAGAATTAGGCCATTTGGCCCATCGAGTTTACTCCTCCATACAATCATGGCTGATGATTATCCTAATCCCAGTTTCCTTATTTTTCCATAACCCTTGACATCAGTTTCCTTGACTGGAGTACTTGGTGAAACCAATGTGGTCACAGGGAGAACTAGTAAACTCCACACACACAACCCAAGGTGAGGATTGAAACTTGGTCACTGGCATTCTTAGGCAGCAACAATGGGATTTCAAATAGTATGCTAGGAATGAATGCAACATTGGTCAAATACAGGAAAAATACTTTGTATTTGAAATCAGAGAATCATAATTTAATGGGTCATTAGTTATCATGTTAGTGTCAGTTTAAGAGTATTGCAATTAGTTCCATATGTCTGTTTCCCCCCTGCAGTACAACAACTTTTCCTTGCATCAGGAGTCATAGTTATATACCAGAGAAGCAAGCCCTACAGGTACAGTAAGAGTCCTTTAGTTTCTAAGGTGTAAGCGTAGGATTCAGGTGTAATTCCAGTGGAAATTTTGGATGCTGTGCTGTCAGAGTTATCATCTCCATTCATTGCCATTAAAATGCAAGTAAAGAGAAAGTGCATGTCAGCAATATTTCAGTCATGGCCAATCTGCAGCAATCTTTGCCAGAAGCCAAGATGTTGGGTGCTCTGGTTTATCTGATTCAGCTGGAATGCACAAAGGAAATTGAGTCCAGGATCAGGGCAGAGGTGCCATGATAGTGAACAATGATGCTCATTGTCAGAATGCGATCTAATTTCTCAGGCTGCAAGGAATGATGCCATGCTAAGCCATTCATATAGAAACCATGTCGCAGGTGCCCGGATTATTCCTGGTCAGAGGTCCCCAGTTGAATTGCCAGAGTGCTACATTTCAATCTTTCAACCTTGATGTGAATGACAGAATGGTTGACTTTCCAGTCCCTTCTCTTTTAGATGTGATGTTGCCTCCGCCTAAATCTTGGAGGACATCCATGATGCAAGGTTTTATTTAAGGAAGAGCATGGGTGATTTTTGTTGAGGCTAGTTTTGTTTCCCTTTTGAGGATTTGACGGCTCTGGGCCTGTACTCACTGGAGTTTATAGGTTGAGGGAGGACCTCAATGAAACTTACCGAACTGTGAAAGGCCTGCATAGAGTGGATGTGGAGACGATGTTTCCACCAGACGGAGAGTCTCACACAGCCTTAGAATAAAATTACATACCTTTAAATAGGAGATGAGGGGGAATTTCTTTAATCAGAGGGTGGTGAATGTGTGGAGTTCAAGTTTAAGTTCAAGTTCAAGTTAAGTTCGAGTTACATTTATTGTCACATACATCAATTGGTGCAGTGAAATGTGAGTTACCATGCAGTCACATAAATAAAATGGCTATTGAGGCCACGTCATTAGTTATTTTTAATTTAGAGATCGATAGGTTCTTGATGAGTAAGCGTGTCAAGAGATGTGGGAGAAGGCAGAACAATGGGGCTGAGAGAGAAAGATATATCAGTCATTATTGAATGGCGGAGTACTGATGGGCAGAATGGCCTAATTCTGCTCCTATGATTTATGAACTTATGAACTTTGGCAATTTCACCATTAAAATAATTGATTATCTAGTAATTGACATAATTCTGTTGGTCGACTTGGCCATGTGCAAACTGTCTGACGTGTTTAGCAGCTTACAGCAGTGACTAGACTTCAAAGTCTTTAATTGACTGTAAAGCACTTAGCGTTATCAAAAGGTCATGGACAGTGCTGCATAAATGCAAGTCTCGTAGTTTTACAAGGCTGGACGAGTCATACTGTGCAGCGCAATGCAAGTGTAAACACTCACCCTGAATCCCCATGGAATAAAAATGCATTTCTCGGTGGAGACATAAAGTCTTCCTCTGTCACTTTGTTACTTATGAGGTGTGTGAGAGGCATGATGTAAAGTACAATCATGAATTTAATGGGGAAGGGAGCTTGTCCTGAATGAACAACAACTAACAAACTGAATTCGTCAGTGTGGCATTTTAGATCTGAGTAGAAATTGGATTTAAGTAATATTTTGATGGTGTTATTAATTTCAACAATACATTTACAAAGAAAATATGCTTGCTTCATGAAATGAATCAAACAAGAATATCTTCATAGTTTGGTTATTGCATTCCATAGTCCAATATGGAGGAGGAGCCATCTTGTGGAACGGCTGCTAACCTGCAGCTGTCCGTTTAAATTACTTTTTTAACGGTTTTAGTGAGTCTCCATTTTCCTTGTAGGAGACATTCTACTTTTTAATGTCTGGTGAAGGGGCCAACAAAATTTTTAGGTCCCTGCCTGGTCGGTGAGGCAGCTTTTCTCCGGGCTGCCCCGTTGACCTGTCCTCGTGGCCTACCAGCGGGCCTGGAGCGCCGTTTCCTGGCGGGAACCGCCCTGCACCTCGGTTTGGTGGCGGCACAGCGCCGGAGCGTTGCCGCGGAGCGTAGCGGGCGATGCCTTGCCTGGATCGCCGCGCTGGATCGTTGCGTCGGAGCTCCAGTAGGCTGTGACCGCCGAAGTCAACACCTCCGGGCTGCGGGACTGCGGAGAGGATCGGGCCGCGCCAACCTTAACATCGGGAGCCTTGGAGCTCCAAACCGGCGCAGCCTTGTCGGCTTCGGTAGCTGCTGCCTCCGGTGAGGAATGCGGCCGTTCCAGGTGGCCCAGCCGCTGTGAGGACTCTCCCGACGCCGGGGCAACATCACCTGGTGAAAACGGCCAGGAACATCGGGCCTCCGTAGAGGCAATAGCGGCGGCCTCATTAGGCCTGACTTTGGATGAACTGGGGTTGGGGACTGGACATTGTGCCTTCCCCCACAGTGGTAATCATTGTGGGGGGATGATTTTTGTGTGCTGTGTCTTTGTTGGTCTGTGTTCAAGATGGCGGTCGGAGGGGAGAGTGGATGTTGGCGCGGTTTAGCTGCTGCTGCTCTCACCTCAAATTGTGTTTCTGATTTTCTTTTTTGTGCCTTTGGAATGAATTCTGTCCTTAATTTGTGTATTGTGATGTTGTTGATGTCCGTACTATTTTTAAAAAAAAATTATTCTGCTTATATGTTTTGTAATCTGCTTATCTGCAAGGCGTCCTTGATAAATATTAATATTTTTCTAATTCCTTTTAATGACATTGGTAGATAAAATCCATAATAGCAAATGCAGGTAATTTACCAGATTGCAAACTATGTCACCTTTTACTCACTCTACTCTTTTTATTAAAAATCTCCTTGCCAAGCCTCAGACACTGCAGTTGAACTTGTTACATCTGTTTCTCAGTAATTCAGCAACAGGGTGTCCAACACTCAACTTGAGCAGCTGCCACTCCCACTGAAGGATGAGGGGTCTCACAGCGTCCAAGTAAACTCATCCTGCTGAGCTGCGACTCAGTAATAATCATCAATAAGCCATCATTATAAATCCAAATATTGATAGGATTACTGCACTGTCCACTCATGGCTGGCTTAGTGCACAAATATGCCAGGATTCGAGGGCCTGAACTTTAGGGAGAGGTTGAGCAGGCTGGTACTTTATTCCTTGGAGCACGGGAGAATGAGGGGTGATCTCATAGAGGTATATAAGATCATGAGAAGAATAGATCGGGTAAATGCACAGTCTTTTCCCTAGAGTTGGGGAATCAAGAACCAGAGGATTCTGGTATAGGGTGAGGGGTGAAAGATTTAATAGGAACCTGAGGGGTAACTCTTTTACACAAAGTGTGGTGGGTATAGGGAATGGGCCGCCAGAGGAGGTACTGTCATAAGATTTAAGAGACATTTGGACAGGTACATGAATAGGATAGGTTTAGAGGGTTATGGGCCAAGCACAGGCAGGTGGGACTAGTGTAGATGGGGCATGTCGGTCGGCATGGGCAAGTCGGACTGAAGGACCTGTTTCCATGCTGCAATACTCTATGACTCATGTTTGATTATGATAATCACTGACGCCAATTTTGGGAGAATAAAATCACATTCATTTACAAGAGTACTTAAATCACTTGCTGTGATGTTGTTTTTATTTTTTAAGACCTGGTTCTTTTGTCCATTTTCCCTTTCCAGATGAGATCAAACCGATTAACAGAATGTGATGAGGAAGCTGCCTCCTCAACAATGGAAACAAACATAGCTGAGGGTGTAGTTGATCTATAATGATTCAGTCATGACTGTTCCTGCACTCTGGCTACACAATCTCGTGAACTGTAATGAACTCACAGAGATCTTGTAATAGGTTTGAATTCATCTCAGCTGGATTGCATTAGTATGTAAATTGGGCCAGCAGATTTATTGTGGGGGGATGGAAGGAATGATGTGGAGAGAAATGCAAGTCAAGAAATTTCAACCAAGGGTTACACATAAATGTGGAACAACACCTCATATTTCACTTGAGTAGCTTACAACCCAATGATATGAATACTGAATTCTCCAATTTTATGTAACTACAAAGTCCTGCTTCTCTCCCAACCCTCCCTCCTCCTCTGTGCCCCACCTGAACTCAAGTCAAGTCACATTTATTTATATAGCACATTTAAAAAACAACTCGTTTAAGAATAGCACAAACAAAACAAACTACATACATATATACATATATATATACATGTAGCCCTCACTCAGAGGACATCAGGAAAGGCTTGGGAGTATAGATAAGTCTTTAGTCTTGACTTAAAAGAGTCGATGGAGGGGGCAGTTCTGATGGGAAAGGGGATGCTGTTCCACAGTCTAGGGGCTGCAACCGCAAAGGCGCGGTCGCCCCTGAGCTTATGCCTAGACCGCAGGATATTCAGCAACCCCAAGTCGGCTGATCTGAGGGGCCTGGAGGTGGAGTGGTGGGTGAGAAGACTTTTTATGTAGGTGGGGGCAAGCCCATTGAGGGCTTTGTAGACATGGAGGAGGATCTTGAAGTTTATACGGAACCGCACAGGGAGCCAGTGGAGAGAGGCCAGGATCGGGGTGATGTGGTCCCTTTTTCGGGTGCCCGTCAGGAGTCTCGCTGCGGCGTTTTGGACCAGTTGCAGGCGGGACAGGGAAGATTGGCTGATGCCAGTGTAAAGGGAGTTGCAGTAATCTAGGCGGGAGGAGATGAATGTGTGGATGATCTTTTCGAGGTCATCAAACTGGAGGAATTGTTTTATTTTAGCTATCGTCCGAAGCTGAAAGAAGCTAGCTTTTACCACGGCATTGACTTGTTTGTCAAATTTCAGTGCTGAGTCAAATATCACGCCAACGTTTTTGACGTGAGGTTTGAGTAGTGGGGTAAGGCTTCCAAGGCTGCCTGCTATCATTTTGAACTGACACCGATTTCTCCCCTCTACATCCCCTTCCACTTAAATTCCTTCCTCTGGGTTCAAGATTTGCGACTATTAAATCCTTTGTCTCACACCTCTGCTATTTCATCTCTGCCTATCAAAAGCCCCCATCTCACTCATATCAATCTAGTACCTGACAGCCTTAGTCCTACCCCTCCTTTCTTCCAGCTTTCTTTCCCCACCCTCCACCCCCCACAATCAGTCTGAAGAAGGGTCCCGACTTGAAATGTCACCTATGCATTCTGTCCAGAGATGCTGCCTGGCCCGTTGAGTTAGTGCAGAACTTTGTGTCTTTTTTTTGCGCAGATAGATGATTAATTTAGTCATTAACATCTGTGCTCTGCACCACATCTAGAAATAATATTGGAAATTCATCTTGACTTTCCAGTCAGTTTTACTCTCAGTTAAGTATACACATTCAAACTTGAAGTGGAAAGATCTACCACATGCTTCCCAATTTACATATTTCCTCATAATTTGGGTTTAATATTACATTTTAAACTGCAGAATTAATACAAAAAGGGTTAACTATAATTCAAAATGCATTATTAGTTAACCTTTGCAAAGGTTCTGGCAGAGGTTTCTGTTTACTGGATCCAAGCTATGATGAAGGACTTTTAAGGAATCAATTGTTTGATAAATTGTGTTCAACCTGATAGGTACAAACAACCCAGGCTGCTTTGCACAGGTGGGAAAGAGGTAAACAAACCATCCCAACTTGCTAAGATACCAACATCATTAGGGAGGAATAACCTTCCCTCTTCGCCACAGAATATTGAATAGTGGAGTGGAAAAGGCAATGTTATTTTTGGAACAGATTCATTGCCAAATGTGCAGCAAAGATGAGAAAAATCTTTCTCATAAAAATGAGAGAAAACACTTAGTCTTTTTTTTTTCCTGAGGATCAGATGAAGATGAGAACAGGTACAGAGTCTGAGAAAGGGTCCCGACCCGAAACATCACCCATCCTTTTTCTCCAGAGTTGCTGCCTGACCCGCTGAGTTACTCCAGCACTTTGTGTCTATCTTTGCTTAAACCAGCATCTGTATTTATTTGTTTCTACAGTATCACTGTGAAGGCCTGCGGCCAATCAGCATATAGGACATTTCATGTTAAAATTAAAGCAACCAGTCGATTATAGAGGAAACATATGGCATTATGTTGCATCTGTTATGTTTTCAAGATCCCCCCCAAGGCACTTCACAGTTAATGAACAATTTTTAATGTGCAGTTATTGGTATTGTGCTGTCAAATCAGAGACATTTGCAGCATGATCCACCCACCCACACTTGCCCCTAGTGCTAATTCCCAGATATGATGCGGCCAGTTAATGTACCAGAAGTATGATGATGTAATGCAGGCTCTCTGTGTTTTGTTCTCAATTTGAGCTCAATGTTTGTCCATGGTTTGCAATTTCGCCAGAGTATAGAACCTTAAACCATGTTGAAAGAATCGGAGCGTACTGTGCCTATCAAGGGGGCGCGTTCACACTTTGGCGACAGTGATATAAGTACAAATGTAAAGAACGAACTGTTGGAGGAAGTAAATGAGTCCGGGAGCATCTGTGGAGATAAATGGACGGACACCATTACAGATCTAGATATATTTCATCAATGTGTTTCATCCTGGGTCTAGGTAAAGGATCTTAACCACAATCAATACTGTCCATTTCCTTTCACAGATGAGCTGACCCACTGAGTTCCTCCAGCAGTTTTTTTTTGCTTCAGATTCCAGCATTTGCATTCTCTTGTGTCTGTATAAATCTACATGTAAAGCTATCTAACTTCATCCCAGCCATACACATTCACCAAGCACAGTGCAGGCCATTAACAGGACAATGGATCTGAAAACATAAGTCTGCACCTGGACTATTTAAGGAGATCTTTAAGCATTTATGGGCTGTTCACATGAACATTAGCTCTTTGGCAAGGGTCAAATTATGGCTTCCAGAGTCATAGATTTATTGTGTTGCTAATGCAGAGCAAACTGTTTATATATTTGCAAAAATATGGACTCTGGCCCAAGCAAGTGTTTGCCTGAGAAGGATGCTATTAAGCATCATTCCATTCTTAAGTCCATTCTTTCCTCTCCACTGAGTTAGCTTTAGGCAGTGTGGCATCAAGAAGACCTAGTAAAATTGATGCTCCAGGATGAACTGGCTCAATGCTAAATTCCAGTCACCTCATAATTCCATTCCTCACAGTCAGTCAGAGGTGAGATAGAACAAACCCAAGATGACACCTTCCACAGAGCATGAAGCAAAGTGTGTAACTTGCCATTGGGTAGAAATTGAGCTGCACTTGTAAAGATGAATTAAGCTATTGGTTTATGGTGGAACCATGAACATTGGCTGAGAAACTCAAATGGCTAGTAATGTTTTTTTCAATGCAATACATATAAGTATCACTTATTCCTAGAGTGGAACTTGATGGTGATCATTTTCAGGCTGCATAATGTCACAGTGGAAATCTGGCCAGGCACTTTCAGTAGCATCCACTCTTGCAATCCTGACAAGATTTTCATTTCAGTTGCACATATGTTTCATTGTCTAAGGGATGTCTGGTGTTGGCGCAACAATGTTTGAGGCGACATTGTTGTTTTAAAGGCGGATTTCCCAGCCAAATCAAGTTTCACTCTTCTAACTGTGGTACTTTACCTGTGTCAAGAGTGTTTAATTGTCATATGCACCATGAACAGAATAATGAAACTCTTACTTGCTGCAGCTTTGCAGGCACATTAATGGAATAATGCAATAAATATAAATACAATAATCAATAGTGCAAATATTATTAATAAGACTTGGTACCCAGACCATAATAGTGCAAAACAAAACAGGAGCTTGAAAACCTGGTCACACAGACTTAAGAACAGCTTCTTCCACGCTGTCATTAGAATCCTGACCCAACTACAGTACCACTTTCACACCTCTTTTTCTGAGGTGCTGCCACACACTTTTACTTTTACCGCTACATTATTCAGTTATTCTGCTCTTGTACTTTGGTTATTTTTTTGTCCGACAAACTTTGCACTGTCCTGCCATTTTGCACTTGGTATTTATCGTTGTATCAATCATTATAATGTATACTGGGCATTCTAAGAGGTTCATGCAAACAAGAAATTTCCCTGACGTATATCTGAAATCTGAATCTGAGTGTGGGTGCCGGACCGGAAACATTAGCTACTTCTCTTTCCAAAGATACCACTTGATTTTGTTCACTGGAAACATGTAAATGGAGTTATCATGAACTCCCACTCCATATCTGGAGTCAGCAAGAAGGATGTTATGGAGAGATCTGTAGGAATTTACATTGTAAAGTAATTGTTTAATTACCTGAGATAAACAACTTCTAGTTTTGTTTGGGTTTAAGAAAGTTGCCAAAAGAATACAGCGTGTACTTGGCCATTTCTGAAACATTACACCACAATTTGAAAAACTGGTTTCAATACGTGTTCACACAATTTGCTGATGCATAGACCAATAAATAACTATACTATGCTTCACAGAACCTTCTAACCAAAAGGCTTAGTACAACGTTACATGAAGTTGGCAAGATGTTGCTAAGAAGATGACAAATGTAAACTAAACATGTGTCTTTGGTTGGTGATGCCAATGCACTATTTAGTTCCTCATTGATTTAGTGGATTGAATTTTAGATATAACTAGACCAAGTGGGACCTGTTGGGTCCCGTCCCCTCAACGTGCGGTTGTGGGGGGGGGGGGGTGGAGGGTGGCATGCGGCGTCACACACACACACTAACCACCCCCCCCCACACACACACACTCCTTGATATATTAATATTATTCATTCGCTCCTTTCCCCCCATCCCCCGCCCTATCCACGCACGCATAGCCCCCAACTGAGCAGGCACGGCTAGAGAGGGAGAGGGGTAGAGAGGGAGGGGGTGTAGAAAGGGAGAGGGTGAGGGGGTAGAGAAGGAGGGTAGAGGGAGGGGGGTAGAGAGGGAGAGGGAGGGGGTAGAGAGTGAGGGGTAGGGGGGGCGCGTGGCATCACAGGGGAGGGCTGGTCCTCGAAAGCAATATTCCACCACTCACCCATAGGTCCCAATAGGGGGGTGGAGAGGGAATGGTGGTAGAGAGGGAGGGGGGGTAGAGAGGGAGCGATGGGGGGCAGAGAGGGAGGGGGGCAGAGAGGGAGGTGGCATTAGAGAGGGGGTAGGGGGGTAGAGGGGGAGGGGAAATAAAATAAGATTTCTGTGAAACAGCCAGGAATCAAAATATGTCTTTACTTTTGTACATGTTCTTCAAATTATGACTTTACGACCCATTAACAATTTAATTGCAATGTTGCCAATTATATTTTTACTACATTTTTATTTTGGATATTTTTTTTAACAAAAGATTAAAAGCTGTATCCATGAGTGAAACTATTTTCAAACAAATACTGGCTTGGGAGAGAAAATCTGTTCCAGCATATTGGCTGCTATTAGGCAATGTCATCATCAGTCACTTAACTGGCCTCGAACAAATGTTACTTTAGAAATTATCGTAGTGGATGTAAGGGATTGAGCTGGGTCACATGGTATTTCTGGAAAATATCTAAATGAGTTTAAAACAAGGAATATGAATGTAATCTATTCCAAAAGATATTCCTGTGATATCCACCCATTTTTCCCATATCTACAGATCCAGTTCACCAAAACCCAGATAAGGGACCTTTATACAACATTTTACAATGGACAATGGCTCATTTCCGGAGATGTATTTTATGATATCAATAAAGCTGTCGATCGGTCGGAATGCATCATGATATCTTCCTAACCCTTGAATAACACACTGGTTCCATCAGGTGGTGCCACTGTGGTGGTTGCCTCGCCAACAGTCTGTCAGTCCCCTCTCTGTTTTTATTATTTTAAGTTTGTTTTAAAAGTATGAATGAGTGTTTCTTGGTTTGTTTTATGTGGGGGGTGGGGTGGCGGGTGGGGCAGGGGGGAAAACGGGGGAAACCTTTTTCAGTCACTTACCTCGACAGAGATGCGAACTTTCTCCATGTCGCATCTCCGTCCGTCCCGTCCCCCTGCGGCCTACAACGTGGAGTGGTGCATCCTTTCCTGGAGACTGGCCCGTAGCTTCAAGCAGCGAGAGCGGCACGGACATTAACAACGGGAGCTGCGATCCTTTGCTGAGGGTCTCCAGTGGAGCTCCGACCACGGGGCCTGTGGACTTTAGCACCGTGAAGCCGCGGTCTCCGGTAAGAAGAAGCCGACATTCCATGCTGTGGACTGTTCCGATCTATCCCGATGCGAGGGCTTGAACATCAGACCATCAGCAGCGACAAGTGCGGAGGGTTCAAAGGTCCCAACCATGGGTAAACAAAGGAGGAAGATGACTGAACTTTATTGCCTTCCATCACAGTGAGGAATGTGGATTCCACTGTGGTGGATGTTTATGTTAAATTTTATTTTATGTGGCTGTGTGTATTGTTGCTTTTCACTTAGTATGGCTGTATGGTAACTCAAATTTCACTGTACCTTAGTTGGTCAAATGACAATAAACGTGAACGTGAACTTGAACTTGGTTTTAGCAAATGCACAAATCCAATTGTCCACACTCACCCTCCAGTGCCTTGTGATAAAACCAAATCTTAATTAATTTATTTTTCAGATAACTATTTTGAGCAATCACTTAAACTGTTATCTCTCAAACCAAAAAATCTAGCTGAAAGCATCGCTCCTCTGTTTTAAAGTACCCTTTCTTTTGCATGTAGACATCAGAGCAAAGATATAGAAAAATAAATCTGTTTCTAGAAATAAATCATGATTTACAGCTGAATATGATAAAGTAGAGAGAGCATGTTGAATTTGCTTTTAAATTCATTCCATTGCAGTCAACTGCTACATAACACGACCAGGATGAAGGGCCTGTTTCTATGCTGTATGACTTTATGACTCTATCTGGAAGCTACCTTTTGTCATTACAGTCTGGAAGTTATTGTAAGTGCAGGCTGGGAAGGAAGCCTGCCCAAATTCTAGTCCATTGAAAAAAAGGACACAAAATGCTGGTAACTTAGCATATCATGCAACATCCCTGGAGAATGCGGATAAATGACGTTTCAGGTTTGCGCCCTTCTTCATACTGACCCGGAAAGTCACCTATCCATGTTCTTCTCCAGCGATGCTGCCTGACCTGCTCAGTTCCTCCAGCACTTTGCTTCTTTTATTGTAAACCAGCGTCTGCAGTTCCTTGCTTTCTCCCTTCCATTGAAATGAGCAGAAACAAAATCCAGCAAAATGTTTAAAGGGTATGTGATTAATCCAGTCATAACAAGTGGTTAAAGCCGAATAAAAACAAAAATGAATCATGCAGATTATCAGTACATGAATATTTTTAGTGTGCCTTTGCTACTAACATTGCATCATCATGTTGTTATGGCACTGAAGGAGTTCCCTCAGCCTACTGATTTTGTGCTGGCTCTAGGTACAGTAGGCCAATTATCCTTTCCTTGCGCGATAGCTCTGCAAATTGTTTTCCTTTGAGTACATAACAATTTCACCTTTGAATGTGATGATTGACTGTTTCACCACCCTTCACAAGGATGAATTGCAGATCATGACTACTTTCCGCACTAATTCCCCTATATTTATCCCCATACTATGGATCTGTATCACGCAGTCTTTGAACTATTCACTAATAGGAACAACTTCTCTCTGTTGGCCCATCTTAACCTACTATGATCTTGCTCACTTCCATTAAATCTCCTCTCAACCTATGGCTCCATGAGGAACAATCCCAGCCTTCCCACTCTAACCTTGTAAATCTCCATTAGAAACATACTGAACATCTATCTGGCAATATGACTTCCAGCATCAAACATTGTAGGAGTTAGACATAAACAACCACTGCTAAATTTTTATTAAGAGATTGTTGCAGTTGAAGTATGCAGGAAGCGTTAACAAAATGTTATTGATCCGCCACCTTTGGTTCCCAATTTCTTTAATCAATTATTTGAGCACTTGTTTTAATTCCTTACCAATGTTTGTTCCTGATTACACACTTACAATATACCTAGGAATATCTTAGAAAGTTTAAGGACTGTTTAAATGTAAGAATTTTTTTTTGAGTACAAACATACCGATCTTTCTGTTTTAATTCACAATGCAGTCATCAATGATGGCGCCCTGGATAAGAGTGCGTTTGCTGATGAAGCTGGCAGTGAAGAGGATTTGTATGAGGAGTATCGGAGTGGGAATCACAGATATGGGCATCAAGGAGGAGGTGGAGAGCAACTGGCCATCAATGAGGTAAAAGCATTAGATAATTAAGCAGAATATTGTATTCTCGAAGTTAGGTGTACACATAGATGGTTATCATAATACAATATCCTTTATATAGATCAAACTTTTTAATATAATAGTGATCCAGAATAATTTCTTAAAATTTTTGACAGATCAAATCTCCAAGAAATGTGTATACTTTGCTCACCAGGTATTCAATAAGATATACGGCAAAACCTTGATAAATTTAGCTAACATATTTGACCAATATTTGCATGTTCTGAATTTTTTTAAATGGGAGATCTTCATCACAACACATTTAATCATTTATTCTGCAAATTAATTTAAATGACAACAGTTTTTATTTGTTTGCTGTAACACCCCCCCCCCCCCCCCGCCCACCACCCACTGCCCAAGATACCAATATTTACTGCTGTCTCAAGATGATTGCTGTTGATTTACTGTGTTATGAATTATTACTTAAATTGTGCGTTATTACTTAAATAATAATAACTCATAGTGCAAAAATATGTTTGAAGAAACCATGGCTTGGTCAGCTTCACTTTGGCCCACTATTTCCCATCTGCATCTTCTCAATCATGGTTCCCCAAATCAATTGCAATTCACCAATACCACCCTGCAGAGATATCCTTCAGGATATATATTCTTCAATTCAATTTGATGCTGATATTAAGAGTGTGATAGAAAGGACCTGAAGGGCAAATGCTTAATATCTTTGTGTAATAGTTTAATAGATGGTAGATTTGATAAATCTGGATGATAGATGTAAATTGAAACTGGATGAAAGCGAATGCAGATTTATCATTAGCTTTGTAGAGTGAAAATGTATTTATAGCCTTCTGAATATCATCCTGATTGCTACTAATACTTGTTCTGCATGGGTTGGATTAAATTTGATATTTCTATAGATTTCTATTTCTGTTACAAAAGCATAGCAAAAACTATACTAATAATATAAAACATATTTCTTGTGGGGGGTTTTTGTTGGGAGATCAATTTATGTCCTGGATATCTTGTGTTGCGGTTGGAATCTGACTAATTGAAGAGAGTTGACCACCAAATTACTCTTTGTCTGTCGTCGTGTGTTGTTAAGGTGTAAGTAAAATGGGATAGAATTTGGTGCATAACTTGAAGATTGGCAAATGGCAATAAAACAAAAGAGGAGTTCTCAATCATTCACTGATTTGGATAACAATGGGGCTAATTTCACTAGGTCTCTTGTGACTTGCCTGGTCTGTACCCATTGAAGTCAATCAAATGTAGTGCAATTGGTTGGCAGGTGACCTGATCAGCCAGTGAAATTGAAAATTGCCTCCAGTGTCTTTTTGTTACAAGATATTTTTTGTGGTAGTCATGCATATAACTATGTTCTGTTATGATGAGTTAGTTTTCTCTGTCATTGATTTTTGCAGCACAGTGGTTATTATGTGACATTACACAGATTGAAGGACTGATAACAATGAAACAATAAGAATCTTACTGATCTACAATCCGCAGTGAATGTCTATAAAACATCAGTATCTATTAAAGGTAGAGCTTGCATCTTTGGGTTTAATGTCTATATAACCCCATATAACCCCAAGGGCTATATAGAAAATGAAATTCTTATCTTTTTTATCAATAAACTATGCCAACAATAGATGGCAACCGTGCAGAAATTCTCTTAACATCTTTCTAAATGAGCTTAGTGCAAGGAATGGCATTGTTATATGCATGTCTCATGAACAGAAATTGATATGATCAAATTTCCAAAGAAGGGTGATTTGAAATCAAGCCAGAGTAATTGCCCTGCATTGCAAAACATATTGATTCTCAAATGTGTTGCTTTGTAAAGAGTGGTGCAACCTACTCAAGCCCCAGGCAAGCAAGTCCCTTTGTCTTGCTCTGCTATGTTTGGTTAGATTATGTGTTACATTGTACGGACTGGGTCTTGAACCTATTGCTTTTGACTCAAAAACAGGATAACTGCATCAAACCATGTCTGGCTATTTAACCTAGTTGGACATGGTGTAAAAACATATGCATTGAGCACTCCTGCATGGATGAGGATGCCACTTGAACAACAATGTCAAACATGGTGTTGATTTTACTCTTCTGCAGTTTGAGTGACGTTATCATGCAGGGATATGATGGCACAGTGATTTAATTATTGACTAGCAATCCCAATGATGTGAATTTTAATCTCTCCGTGGCAGCTAGAGCATTAAAATTCAAGAGAATAAGGACATTTAGAATGAATTAAAAATACTTAGCCAAGGAAAGAATAGCCGTGAAACTACTACATTTTTATAAAACGCCTACACGGTTCAATTTGAGGAAGGACATCCTTGCTATTGAGGCAGTGCACGAGGTTAATCCCCGGGATGGCGGGACTGTCATATGAGGAAAGATTGGAAAGACTGGGCTTGTATTCACTGGAATTTACAAGGATGAGAGGGAATCTCATAGAAACATATAAAATTTAAAAAGGACTGAACAAGCTAGATGCAGTAAAAATGTTCCCAATGTCGAGGAAGTCCAGAATCGGGGGTCCACAGTCTAAGAATAAAGGGGAGACCATTTAAAACTGAGATGAGAAAAAACGTTTTCACCCAGAGGGTTGTGAATTTGTGGAATTCTCTGCCACAGAAGGCAGTAGAGACCAATTCACTGGATGAATTTAAAAGAGAGTTAGATAGAGCTCTAGGGGCTAGCGGAATCAAGGGATATGGGGAGAAGGCAGGCATGGGTTACTGATTGTGGATGATCAGCCGTGATCACAATGAATGGCGGTGTTGGCTCGAAGTGCCAAATGGCCTCCTCCTGCACCTATTTTCTATGTTTCTATGTTCACTGATGGGAGGATAGCTGCCCTCCTTTCACAGTCTGGTGAGAATATGACACCACCCCACCATAGTAGAGGTCGCTTAACTGCATTCTCAGTTCAGGGACAATCAAAGATGGACAATAAATGTCAGGATTGCCAGTGATGTTCATATCCTGTGAATTAATGAAATAAGTAAGCAGGCTAATCAGCCAATCACTGTGAAGATGTCTTATGAGCATCAAATCCGAGCAAATATCTCATAGTTTTAACTTTATTTGGCTTTCTGTGAATTGTTAAAGAGAGGATTGCCACTATCTCATGAAATCTGACATTTTCTCATGTAAATTGTCCCTAGTGTGTGTAGGATAATGTCAGTGTGCGGGGATCGCTGGTTGGAGCAGATTCGGTGGGCCAAAGGGCCTGTTTCCGCGCTGTATCTCTAAACTTAACAAAAACGAAGTACTTGCTACTGCAGCGTAGGTTAATGCTGAGATAAACTTCTGGATTTCCATGTTTGACTGTGCATGTGTAGACGCCAGAGGTCGCTGTCAGTTTCAGTGGGTAATGAGGTGAACCCTGACAGTTTCATCATGATTGTAACTACAGAATTGCAGGTCATTGACGGAAAATAAACCTGTTGTGTATGAAATGGATGGTTTATTCGCCACTATCCACCTTAAGATGCTGTGTAATTTCAAGATTAACCTTATTATTTCTTGCTCCTGCACTATGGTACTTTTCTGGCTAGCAGTCTGCAAGGTACTTGACTAAGTCCTGCTGTTCGGTCTTGATGGTAGCGATGTTCTGTAAGATAATTAGAGTAGGTGAATTTGGCCAGTTGCCCATCTTTCTGATGTTTGCTTCTGAAGTAGTAGCAATATTTTTGAAAAAGGCAAATGCCCATAATTTTTTGTGCACACACTCTTGTAGTTTCTTAGATAACAAAACAGGTTATTTATACAAGAACCAAAACTATAACTGCACGTTATCAGGATTTAAAAGTGAAAACCACTTGTCCAAGGAACTTTTGAGCAATTGCTTGGCGTCTTTTTGCTTGGCCTCTTTAGATTGGGAATGCAGACATTTTATTCAGTCCTCTGTGGGTTAAATCAGACAATTTTCCCCTCTCCACCAGCTAATCAAAAAAATAATGTTTCTTAAAAATAAACAAGGCAGTGAAGCAGTTAACACATGTGTGACCACTAGTCTTTAGTCTTAAAACAAAATGCCTTCTAACCTTCCTTCGTTCTCTACCCCCGCCCAGTACCGCCTCCTCTTCCCCACCCTCCATTCACCCCATCACTGAATAAAAGAATAGACTGAGGTTCAGAATGTCAAGTTAAGAGCTGCTGGAATCGGCACTTGCCTTCGGAACTGTATTGTAACAAACACTGTTGTTTCCCCCACGCTCTGGTAGGCAGTGTCTTGATCTCTGCCTCACAGGGGTCCAAGGCAGCAATCAAGGCAGTTACATCGATTGGCATTTTAATAAAGGGCCGAGTGTCCATAATTGTGTGCAAAGCTGTGCTTGCGAGAAAGGGAAAAAAAACGCTATTAGTTTCCATTGCCACAAATAGGAGAGCAATCAAGGCATTGACAGTAAGTGGGCGAGAATGATTTTTAAAATCTACTGCAAATGCTTTAAGTACTGATTTTTTCCCCTCCATTATTGTAATGTGGTCTCCACTGACATTTTGTCATAGTGTCATGCTTGTGAATGGAGAATATTGTTGATTCTCTTGCAGCTGCGGTGTCTCAAGTTGTTGCTTTATTGTGGTTGCATTTCCAATGTTCATGCAGAATTGCAGCTGTTAAAATTAGATCTCCAATTTTATCTTTATCTTTTTTTGTATTTTTGGTGGATTTGACATTCACCCAAATGAAGGCAGTTATGGAAAGAAAGATTTGCCGGAACTTTAATTGCCTAGCAATAAGTTTTAACAGCTGTGCAATTGAAAATATATATTTATTTCCAGAGTGAAATTTGCTGAAAGCCATTTTCATATCATTTTGTGTCAATGCGGAAGTGCAACTGGGTACTTCCAGGATTGGCACACCAGCTTTAAATGTGCATATTATTATGTACTAGACCAAGTGCAACGCAATATTCCAGCACTCACCATGGGCGGGCGTGGACCCGAGGACCCGAGCAAGGCCACGGACGGGCGTGGACCCGAGGACCTGAGCGAGGCCTCACCACTGCGGTCTCGATGTGGCCTTCACCGCCGCGGTCTCGATGACTACTTGATGGTTGCGTAAAACCCCAGCCGTGGCGTCGGTAGAAGGACGGGTTGGAAAAAGCGGAATGTTAATTTAAATGCGCCACGCTGACGTCATTGGAAGCTGGTGGCCGCCCACCTCTCCTTTGTGACGTCACTCGGAGCGGGTTAAAGGTTTGCCATTTAAAAAGTCAGTTTTTCGCTATTTTTAAAACGCTATAAGTTGTGAAATATAGCATGTAATGTGAAGTGAAGCAGTTTATTTTGTCGAAGGGGTTAATATGATTAATAATGTGTGAAAATTTCTGCGCTAGTGCGTGGCGTTTTGACGAAGGTAGAAAGACAAAGAAGACACACACACGTATACATACATACAAGATAAGACTTTTAATAATATAGAGATATTCCCATTGCAAAAATCAATTTAGAGAATGGGGTCAATGCTGTTCTGCTACTGACATTCGGGGGCACACATTGTTCAGCATAGTTTCCCTAGTGTAGTACTGGTGTGGGATCCTGATTTAATGTTCATTATATGGGCTCCGAGCAAAACTGCATCAGCCTTCAGTGCACCCCTACATCCCTGATCCTGCAAGGCTCAGGTCGCCGACACTAGCTCCGCAATTTGAATGAAGCTCCCATGGAAGGGCATAATCTACAATCCACTCCTCCACCATTTACCGCCTCCCCACTCCTCTGCTCACTGATTTAAGGAAAAACACTCAGCACCCCTTCTCTACTCTTAAGGTGCATGCTTCTGATATCACTTGTCGCTTTACCTCCCCCCTTGACTCCATTCAAGGACCCAAGCAGTCTTTCCAGGTGCGGCAGAGGTTCACCTGCACATCCTCCAACCTCATCTATTGCATCCGTTGCTCTAGTTGTCAGCTGCTCTATATCGGTGAGACCAAGCGTAGGCTTGGCGATCGCTTCACCGAACATCTCTGCTCGGTTCGCAATAACCAACATGATCTCCCGGTGGCTCAGCACTTCAACTCCCCCTCCCATTCCGAATCCGACCTTTCTGTCCTGGGCCTCCTCCATGGCCAGAGTGAGGACCACTGTAAATTGGAGGAGCAGCACCTCATATTTTGCTTGGGCAGTTTGCACCCCAGCGGAATGAACATTGACTTTTCTAATTTCAGGTAGTCCCTACTTTCTCTTCCCCTTCTCAGCTTTCCCTCAGGCCTCTTGCTCCACCTCTTCCTTTCTTCTTCCCGCCCCCCCACCCTCACATCAGTCTGAAGAAGGATTTCAACCCGAAACGTTGCCTATTTCCTTCGCTCCATAGATGCTGCCTCACCCGCTGAGTTTCTCCAACATTTTTTGTCTACCTTCGATTTTCCAGCATCTGCATAGATACATAGATAGATACATAGAAAATAGGTGCAGGAGTAGGCCATTCGGCCCTTCGAGCCTGCACCGCCATTCAATATGATCATGGCTGATCATCCAACTCAGTATCCCGTACCTGCCTTCTCTCCATACCCCCTGATCCCTTTAGCCACAAGGGCCACATCTAACTCCCTCTTAAATATAGCCAATGAACTGGCCTCAACTACCCTCTGTGGCAGAGAGTTCCAGAGATTCACCATTTGTGTGAAAAATGTTTTTTTCATCTCGGTCTTAAAGGATTTCCCCCTTATCCTTAAGCTGTGACCCCTTGTCCTGGACTTCCCCAACATCGGGAACAATCTTCCTGCATCTAGCCAGTCCAACCCCATAAGAATTTTGTAAGTTTCTATAAGATCCCCTCTCAATCTCCTAAATTCTAGCGAGTATAAGCCGAGTCTATCCAGTCTTTCTTCATATCAAAGTCCTGACATCCCAGGAATCAGTCTGGTGAACTTTCTCTGCACTCCCTCCATGGCAAGAATGTCCTTCCTCAGATTTGGAGACCAAAACTGTACGCAATACTCCAGGTGTGGTCTCACCAAGACCCTGTACAACTGCCGTAGAACCTCCCTGCTCCTATACTCAAATCATTTTGCTATGAATGGTAACATACCATTCGCTTTCTTCATTGCCTGCTGCAGCTGCATTCCTACTTTCAATGACTGGTGTACCATGACATCCAGGTCTCGCATCTCCCCTTTTCCTAATCGGCCACCATTTAGATAATTGTCTGCAGCTCCTTCTTAAACATGCTTCTGATATCTGTCTCTTCTCCGACAAGGGAAAGTTCCCAAAGACCTTTTTCATCTTTCAACTTAAGAGGGAAGTCCTTAAAAAAGGCACAGTATGCAAATACGCCCCCCACTCCCACTGTAGTCTGCACTAGAGCCCACTAGTGGGCCACTAGAATTTTCAGGGCCCCGATGTTTTTATTTTGGGTTACTGCACTTCAATTTCTTCCAGGTGAAGAATAGCATAGTAGATATAAGCAGAATCCATAACATCTCCATAGCAATAGAATTATAAAATTCCACTTGTGTTGCTTCTTTCACAACCTCAGAATGTCACAATATGTTTTTCAATAAAATAGTATTTTTGAAATGCACTCAGACATTACATAGAAACAAAACAGCTTATTCGTACAGTGCAATAGACAATAGACAATAGGTGCAGTAGGCCATTCGGCCCTTCAAGCCAGCACCGCCATTCAATGTGATCATGGCTGATCATCCGCAATCAGTACCCCTTTCCTCCCTTCTCCCCATATCCCCTGACTCCGCTATCTTCAAGAGCCCTATCTAGCTCTCTCTTGAAAGTATCCAGAGAACCGGCCTCCACCGCCCTCTGAGGCAGAGAATTCCACAGACTCACAACTCTCTGTGTGAAAAAGTCTTTCCTCATCTCCGTTCTAAATGGCTTACCCCTTATTCTTAAACTGTGGCCTCTGGTTCTGGACTCCCCCAACATCGGGAACATGTTTCCTTCCTCTAGCGTGGCCAAACCCTTAATAGTCTTATGCGTTTCAATAAGATGCCCTCTCATCCTTCTAAACTCCAGAGTATACAAGCCCAGCCACTCCATTCTCTCAGCATACGACAGTCCCGCCATCCCGGTAATTAACCTTGTAAACTTACGCTGCACTTTCTCAATAGCAAGAATGTCCTTCTTCAAATTCCATAACTTTAGACATTAGTTAATGGATAATTGTTGACCGTAGGGTGAGGGTGACTATTGCAGAATCATTTAACCTAGTTGAGAGAGCTGCTGAGGGCTCCATCTTAAACATTTATCCAAAAGATGTCAGCTCCAACAATATGCACTCCTCTGGTGCTGTGCTGTAGAATCAAGTTAGAATGTTTGTCCTGGATTGTCAACAGGGATGTGAAAGTGTTTCTAATGTGTCAAACCTACTTTTTTTTCAAACTTTATTCATTCCCGAGAGATGTGTCATTGGCACAACAAGCATTAATTGCCCAGTATTAATTCTGTGGCAAAGTAGCCATGAGCAACATTCCAGAATTCAGCGATCCTTATGGGCCTGTCCCACTTAGACGACTTTTTAAGCGACTGCAGGAGACTATGCAGTCACCACATGGTCACCACATGTTCGTGGGTTGTTGCCGGGGAGTCGCCTTCATGGTCGTGAGGAGTTCATGCATTCTGGGAACTAGTCGCGGCCTCATTATGGTTGGCGCAAATTTTTCAACATGTTGAAAATTTAGCGGCGACTAGAATGAAGCCGCCATGGAGAATAGCGAGAATTCTCGTGCCGTAGATGGGTCGCCATGAGGTCCTAGTGGGTTGCCAGGAGGTCGAAGGATCTCGTAGGTTCTTGTAGGTTGTAGCCGGTGTTGACTGGTGAAATTCATTGGATCATTGGGGAAAAAAACCCGTAAGCAGTAGAACCAAGGATAACCAATGTTAATGTCCGCCGAGTTTCACAGCTGTGTATCTCTGGCTTCTTAAAAGTCATCTGGCTTCTTAAAAGTTGTCTCCACTCCTTCTCCCTCCTTCACGCTCCTTCTCCCTCCTTCTCCCTCCTTCTCCCTCCTTCTCCCTCCTTCTCCCTCCTTCTCACTCCTTCTCCCTCCTTCTCCACCCTTCTCCCCCCTTCTCCACCCTTCTCCCCACCCTCCCCCCCCTTTTAAAGGACTTACCGTACACTGTGCTTTAGCCGTCTTAATTACAGCGCTGACCTTCCTGTTCATCGTGGTGTGTGTCTGTATCAACTTGGCTTTGCACCGTGTGAATTTCAGACAGCGCTCCCCCCGCTTGCCCTGTCCCCGCCTTTGCGATGTGTGTTTCACTCTGACAGTCGCCGTTCCAGTTGCTGGTCTTTCAGGCGACTGCCGGCAACGTGACAGTCGCCGGCAGATGCCTGAAAAATTGCTTAAGTGGGACAGGCCCTTTAGAGTAGCTGTGCTGCAAAGGAACGGTTTCAGGGGTTTTGAAGATGAAGTATAATGCAGGACATTAACAATTCATATTTATTAGAATGCACGTAATAAACACCCTTTGTGCCTTGTCCAAAATATACCTCTTCACATTTCACCACCGCTTTTACCCAGACATAGACAAGATATGAATGCCTAAAGCAAGATGAGAGTAGTCACTCTCAGTATCATTGCTGCAATGATTATTGCACCAACAAATCTGAGCATACCCAAGATGGAGGTGAAGAGGTGATACAGCAGAATGCCTTTAAGTACTTGGAGTGATGATTTCTGACATACTACTGACTGTGGGTGTTTTTAACCCAGTAATTCCTCATTGAGTGCTTTATTATGAAGCATACAAATCGTACATGGATCACGGATGTTCAATATTCATACGCATTCCCACATTTTCAGAGTGGTAAATATTCTTGCATTATTAAGAACCGGCAAGTCCTCCCAAATGGCAAGGGAATATAAATACCAGCCTTTTACTAACATCATTACTTCTTTAGAATGTATAAACAGGTCAAAATTAGATTAAACAACTGCAGTGTTTCAGCAAACAAGCTTCTGTAACCCCAGGAGAAATCACTCCTAGACATCAGTGCCACATCTATATTGCCCATGTCACTTGTGGTTAAAGCCTGACTGAATAATATTGCTTGGTTTGCTCCATAATTTCTAGTGGTGTGTCCAGAGGGAATTGGATTACATTGGTCAGCATTTTACCTCTTACATTTTTAAGCAATGCTGCAGTGGCGGAGCTTTTCCTCTCCTGTAATCTGTAATTGTTGTGCGGGGATTAGCTGGGCATAGACAAAGCCTCGCGTTTGCCACCACGGGATCCCCACGGTCCCAATGTCCTGGAGACCTCGCTGACACATCCACTGTGCCAGGCAGAATGGTTCCTGACTGATGAATGGGCATCGGGAAGCAGGATCTAAACACCACCTGATTACTTCTGACTGCTTTTACCAAAATGAGGCCTTGCCCACCATTTCTAATTGCTTCTGATGATCCTTTAGATATGGCCCCAAGAACATTTTTCAAAAGATCATTTGTCTAAAACATAATAAATGATATCAAAGCACATTATATTTTATTACGTTAAACACCGATTTAAATGAAAATAAAATAAATTAAAATGCAGCCACACTGTCCTTTGTACTGAAAGTTGGAATCTCTATGCAAACAAATCAGGCCATTAAATGTGACTAGTGCAAGCCCTGGATTGTGGAGTCTATGTAATCTCTAACAAGATTAAGTATCACCTATGGATTCTGTACTCAGTTGAGGAACAGAGTAAGAGGTTAAATACCTAATGCAATAAGAGAGAACTGCACAGCAAGCACACATGCAGTAAGAAATTGCTTTGATCTCTATTAGTGGTGCTAAAACAGCGTCAGAGATTTGCTACTTCATGGTGTAATAATGGGAATAATGAGGGTGGTGCCATCTGCCTTGAAGTTCAGAGGGACTTGGACAAGTTTGTGAAGAACACTGCCTGTAGGAGGCATATTCTTTACACACGGGCCCATAGAGGCATTCCATGCTTACAGTCAGGGGTTGCCAGACTAAAAAGACATGTCCAGTTTATGACTTTGAGGACTCCAAGCAAATGCTTATGATTTCCCTGTCTTTTCCTGTGGACCAAAAGAAGAGTAGATGACGTTTTTTCTCCTTGTGCGTGAAGTTTAGATGACCTCCCTCATGAGCACAAGCTCTGCAATCTGCAAGAAATCAGCAGTGGTGTGGAATGTTACCGAGGCTTAGAAACTGACCATATCCAAAACCCAGGCACACATGGAAGGTTGCAAGAGGGGGCAGGTTGCAGTCACCAGAAAAAAATCTGGAGTATTATTCCTTTCAAATTGATATGGCTTCAGATGAAACAACTAATATTTCTATTAGTGGGAGAGTCTAGGACCTGAGGCCATAGCTCAGAATGTAACTTTAGAAAGGAGATGAGGAGGAATTTATTTAGTCAGAAGGTGGCGAATTTGTGGAATTCATTGCCACAGACGGCTGTAGAGGCCAAGTCATTGGATATTTTTAAGGTGCAGATTGGCAGATTCATGATTACTAAGGGTTATGGGGAGAAGGCAGGAGAATGGGGTTGCGAGGAAATGATAGATCAGCCATAATTGAATGGCGGAGTAGACTTGAAGGGCTGAATGGCCGAATTCTGCTCCTATAACTTATGAAATTTTGAACTTATGAAACAAGGTTACTTAATGTTGATTGTTTTGTAAGTAAATAAGAATTCTTGTTTTCAGAGCAGTGAGGTTTTCCTAGGGACAGTTTATACATATTGCATTGGGCGGCCACGGTGGCGCAGCGGTTTAGTTGCAGCCTTACAGTGCTTGCAGCACTGGAGACCTGGGTTCGATCCCGACTACGGGTGTTGTCTGTACAGAGTCTGCATGTTCTCCCCGTGACCACATGGGTTTTCTCCGAGATCTTTGGTTTCCTCCCACACTCCAAAGACATACGGGTTTGTAGGTTAATTGGCTTGGTATATGTGTAAATTGTCCCTGGTGTGTGTAGGATATTGTTAATGTGCAGGGATTGCTGGTCGGTGCGGATTCGGTGGGCCAAATGGCCTGTTTCTGCGCTGTATCTCTAAACTAAACTAAACTAAACATTGCTGGTGTTGTCACATGATAAAAGATATCAGTCCAGACTGATGGACTGGTATGAATTTTATGAATATATATTAAGAACTAAAGGGTAACTGGGGAAAGAATAGCGCCCATTAGGGACTGAAGAGGAAATCTGTTCATGGAGTCAGGTCATAGGTTAGATCTTTAATAAATACTTTTCATCTGTTTTTGCGAAGGAGAAAGACATTGCAGTTGGAGATATAATTTGGGACAATTAAATTCTCGAGCATGTTAAGAATTAAATGGGGGAGGTATTAGAGGTCTTAATGAAGGCTGTCCAGTCCCAACTAACAGTTGTCCAGGTACAACAATGTATTAAATGTCATGGCATACTACATGGTTAGTATGCCATGACTCGCTAGTACTCAGATACAGACAGTGCAGTACATTTTGACCTTTCACCTGATACCATTGATATTCAGAGAGATTTAAAACATTAAAATTGTTTAAAATCAATAACAACATTTTCAAAGTAGATTATTTACAATAAAAAAAACCTATCAAACAAATAAAATAAACAAATAAAACCAAGTTTTAAAAAAATGTAGAAACAAGGAACTGCGTATGCTGATTTACACAAAGTGTTGGAGTAACTCAGTGGGTCAGGCAGCATCTCTGGAGAACATTGATAGATGACTTTTTAGGCCAGGACCCTTCTTCAGATCAATTTTTCTGTCCTGATTTCCCAAGGGAGAAAGTGAGTGGAGACTCTGGTTCCATGGCAGGTGTGACTGCAGCAAGGCTGTCATTCATCACCTATCATGTCCCGCCTGTTGTAGTGGGTCAACGTGACCCTGTCACTGACTCACCCGGCAGAGGCTGAATGATGGCAGCATCCCTCTGCCACATGTTTATGAGGAGATTCTAGGTTTAATTCAGACAACAACATTTCTTGTATTTCCAATTAGTTTAGTTTAGAAATAAGGCACGGAAACAGGCCCCTTGGACCATCAAGTCCGTGCTGATCGGCGATCACCCCTTACACTTGCACTATCCTACACACTGGGGGAAATTTACAATATTTACTAAAGTCACATTAAAGAGGAAATCAGAGTACGCGAGGAAAACCCACGGGGTCACAGGGAGAACGTACAAACACCATATAGGCAATACCCTGGGTCAGAATTGAACCCGGATCTCTGGAACTGTAAGGCAGCAACTCTACTGCTGCGCCACTGTGCCACCCTAAATTTCAGGGCCTGTGGTATTCATAGGAAACATTTTTTCAATCCATCAGTTCTGTTTGAAATTCTATGGTCTTGGAAATGTCCATTTAATACGTTATGGTTTACTGTGTATTTTAGTCGATGTCAAAGAGCTTATTATATATAAGAGGGTAGGATAATAAAACAAAACCTTGCCCAATTAACAGAGATTATACCTTGCAAGGTAGAATAGAGTGGAATGAATTACATACAGAATTACACTGAATTTGCAGCAAAGTAATGTGCCATATAATCTATCTGGTTTATGCTCTTCACAGGCCTCCTCCCAATGTACTTTACCTAACTCCAACCACATGCTCCATTCCTTTCACTAATATTTGCAAATCTGACCTTTACTTGTATGTGTTTTTATCAATCACTCTACCCTTTGCTATGGCAAGTTCTGCATCCGCATGACTCTGTGGTTTAAGAGATGTTCCCTGAAACCTGAATGAGTCACCATCTTATGTTTATGCACTGTGTTCTAAAGCAAACATTGAGGGGATTAGTTTGCTTTGCGTGATGTTGAAAAATATATCTCAGATGGTAATGCCGTGTGCTTAACTCGTTCTCCGCTGTGCCGTCGTGGGTCATCAGCATTTCAGTTTCACACCCACACAGTTGCATATTTTCCATTCACTCATCACCCTGCTGCCAGTGTGGAAGTGTTTGGAATATGAAATTGCCAGTGTGAAGAAGTGATGAGTGGAGCAAATTGGTCGGAAATAATTACTCTGCAATCCCAACTGGGAAGGATTAAAGGAATTAAGTGACATGTTCAGAAATCATGGAAACTTAAATGCAAGGTGTAATTATCCTCATGATTTATCGTACATTACACCTGTCAAAAAACGTTGTTTCAAATTCAACTGTAGAAGATGAGGGTTTTGTTTTTTTCTCACAATGACGTCGGATACGAGAATCAGTTAAATCTATTTTATACTGTTCAAAAAGGGGAAATCAAGACCATTGTCTTAAGGGGAACAAGAAGTAGAAGTTAGAAAATAAATAGAATGTGAAGAGCAATTTTATGACTTTACTTTTACCTTTAATATTTTGTATTTTAATATTTCTTCTGCTTTTCAATCTGTTTATTCTTTCAAACAGAAGGGAGACAGGTGGATGGTGTAGCGGGCTGCTCACAACACTTTTCTAACAGTTCAAAAATCAAAATGATATTTTAACGGCTTTAACGTCCTTATGCCTGCTTGGCAAAAATTAAATGATTGTTGCTGCTAATAACTGCTCTGGCAGATTGCAGTTCTTCATCAATGAAATTATATGATGGTGAACCCATAGTCTCTATTTCAGTGACCGCTTGTCACCCCTCTCCCTCTTTATCGTCCACTCTCTTCCCTTCTTATCCTTGACCCTCTCCTCTCTTCCCTGTTCTCTTTCCCCATTCTTCTCCCTTTCTCTTAGTGAGAAAAATATAAAGGTTGATGAAATGAGGTCAAAGGTTTATATAAGAGAGAGGCCAAATTGTGAACTGCAAGTGATTGTGCAGCACATAATGTTGGGAAGCTAACTCAGTTATAAAATGAGGTTGACCCAAGTGCACATTCCTGGTCTAAGTGATGCAGTAACGCCCAGATAGACTGTGGTGTCAGTCAGCATGAATTGTTAATTTACTGCCAGCGCAGCCATTTTAAAAGTAATTTGTACAATTCGATGACAATTTGCACAGCTGGACTGGTGTCTGTCAAAGGTGAGTTTCTCTGACATTGGAAGGATCCACAGCATCTTATAGATTGATTTCAATGGACTGCTTATTTTCATTCTGTGTGGTGGCTGCTTTCCAGATTTCTTTAAAGTTTGTGAAAGTCAAGAAGGAGTGGTGAGGCAAGAGCTGAAGGATGTGATCTAAAGGCTTCTCCATTAACTATTTCATCCAGGGGAAGTGCATTAGTAGACATTCCAGCTGGATTAAAACACATGGTGTAATAAGCAGGTGGTACACCAAATTTACAAGTGGGAGAAGGAGAGGAGGAATGCCCCCCTCAGTGGTCACATCTGGCCAGTTTATTAAAGGAGCAATTCTCCCACTTCCACCTTAATGAGAAGCAGTATGACTTCAGTAAGACCATCCATACTGAAACCTGCTACCTTCTACAAAGCCAAGGGCAACCTCAGAGCAGGGCAAGGACTGCTTTGTCAGTGCCTGCCAATGGCCAGCGACTTTGATGCACTGATCTAATTCCAGGCTAGAGTGGGAATATTTACAACATCAGTAGTTATTCAACGGCTATTGGTAAACACTCTTTCCAAAGTGCACTGACTAAACATCATCCCAAATTGCCATAGGGCTATGTAATAAGAAGGAACTGCAGATGCTGGTTTATACTGAAGATGGACACATAGTGCTGGAGCAAATCAGCAGGTCAGATGCTATCCATGAATGAATGACTGGCACTGTGTGCATGTAATAAGCTGCTGGCATGCAGTTTGAAGCAGAATGTGAGAGTGAAATCAACATTTTCTATGGTATATTTCTCCTGATTTATTGACACCTTTGATAGGTAAGCAATGAGCTGAAGTACATTGGGATGTGGCACTTGATAGTGTGTTCACCTGATCATTGATGTACCTTGCACCATTGCATCCAAAACCATGTTTCTTCACCCCTGACATGGCCATCTGAAATAAATCAGAAAGCCCTCTGACTCCCTTTAAATAGAACACATTTACCCTTCACATTCTGCATCAAGGGCTACAGTGGAGCTTAGCTTATCCTAACCTTAGCTTCTCCCATGCTGCTCCATTCTTAATTACCTACTGGGTCAGAATGTGCTCCAGCAGGCCTGGCAACACCAGCTTCATGTACAATGCATTTCTACTTAACAGGTCCACTTTGGCTCTGAGAAATGCAGGCTCATTGTTGCTGGTCACTTGTAAATGTTATCTACAGCTGAGGTATGTTGCTAGTGAAAGCAGACTTAACATGAAGCCACCATGTAGCTTATGCAGCTGCAAAATAGTTTTAATCTTGTAGGGTATGAAACATAGAAATATAGAAAATAGGTGCAGGAGTGGGCCATCCGGCCCTTTGAACCAGCACCGGCATTCAATATGATCACGGCTGATTATCCAAAATCAGTACCACGTTCCTGCTTTCTCCCCATATCGCTTGATTTCGTTAGCCCTAGGAGCTCTATCTAACTCTCTCTTGAAAACATCCAGTGAATTGGCCTCCACTGCCTTCTGTGGCAGAGAATTCCACAGATTCACAACTCTCTGGGTGAAAACGTTTTTCCTCATCTCAGTCCTAAATGGCCTACCTCTTATTCTTACACTGTGACCCCTGGTTCTGGACTCCTCCAACATCGGGAATTTTTTTCTTGCATCTAGCCTGTCCAATCCCTTAAGAATTTTATATGTTTCTATAAAATCCCTTCTCATCCTTCTAAATTCCAGTGAATATAACCCCAGCCGATCATCATTCTTTCATCATATATCAGTCCCGGGATTTTACCTCGTGAAACTACGCTGCACTCCCTCAATAGCAAGAATGTACTTCCTCAAATTAGGAGACCAAAACTGCACACAATACTCCAGGTGTAGTCTCACCAGGGCCCTGTACAACTGCAGTAGGACCTCCTTGCTCCTATACTTAAATCCTCTTGTTATGAAGGCCCACATGCCATTTGCTTTCCTCACTGCCTGCTGTACCTGCATGCTTACTTTCAGTATGCATTGACACTGTAATTTTGGTTGTGCTGTTACGACTTTCACTCATTTATTTTTCCAGCATAATATTGCATTGTCAACTATCACCTGCCATGATGCTCTCATTGGTGTACCAAATAAATGGTGCAGGTCTGGATTTTTCACAATTATTTAAAATGCTTGTTGAAAATAAAGGCAACCCTTTTTCTATATGTTTTCAAATATCCAAACTAATATTGAGAATAAGAAATATAAAGAAATGAAACCTGAGAAAATTCACAAAAAATGTGATTGAATATTAAAAAATAGAACAGTATTACAAAAGAACAGGCCCTTTGGCCCATGATGTTTGTGCTGCACAGGATGCCCATTCAAACTAATTCCTTCTGCCTGCATATGATCCACATCATTCCATTTTGTGCATATTAACCTCCAATATGCTCTGAACTACAAAGACTTGGCGGCATCAGTTTTGTCTTTTTAATGATTACTGTTTGTTTGTTTTTACGTGTACGTATATGTGCTTGTGTGTATATAAATATATATATACATGTGTATATGTATGTATACATGTGTATATGTTTGTATACATACACTGAACTTTTATTTACTTGTTTATTATATTGTATACAGTGTACTATGTTTACATATTGCTGCAAGTAAGAATTTCATTGTTCTATCTGGGACTCTTGATTATTCTTGACTCTTGACTTGATTATTGTGCCTATCTAAAAGCCTTTTAAATGCCACAGTATTTCCTGCTTCCACCACCACTCCTGGCAGCATATACCAGGCACCCACTACTTTCTTTAAAAAAAACTTGACCCGCATTTCTCCTTTAAGCTTTCTTCCTCTCACCTTACATCTGTGTCTGCTGAAATTTGACATTTCAACCATGGGGTAAAAGGTTCTGACTGCAATCCTATCAATACTTATCATAATTTTATGAAGTTCTATCAAGTCTCCCTCAGCCTCCGACACTCCAGAGAAAACAATCCAAGTGTGTCCAACCTCTGTGTAGTTAAAACCCACTAGTCCAGGCAGTATTCTGGTGAACCTTTTCTGCACCCTTTCCAGAACCTCCACATCCTTTCTATAATAGGGTGACTAGAAAAGCAGTGAACTATCTCACATTTTAATGGTTTCTCTGATCTTTTTTTATTTAAAGGCCTCAACTCTCTTGAAAGCCCAAGATTGATGTTGTGCTCTGAGTTATGTGCTGGTTGAATGCAGATGGTGTGGTCTGAGCACGTTTCTTGATGTTTTGCCCAAAATGGTATAACTGTTCCTACTGTTATAAAACAATGTATTCACAGACAGACTGTGTTTTACTGTGAAAGACCTACCAGTGACGAATGAAGGAATGAGGCATGCCGTTAATCTGTCGGGATGCATCGGGCTGTGTTATTTTTAGGAATGAGATTCATGAAAATTCATCGCCTTTTTAAATCAAAGTTCCCAGTCCAAATGAATAAGTGTTCAATCCCGGATTTTCTTACTGGTTGCATCTTTGCCAATGCACCTTGAACAATACAAACACTGGTGGACATTATTTGAATGATCTGTAGATTTGAATGATCTCCGAGACAACGATTCAATAAGGGTTCTGTAAAGCATTCTGGTTATTGAATAACGATGAAAGTGTTGGACGCAGTCAGTAGTAAGCTGCAAGGAACTCCCAAAGACACAGAAGGAAGCCACTCAGCCCAGCTTGACCTCACTATCTCATTTCACCCATTTACTTTCGCACATTGCTTTCTCCTTTGCATTCTCATGGAAATTGCTCCTCTTTTACCCGCCACATGTTTGCCCCACTGGCAAACTACACTGGCAAATTTAACCTACCAATGCGTACGTCTTTGCGATGGTGCAGGAAACTGGAAGACCCAGGACCCGCGATTGATGGGAGAACATGCAAACTCCACACAGTCAGAACCTGAGTTGGGGATCGTAACTGGGACTCTTGAGCTGTGCAGTAGCAGCACCAACTGCTGCAAGGTAGGGCTCCCCTCTGTACAGCTGGTATTTTCAAAATAAGTGCTTTATAGGGTTCTAGCTTATTGATTAAATAGCCTTGATTTTGTTTTATTTCGCTGGTACATATTTAACATGTACAAGAAGGGTAGTGCTGCAGAAGATTTTGAAAAATTGAATTTTGACAGCAAGATTCAGCACTCATGAAAGTACAGGGGCTGCAACACCGGTTGCACCGGACATGCTGCTATTACTGCAGAAAATCCATGGACTGAACGTATAACGTGCAATCGCTCCAGGTTTTACCATGGGGGGGCGGTGGTAAACAGGACGTTTCCGAGCAGAAATAATTCGGAGAATATTAATGCAGTTCTTTTGGACGCATGTATTTCATTCTGGCCTTGTATCAAATAATTTGATACACAGCCGTTGATCCTGTGTGGGAAAGGTACAACTTGTCTTTGTAAGTTGGCACACAAACATTCAGCTTTTATTAAATTCAGTGGGTTTGAAATTTGCTTCACTGTTTTTTAATAAAACCTCACTGCTGGTAATGTTTTGAGCTGAGTTATTACAGCAGGGTGGAGCCCATATGGTGTTATTGAATCAAAGTTCCTGCAGTTGAAATCTTGGTACGTCTGAGTATATTAATGATGACCAACATTTATAAGGTAAAATGTAGAATTTTCATAGTGGCTGAACCAAAATAAGATGTTCGGACAGGTGAATGAAAGCTTGGTTAAAGACGAAGACTTTATGAAGCCAGAGAGTCAGAGAGAATCCAGCACTTTGGACCAAGAGAATTAAGGTACTGTGGGCACATGGTGGATTGAAGGAACAAATGGGTAGAGTTGGGGGACTGTAGATTCTTAGGAGGATTGTAAGACTGGAGGTGGTCAAAGGGACTGCATGGAACCAAATCAATGGAAGGATCTGAACATGAGGATGTGGATTTTAAAATAAATATGTTAGTGCCTCAGGAGCTAGTGCAGGATTTATGAGTGTAAATTTATGAACTGCTCTCAGGAACAGTACCCTATTGTAAACTGGGGATCTTCTGTCATTATGGCTTTCCCATGCACACGTGGTCTAGTATAGAAATCTAAGAAGAACTGGCAACTGGGTGTATTCACAACTGAATCACCCAGCAGAAGGGCGGCACAGTGGCGCAATGGTAGAGTTGCTGCTTTACAGCACCAGAGATCCGGGTTCAATCCTGACTATGGGTGCTGTCTGTATGGAATTTGTATGTTCTCTCTGTGGCCGCGTGGGTTTTCTCTGGGCGCTCCGGTTTCCTCCAGTTTCCTCCCATGCCTCAAAAGATGTACAGGTTTGTAGGTTGATCAGTCTGTAGAAGGGTTTCGGCCCAAAACGTTGCCTATTTCCTTCGCTCCATAGATGCTGCCTCACCCGCTGAGTTTCTCCAGCATTTTTGTCTACCCCAGGTTTGTAGGTTAATTGTTTTCGGTAAAATTGTGAAATGTCTGAGAGTGGGCTCAATTGGGGAGATCTGGAAAGAACTGCCAACAACCAAGTGAGGTGAAGGACATTTGTCAATGGCCTGTGTACGCTCCCTAGAGGAGCAAAGGGCTTAAGAAGAAGAAGAAAATTGTGAATTGAATGAATGAATGAATGAATGTTTATTGGCCAATTATTCACATACAAGGAATTTGCCTTGGTGCTCCGCCCGCAAGTGAAAATGACATACAGTGACTCTAGTTGTTTCTAGTGTGTAGGATAGTGCTGGTGTATGGGATGATTGCTGGTTGGCGCGGACTCGGTGGGCTGAAGAGCCTGATTCAGCGCTATATCTCTAAAGTCTTAAGACTGGACACTTTATGCTCAAACTCCTCAGCCCTAATCCACTGCTGGCTGTCATAGTAATGAGATGGCACAGTAATGATGTACACCCACTAGCATCTTGTGAAAGAGGTTAGTGTGTGCACTTAAATTATTTTCATGCTTTCAATTGTTTATCACCAATTTCAGGTCAGTTTAATTGAATTAAGTCATGTCGTAAGTCATGTGATGTCATGTTATGTCATAAGTCATGTGATAGGAGTAGAATTAGGCCATTCGGCCCATCAAGACTACTCCGCCATTCAATCATGGCTGATCTATCTCACCCTCCTAACCATATTCTCTTGCCTTCTCCCCATAACCTCTGACACCTGTACTAATCAAAAATCTATCCATCTCTGCAAGAAAAATAAAATTTGGCCTCTACAGCCTTCTGTGGCAAATAATTCCACAGACTAAAGAAATTTCTCCTCTTCTCCTGAAAGGACGTTCACCTTTAATTCTGAGACCATGACCTCCAGTCCTAGACTCTCCCACTGGGGGAAACATCCTCTCCGCATCACTCTATCCAAACCTTTCACTATTCCATTATGTTTCAATGAGGTCCCCACTCATTCTCCTAATTTACTTTAACTTTTTAAAAAAGAATTGCTTAAGTTCTCTTGAATGGCTCTGACAATCTATTTAACAATTTTCAGAGGCCTACAACAGCAGTGACCTGCACATTGGGTGCCTCTCAGGCACAAAGGTGAACTCAACCAAACCCCTGTACCCTTAGGAGATTAGCATAGGTGGTGCACAAGCAGAGGGGACAGATCCAGGTTGATTGGGTCAGGTCCTTTAATTCCACTCGCCCCTTTAACTATTGCCACCCAGATTGGAGACTGCATTGCTCCAGTTGTTCCTTGGTGCGGTCAACAAAAAAAGCCAAGTGATGCCTGTTGTTCTAATGTTTAGGAAGTGAACAAAGCTAAATGTGGCAGTGTTAGGAATCTACCATTGATTGATTGATACTTTATTTTAAAGTGTACTTGACACAGTGAAATTCTTTGTTTTGCATACAGTACACAAGTATGCAAAGAGTCGCCACGTAAAGGGTGCTGACAAAGTTACAAAACTATTCAATGTAGTCCCTCTTCCTTCTCCCTTTCTCCCCCCCCCCCCCCAACACCGGGTCCCACTTTGTTCTCAGCACCCCCCCCCCCACAATGGGGCCCTCTTTGTGCTCGGCGCCACTCCTCTGTTGACCGCCAACACTCACGTGGGCAACAACACCACTGTTTTGATTATAATTCTGTGTCTCCAAACATAATTATCTAATTAAACATTGTGTTCAAACTCTATTTGTATGATATTTCCACTAAAGGGATGGACCGTTGCATAGCTTTGCTCATCCCTCCACGTTGCTAAGGCCTGCAGGTTGCTGTGAGGCTTGCGTTCGGTGCTGATCACCTGATTGGTCTCAGCCTCTCAGATAATCACAGTAAGTTGCCTGATTTCAGCATTTGTGACAATTCGCATCTGCTGTGCAAAAGAAAAGCCTGACTGTGCCCACCGAGATACAGCAGTCCGAAGTATGGCGGGAAGGAAGACCATTGCCAAGTGACTTTGCTGCAGTAATGATTCGAGTGCGATAGGTACTGACGATCAGTTTTGTAAATACAGTAGATTAAATGCTGCAGTTGCCTGAAGGTGCGTCTCTTTTGATCGCTGAACAGCATAGTAAAACCGGTGGAATCAGCAGAGCTGCTGCCGGATTCATTTGCAAGGCTGACACAGGGAACTGCACCATAAAAAAGGATAAGGAATTTCCAATCTTTGGACTCTGAGACAGAGCAGATCTGATCCATTGATTGCTAGTTTTAATGCTGTCTTTCTGCCAATCGATCCAGACAGGTACCATTCTTGCTTTGGATAATAGATGTCTAGGATTAAATCTAATCACCACAAGCTGGCAACAACAATACTGAGTGATTTGCCCTTTCAGAGTTTAATATGATTATCGGGACCTTATTATAGAATCACATTTAATTACCCATGAGAATTTTGTGGGGAATCTGTTTTCACCGTGGGGTGTTTCTTTATTAGTACTCAGTGAAAAATCTGAAAGCCTATTATTATGACTATGGTCTGGTGTTCAAAGTAACAGCCGTAACATGGTTGAGTTGTTTCTGAGAGTTTAGTTGCAGTTTCCCTATTTTGAATAGATACCTGGCACCTCGGCAACAGGGTTACAAGGAAAATACGGAAAGGTGGAATAGGACTGATTGGATTAGACTGATTGGATTGCTCTGTTGGGAGCTGGCATAGATGCAATGGGCCAATTGGCCTCCTGTGTAATAATAATAATTTCCCTTTAGCACAGCCAAGAACGGAAACAAATGCCGGCCGATTTCTGTGTATTTATTTGTCATTACCCCTCTAAAAGAATTTCTACAATGGTGTGTCAAAATTTAGAACTGATCTACCCTATCAAAACCTTTTGCTGAACTGAAAACTGCAAATCTCTAATCTTTAATATGGTCACACTCAACTCAAGCATTTATCTTGTCCATTTCTTCTCCTATTATCACAATGCCTGAATTTCCATGATTAAGTTCAACTCTACTTTCTGTACATTCTCTGAAGATCCTTTTATTCCCTGTGAGCATCAAACCCATTTGCCCCAACTGCTTCTCTTTCTGATTGCCATGTCCAGTGTATCTATTTGGGGTTAATTCTGTCAATTATGTCTGTTCTACTGTTCAACCCACCCATCAACCCCTTCTTAAACAACAGGTCAACAGCATTGACCAATGTCCACTTAATTATAGGCAGTGCATTGCCATCAACAGCTGTACTGCAGTCTATTGCACAACCTCATCCATTTGACTGGAAATTTGATAATATTTTGGGATTCTTTATCTTCATCTTCCTGGCAGGCATTGGTTTCAATGAAATGCCTTACTAAATCAACACAAACAATAATCATTTAAAAGCTACCTCACCTCCTAGTCTGGCACATAATGTCTTCAAGCATTTAGCACTCTTCTCAGCAAATGCTTTTCCTCTAGTTCTCATTAAAGCACCAATCTGAGTTTCTTACAAAGATATGCTCTCATTTTCTCCATATTCCTCTCATTCCTTCTCTAGAAATTTTATTTTCCATTTGGCCCAAGTTACATTTATTTTATCCAATCAATCATTCTCCTAAATATAGTTTAACCTAACATCATGTCTGTTAGGGACATTGTGGGCTGAAGGAGCTGCTCCTGCACTGTACTGCTCTATGTTCTATGTTGTAATCAGTTGATCCCTTCCCTCCTAACTCACACTGCCCAACTTTCGACACAGGAAAATGCTGGCAGAAGTTTTCAAAATGTCCTCTTTTACAGTAGCCCTTGCCAAAACATTCACATTTCCTCTGGCTTTTGAATGAAATGTAATTTCATTAAAGTCCTTTAACATGCCGACCTCTTTGCTGTTCAGCTCACTCGACCTTAACAATATATTCAAAATGCCATAACGTGTTTTCTGTTATGTGTCTCATTTTCCCAAATTATCCAGGATCTCTGCAGCATTTAACATGCTTAACAATTTGCCAATCAGCTGTTCTCCATCCGCCTGAATAGCTTCCACCTATCCAACAAAGACCGAGGGCACTGGCAATGGCTTACTATTCCTATAACACTATTGTTAGAGCCCCTAAAAATCTTCTCATCAGCTTTCCATCATCCCTCATTTACCTGATGCTCATGGGTGTTATCAGTTTGCTCATTTATGCTGCCAACATGATATGAATTTTGGTCCAAATTTTCTGCAGTAGTACTTCAATTTATCCAATGTTTAACTGGAAGGATTGCATCTGCTTCAGTACCGATGTCAACTAAGCAGTCTGACAGGACGAGAAAAGACAATGAAGTGGAGAACTCTGTGTATTGTCAGCATACATGAGCAAGTTGCTGACACCAGGAGCACTGTGTAAATAAGGGATGACGGAAAGCTTTGGAGAGGAAATCGTGGCAGTCACTGCATTAGATTTGTACACATTAATGAGTTACATGTGCAAATGACAGAATGGCATTATCATGTGTGTGATGTTAGTGTCCGTGATAATTGTTCATCTGCAATAAATTGTACACTATATTCTGAAGCTCCTGATGTCTCAAAGAGATTATTACACATAGTCCACTCAAGCAATGCAAGACTTGCTCACTGTGCACTTAGAAATAATTATCATCACCTTCAGACACTAATACAAATTCCATACCTGGCCACAAATGTAATCTTCCTTGACTGCCATGATGTTATATTAGAGTTGTAGAGATACAGATCACAGAAACAGGCTTTCTAGAAAACCAAATCCACAATGACCGTCAATCACCTATTTTACCATTAATCCCATTTTTATTCTCTTCACATTCTCTTCATTCCTCCTAGATTCGATCTGTCACCCATACAGGAGCAGCAATATACAGTGGCTAATTGACCTACCAGCCAACACATCTTTGGGATGTGGGAGGAAACCGGAGTACCAAACAAATATAAAGCACTTGCTTCCAGGTGGAAAGTGCAAACTCCGCACTAACAGCAGGATTCTTGAGGTCAGGATTGAACCCAGGTCTCTGGTACAGCGAGGTATCGGCTCAACTAGCTGCAACATTGTGCACCTAATCATTGAGCTAGACAGTTGTCCACATCGACATTCTGTTTACTGCGGAACTGAGCTGTTGCCTAATGCCATCCTAATGGCCTAACACCATTCACAGAACATTGTCCACCTCCTTTCATATCATCCCAACTTCAGCTGCATTTCATCTAAACATAACCATTTGCTACCTCCGACCTCAACTTTTCCAATACTGTGATGTAGTGTGCTCTTTCTCCATTGAGCAAAATAACTTTAACTCATTTTGATCTCGCTGTCTGTGTCCCACATTCTTGGTGCTCGCTGACCTGTGTGACTTTCTCTCTGAGGGCCTGCATCTCCAATAAAAAATGCTCACCCTTGTAAATAAAAATGATACGAAAGAAATATTTATTGAATTCAAAATATATTAAAGAGGATTTTAGGTTTTGGGGGGAAAGAACCCCAATAGACCACAAATATTGTACCCAAAATGAAAGACTCTCAAACCTATTCATGGATAGCATTAACAGAATTATTACTTCTTTCAATAGCAAATTACATTTTATTTAATAATCCTGATGCCTTTGAGTCGTCCATAATTAGCATTATTAGCAATGCTACGGTTCTACATTATTTTATACCTTATCCTTGTTGATTAAGTGCTGCCACTTTATACGTCAGCTAAAAGCAGCAAGGGTTTATTCCCTCTATCAACAAGAACATGCATTTTTATAGCGCCTTTAACTGCCTTGAGAGGTCCCGATGCAAGTTTTAAATTACATTATGTACTTTAGAGGATTTACCACAGTTGTAATTTAGGGTACAGCTAATTTGCAGACATCACCATCCCACAAACAACAATGTGATAATTATCAGGGTGACATGTTAAACTTTTATAAAACTATTAATTTAACTCCAGTTTGGAATAATGTGTCTAGTTCTGGAATGAGGACACAAAGGTTTTGGAGAGAATACAGTAGATGTTTATTACGTCTTAGTATTACCCTGGATTTTCAAGCTGAAGCCGATGGAGTGGAGGAGAACTCACACCCTACTGACTAAATGTGTGATCTTCCAGAACTGTTGAATGGGATACCATTTAGAATATGTTTTGTACAGACTTTGGTCTGAAAAGCTTTGAGTGGTTCATTTCCACATGACGCCTTTCTTAGTTCTAACCTTTCCTTTCTTGAACCAGTGCCATACACTTAATTTCTGACGATGCCAAATGATTATACTGTAAAAGAATGTCAAATCATTGTCGCCAAACTGAATGGTTTCTCTGTCTGAACCCTCTGAGGCCAATAGGGATACTGCCACTTGTGAATAGACATGTTTTCCATTTTGTTTTTTCCTTTTTCTGAAATGCTCAAATATAGTACAGAATCGTACAGAAATAAAGGTCAGAGTCAAAGAAATCTCTTACTGAAGAAATCTCTCATTTCTACTTTGTGCTGGTTCTGGATAGAAAGCAGAGATCCTACTACTTCACTACAAAGGTGAAAATGAGTAAGCAAATTAATATTTTCAAGTTATAAGCTGATTAATCTTCCTGACATTTCTGTAGGATCATCGCCATACATCTTTGCAAAAACCTTCAATGATCCTGCTGTCATTTTGTACTAAATCTGCTGATCATTCTGGTTTTGAAAGACTTGCATTTGTCATTGTGGCATTCAAATCTGTTTAAAATATCAACAGTAGGAGTTTTAAAGATTTGGAAATCCTTTATTTACCATGAAACTATTTATGTGTGGGTCAGAAATCAGGCATTCACTTAGCAGTGAGTTCAGAACTAGGTTGAATTACTTATATATATATATATATATTCCAAGGGGATATGGTAACATAATGCAGGGGGAACTGGTTTCTGCTTCACTGTTCTGATTATAAACTGTTTACTGCTTCACTGTACTTTTGAGGCAGATATACTATTTTCTCACCTATGGTCCTTGTGGCTATATTGCTTACAACAGCATGTTCAATAGAGAGATCAGCTGCTGTTTGATTGAGGGCCACCAGCCAGAATGTTGCAGCCAAGTGTATGTGGAGCCTATGAGGTCTTATGATTATTTGTGCAGCAATGAAAGAGTGAATCATAGAGCAGATAAGTATGTTTTCAGCTCTGCTCCATGCCAGTAAGTTCATAAATTGAGGTTGCTCCTGATCCTTGGTACTATGTGAAAGGGGCTCTGCCATTGTTACATTTCTCTGGGCTTTGTTGTCCAGATGTTGTCCCGGAAGGGCTGAGTTGAGCCTCTTTCTACACTGTGTAGACCCCGTGTATGTGAGAGGGAGGATGTGAGAGGGATGAGATGTGGTGTTGGCCGTGACGTGTGTGATTTGGAAATGTTGGAGTCAGCAATCCTGAGCTCCCATCTTCATCCCAGTGGCCATCTTTCCAGAGGAGTGCATGAGCTAAAGGCCAAGAATGGTTGATATTGTTATCCCGCCCAGGCAACATTCAGGGCCAAAGCCTCTGCTTGCTTTTTGAGATGGATTCAGTGAGCACCTTTAATAGAAATAGTTAACAGTAAAATTAATAACTTTAGAAACAAACATGAAAACATAGAAACATAGAAAATAGGTTCAGGAGTAGGCCATTCAATATGATCATGGCTGATCATCCAACAGTATCCTGTACCTGCCATCTCTCCATACCTCCTGATACCTTTAGCCACAAGGGCCACATCTAATTCCCTCTTAAATATAGCCAATGAACTGGCCTCAACTACCTTCTGTGGCAGAGAATTCCAGAGATTCACCACTCTCTGTGTGAAAAATGTTTTTCTCATCTCGGTCCTAAAAGATTTCCCCCTTATCCTTAAACTGTGACCCCTTGTTCTGGACTTCCCCAACATCGGGAACAATCTTCCTGCATCTAGCCTGTCCAACCCCTTAAGAATTTTGTAAGTTTCTATAAGATCTCCCCTCAATCTTCTAAATTCTAGCGAGTACAAGCCAAGTCTATCCAGTCTTTCTTCATATGAAAGTCCTGACATCCCAGGAATCAGTCTGGTGAACCTTCTCTGTACTCCCTCTATGGCAAGAATGTATTTCCTCAGATTAGGAGACCAAAACTGTACGCAATATTGCAGGTGTAGTCTCACCAAGACCCTGTACAACTGCAGTAGAACCTTCCTGCTCCTATACTCAAAGAAAGGAAAACTAATATGGATGCAAAGTCACCGAAACACAATGATCAATGAGCGAGACACACAGCGTGGAGTAATACAATACAATACATACAATACCATTTATTGTCATTTGAACCTCAAATGAAGTTCAAACAAAATTTGGTTTCGTTTGCTAACCCAGCGGGTCAGGCAGCATCTGTTGAGGGGAAAAAATGTGTACGAAAGAACTGCAGATGCTGGTTTAAATCGAAAGTAGACACAAAATGCTGGAGTAACTCAGGGGGACAGGCAGCCTCTCTGGAGAGAAGGAATGGGTGACGTTTCGGGTTGAGACTGAATGCGTCAAAAACATTTCGGATCAGGACCCTTCTTCAGAATGATCAATAGTCTTGTTCTGTTTTTGGAACTGTTGAGATAGAATTATTGATGGTCTCATAATGCGTTCATTGGAAATCTTTAATTATTTTCAGTTGCTGCCATTTTGGAATAATATGGTGTCAGATACAAGAGCTGGTTTATAGGGTTTGAGTGTTTCATAGGGTAGAATAATATGAAACGGTCTCCTTTATGCTGGATTGAAGTGCATGTTTAGTTTTACTCCTGCTGCTATATTCATCAGCTCATATGCATTGTTGGGATGTTATGGGCTAATGATATTGGGATACAGTGGTAAAGTAAGTTTTATTTGCGCCTAATTGTTTTTAGCTCTTGAACGTTCTTAGCATTTACCTGGAATGCACAATGTCCATTCCCAATTAAAACGCTCTGCATTTTAAGTACAGAATTCACCAAGAACCAAAAAATCTGAATGAAGAAAGGAATAGAAATGCCATTGTATTTCCTCACAGTGCCCGAGACCTAGGTTCAACCTCGATTTCAGTGTGGACATATCTGTGTGGAATTTAAATGTTCTCCCTGTGATCATGTGGGTTTCCTCCGGATGCTCTGGTTTTCTCCCACATGCGAAAGATGTGAGGGTTGGTAGGTTCAGCGGTTACTGTAAGTTATCCCTAGTGTGTAGGTGAGTGTAGTATCTTGGAAAAGTTTCTGAAAGTGTGGAGGAAAAAAAAAAGGGGGATTAATCTACCATTAGTGTAAATGGGTGGTTAATTTTTAGCGTGGATCGGAGAGTCAAATGGTCTGTTTCCGTGCTGTATCTCTCTATGACTCAAAAATCTGGCAGCTAATGTAATGATAATGGCCATTTATTTGATTGTTGGATTTTACATTAATACTGTTTAACCGTAAGATATAAAATTACAGTGTAAAACATTGTTACTTCAAAAGGTAAGGAGATGATATGTAATTTGTCCATTTATTTAATATTTTATGCATAGAATGCAAGTGAGTGATGTGTGATAGTTTTATGTGGCATATTCATGAAATTGGCATCGCCCATGGATCCTAGATCACTAAAAGTATACTGTATCTTGATTATATCATGCCAGATTTCATAAAACAATATATTAGTTTTGCTTTGCCTTATGGGAGAATGCACTGATTATTATATTTTATTTCAGCCTTAGAAGCACACCTTACTGTCTTATCTTTCTGTTTATTGAAACAGGCACTCGATCTTAAATGTTAGCATGTTGATGAGCGATCAGAATGTACTCTGAGATCACATTAAGAGGTTTAAACATACACAGTTCTTGTATCTAAACATTTCATCATAACAGCACAGATTGGCTGCCCCAATGTTAAAGGATTCATTTCCCGTCATTAACGTTGATAGATTTATCGCTATTCCATTAACTCAATGTCATTTCCCTTATCCAGAACACCAGAAGGTACTTAACATTGTAATCATTTATGAGGTGATTTTAATGTTTTATGGAACAACAGGAGTAATCTTAGAGTGCCTCCTAGTTGACAAATTTGCAATTCATTATTGAAATTAAACCATTCTCCTCCAATGGAAATTAGGGGAAAAACTATTTGAGCTGTGCTGGCTGTATATATTTTTCTTACCTGTGATTGCAATGCTTGGTCTGTACTGTTTATATCATGTGGAAAACAAGGAGATCCATGGGAGATAAAGGCCAGGTTGTTGCTTTTTTTAAATCTATTCTCTGCAAGTTTATCTACTGTAATAAATAGATTTTCAAGATACTTGACAATAAATCTTCCACAAGTAAAGTTTTACATTTCCACCCTGCCCCTTACCCCCTTCTCCTGCTACTCCCACTACAATCTCCTTCTCCCATCCCATCTTTTCCCATCCCCCACGCAGCCCATAACTCCCAGATGGAGCTTGGCACATTCAATGGTGGCTTTCTGGGGGCTCACTCTGCCAGCCGTCCTGGAGTGCCTGGATCACGGCACTTGGCATTTGTCCACTGAAGTAAAGGCCGGTGATTCCCAACGCCAGTGGCGTGTGAGGAAGCAGTGAGATCGCTGCTTGGGAAAGGTGGGGAGGTCAGAGAATCTGCGACCCGACGGTAGCTTTTCCATCCCCTGATGCAAACACAGGTAAAGGATAGCTGTTACTATTGCAGCAATCAGAAATTGGATGATTGGGACTAATATTGATACCTATTAAACAATCTGTCCGAAGCATCTCATCCAAATATCACAAGAACACGTGGATGCTTACGCCTGCCTTCTGGAAATGTGCGCTCCTCACATTTACATTAGGTTGAGCACTTTGACTTTTAATCCGTAGACCTTGCAATGAGCAGTAACGTTGAGTGCAATGAGTTCTGATTCTAATCACTGCTCACATTACTTTGTCAAGCTGGTGTTGGTTGTTACTCAACTTTCAGACTATTTATTGCTAACTCTGTGCTAACCCATGAATTTTAAGTATGCCGAGGTGTATGTCCCAGCGCTAACTGTGTAATCAATTCACTCCATGAACAGGCTTTTTAAAAAGCAGAGGAAACAAGCTATACCATCCTTGATCAGTAATAGCAATATGTTTGCATTGAGCGATAGTTACATGTTAATTGTGTGACCTAAATTCAATTTCTATCATTTACCACAAGCTTGATTAACAGGGAAGCCTCCTCCATCATCCTCTGACTGTTTGTCCATAGAGTTTTCACCGTGTGCACTTTTGTTTTTACATCTCCTCAGGATCCAGCTATAATTTCTTTCCTTGTCCTATTTCCATTCCCTTTCACCAAGGGCAGCACATTTGCGTAGCGGTAGAGCTTCTGCCTTACAGCGCCAGAGGCCCGGGTTTGACCCTGACTACGTGTGCTTGTCTGTATGGAGTTTGTACTTTCTCCCCATGACCTGTGTGGGTTTTCTCTGAGTTCTTCCGTTTCCTTCCACACTCCAAAGACATACAGGTTTGTAGGTTAATTAGCTTGGTATAAATGTACAATTGTCCCCAGTGTGTGTAGGATAGTGTTAATGTACGGGGATCACTGGTTGGTGTGTACTCGGTGGGGCGAAGGGCCAGTTTCCACACTGTATCTCTAAACTAAACTAAGCTAAACCTTAAATCATCATCCATCCTTTTGCTTGTAGTCTGTCCTGCCTACATTCTTTCTCCCTTGTTGATCTCCCGTTCCTTTTCCTGTATGTGTACTTACTATTAAATGCATTATGTCTCCAGGATATTTCACTTCAGATGAAAGGTTGTCGACCTAAATTATTAATCTAAAAATCTACAAATGCTGGAAATCTGAAATAAAAATGCTAATTCTGTTTCACTGTTCAGACACTGGCTGACCTGCTGAATGCCTCCACCATTTTCAGATTTTGTAACCTAACATCTTAACTTTGTTTCTTCCTCCACGGACCCCATCTGACCTGCAAAGTATTCCCAGGTTTGAAGCAGGGTCTTGACCCGAAACATCACCTAATCCTTTTCTCCAGAGATGCTACCTTACCCACTGAGTTACTCCAGCATTTTGTGTCTATCTTCGGTGTAAACCAGCATCTACAGTTCCCTCCTACATATTCCATTTTTATATCACCTTTGCAGAATCCACAGTATTTTACTGCGATATTATGTATGAGTGAGTCAAGCATAATTGAAAGAACAGCGGAAAGTAATTTAAAATTCATGTACTAAACTTACAAGAACATTCCAGCCTCATTTCATTTGAATCGTGTCACAGTTATTATCTGCCTATTTTTATATATCAGCACAACTTGTTAAATGCCAATGCAGTTATCCAGACGAATGGATAATTAGGTAAAATGCTCTTTTTTTTGTAGTTCATTTGTTAAACCTCTGTGCAGCATTTAATAACTGCAATTCCTTAAATTATATTTCTTCTGAGGAGCTTCCTTTCTCATGAAGATTAACACATATTAAGACTAGTTAGTAGAAGTAATGTACAGGTTAAATTGTTTGTGTGTTACTGCACATTGATATGCATCCCAATCTGTCTCCCTGTTGAATATCATGAAGAGTCGTTTATTTCCAGCAGATAACTTAGATGCCGACATGTTAAAGTGGTTTCTGGAGGTTTTGTTTTTGCTTCCAATGTGTTGTCCAATATGCAAGCATGAAATTATGTTACAAGTATTGAGTATAGAAGTTGGGAGGTCACGTTGCAGTTGTATAAGACGTTGGTGAGACCGCATTTAGAATATTGTGTTCAGTTCTGGGCATCATGTAATAGGAAAGATATTGTCAAGCTTGAAAGGATTCAGAGAAGATTTACGAGGATGTTTCCAGGACTATAGGGTGTGAGCTATAGGGAGAGGTTGAGTAGGCTGGGATTCTATTCCTTGGTGCACAGGAGGATGAAGGGTGATCTTATAGGGGTATATAAAATCAGAGCAATAGATCGGGTAGATGCACAGAATCTCTTGCCCAGAGTAGTGGAATCGAGAACCAGAGGACATAGGTTCAAGGTGATGGAGAAAAGATTTAGTAGGAATCTGAGGGGTAACTTTTTCACACAAAGGGTGGTGGGTGTATGGAACAACCTGCCAGAGGAGGTAGTTGAGGCTGAGACTATCCCAATGTTTAAGAAACAGTTAGACAGGTACATGGATAGGATAGGTTTGGAGGGATATGGGCCAAAAGTGGGCAGGTAGGACTAGTGTAGCTGGGACATGTTGGCCAGTATGGGCAAGTTGAGCCGTAGGGCCTGTTTCCACTCAATGACTCTAAGATGAGAATGTTAGTGTTCATCTAGTTAACAACCAGTGAAACCAAGGAAAATGTGACATGAAACAATGTGCAACATTGATGTCATGCCTCACTGCCAATGTGAAACTAGGCATTTCAGCTACAATTAGAAAATGTGTTGTGCTGTTGATAATTAGTTTAACCTGGAACAGAACAATTTTTGCATATTCATGGGCATCTCAGGTGCTGTAGGAAATGTTTCCTCATTTTACAGAAGGCTTTTTATTTGCACCAGCACATTTTGACACCAGAGATTTTAAACCTCTTTGATCTGAAAAGTAGTTCTATTTTACTCAGAGGACAATGGACTAGCTTACCCAGCTGTGCTATTTACATCACGTAAACATTATACTTATTGAGATCTGTAACCTCCAGACGCTCAAATATGAACTCATGTGTCTGGACTGCTTTGCCCATGGAGGTCAGGGGCAGAGAAATGTAAATCTCTGGAATTCTCTACCCCAGATGACTGTGATGGCTAAAATTCTGGAGATCTTTAAAGAGAAGATTTAAAAGGGAGAGTTTAAACAAGAGAGGCAGGTGGGGGAGGGGGGGGGGGTGAGAACCAGAGTGGTAGGTCAGCAATTGGAAGGAATGATGGGAAGGTAAATGTTAGGTCCAGTCAGTCACAAAGGAAGGACAGGCAGGGAGTGAGAGGTGAAGGAATATGGTGAAGCTGACGGACTATTTCAACGTAAGGAGTATTGTGGGGATAGCAGATGAACTTAGAGCCTGGATCAGTGCATGGAAATATGATATTGTGGTCATTGCGGAAACATGGTTGCGAGAGAGACATGACTGGACGGGTCAATGTTCCAAGGTTTCGATATTTTGGATGTGATAGAGAGAGAGGAATAAGAGGTGGAGGAGTTGCTTTTCTAATCAGGGAGACTCTCACGGCCAGGGGCGGAAAACCCAGGGGGTGGGGGGGCAGAGGGGACAGGTTCCCTCCATGTTTTGAGAGGTGGGGGACATCCCCCCCCAAGTTTTTGTTATCCGGATTTTAAAACCCGGTGATATCTCCGCTTTCCGCGAGACAGTGGGGGTGGGACTGCTGATCGAGGGCGCCGATTGGACGAGAGAGACGTCGGTCAGCAGGCAATGGGGGCGGGACATCATAATTCAGCGCGATGATTGGAGGAGGGAGTAGTGGGGGGGGGGTGGGCCTGAGGATAGAGTGCGGTGATTGGAGGAGGGAGACGTGGCACAGACCTGCGCCTCATCCGCAGGCAGGATGGATCTCGGCCGGGTCTCCGGCGCTGTCCCGTCCCCACCCAAGTGCCCCCCCCCCCCAAGTGACCAGAGAGGTCGGCAGCAAAGATCCTCCGCTATAGGATCTTTGGTCGGTAGTCAGACGCGAACGGTGCCCCCAGACCCACAGCCAGCGCAGAGAAGCAGCGCTAAACCAGGTCAACTGCCTGTCCCGCCAGGTGAGCCTACAGCCCTTCCTGGACTTGCGGGAAATATGGCCAGCGCGGAGAAGCAGCGCTGGTATCCCGTCAGTCCAGACAGGGCTGTAGTTAACCCCGTGAGACAGGCAGAGGAGCTGCATTCAGCGCTGGATTGAGTCTCCGTAGCAAAGATACTACCTCGCGCATGTGTGAGTGTGTGTGCGCATGCGCGCACGGCCGCCAAAAAATTGTGTCCCCCGTCCCCTCCATGTTTTGATAGCGAGTTCCGCTCTTGCTCACGGCAGCACTCAAAGAGGACATTCTGGACGGTTCATCGGCTGAGGCGATATGGGTAGAGCTCAAAAATCAGAAAGGTGGAAGCACTCTAATAGGTTTGTAGTATAGAACCCCCAAGAGCCAGCAGGGTATAGAGGAACAAATGTGTAGACTGATTACCTGGGCTGTTCTAGTGGGTGACTTTAACTTCCCCATTATTGACTGGGACTTGCTCAATGCCAAAGGCTTAGGCGGGGCAGTATTTGTGAGATGTATCCAAGTGGGTTTCCTGAAACCGTATGCGGATAGTCCAACCCGGGAAGGGAACATCCTGGATATTGTGTTGGGAAATGAGCCTGGCCAGGTGATGGTGTTTCAGTGGAAGAGCATTTTGGAGGATACTGATCACAACTCCAATGGCTTTAAGATTGTTTTGAATAGGGATAAGTTTGGACCTTGCAAGGTTACTAAGTTGGAGGGAGGCAAATTACTATGTAATTAGGCAGGAGCTCGGGAGGGTACATTGAGAGTAGTTATTTATTGGGTACGTCCACATCTGACATGTGGGAGTTGTTTGAAGGCCAGTTGATTCATGTTCAGAGCTAAAAAAGAGGGATAAGGATGGCAAAGTAAGGGAACTTTGGATGACCAAACAGGTTGTAAATTTGGACAAAATGAAAAAGGAAGTCTATGCAAGGTTTAAGAAGATTAAATCAGACAGGGCCTTTGAGGAATATAACGCAAGGAGGAAAGAACTCAAGCGGGCGAATAGAAGAGCCAAAAGGGCCTTAAAATGGTGAGTTGGATGAAAGAAACAGTTACTCTCAAAGGGATCTGTGGACATTTATTTATATTCAGCTATTACTTATATTATGAAGCTTTCCATCCATCCTATTTATGAATAATTACATTATTATTATTCATTTTCCTTCATGTTCTTGAATACTTTGACACTCGTCAATGTGACAGTGTTCATTGAATCTTCACTTTCCAGTTTCATTGCTTTCTCCAACACAAGGAATGCAGTTCCAGGCAATGTTAATGAAGTTAGATGAACAAGACAAAGGATCTTGACCCGAAACGTCACCTATTCCTTCTCTCCAGAGATGCTGCCTGTCCCGCTGAGTTACCCCAGCTTTTTGTGTCTATCTTCGGTTTAAACCAGCATCTGCAGTTCCTTCCTACACAAGACAGAGGACTGTTGCAGACAGTGCCTCAGGTGCAGAGGAATTTACAATTCATTTTGTTTTTATTAAATATTTTCAATATTAACCATTAATTCTAATATTTTAAATGTTTAATAAAAATGAAAAATATTGTAAATCTTAACCATTAGTGAGAGGAGGTGATGAGGGAGGGGGAGAGGAGAGTATTACCTGCTGATTTATTCCTCTTGTCTTGAGAGGTGAGTTATTGGAGAAGACTGGACAATGTTCCATTACTCCATCCTATTGACAATGACCTCTCAGAACTGAAGGTAGACAAAAATGCTGGAGGAACTCAGCGGGTGAGGCAGCATCTATGGAGAGAAGGAATAGGAGACATTTCGGGTCGAGACCTTTCTTCAGACTGTATTGAAGCACAATATCCACACACTGTTTCCTCACTCAGTATTGAAGAGTCAGATAGGAATTCCTAAAAAATAATGTCCCCTGTGAACACCAAACACCCCTTAATGAATGAGATAAGTCCAATGTGCGTATGCTGCTGTATAGCACCACAGACCAGCAGTGAGTTGCAAGGCAGGGGCCTGTGGCTTAGCTGATTCTACTGCCACCAACAGGAAGAAAATATATTGTTGCAGCATCATCCAGTCTCTGCTTTTATTCACAAATCTTTCGTTTTTCTATTTGATGGAGATAATTTTCTTTGAAGTCAATTTTACGTAATAATTTGGATCCTTTAACTGTCATTTATTCACATGTTAGAGCGTATTATATCAGGACTTTAAGAGGGTACAATGGATTATGTAACATTTCTTTTACATAAATAGCGTGCCATTTTCTCTCTCAGTTACCTACCACTGACAACCTGTGCGCATTGGCCGTCACTGGCTGTTCATGCTCGGTTACCAAGCAGCATTTATTTCATCTCTAGCTTTGCTGAGCTTCTCAGCAGCCTTGTCACATTTACATCTGTGGCAGCAATCCAGTTAAAAGTGAGGTTCAGTCTGGAGTGCTTGGCATGCTGTAGGTAGGTGTTGACCTGAAGCATTCTACGTGAAGTCGCTGGTATTTCATCTGACTTAAACAGCCACAGTTAGTTCACAATTTATAAAAGAATCTCGCATTCTCATTCAGATGGAGCAAATGTGACCTGCTTATTTTTGTAAGAGGAAAGCTAAAGTTTGTACACCCCATTGGAAAGGTGACTTTAATAACATGTTCCCTGATTCCTTGCAGCTCATCAGCGATGGCAGTGTGGTATATGCAGAGGCCCTCTGGGACCATATCACCATGGATGACCAGGAGCTGGGCTTCAAAGCTGGTGATGTCATTGAAGTAGTGGATGCGACGAACAAAGAGTGGTGGTGGGGGCGGATTGTGGACAGTGAAGGCTGGTTCCCTGCCAGCTTTGTGCGGGTAAGAGCTGATACAGGTTGGGGCAATGACAGGACACAAAGAGGGCCAAGCAATATCAATAAACCAAATACATACACAAAAACCTGGAGTAACTCAGCGGGACAGGCAGCATCTCTGGAGAGAAGGAATGGGTGACGTTTCAGGTCGAGACCCTTCTTCAGTCTGAACTCCAGCTTTTTGCGTCTATCTTCGGTTTAAACCAGCATCTGCAGTTCCTTCTTACACAATATCAATGAGCCAGCCTGATATAAACATAAACAAGAACTAAAGTAAAGGCAGGTTGCAAACATTGGCAACACAGGAAAGTTGAACACTGCCTAGACGTACTGATCAAAAGGGCATAAGAGATACAAGGAGAATTAAGCCATTCAGCCCATCGAGTCTGCTCTGCCATTCAATGATGATTGATCTACTTTTCCCTCTCAACCCCATCCTTCTGCTTGCAGTTCCTTGTATTTTCAACCGTATTTTTATTCTAACTTTCTATTATCTAACTGACCTCATTAGCAGGATGCAGACTAGAATCTGAAAATGCTTGCAATCCTCAGAGTTTTTTTTTATTTTCTGTTTTTATTTCCGATCTGCAGTTTTGTATTGATTTTCAAACTGCAGCAAAGATAGGCATAAGAAATTGTTTAACTGCTGCTAGTAGAAAAGTGGTTTGAAAGTTGATAATTGAAAAAATAGATTTTTGTTTAATAAGTAGGGAGAGAAATGCATCTTCGGACACCATCCCTATGCATGTGAGTTCATTGACACTGGTTGTACTCATTCCGTTCCTGCCCATTTCTATTAACATCATAGAACATAGAACAGTACAGCACAGGAACAGTCCCTTCAGCCCACAATGTCCACATGATGCCAAGATTAACTAATCTCTGCCTGCACATGATCCATATCCCTCCATTCACTGCATATACACGTGCCTATTTAAAAGCTTCTTAAACACCACTATTCAGTGGGACTGAATGCTAATTGTCAGGTTTCATTCCTAAAGTTGTGGGTCAACCAGGATGAACCCATGGAAGAATATCCTGTGAAGGTGGAAGATGGGAAACTTGATGACCCCAACAGTGCTAATCGTTGCCTGGCCAAAGGCCAGTCAAAGAAAGACCAAATGAGGACGAATGTCATCAGTGAGATCATGAGCACTGAGAATGATTACATCAAACACTTAAAGGATATCTGTGAGGTAAGGAATAGATGCTACTTTACCAGTATGACTTGTGTGTGGGTTTTGAAGAGAACGGTTACAGCCCAAATACCAGTCATCTTATATTTCTTGCTCCAGAGAGTTGAAAAATGGGTATGCATCTTCTTCATAAAGTTTTCATTTGGAACTTCTGAAGTGGTGCCAAATCTAATATAAGTGAGATCAACAGCAACACTGGGGAAAATGGGAGCACAGATTCATCTCACCAGTAATAGATCTGTAGATTAATTCAGTGCACTGGCATTATTCGAATGGATGAACACCTGAACAAAATATAAACTTTTAAAAAAAGGGTTCTTGTGAGCTCGCTTGAAAATAGTACTCTATTGATTTTTAATATGTGGGAAGCGTTGATAAAATATTTTAACATATTATACTGAGATTTCCAGAAAACATTTGATATGGTGCTGCATCAAAGACAATGAAAGCTAATGGTGGAGGAAAATCCTCTGGTATGGGTAGAAGATTGGCTAGCTAACGAGAAGCAGTGTGGACATAGAAGGGACTTTCCTGGTTGGTGAGATCAAATGAGGAGTCCTTTACTGAACTCAGATTTTTGTAATACTTATTTTGTAAACTTGTAATACTTTTGTAATACTTTTGTAATACTTCTGTAAACTTAAATAAAATCAGCAAAAGTCTGGTTGCCAAATATATTGAGGCAACAGAGATAGAAATAGGCTGGAAGTTATGAAGAGAACATAAGGAAGCTAAAAGATAGATAGGTTAAGTGAACAGGAAAATGGCCTGGCAAGTGTTGTATAGTATGGGAAAATGTGAAACTGTCCAGTCTGAGAGGAAAAATAAAAAATAAACATATGATCTAAAGTGACGTTTTCCTTATTTATCTGTTCATACACATCATCGCAGAGGCATGATCTACCAATTCCATGCTCAAGGGATCAAATTTGGAACCTAATGTTCTGCTCAATTGTCACTGACCTAAGACATTAACATCATTTTTTTCTCCAGAGATGCTGTCTGATCTGCTGAGATTTTCCAGCATTTTCTATGTTTATGGCCTTTCTGATCTACATTATTCAGTTCACTGTCAAAATTCACTGGTGGGCCACCACTGCCAACAGGACATATGAAAATAATGTTCCTTGTATGAGTAGCATTTTTGAATTTGCTGTGCAGAAAATATTCCAAAGCAAGTCATTTTCACCCTGTCATAATTGTAATGTAGGAGCTATAATGGTACATTTATAACATACTGACCATTGCTTTGGAAATTCAAGGAGGGTATGAATTTGCTTTAAGTGCTGACTCATCCCTAATAGTGTTATCCATCCCATTCCAAGTGCAGAATCAATCTTTGTCCGCCCACCCCTACTATTGCATTGACAATCAGGTAAAGCTGCTCATTTATTCCCTACAGGGTTATGTTAAGCAATGCCGTAAAAGGACAGACATGTTCACAGAAGAACAGCTACGCACCATTTTTGGGAACATTGAAGACATCTACAGATTCCAGAAAAGGTTTCTGAAAGACCTGGAAAAGAAATTCAACAAAGATGAGCCCCATCTGAGTGAGATTGGATCCTGTTTTCTTGAATTTGTGAGTAATTTTAGCCGTTCCTCTAAAGAAAGCATTGAAGCAAATGGTATTTGTTTTACAAATAATCGTTATTTTTGTTCTTTTAGCCTTTGAATCAGATATTCTGAGATATTAGAAGAACTCACATGTCCTCTGGGGGCTGGGACCAAAGTGAACCCATTTCTGAGGATAGACTCAAAAAGCTGGAGTAACTCAGCGGGTCAGACAGCATCTCTGGAGAAAAGGAATAGTGATGTTTCGAGTCAAGATCCTTCTTTAGACTGAGTCAGGGGAAAGGGAAGTGAGAGATATAGATGGTGACGCAGCGAGATATAGAACAAATGAATGAATGATATGCAAATAACCCACTGAGTTGCTCCAGCTTTTCGTGCCTTTCTTCGGTTTAAACCAGCATCTGCAGTTCCACCCTACCCATTTCTGAGGAGATGTTTCTTTTACTGTATTTGTCATCTACTGACTTTTCTGTACTGTTTGTCTTTTCCAGCAGGCAGATTTCCAGATATATTCAGAATACTGCAACAACCATCCTAATGCTTATGCAGAGCTCTCCAAACTCATGAAGATCAACAAATATGTTTACTTTTTTGAAGCTTGCCGACTGCTCCAGAAGATGATTGACATCTCTCTGGATGGGTTTCTGCTCACACCAGTGCAGAAGATTTGTAAATATCCCCTCCAACTCGCAGAATTGCTCAAGTACACCAACCCTGAGCACAGGTAAGGACCAAGGGAGACTGCACTATCCAGTGTATCTTCAGGCAGTGAACTGGCAATTCGGCACACCAGATCATTGTTTGGTCAAACCAAAGAGGGAAGCATTTGATACCAAATAACTGGATTTTCATTATTCTATTCTGGGTTTAAGCTGCAACAATTTATAGTTTCACATTTTCATTAGAACCACCTCCAGACATTAATGTAACAATGAATTCCCAATTGCAGTCACCATCCCAGTCCCCTGACAGTAACTAACTGAGTAATGGGAGACTGAGTTATTTTGGATTGTCTCAAAACTGAGTTAGGCGAGGCATTGGAACAAGGCAAATAATCATTGCTAGTTGGTGTAAAAATGGGTATGTCGGGCTTCAATATAATGCTTCAGCACTGACCTAAGAGATGTGTTTAAATTACTCCAAGGAATAATAGGATTGAACAATAGGACATAAATTTAAATTAGACCTGATACCTGATTCTATTAGGATTCCAGGCAGATCTCATTTTACCATACAATGGGCAATGGACAGTTCTCTCCCAAAAGGTGTGCATGCTAGGTAATGGAACTTTCAAGACGAGGATTAATTGATTTTTCAAAAGATGCCAGAAATATCGTAATGCTGAGAAAGATGCTGGTTTAGAGGAAAGGTAGGACAGGCCGGAACAATGTGTAAATATAACAACCCATTATTTTACCCTGGATCCACAACCAGCTTATCCAAAATCTACAATGAGACTCACAAAATATTCCTTTCTTCATCTTGCACACCATCACCTTAACAAATACAAAAGGTTTACAGTACAGAAGAAAGCTAAGGAGAAAGCACCATCATGAATGGTGCCATAAAGCTTTAAATGATGGCAACATTTTGTTCCACAAACAAAAGACCATGACTGGTTGTGTTCCATATCTTTTTGTTTGTCAAGGCCATTTCAGTCGGGTAAAAAGTTATAAATGATTAATTAACAGACAATGCTATTTCTTTCCCCATAGATACTGGCCAACCTGCTGATAATTTCTAACATGTTTTGTTGTTATTTCAGATGTTAAGTATTTGTAGTATTTTGCTTTGGGGTTATTTGTTTTGCATTGTTGTATTACCTTGATTGGAGTGAGTTATACCTTGTTGGGTTGTCTAAAGGGAAATAAATATTACAGAAAGAATTGCAACTGCATTTGCTTTGAACACATAAAGTTCACTGCAATCATAAAATATATCATTTAGATGCTTGTATCTTACTGAAAATCGGGGCTGTCGGGAGAACATATGGTTCTTGTGTTCATTTTTGCATCTGGACTATATTACAAGTGATTTATTTCATTAAGGGATTACAGTGACGTTGAGGCTGCACTAAATGCCATGAAGAATGTGGCCAAGCTCATCAATGAACGCAAGAGGCGGCTGGAGAACCTCGATAAAATAGCGCAGTGGCAGAGTTCAATTGAAAATTGGGAGGTAGGAAAAAGCAATATTTTTAAATTAAATTCCAGTGCAAATGTTATTTTTTCATTATGTATGGTTTTGGTCTAATTTTGGTTTAATTGAAAAGTATATAGCTTGGTGAATATATGTATTCAAACCAAATTTGGTGGATTTTTGTTATCAAGAGATACTGTACAAGGTTAAGGCTGAGAAAGTGGGTTGATGAAAATATTAAACCAGTATTGCAGGGAGATGTGGGTGTAAGGGACAGTGCGATCTCTTCCTGCTTCTCTTTCTCGTGTTCTTAGTCACCACTATAATTTTCTGCTGTCTGCCCAATTGTACAACATAAAATTCCTCAGATTATTTTGAAGGCACCTCCACATATCTGTGGGTTTGGCTGGTCGGGAATAAAGTATAAAATGCCTATTCTTACCATTTGTCTGGCTTAAGACGGTAACCCAGTTACAATATCTGCTAACATTGCAATTTGTAAAAGAAAAGGACTTCCACAGCTCCATCCTAATTAAGCTTACTATAATTAATATCAGTTGGGAGCACTTGCCTCATCCTGAAAGTCTTCTTCCTGTTCACTGTGGCTAACGTTCTGACAGGAGTGCGAATGTTTGTGGGTGTGAGCATAAAGAAATAGAGTTTTAACTGAATATAGTCACTGTTTGACATGATTGCACATCATGTTGTCGTATATAATTTGTATGATGTGCTATTTTGAGGGCAGTGCTTGGGAATATCTTGAAATATTTTATCAAGCTGTGAACGATACATTTTCTTATTGCTTGGATCAATTTCCTATTATTGTGATCTCATGCATTAAATGCTTGTAAGGTACAGAGAAGGATAACCCTTCGTGACAATTTAACAACTCAACAACAAGTGTCCTCCAAATTGTACTTATTAGCACGGACTTGATACAGCTTATGATAGCCAGACATGATGTGAGAAAGAATGATAGAAGTCCATTTAAGCCTGTAATTTAATGCCTGGTCACACAGTGTAAACACACAGAGATTGTTCTTTGCTGCGACGTGCCTTCAGTGCTTATTACCAGACAACACAAAGTCACATTAAATAGAAAGTGTCAGTCTTTGGAACCTCATGCCTGCCACGACATGGGATCATAACCAACTTTCATTGCCAATTTCCTGTATTATGTAACTTCAGTATTCAAAAATCCATCGGTTCTATGAGGGAGAGACTTTCAAAAATTCAACAATTTCTGCATGAAGAAATTTTGCCTAATCAGTGTTCTGAGTTGTTCTTGGCCGTCCCATATATCTGTATCTCACTTCCTGCTTATCTCTGGCCTTTGTTCCAACCACGTCCCTGCTTTTCTCCCCCTCCCACCCCTCTCTTCCCTCTCCCCACAATCAGTCTGAAGAAGAGTCCAGACCCAAACGATCACCTTCTTCAATCCAATGGAGAATATTGGTAAGCTTGTATGCAAGCACTAACTTTAACGAGCAGCTGAAATTGTGACAGTGGGAGTTGGTGCCAGAGAACAGTTCTGTGGATGCAAAGCATTTATTCACAAAAAAGCCCACACTCTTGAGCAGTTCAGTTTAGTTTATTGTCATGTGTACCGAGGTACAGTGAAAAGCTTTTGTTGCATGCTATCCAGTCAGCAGAACGACATTACATGATTACAACCAAGCCATTTACAGTGTATAGATACATGATAAGGGAATAACGTTTACTGCAAGGTAAAGCCAGCAAAGTCTGATCAAGGATAGTTTGAGGGTCACTAAAGAGGTAGAATGTAGTTCAGTGCATGCTCTCTGGTTGTGGTAGGATGATTTAGTTGCCTGCTAATAACTGGGAAGAAACTGTCCCTGAATCTGGATGTGTGCTGGAAGAACTCAGTTGATTAGGCAGCATCTATGAGAGGAATAGACAGACCGTGTCAGGACCCTTCTTCAGCCTACCCTACCTTCTTCCAATTTTACAAGTTTAAACTGTGATGGGACCAGTAGAACAGTGTGAAATAGGCAGCCAATGTATAGTCTGCATCCTGACCTTGTGCACACGAAATGGATGACAATGAGGGACATTTGTATAATTTCAGAAATTCCAATATTCTTAACTTGACTATCATTCAGCCCTTATATGATGTACATTTCAGAAGATGCAAATACTAAGTGATAGTTTACATCAAATTTAGGGAAATTATCTTAATAGCTACTGAACACATAAGGAGCTCCAGTGAACATATGAATTTTCTTTCTGAAGATCTTTGTTTTCCTCAGGGTGAGGATGTTTTGGCACGAAGCTCGGAGCTTATCCATTCTGGTGAATTGACAAAGATTTCGCAGCCACAGGCCAAGAGTAAACAACGAACCTTCTTCCTCTTTGACCATCAGGTGGTCTTTTGTAAAAAGGTAAAATTACTGTTAGTGGATCTCTTGATGTTCAATATGTGTTCTTTAATGTTTAGTTTAGTTTAGAGATACAGCGGGCCGTTTGGCCCACCGAGTCCCCGCTGACCAGCGATCCCCGCACATTAACGCTATCCTACACACAAGGACAATTTACATTTTTTTAATACCAAGCCAATTAACCTACAAACCTGGACACCTTTGGAGTGTGGGAGGAAACCGAAGATCTCGGAGAAAACCCATGCAGGTCACAGGAAGAATGTACAAATCCCATACTGACAAGAACCCCTAGTCAGGATTGAACCCGGGTCTCTGGCGCTGTAAGGCAGTTGCTCCACCGCTATGCCACCGTGCCACCATGTAGTTGATTACATCACTTGAGATTTTCATTTTCATACTACCAATCATCCAAACACACTTGGTTGTATTTTACTGTTAATTTAATAGAAACATTTTATTGTGTCTCCAGCTGCTCTAATACAATGCTCAGGAAATCCTTCTTACTATATACCTCATTCTTCCTTTTAGGCCCATCTTAAAATCTACCTTAAGCAGAAAATGCTGGAAATACTCACCAGGTCAGGTTGCATCTTTGATCTGAAACGTTAACTCTGTTTCTCTTCCCACAGATATGGTCTGACCTGTTGAGTATTTCAAGCATTTTCTGCTTTATTTTTGGATTTGCAGTATCTGCAGGTTTTTTTTTTAATTTTGCCTCGTTGGCCAAGTTTTTTGTCACTGGTTTGAATACCTTACATTTCAAATATATGCAGTTTTATGATTTTGCCTCTGCAAACCACTCTTGAGACACATTATCTAAATGTTTTCTTTTGGAATTTAATAGTAAGATTAAACGAGAACTTACCAGTTTGAAGTTTGATCTTTATTTTATGAGGAGTTACGATGAGCGATTACGTGAAGAAGTCCCGCCAGTCCTCATGCGTGTCAATCTTCAAAGCAGCGGTGTGAAATCACAGGTAACAGTAATTGAAGTAACATAGTAAGATCAGAAACCTAGAACTACCAGATGACCTTTGTGACATGAGGGTTGGGAGCGGTGGGCATGTAATCGCTCATCGTAACTCCTCATAAAATAAAGATCAAACTTCAAACTGGTAAGTTCTCGTTTAATCTTAATATTTTACTTCGGAGTCACGTGAGTGATTCCGTGTGATTTCATGCCGTGAGAAACAAGTCTACACAACCACAACTGCTTCAGTGACAGATGAGGGAAACATTCATAATGAATAAATAATAATAATAGTAACCCCTCTCATCCAGGAGGAAACTATACAACTGAACCTAAAATAGAGTTGGCAAATACCCCTGGTCTGGCAATGGGCTATTATAAAATGTTTGGATAGTTCGTTCATTTGACCATCCTGCAGCCGCTAGGATGTGGTCCAGCGGAACGTAAATAACCCTTGCTGCTGATGTTGTAGCAGCCCTGGTGGAGTGAGATTTTAAAATCAGTATCTACTCCTGCATAAACCAAACCCCGTTTCACCACCTGGAGATGGTCTGAACTGATACCTTCTTATAAAGTTTTTTGTAACTAGCAAGCATTGTTAGTTCAGAGCCTCTGAGGCTCTTGGTGACCTTGACGTAATGTTGTTAATGTGTGACCACACATAACCGAAGGTCCCTGGGGTATGCCATGACACTAGTTTGAGACCTGACGCCCCTTCTGCTCTGCTTAACTAAATCATAAACATAAAATATTATATTATTTGCAGATGTAACCATCCTGTCCAGTCGCAATTATGTAGCGACTGAACCCGTTGCGCTGAGACCAGCGCCATGAGGATAACTACCTTATGAGAGCCGGGCCAAAGCTAAGGATGTAGCTGGAGCCCCCTGGTGAAATAGTGTTAACACAATGTCAATATCCCATACTGTCCTGTACTTGTCCTGGGAGAACTTGTGTTAAAGATATCCTTTACAAACTCGATATCTGAGGGTGAAACCCGACAGAGTGGGTCCCGTTCGCTGCAGCAAATATGATGGGAAGGCACGTTGTGCATAGTAAATGGCCCTATAACTAAATTATTGTCAAAGACCCATTTGAAAACGAACTCCAAGACGTCAGTAATCTGTACCGTATTAAATGTAACATTAGCATTTAAACAAAACGCTTCCCTTCTCCTGAAGAGGAAATGTACTGCTTTTTTGGTGCTATCCCAGCACTCTGGAGTGAACACATACATGGATCGGTGTGACAACCCAAGCCGTAGGAGCAGTCTATTCAGAATCTGCAAGTCAATAAATTGATTTTATCATGCAAAGGCTGGTTTCCCGAGCCACAGGCTGAACCAGCAAAGTTTACGTTTAGAATAACCGTATAAGGTTGTCTTATTTTTCCCGACAAAAGCGGGAATCATGGCGGGAACCAGTTAGACAGTACAAAAACCTAAAGCGGGATCTTGCTGAGTTTATTCCAAGACCCGACTTATGAGGCAAAATGGAGGAAGACATAAAAGAACATTCCTCCTCCTAGTAGCGAGAATGTATCTCTCGCCACTGTTATGCCACATATTTTTGCAACCGGTGAATGAGCATGAAAACAACATATCGATATTCGGTGTTCCATCGAACCATAATTTCATAAAATACTTTGTGATCCAACACCCATTCTGTGTTGTCATTGATCTGTACATGATGATACACCAGTGGCAAATGAGATTAGGTAAATTATAACAGGATACTTTTACTTGATTGCACCCATGTGACTAACATATGCCACCACCATAGTGCATCAACTTGAAGTTGAGCATGCAGATTATGCATAGTTGCTCAATAACCCTTTATCCCATAGAATGCACCTAGTGTCTATAGATAGTTGATACCAATAACTGAAGAATTGGCAACTCATGCAAATCTCCTCCACCTCCGAACTAAAGATGACATTCGCAATTTTCCACCTTAGAGCACTTAGCATCAGTTTGTAACTTTTACTGACCAAACTGCTGGAGCAATGCTGAATATTTGTTCGTCCATCATTGTGACTTTGGTAGCTTCAGCTGGTAATAGCATAGGTCTGTTAACAATGACCTACATGGCACTTGAGAGGTTGCTACTTTGCACAATGTCAGTTCCCCTACTTGCACAGCTGAATCACAGCTACTATATTGCCAATTACTCTTGATGAATAAAAGGCTGCTTTATAACAACAAGGTTGTTACAAGCTTCTATTAACTCCAATATCTTGCCCCAGGGTGGATCACAGACTAATTAATAGTTAAAGGTAAATCCCATTGATCAACAAGTCTATTTGATATCAACTTAAATTTAACTGGATAGATGAGGAACCCCAATTTCTCAAATATAGTTTGAGGCTGAAACAGCTGATTTTAGCAAAATACAGCGTTAGAATATCATCCAAACAAGACATAACAAGTCTTGAGCAGTCCATACATAACTCTGAGCAGTCCATACACCAATTTTAGTAATTTGGTAAATAACCTGGGAGCTGAAGTTAGCCCATTTTGCAATGCTTTACTGTTATCATTACCTTATCCAGATAATTTCAAATGTCTCTCGTGACCCCTGTAAATGAGAACTGAATAGAATGTATCTTTGAGATGGATGCATGCCATAAAGATCCTTATGAAAATCAGTTGTTAATCAGTAACGAAGTTTCCTATTCGGAAAAGTTTATACTGCACATGCAAGTTAAACAACATTCTCCATCTTTCACAATGAACAGGCCAAGCCTGCCATCATTCCGTGCCTGCCTCGACCGATAACTCTGGCCCGATTTCCGAGCCTGTCTTGAAAGAGAATCCTGGCCCTAATACTGAGCCTGCCTCGAAAGACAACTCTGGCCATAATTCTAAGCCTGCCTCGAAAGACAACTCTGGCCATAATTCTGAGCCTGCCTCGAAAGACAACTCTGGCCATAATTCTGAGCCTGCCTCGAAAGACAACTCTGGCCATAATTCTGAGCCCCAATTCCAACCTGCATGGAATGCTAGTATTGTGCAGTTTTACATGGTTAGATGCCGCTAAGTAGATGGCAATGCCTTAACCATTTGTGTGTTGTACAAAACAAGTGTAAATATTACCAATTTGTAAGTGGTCCACTTACCCCATGTTTCGGAAGTGCCAGACCCACCTACCTGCCTGTTATTCTTGGTTGTAGAGTAGTACTGGTAGGGTGCGTGGAACCTCTGCCCAGCTTTCATGCTGCCATCAGCTTCAGTGAACCGCTTACTGCCGATGGAGGCGTGGGGTGTGTTGTCGCCGAAACGATGAAGCTTTGCTCGTCGTTGGTACCTTGATTGGTCCGACAGCTTTTGCTTCTTCATCCAGGTTTTGCCTGTTGAATAGGTCTTACCTGAAGAGAAGATTTGGCGGCTGGCTCTAATGTCCCCCTTCATAGCGCTGTTCACTGCCGACACTTGTAGCGTGAGGGGAACTCTGGCCCCTTCCGGGTATTCTGCCCACGGCTGGTAACCAACTCTTCTGGCAGCAACACCTTTGTTTGCGAGGATTCCCTTGAAGTCATACGCATGTGCTTCAGTATATTCCACGGACATACTTTAGAATTTGAAGTCAGTTAGAGCCCTGAAATAGGTGCTGCCGCAGGCCCCTGAGGATACCTGCGCTGATATGGCCCCTCCAACAGACCTATACCAGGATGGAACATCCATGCTCCATTTTTTCCTTGCGGGCAAGTCGATTTAAGCCCTTCGTGCCTCGTGGTATGCTCTCCGCTATACCTTCGAACTCATGAGTCAGAAAACTGACCCCGATTGGCCAACTCTTCACCCCGCGGTTCTCCTGAGTCTGTTGGGATGGCAAATCTTGCTGCCAGGAATGGTACCTCTGACTCGTGCCCTTCATCCCTTGGGGTATGCTCCACGGCTAAACCCACAGACTCGGCGTCAGAATAAAACTGACCCCGTATGCTCTCCTCCTCCAAGAGGGAGACATTAAGCAGCCCTTAATCAGGTGCCACTGGCGCGGGCTCTCGAACAGGCCGGCGCTGACACAACTCCACCTGTTGGAGTGTATCTTGGTGGGGCATCCTCTCCATTGGGAGCTCCATCCTGGACAACCGTCTAAAGACATTATCCATTACCGGAGGGGAACCCTCCCGGCCCGACTCGTCCGAGTCCATAGGCCTGTCCGACCTATTGTTGGTTTTACCCCATGTCCTGGGGACCAAAACGGTCTGGGAGCCGCTGACCGCACTGTCAGCGACTCTGGTGGTGATACTGCCTTCCTCCTGGATTTACCCCTCCACGGGAACCATAGCGGCCTGGAAGCCGCTGACCGCATTGTCAGCGACTGGGATCGCGAACCCGACGGCCGCCGGCTACCCGCGCTTCCGCGGTCTGGACCGGAGTGTCCCCACAGCCCATAGCCGGTTTCCCGTGGCCCGTCCGGACTTCGCGACAATATCCAGCAGGAAACCTCTGTAAGAAGAGGTTCCTGCAAGAAAAAACAGAACCTGGTAAGAAATACAAATCTTACCTGTAGGTTTAAACTTACTGCCAATCAGTCGCTTCGCCATGCGACAGGCGTAATGACACACATGCGGACTGGCGGGACATCTTCACGGAATCACTCACGTGACTCCGAAGTAAAATTTGCTGCTACTAATGTAGCATAAGAAAGTGTACTCATGTGATGGTCAAAAGAGTTGGAGGTCTATTTTTGGAGTTTAGAGATACAGCATGGAAACGGCTTCAGCCCTCCAAGTCCACACCAACCATTGATCACTTGTTCACACTATGTCATCCTCTCATCCACTCCCTATATACTAGGGGCAATTTACAGAAGCCAATTAATCTACAAATCTGCACATCTTTGGGATGTGGGAGGAAACCAGAGCACCCAGAAGAAACCCACGTGGTCACAGGGAAGAAGATACAAATTGGATAGTACCCGAGGTCAGAATCGATCCCAGATCTCTGGCACTGTGAAGCAGTAGCTCCACTAGCTGGTCCACTGTGCTGCCTTCAGAGCAGGCATTTTGATATAACTAATCAATATTTAGTAGATTGTGAAAACTGATCCGTTATAATTCACAGGATCTTCTACGTCGGGACATCCTGTACTACAAAAGCAGGATAGATACGGACAGCATGGAAGTGGTGGATGTGGAAGATGGGAAGGACAAGGACTTTAACATCAGTGTAAAGAATGCTTTCAAACTTCAAAACAAGTTCACAAATGAGATCCATTTGTTCTGTGCGAAGAAATCCTCAGTGAAACAACGGTGGCTTCAGGCCTTTGAAAATGAAAGAAAACAGGTTCAACTGGACAAGGAGACAGGTAAGTCTCTTAACTGCATGAAATGCATCAAAATAGCTTTTGGTGAGAATTTTTTTTCATCATTTCAGAATCTTAGAGAATGTGCATTTTTTTCATATTAATAGTGCCTGACAGTTTCCTATCTTCATTCAAAACATCAGACTCCACTCTTACCCATTGTTGTGTTGCACAACTGACATTTAGTTGATGCACAATATTCATTACTTACTCATATCCTTCCTCACCATCGATGTCTGTTGTTTGAAATACAATGTGAGTTGCTGCTTACCAAAACTGTAAGATTTCCCTTTTACATATTTTCTTAAGCTTGTAAACTCTGTCTCATTTTTCTTACCTAAGTTTTTTCAATCAAACCTCTTACAAGATTGCATTTCATGACTCCTCATGACTACTTCACAGCAATGGGATTTGCTAACTCACACTTCTATGTGACCTTTAATGTTCTTGTTCCCACCAATTCATTAGCCTCTTTCATACTAGTACACCCCTGTCCCTGCTTTCCTAATTTCAAAGATCATAAGGTTGAAGATGTTTGCTGAAAATTTGGTGAACATTCCCAAATCTTGCCTCCATGATCAAAATGGAATATTATTCTTAAATTAGCCAAGCAGGTTAAGATATTCTCTGGCTTTATCACCACATACTAACATCTTAGGCCAACCAGATCATCCTGATGCATCCTCACTAAAAACATATAAGAAGTTCATGGATATTTGTTCTCAAAGATTGCATTTATCCTTTCATTTGCTTCTATTTTTCTTCCTTCCCTTTGGGCACCTGACCAACCTTCCCAAAGCTCCTATTCCTTGTGTTGAACTCATGTCTATCCCGATAACCATTCAACTTGTCTCTCTTGCTTTGGCTGAGCTCTTCTTATCTACCAGTCTTCTCTCACGAACACTGTGTTGCCATTCCCACCAAACTTTTGATATTGTTAATGGTTTTCACTCCTCAGGAATTGTTGCTTGAACTTCCCTTAGAAAATCCACTTCAACTCTGTTGTTCTTGCAAAATCCACCAAACTTTAACCTGTTTTTTCCCAACCAGAGCTTTTGAATATCTGGTCCCCTCTCAAATCCAAGGCTATCTTTCCTTGAATTTGAAATTGGAATCTCCCAATCTGTTTCTGATGCAGGAGCACACTTAAAATGGCGCTTATAAGAGCCATAAATAATGTTAAAACACAATTTTTAAGTGTTTTATGGAACTCAGCAGGGCAGGCAGCATCTGTGGAGGGACTGGATGTTTGGGTCATGATCCTTCTTCAGATCGTGGCCTGGTGTTCGTCCATGGGATCATGGTCAAGGGGTTGGTATGAGGAGGTGTCTGAGAGCTGATGCCTGGCCTCAGCACGGTACGGGTCAGCCTGCCAGACCACAACGGCAGTTCCCTTGTCAGTCGATTTGCTGACAATATTGGGATTGTTAATGAGTGAGCGGACGACTGCATAGTCAGAGAGGGTCAGATTGGACTGGGTAAAGGGAATGGGGAAGTCAAGAAGGTTGATATCGGAGTAGTAGTTGGAAAAGGGAAAGGTCAGAGAGGTTAGAAGCCGACAATGGGAATCCATGAGGAGGAGGAATGTTGTAGATGGGAGAAGAGGTCGTCACTGGAGGGGTGGAGTGGGGGGGGGGGAGGGGGGTTGTGGGGGCTTCTTACTGGAGAAATAGGCGCAGAGATGGAGGCAACAAAGGACGAGCTCGACATCATTTCGGGTGTAGAACTCATTGAGATGTGGGCGCTGGGTTACAAAGGTAAAGCTTCTGCCGAGGACAGACCTTTGAACATTGGAGAGCTCATGGTCATGTTTGGTTTGAGGAGGGTAGAGGGGGAAGAGGAGATCAGGGGAAGTACCATAGAGGGGGGCTCAGATGAGAAAGAAGTGTTCAGATTGGTGTGGGAGTGGGAAGTAAGGGGAGTGACATGGTTAACATTGAAGGAAAGGCAGTAAGAGGAATCAGTGTTAAAGGCACCAGCTTGGAACAGCTGGGGCAGCAGTGGAACCAAGGAAAGTCAACAGTCCGGCCAATGGAGAGTCAACAGATGGGAGGGGAAGCTGGCAGAGCCAGCAGCGGCAATGCCCCTGGCCTGGAAGCTGCTAAGGGAGCATCATAATCATCGACAACCCCAGACCATGGGAGGGCCGCGAGCAGGTAAAGACCACCAAAGTCAATGGCCAGAGCCTGGGAGCTGCTGGTGAAGCGAGAAGCAGTTGATGGAGTGTAAATGCGATAGATCCTGGTCGGGCTCGGTGGAAGGTCTGGAAATGGAGCTGGAAGCCACGTGGGACAAGATGGCAGCAAAGGCTGAGGAAAGACACGACAGTGGTAGCGATCCAGTGTGAAGAAGTGCCCCGAAAGTCCATTCCCTCCACAGATGCTGCCTGACTTGCTGACTTCCTCCAGCACTTTGTGTGTTGTTTAAGATTCCAACATCTGCAGTTTCTTGTGTCTCTATAAATAATATATTTGTGACAAATGTAGTGGGCTAACCTTCCTCTTCTGTTTCCTGGCCACAGCTTCTCTCTGATCCTTATGTCTCCATTCCTTTTTCCTCATTATCCAGTGGAATGGAATTGTTTTCAATCTTCTGTATCCTGTAGCTTGGAGGATTTTCCAAAGATTTCCCTTTGGAGTTGGTCTCTATGTGGTACGAGGTTTGCAATGCGCTGTTAAAGAACCTCTGGCAAGTGGGTGATAGGCAGCATCAGTGGGGGTGCCACTGGTGAAATGAAATATTTAGGATGGTGGATAAGGTGCCGATCAAGTAGGCTGTGTTGAACAGAATGGTTCTGAGCATTTGTGAGTGTTGCTGCAGTTGCACTCATCTTGGAAAATGATGAGTAGTCTATCACAATTATTTTATTGAAGTTGGAAAGGCTTGGAGATAAGCAGGCGAGTCACACAGAAGTCAACAGAAGCCCCTTGTAGCCATATTACTTATCACAACACTATCACAAAGAAATGTGTTATGGTTAACAGTATGCAGTCTTTCAGAGACATGGTGATAATAAGGCTTTCTGCTCCATTTACCATGGGTCAGTTACTTTTTCCTTTCTGGCATTTATATTGAAATATATATTTCCGGTTGTTTTCTCACCAAGAACAAATATGTCTTGTTCCATTTGTAGGAGCTTAAAATTATGCTTATATATAATACTGTGCTCTTTCTCAAGGCTTTGCTATCACAGAAGTTCAAAAGAAACAGGCCATGATGAATGCAAAGAAATCACATCCAGCTGGGAAGCCAAAAGGTGATTTTGTTTTCTCTTTAATAAAATCTCTGAACATTGGGTCAGACATATTAATTTGAATTGTATAATTTATGAATTTATTAGAAATGTAATTTTACATTGTTGTGTGTGTGTGTGGAAGAGGGGAGAGGATGAGGGAGGGGTGATGTACAGAAATAGTGGGTTACTCTAGTGGAGAGCTAGAATGGCACAATGGGCTAAATAATCTTCTGTGCTCTAATTGTTCTGTGAATCTGTATTCTCTGCATTTTAACAAAGACTACTCCTCCAATGTATTTTATTGATTGTAAAGATTATTACAATATGCTGGGGCTGTTAAAACTGATATATATATATATATATATGTGAGTAATTTCATCCAGTCAAGTCAAATCAACTTTATTTGTCACATACACATACAAGATGTGCAGTGAAATGAAGGTGGCAATGCCTGCGGATTGTGCAAAAACTACAGAACAGAATAGAACAGAATCAGTATTTACATGTTAGAATTATTTTTTTTAAAGACACAACACAACAGTAAATTAGTACAGTAAATTAGTCCCTGGTGAGATTAGAGTTTACAGTCCTGATGGCCTGTGGGAAGAAACTCCATCTCATCCTCTCTATTTTCACAGCTTGACAGCGGAGGCATTTGCCTGACTGTAGCAGCTGGAACAGTGCATTGCTGGGGTGGTAGGGGTCCCCTATAATGTTGCTGGTTCTGGATCTGCACCTCCTGGTGTATAGGTCTTGCAGGGGGGGCGAGTGTAGTTCCCATAGTGTGTTCGGCCGAACGCACTACTCTCTGCAGAGCCTTCGTGTCCTGGGCAGAGCTGTTCCCAAAGCAGATTGTGATGTTGCCGGACAAAATACTTACTACAGCCCCAGAGTAGAAGCAGTGAAGGATCCTCAGAGGGACTCTGAATTTTCTCAGCTGCCTGAGGTGGTTAAACGCGCTGCCTTGCCTTACTCACCAGTGCGGCAGTGTGTGTAGTTCATGTCAGATCCTCTGTGATGTGGACTCCCAGGTATTTAAAGCAGCTCACCCTATCCACAGTAGTCCCATTTATCTCCAGTGGTGTGTACGTCCTCGGATGTTGTGCCCTTCTAAAGTCCACAATCACCTCCTTAGTTTTAGTGACATTCAGACAGATCTAAATTTTAAAAATAAGCAATTCATTTTACTGCTGGTAAAACTCCACAAACCAGCAATTGCCTTCTTCAATAGAACACGATCAATAATGCTCCTTGGTTGCAATACCAATTGTCTGATTGTGAACATAATTAGTGTACAGAATAGATTCATTCGCTGTGTGAGCTATACCCTTATTCCAGCTGTGGACTGTTGGTGGGCATTATTTTTTCAGCTACATTAGTTTGTGATGTCAAAAATATTATGTTCCATTCTATAACAGTCTTTCCAATCTTGAAATATCATAGATAATATATGCGCTACATTTTCAAATTCTCACTGATGCAGAAATCCTGTGCCATAATTTTACATTTCACTTGAATTTGCTGAGTTAACCCAATCTCAACAATGATTTTCAAGCTTATTAGTCTATTATTCAATCTGGCAGTCCAGAACCAGGGCTCACAGTTTAAGAATAAGAGGTAGGCCATTTAGGATTGAGATGAGGACAAACATTTTCACCCAGAGAGTTGTAAATCTGTGGAATTCTCTGCCACCGAAGGCAGTGGAGGCCAATTCACTGGATGTTTTCTGGAGAGAGTTAGATTTAACTCTTAGGCCAACAGAATCAAGGGATATGGGGGGAAAGCTGGAATGGGGTACTGATTTTGGATGATCAGCCATGATCATATTGAATAGTGGTGCTGGCTCGAAGGACCGAATGGCCTATTCCTGCATCTATTTTCTATGTTTCTATTAGTTGAGTATAAGGGCTAAGAACTTATGTTAATCTTATTCAAGGTAAATGATTTGTTTGTTGAATAACAGCAACATACCAATGACAAATATCAAACATAGAATCCTTGCACTGAAACACATTTAGAATATTCCTTTACTTTCTCACTGAGATAGGTTCATGAGCAATTCTTGTGTTAATTATACATTGGCAGTGGAATCTGAGTAAATTGCTGTCAGAGTAAATGTCATTGATTTCATCATGTCTGGCTATTTAAAGCTTCTCACGGGCTGGGTTCTTATGCCAATTAAGTAGATAATTTACACATGATATAATCCATATGCAGGTAAGTGTCAACATATATGTTAAATATTTCTGTGTTGCAGATGGTGTGTAATTTATTATATGAAAAGGACCTCTGCTTTCTTTTAATGTATGTGATTTACAATGTCAGCTTTTACACAGTATGTGCTTTGTTTGATATGTTTCAAATGCTATGGATCCTTCTTTATAATTCTTTCATCCTTTCTGAATTCATGCACTTTTCAGGGCAAGGTATTGTTGCTTCTCGTGACTGTAACTTTATGTGTTCTATCTCTTTCTCTCTTTTCTTCTTCTCACTCTTTTCTATCTCCACTGCTGTTTCTCGAACAAGATCTCCAGCAGCTGCTGAATGTGACCTCATCTCTGTCTCAGTCAACCACATGTCTGCATGAGCCTCCCCCCCAGCATCCAAAACACCCACCAGCTACTAAACTCCTCGAGACACCGCGGATGTCGCAGGCTCGTCTTCTGCTGCACAAAGGGGGGGATGTGACTCCCAACATTTTACGTAGGGCTATGTCCTGGATGTCCACTCTCAGCCGAGACCTCTTTCAATAATGGCAGAAAAGGTGATCAGCCACTTGCCCTTTCATTTTAACCAACATAACTAACATGTGTGTGTCGTTATTTAAGAGATGCTAATGCAGTGAAAATTGGTTTTCAGGTCAACAGGAATTTTTATGCCATTAGTCATCAGTTATATGTATTCATCTTTGCTTAAATCAAAAAATAGCTTTCTGAAAGAAGTTGTATTGTTCTTTAACCAGGAAAATCCATTAACAATTCTGGCATAGACCAATGTCTAATTATATGTATATAATATATTATATATATATAATACAGAAGTTTCAGGTTTCAGTCTCTTTCAGGTTTCAGTCTCTCTAGCAGTCAATACAATATATCTTTTCATCGAAGAATCATACAATAAGATACAGCCCAATGAGACCACTGTATCTGTGTCACTTGATAAATCATATGTAAGAAGTATCTCGATGAGCACTTGTATTCCAGTTTGTATTTCCCCTGCACGCCTTCACAATAGATTTGCATTTTTTCTCCAAAGTTGGTGCTGTTGCCTCACTGCTCCAGCAACCCAGGTTCAATCCAGACCTCAGGTGCTGCCTGTGTATAAATTCCATGTTCTCTCTGTAACTATCTCTCTGGGTGCTGTGGTTTCTCCCACTTCCTAAAAACTTGTTGGCAGATTAATTTGACAGGTGAATGCCAAAGTGGTTCCCTTGGCTCAAGTTCAAAACCCAGGGTAATAGACTCTGGAGAATGGTGCCGACAAATTAAGATTAGGAGAATTTACTTCAAGTAGGCTGTGAACTATTTGCAATTCTCTTTCTATGAGGCCTGTGGATAGTTACTTACTGGGTACATTCAGAACTGAGAACAATAGAATTTTGGAACCCAGGGTTGGTGAATATTGCATTGTGAAAGATGGATTTGTGGGACTAGATCACCTTGATCTCACTGAATGATGGAGCAGTCTATTTCTGCTGCATTTTCTGTTTTTTTTGTGGAACAGCAATGTAGCTGAATTTAAAACAGCATCATCAGGGCAATCATAAGCAATAAAGATGTAGAGATTTGGGGATTTGTAAAGAAAATTAAAACTGCAGAATTATATTCCTTGGTTCTGCATTAATTGATTTGATATACCATAATTAATGAGTGCAATTTATAAATTGCTATCTGCTCTCTCATAGTGCTATTTAATCATTTACAACGTTATCCATCAGTTTGAAAAAGAGTTTAATATTTGCCTAATTCCACTCAATAAATTATAATAGGGCAGAGGCAGCAACTTGCTTCTGATGAAAGTGATATCTTGGCAGACAGTTTAGACTCTGAAGAATGGTTTCGGCCCGAAACGTTGCCCAGTCTGAAGAAGGGTTTCGGCCCGAAACGTTGCCTATTTCCTTCGCTCCATAGATGCTGCTGCACCCGCTGAGTTTCTCCAGCATTTTTGTGTACCTTAGACTTTATTTTGACCAGATTGAGTAATTACAGAGCGAGACCTCAACACATGTCGTCATGAACCCAAAATCTCACTGACAATAGACAATAGGTGCAGGAGTAGGCCATTTAATGTAATCATGGCTGATCATCCCCAATCAATACCCCTTTCCTGCCTTCTCCCCATATCCATTGATTCTGCTATCTTTAAGAGCCCTATCTAGCTCTCTCTTGAAAGTATCCAGAGAACCAGCCTCCACCACCCTCTGAGGCAGAGAATTTCACAAACTCACAACTCTCGGTGAGAAAAAGTGTTTCCTCGTCACCATTCTAAGTGGCTTACCCCTTACTCTTAAACTGTGGCCTCTGGTTCTGGACTCCCCCAACATCGGGAGCATGTTTCCTGCCTCTAGCGTGTCCAATCCCTTAATAATCTTATATGTTTCAATAAGATCTCCTCTCATCCTTCTAAACTCCAGAGTATACAAGCCCAGCCGCTCCATTCTCTCAGCATATGAGGTCCTTCTGCAATTGTACAAGGCCCTGGCGAGACCACACCTGAAGTATTGTGTGCAGTTTTGGTCTCCAAATTTGAGGAAGGACATTCTTGCTATTCAGGTAGCGCAGCGTAGGTTCACCAGGTTAATTCCCGGGATGGCGGACCTATCATATGTTGAAAGAATGGAGCGACTGGGCTTGTATACACTGGAATTTAGAAGAATGAGAGGGGATCTTATTGAAACATATAAGATTATTAAGGGATTGGACACGCTAGAGGCAGGAAACATGTTCCCGGTGTTGGGGGAGTCCAGAACCAGGGGCCACAGTTTAAGAATACGGGGTAGGACATTTAGAATGGAAATGAGGAAAAACGTTTTCATCCAGAGAGTTGTGAATCTGTGGAATTCTGCCTCAGAAAGCAGTGGAGGCCGATTCTCTGGACGCTTTCAAAAGAGAGTTAGATAGAGCTCTTAAAGATAGCGGAGTCAAGGGATATGGGGAGATGGCAGAAACGAGGTACTGATTGTGGATGATCAGCCATGATCACAGTGAATGGTGGTGCTGGCTCAAAGGGCCGAATGGCCGAATGGCCTACTCCTGCACCTATTGTCTATTGTCAAAGTGTTTTATAAATAGTGAAGCATTGAGAGATTTTGATATCCTTGTACACAAATCACAAAATGTTAATACCCAGATACAACAAGCAATTAGAAAGGCATTTGGTATTTATTCAAAAATGTTTCAGTATGAGGGTAAAGGCATCTTGCACCAAACATCTAGACCTAATCAGACCATATCTTGAATATTAGGTCGAAAATCTTCACATAATGGTGCATTTATTTGCCATAGAATCAATGCACAAACGATTCACCAGATAAATACTGGGATGAAAGTTTTGACATATGAAGAGAAATTGAGCAGAAAGGATCTACACTCTCAAATTGAGAAAGTAAAATGTACAATATTCTCATAGTGTTTGACAGGGAGGATGATGTTTTGTTTTTCCTGGCGGGGGTTTCAAGAACCAGGGCTTAAAGTTTCATAATAAGAAGTCACATATTCAGGGCAAATTTGAGGAGAAATTTCTTAACACATCACAATCTTTCAAATTCTCTGCCAAGAAGACTGTGAGGTCTCAGTCACTCAGTGTATTCAAGATGTTTCGCTATCTAAGGAATCATTAGATATGGAAATGGTGCAGAAAAATGGTGCCTAATGACTTTCTGCCACAACTCCTTAGTCTAATCCTCCCCCACCACTTGTTTAATCCTTGTTTTATGATGGCAATCTGCTGCAGCCTGACCCTGGAGATCCCATGGGTGACATCCTCCCCTACTAGGCCTCTCTCCTCTTTGACAATCCCCTCTGCAATTCATAAATTCATCTGCTTTCCTTAGCGTGTCATATGAAGGGAAACATCTTAGAGAATGTGAAGTCTGTCCTGCAATGCCTAATGCCTTGGGCTTGGCAGACGACAGAATGTTGCAGTAGTTGACTCCCAAACAAAGGATCTGTTGCCTTGCTGCACATTGCCCTTTTACTGTGCCTCAAGAAACACCATTAGTCCATAGGCTATGTGGTCTTTATATCATATCCACTTTCTCCACATATTATTTTTGAGGAAAGCTCAAGTCTACAAATTGATAAAACTACCTCACCATTAACCATTTTAAACCACCGTTTGCATCTCATGCTGTGGTTAATTGAGTGGGTGAGTGCAGTGCAGATCACCCTAATACACTTCCATGAGGGAGAGATTTAATCCTGGTTGCTGATACGAAATACATGCAATTACAGCAGCTACCAGCAGCACTGATCTTCATATCTTCATGTTGATCCCAAGCTACGTAAGGAGGTATCAGAGCAGATGGCAAAAAAATACCTGCTCAGAGAGTTTGACTTGAAAGAGATTTCAAAGAGGAGATGGACAAGGAAATACAGAGGAGGTTAAACACAAAAAGCTGGAGTAATTCAGCAGGACAGGCAGCATCTCTGGAGAGAAGGAATGGGTGACTGCAGTCTGAAGAAGGATCTCAACCCGAAAATATCACCCACTCCTTCTCTCCAGAGATGCTGCCTGTCCCGCTGAGTTACTCCAGCATTTTGTGTCTATCTGCAGTTCCTTCTTGCACAGAGGAGGTTAAGGTGGGAATTCTTATACTTAGAGTCATGGCAGCTGAAAATATGGGAGGGGCCTGAGAAAATTCAGATGTGATCAAGTGGCCATAATTCCCCAGTATTGTTAAAGGGACATTATTGATTGATATGTTTAAGAAGGAACTGTAGATGCTGGACAATCGAAGGTAGACAAAAATGCTGGAGAAACTCAGCGCGTGAGGCAGCATCTATGGAGTTAAGGAAATAGGCGACGTTTCGGGTCGAGACCCTTCTTCAGACTGATGTGAGGGTGGGGGGGGGGGGTGGGAAGAAGAAGGGAAGAGGTGGAGATAGTGGGCTGAGGGAGAGCTGGGAAGGGGAGGAGAAAGCAGGGACTATCTGAAATTGGAGAAGTCAATGTTCATACTGCTGGGATGTAAACTGCCCAAGCAAAATATGAGGTGGTGCTCCTCCAATTTACGGTGGGCCTCCCTCTGGCCATGAAGGAGGCCCAGGACAGAAAGGTCAGATTCTATAGTTCCACAGCAGAGCATAGTTCAAATATGTATCTGAAATTGTGCAATTAATTTCTTCAGATGGGACTGAACACTTTTTTTTACTGAAATGACCACGGGGAGAATTAATGAATCTTTCAAATACCTTGAAGTAGTTTGAGGATGAATGTACATTTTGGGGTTCATAAAATATAAATCAGCCAAGGATATCTGGTGATCATTTACTTGCACAGTGTCAGGTTAGAATGCAGAGCTTCCAACCAGGTGGAGATGTTGAGGGGCAGCTATGATTAGCCAGTAGTGAGAAGGAAGCCCAGAGGTACCAGTATAGACCAGTAGTACAAAACCTAATTCTAATTCTAACCAACCCAGACAAGTCTGATACAACATTTACTAATACCGTTGTCTAAGAAAAAGGCATAAATAAAGAAACAGTTCAGATAAATTATAATAGTCTATGTTAAAGAAGGAACTGCAGATGCTGGAAAATCGAAGGTACACAAAAATGCTGGAGAAACTCAGCAGGTGCAGCAGCATCTATGGAGCGAAGGAAATAGGCAACGTTTCGGGCCAAAACCCTTCTTCAGACAAGAAACGTTGCCTATTTCCTTCGCTCCATAGATGCTGCTGCACCCGCTGAGTTTCTCCAGCATTTTTGTGTACCTTATAATAGTCTGTGTTGCGTTTGCATGTTCTCCTCGTGACCGCATGGGTTTTCTCTGGGTGCTCCGGTTTAAGACGTCCTAAAGAGGTGTGGGTTTGTAGGTTTATTGGCCTCTATAAATTGCCCCTAATGTGTAGGGAGTGAATGCAAAGGTGGGATAACATAGAACTAGTGTGAATGATGATCAATGGTCGGCAAGGACTCAGTGGCCGAAGAGCCTGTTTCCATGCTGTACCTTTCAATCAATTCAATCAATGTTTGTACTTGAATTGGGGATCGGAAGCATTTGCATGTGAATTCTAACCAGATTTTCTCCTCCTTTTCTCAGCTGTAACAAGGCCTTACTATGACTTTCTGACATTGAGGCAGAAACATCCCATGCTACCTTCAACCGTTCCCCAACAGCAGGTGTACATGTTGGCCGAGCCCAAACGCAAGCCCTCCAACTTTTGGCAGAACATCGGGCGACTGACACCATTCAAGAAGTGAAGGGACAGCTTTGTGAAGATGATTTAACGCCATACCAAGGGAGCACTTTAGAAACCAGTTGCAATGGGAATGAATGAATGCTCTGTGTGTTCGGTTATGTATATAAATGTCAACGCACGCTGTACTCCTACGTGTTGGCAATCTCCTCATGAGGAGAAGATGGCATTTCCTTCACCTGGTGACTTTGCTGGTCGGACAGCTTCCCGATAATCAGACCATCAACAGTGCCAGTTACAGAGCTGCCTAAATATATATTGATGTTGGCAACGACAGCTGAACTCAACATTCTCCAAATTCCCCAGAACAAGGTTTTTCCTTTCTATTTTAAATGGAACGAATCATAACGAGAGAAGCTGCATCTTGGCAAAGAATACAAATTACTATCGAGAATTTGCTGTATTTGTGAAGTTGTGCAAGCATTAAGCAACAGCTAAAATGTATTGTGAACAAACAACTTGCCAGAGACCTTCTAAATGCTGCAGTTTGGCCTTTTGTGCTGTCACTGGAATGAAACACTGTGTGTGCCTACGTGCAAGGGATGAAGATTATTATTTAAGACACGGTGAATTTAAAAGGAGTTATTTCGCAATCTTTTTGCCAATTATTTTTCAGTGTGGGCAATGTCGATTTAATTGTGCAAAGATGAATTACTTAGGGCTCCTGGATTGTAAACATTGCTGCCCGTGATTGCTGGGCTCCTGTCAGATTTTGTGCCAGTAATGAGAAATAGAAGCAGCGGCAACAATTAAAACTGTAGGTCGACATTCAATGTTTTCATCTCTAAAGCCCGGAGTTTAAATCGACTCAAGCAGATGGGAAAAAAATGGTTGTCCTTCTTGAGTTCATGGGATTTTAAATAAGATTAGGTCACACCGTGAGGTTGATGCTGCACTTGCAGTTGGCACTGAAATGATAGTGAGTAGTCACATCCTCAAGTCTTTACAGTATTACCTTTCTAGCAAACTAGTGAAAAGGTTACATTCAATCAGTGTATCGGAGGAGAGAGTGACATGTCACGTTATCATGTCCTAATGTTTATAAAGGGGTTATGTAAATATTAACAAAATGATTTATTTATGTATATTGAATTCACTGTACTTGTACTTGCTGTTTGGCTTCTCCACATCCTTTCCAGTACGAATGCCTTATTAAGGAATGCACTTACCCAAATGCTTGCCTTGTCCTACCCTGAACCTTCCCTGGTGTAGAAGTGAGTTTACGTCAAAATTTATTTTAGAGTGGAAGTTCAAAAATTCCATCTGAGAAAACTAATGATTATAGTTATATGTCTAGATGCTGCTGTTCTAGTTTTACAACCCAGCCTGCTCCCTAGATTTCAAGACAACTTTACAAATAAACTAATAATTTGCAGGATGAGTTTTGAATGCAGACTGTACATATGAAGAACAAACATTGATAGTTAAACATAGTTAAACATGCTATGTTACCTTGAGCAATTGATTACAATCCCAAACTGAGATGACAACCTGGGTTTTCAATGAATCCCGATGTGATCCAGTGCAGTGACAATTGGGATTAACGTAAAAACCTATAGATGATCTTAATATTTTCTCGTAATCCTTGCCAAATTAGCAAAGTGATGATTGTTAAGCCATAACAAGAGAGCACAGTTAGAAATAGATAGAATAGATGTGGTGCCATAAACAAAATATCCAAGCAGATTCTATATAAAGGAAGGAAACGTTAAAGTGAAACAATTACCCATCCGACATAATCCATCTCTCCACTTTGAATAGGAAAATAACATATTGCTCCCTCTGCTTTAAAAGCTCAATAGTTAAGTCATTCTTACTCCCTTTCTGCACAGTTGCGTTGATTAACTATACCAGTCATGGGCTCCGCAATTTTATAATCGGCAGAAGTTGTGGAATCTGAAGAACAATGAAAAACATTAGCAAAATAGTCTGTGCAGTTTGTTGACCAGAAACAGTTACTTATTTCCTGTGCCCACAGATGCTGTTGGACCTGCTAAGCATCTCCAACATTTTCTAGTTTTTATTTCAGATTTCTAGACTGTCCAATTTTTTTTACCATTCCTCAGATGATGCCAATTGCAAAAGACTGTTATTTACACAAATAATAACTTGCAAACAATTTGCCTATCAATCATTTTATAAGATGACCATGTAATGGAAGGGGCTTCCTTGCTCTTAAACAATGACTGTCTTACAACCATGACAAAAAGCCATTATATTTTTTATGGTTCTTCATTAAAAGTCACTTACATTATTTTTTCTTTACACTAGATAAAGGCATATAGTGATACAGTATGGAATATTTCTCCTATCCCCTAAAACTTGTCCTCAGGTTCTTGATTTCCTTACTTTGAGTACAAGACTCATTCATCTTATCTATAAGATCTATACACCTCAGCCTACTGCACTCTAAGAAATAAAGTTCGAGCTTTCCCAATCTCTCCCTAAAGCTCCAGCCCTCAAGCTCTGACAACATCCTCATAAATCTTCTCTGTACTCTTTCCAGCTTAACAACATCCTTTCTATTGCAGGGTGACCAAAACTGAACACAATGTTCAAAATGTGACCTTACCAACGTGTTTTAACTATAATATGATATCCAGAGCAGACACAAGGGGCCAAATGGCTTACTCACTACCCTGATAGATGAAGGCCAATGTAACGAAAGCCTTCTTGACCACCCTGTCCATCTGTGACACTAGTTTCAGGGAACTATATCCTATACTCCTTGAGATGTTTTGCTCTACAAAACTCCCCAGGGCCCAGCTATTCACTGCCCTGGTTTGACTTTCAAAAATGCAACACCTTGCATGTATCTGCATTAAACTCCATTAGCCATTCCTCAGTCCATTTACCCAGCTGATCAAGATCTTGCTGTAATTTTTTGGAAACCATCTTCACTATCTATGAGACCACCCACTGCAATATAATCTTCAAAATTACTAATCATGCCTTCTACATTTTCATCCAAATGATTAACCATAGAACATAGAAAATTACAGCACAGAAACAGGCCCTTCGGCCCACAATGTCTGTGTCGAACGTGATGTCATGATAAGTCTGAAGGGTCTCGACCCGAAATGTCGCCTATTCCTTCTTTTCTTAGATGCTGCCTCACCTGCTGAGTTCCTCCAGCTTTTTGTGTTTGCCTCATGATAAACCAATCTCACCTGCCAGCACATGATCCTGGCATGTCATAAGGTCATAAGTGATAGGAATCTGAGGGGTAACCTTTTCATGAAAAGGGCGGGAGGTGTATGGAATGAGCTGCCAGAGGAGGTAGTTGAGGCAGGTACAATCGCAATGTTTAAGAAACATTTAGACAGATAGGACAGATTTGGTGGGATATGGGCCAAATGCAGGTAGGTGGGACTAGTGTAGCTGAGACATGTATGACTATGAGATATCTTGGACTGCAGTTGCACAGTATATAAGAGTTTGCCCTTCAAGTGCACTGACAATTCGGATTGTGTCCTAGCTGACATTGAAGGCAGTGATATTCATTACTGACAAAGAAGATCCAATAGAGGTATTCCAAGTTTTGGAAAGTTTTAGTATAATGAAGAAAGGAAAATTAATTTTCAGAGCATTTCATATTGAGCATAAAGCACATACATTAATTATCATCAAAAAGCATAACAGAAAAGTAATGCAAAAAGCTGGTTTATTCAGACATGGATTCGTAGAATTTCAGCTCTGGTCACCAGCACTAATCCACCACTGGAAGAGCAATGTACTCTAATCCCTGGAATTAATTTCACAGATAGTGCAATTTGGAGGAACAACACCTCATATTTCACTAGTATTGAGTGACACTTGTTAATACTGTCAATGACACCTTCCATCACTTTGCTCATGATGGAGATTAGATGGATTGAATGGTAATTAGCTGAATTTAACTTGTCCATTTTGTAAACAGGATATACCTGGGAATCTTCCGCATTGTTGGGCTGGTGCCAGCGATGTAACTGTACTGGAACGGCTTGGCTAGAACTGTGGCTATTTCAAATGATTGTCACAAAAAACTGTGAAAAAGAGAATTTTAAAGAAATCTCATTGATCCATTCGACATTATTGCTCAATCCAATTATTTTTTAGTAACATTTTGAGGGATAGTCTAACTGGAGGAGAGATGGTGCATCTATTTGCAACCCCTGAAGTGACACAATATTTCTAAACTAGCATCTTTCAGCACTGAAAGATGATTTTCTACATCAAGACTGGCGTGATGCGCTATTATTTAGATTAAAGCCATTCAGACATTTAGCGAGACTGAATTTAATCAACATTTCGATGTTTAGATTTATTGTACAGCTCTAACAGCAATGTTGGGTTTTATATCTAGTAAGATCTCATTGCCTGCTGTGATAAAGTAATGTGCCTAAAAATCCCAGTACACTGGGAGGGGTAAACAGCAATGGTGTCGATGCAGACACAGTGAGGCAATGACTGCCTGAAATGAGGCCTTCAAAGGAAGCTCATGCTTTGATTTGAAATGGTGTCACCTGTCCCAGGGAAATCAGCTGAACTGTCGAGTGAAGTAGGGTGTTTTGTGCAGGAATGGAGATACCTGTGGTGATTGAGTGTAGTGGTATGGCCTGATGATTCATGGAGGACTTTCACGTACCTAAAGGCCTCCCCAGTCAGATCCATTCAGCCCATTGTCTCCTTGAAGTACAGTAAGATGAACATCCCACCTGACAACATGGTACAAATTTGGCGGCACAGTAGTGCGGTGGCAGAGTTGCCGCTCTGCAGCACAAGAGACGTGGGTTTGATCCAGACTATGGATGCTGTCTGTACAGAGTTTGCACGTTCTCACTGTGACCACGTGGGCTTTCTTTGGGTGCCGCTGTTTCCTTCCACATTCGAAAGACGTGCAGGTTTGTAGGTTAATTGGCTTCTGTAAATTGCCCCTAGTGTGTAACATGCAAAACTGGGAAAACTTAGAACTAGTGCACAGGTCATCGTTAATCGGCACGGATTTGGTGGGTCGAAGAGTTTGTTTCCACAGTATCTCTAAACTATACTAAACTAAACTAAATTACCTTTGCAGTGGCCCAAAAGGAGGATTCTCCTTGTAGCCCTCATGTGGGAATGACAAGAGGCTTTAGTTTCTTACTGTTAATTTCCCAAATGTTTCTTGTTGTGGGCTTTCAACTTTGTTATCCTTTATGGCTTATGGCAGTAACACCCAGCCTGATTTTGTTGATTTAAATACAGGTTTAAACCACCAAATTTGATTCAATCAAAATGAGGATGTGTTTGAACTAGTTTTATTCAACGTGCATTAAGGTGAAAAAGCCAACTTAAAGTGGTGGTCTTCAGATCACTTTAGAACTTTCTATATTTTTTAAGCTACCTGTGAAAGATCGCACTATTATTAAAGCACTGGGTCTGAAATACAGCATTCGGCAGCCTACGTGTTAAACAAGATTGTGACATGCCTTGGTACCAATCAAGAAGCACGTGTTGTTTTATCTGTGGTATGGGTTCATATGTTTTGTGAAGTAATGAAAAATCGAGGGAGTCAAGCTTCTCACTGGGCCTTTATTTGTGAGCAGCAGGGGATGGTGATCGCCTGTAGATGGGAGAAGATATACAGTAATTCAATATTTGTACATATGGAGGAACTGCCTATTATTTTTGTCTGTGGCATTGGATTAACTATCAGCACTACAATGTTTTAACAGTATTTTTGAAACCTGCGGTGTAGCTTTCAAATTACTATGTTACTAATATATTCAGCCCATTCACTGTCATCAAGAAAAGTTGTCAATTTTTGTACATACAACCCATTTGGTTTGTCAACCAAATTTGTAGCTCTTAAGTTCTAGGAAAAATTACGTTTATGGACTCAATTTTTCTTTGATGTGTGCTAAACGCTTGTGATATGCAAGTAGAATTTACTGAAAATTACATGACAGTGTTTGTAAAAAGTTTCTCTTTGTACGTGGATGGTTGTTTACATAAACACTACAAGCACGATATGAGGAATAAAATGTTTTCATTGTGCCAAAAAAAACTGCTAGAAATTTAAAGCCTTTATTTTATATAGCCCCGTGTTATACTGAGTGTCATTTCAAAGTGGCTGAGAAATTGTTCTTGGAACTCAGTGTTTATATGCACTGCGTTTCTTAGGAGGAACTTTATTCAGCAGAAAGTAGCAAGTGTAGGAGTTGTGGGGCAAGTCACTCAACGCATGAATCAGACTTACAGGAAAATATATCAGAGGTGATGGTTATTTTCTCCTTCCTGATATTAATGAATTCTGGTGCACATATCAGTAAATACCACTAATTAGTACTCATGATTATATTGGAGAAACTCAGTTGCGTTATCTAAGTGAAATCTCAAAATCTTATAAGAATATAAAGCCGGTTTTCTATCTTACGGAAAATGTTCATCAGCTCACAAGTATTTCCCTTGTGTGTTACCGTATATAGTTTTGAATGTTCCAAACAATTGTCTGCACTTTGTTTTCTTCCCTGGTGCATCAGTCTAAATATCGGACATACTTCAAAATAAAAATTACCTTTCTTTATATCTGTTTTAAGACACCAACTCCTTCCCCAAAACCATGCAGCCTAGATATAACTCCAGAATACTCCAAATGCAATTTTATGGGCTTCTATTAACACCATTCAATTTTTGTCAGAAGAAACAAGTAATGGTAGGGAAAATTCAATCATACCAGCAAATTAATAATTATTTTAAAAAAGGAGTGGAGAAGAAATGTAAAGGTTTTTTTTGGATCATGTGCAAGCAGTTAAAATCTATTGTCCACAGTTCCTGTGCATTGTAGACACTCAGAGCCAATGTGCCCGAGGACCATGTGTGTAGGAAATGTCCCCAGGTGCTCGAATTCAAGCTCAAGGTTTCAACAGAACAAGAATTCTAAGACTGAGAGAGAGGTGACTGCACCTGGGAGTCACTGTGGAGGAGAAGGGGGCAGAGTTGCTAGGATCATATATTTTTGGAGATAATCACATCAGGATAAGATGCATGTGGTCGATTGCAAGATCAAGAAGAGCCACGATGGGCAGGAATCATCAGGGTAGGATGACACTCTCAAACCAGTATCCAGCACTGGAAGGACACAAAGTGCTGGAGTGTCTAAACGTGTCAGGCAGCAACCCTGGTGAACATGGATAGGTGATGTTTGGGTCAAGACCATGATGAAGCATTTCACAGTCTGAAGAATGGTCTCGACCCTAAATGCCACCTATCCATGTTCTCCAGATAAAAAGGCACAAAGTGCTGGTCAGGCTGCATCCCTGGAGAACAGGGATAGGTGACATTTCATGAAGGATCCCAACCCAAAAACGTCACAAATCCATGTTCTCCTGGGATGCTGCCTGGTCCACTGAGTTACTCCAGCACTTTGTGTCCTTTTGTGTGTTAACCAGCATCTGCGGTTCTTTGTTTCTCCAGCACAGGAAGATGATTGATTCAGATGGAGTGCAATAAAGGATATGGCACCATGGGACAAAGAATTGCATGACAGTCGGGGGTGGAAGCACCAACATTAATCTAATAGTCATAAAGGTTTCCATTATCAAGGTGAAGACAAGTGTTTCTAAAACCATCTGTGTAATGAATTCTCTGATAACAAGTCAATGGGCATCATGAAGAGGGTGCAGCATATGTTGCAGGAGGGGAGAAGGGGTGATCTTGTACACACATTGGAACCTACAGCATTTGAGGGGGTCTAATGACCAATTTACAGGAACCAGGAAAAAGTAAGACCTTGAACATTGTAATCTTTGGGTTAATCCTACTACCACATGCTACCCAGCATCAAAAAATGGAAAACAATCAGTGTTGGGAGAAAAAGATACACATAGATACTTAACCATGGGACTTTCAGACAATTTTCTGTCCTTCTGCACCAAATTATCTTCTATTCACCCACAATTGTGAGAAATTTCAACTGCTTACAAAGTCATTGTATTTTAGCACGAGAGTGTAGGCAACGATTGGAACAATAACATTTCATGTAACTTCCATCTCTGAAGTAAAGTGTTGGGAAATGGAATGGAAAGTAATTTGGAGAATTTATGCCTTTGACGTACAAATGTCCCCAAAGACAGCAGGCATTGGAAACTAATTTCCCCATTGGTCAGAATATCACAAACACCAAAATGCCTGAACATCTAATTTGTTCATGGACAGTAAATGATCTAATCTGCAAAATACTGTGGAGTAACATTGGCCACATTGTGTGTTCTAATAAAAGTGCTTATAGTTGGAGCTCATGGCTATAGTCAGGCACAGTTTGTGCACATTCACCAAGAAGAGTCAATTCCTTCATGAACACAGATCTGATGGTGAAATATACAGTATGTAGTTCTCAGGAACAAGGAGTTCATCATTAGTTCACAAGTATAAATGCTCTATGGATTTGTTTTTGTATTATAGCAGCACATTGTGCAGTAAATTGGGCGGTGCTAGTCTCTCCGATTTACTCAACGTCTTACCCATTCCTTTTGTTACAATTCCTCCAGTCCAGCCAACTTCTAACATCCGAATCCCGCCTCATTCAGATCGTTTCACTGGTCTACCAGTATATTCACAAAATTCACAACTTTTCAATCCCTTTGTCTTACACCATTTTCTTAATCTCTGGCTTTTGTCCAACCATCTGCCTATCAACCACCCCCCTCCCCCCTCCCCCCCCCCCCGTGTTAACCTATTATTTGCCATGCTTAGTTCTTCTAGCATTAGCGACTCACTACTAGCAGTCGAGACACACCCTTCAAGAGATGACAACCGCTCTGGAGGAGAATGTATCAAAGGTTGGATTAAAGATCAGCTGCCAGAAGACTAAGACCATGCAGACTGGAGACCAGCAGCCAATAGACCAACTGATAATCAATGGGGAACATGTGGAAAACGTCACACGATTTACCTATCTTGGCAGCATGTTCACAGTAGATGGAGATGTAGAGGTCTACATCAACTCGCGAATTGGTAAAGCTGCATCAGTCTTCAGACAAATACGGCCAATATGGTCTAGTGGCGGGATATCCAAGATGCAAAAAGTCAAGCTCTTCCAGTCCATAATCCTCCCTACAGCCCTCTATGCCAGTGAGACATGGAAAATCAATGAGAAGATGAAAAAGAAATTGGATGCATTCCAACAATGCTGCTTGAGGATCAGAAAAATGGCAGAAATCGGCGCCGTAACGGGCAAGCTGCTAGTGCATCTGAAGGCACTAGCGATTTCACGATCTCCCACAGCTGCGGGAGCCTCCGACTGCAAGCATTCCTGGATCGCTGGAGAGAACCCGACCCGACTGGGAATCAGAGGTACTGTACCTGGAAACACCGGGAAGCCCTCCGGAGCCGACGAGCAGGATTTCCCAGGAGCAATGAAGCTGGAGCTGCCTTCTGTGAGGGAATCCCCATCGCAACGGAGCTGGAGCTGCCGTCTGTGAAGGAATCCCCATCGCAACAGAGCTGCAGCTGCCGACTGTGAGGGAATCCCCGTGCCAGCGCAGGTTCGCAGAAACAGCAGGTACAGTAAGTACAGTACCTGGAAACTACGGGGAGGCCTCCATTGTGTCAGGAAACGTGGCCGACGGGCAGGACTTCGGGTAAGACTGAAGCGCAGGGGACTTCGACCCCCGCTCCCTACCATCCTACTGGCCAATGTACAGTCCCTTGGAAACAAAGTGGATGACTTAAGGGCAAGGCTGCTTTACCAAAGGGAGCTGAGGGAATGCTCTTTGTTCTGTTTCACAGAGACATGGCTCACCCCCAGCTCCCCAGACTCAGCAGTCCAGCCTGAAGGTTTCTCCATCCACCGTATGGACCGTACACTGGCATCTGGGAAAGGGAGAGGAGGGGGCGTCTGCCTCATGGTCAACTCTGCGTGGTGCTCAGGTGTGGCAGTCCTATCCAACTCCTGCTCTTCACACCTGCAACACCTGGCTGTGAAGTGCCGTCCCTTCTGCCTACCAAGGAAAATTACATCCATCATCCTGACTGCGGTCTACATCCCTCCCCAGGCTGATGTCCATCTGGCACAGGGGGAGCTGCAAGCCGTGGTCAACAAGCACCAGATGGCTTACCCCGAGACATTTACCTTCATAGCCGGGGACTTCAACAAAGCCAACCTTAAGAAATTGCTCCCTAACTTCCACCAACATGTCTCCGGCAGCACCAGAGGATCAAACACCCTCGACCACTGCTACACCACCATCAAAGATGCCTATCGCTCTATCCCTCACCCTCTCTTTGTTAAATCTGATCATACTGCGGGCTGCTTCTTCCAGCCTACAGGCAGCAATTGAAGAGCGCAACCCCAGAGGTGAGGACTGTATAGAGCTGGTCGGGGAGGGGTGGGGGGGGGGGGGGAACAGAGGAACAACTCCAGGACTGTTTGGAGTTTGTAAACTGGGCAATGTTAAGGGACTCGGCAACGGACCTGAACTAATACGCCACAGTCATTACAGACTTCATAAAGAAATATGTGGAGGACTGCATCCCAACAAAAGCCTTCCGAGTGTTTCCTACCCAGAAGCCTAGGATGAACCATGTGATCCGCACTCTTCTGAAGTCCAGATCCCAGGCATTCAGGTCTGGAGATAAAGAGGTCTACAAGAAGTCCAGATACGACCTTGGTAAGGCCATCAAAAAGCCCAAAAGGGACTTTTTTTCCAAGCTGGAGGATGAGACGGATTAGGAAGGGAAAATAGATTATGAAAGGAAACTGGCAGGGAACATAAAAACTGACTGCAAAAGTTTTTATAGATATGTGAAGAGAAAGAGATTAGTTAAAACAAATGTAGGTCCCTTGCAGTCAGAAACAGGTGAATTGATCATGGGGAACAAGGACATGGCAGACCAATTGAATAACTATTTTGGTTCCATCTTCACTAAGGAAGACATAAATAATCTGCCGGAAATAGCAGGGGGCCGCGGGTCAAAGGAGATGGAGGAACTGAGTAAAATCCAGGTTAGTCGGGAAGTGGTGTTGGGTAAATTGAATGGATTAAAGGCCGATAAATCACCAGGGCCAGATAGGCAGCATCCCAGAGTATTAAGGAAGTAGCTCCAGAAATAGTGGATGCATTAGTGATAATTTTTCAAAACTCCTTAGATTCTGGAGTAGTTCCTGAGGATTGGAGGGTAGCAAATGTAACCCCACTTTTTAAGAAGGGAGGGAGAGGGAAAACGGGGAATTACAGACCAGTTAGTCTAACATCGGTAGTGGGGAAACTGCTAGAGTCAGTTATTAAAGATGGGATAGCAGCACATTTGGAAAGTGGTGAAATCATTGCACAAAGTCAGCATGGATTTACGAAAGGTAAATCGTGTCTGACGAATCTTATAGAATTTTTCGAGGATGTAACTAGTAGAGTGGATAGGGGAGACCCAGTGGATGTGTTGTATCTGGACTTTCAGAAGGCTTTCGACAAGGTACCACATAAGAGATTAGGATACAAACTTAAATCACACGGTATTGGGGGTTCAGTATTGATGTGGATAGAGAACTGGCTGGCAAACAGGAAGCAAAGAGTAGGAGTAAACGGGTCCTTTTCACAATGGCAGGCAGTGACTAGTGGGGTACCGCAAAGCTCAGTGCTGGGACCCCAGCTATTTACAATTTATATTAATGATCTGGACGAGGGAATTGAAAGCAACATCTCCAAGTTTGCGGATGACACTAAGCTGGGGGGCAGTGTTAGCTGTGAGGAGGATGCTAGGAGACTGCAAGGTGACTTGGATAGGCTGGGTGAGTGGGCAAATGTTTGGCAGATGCAGTATAATGTGGATAAATGTGAGGTTATCCACTTTGGTGGCAAAAACGGGAAGGCAGACTATTATCTAAATGGTGGCCGATTAGGAAATGGGGAGATGCAGCGAGACCTGGGTGTCATGGTACACCAGTCATTGAAAGTAGGCATGCAGGTGCAGCAGGCAGTGAAGAAAGCGAATGGTATGTTGGCCTTCATAACAAGAGGATGTGAGTATAGGAGCAGGGAGGTTCTACTGCAGTTGTACAGGGTCTTGGTGAGACCACACCTGGAGTATTGCGTACAGTTTTGGTCTCCAAATCTGAGGAAGGACATTATAGCCATAGAGGGAGTGCAGAGAAGGTTCACCAGACTGATTCCTGGGATGTCAGGACTTTCATATGAAGAAAGACTGGATAGACTTGGCTTATACTCGCTAGAATTTAGGAGATTGAGAGGGGATCTTATAGAAACGTACACAATTCTTATGGGGTTGGACAGGCTAGATGCAGGAAGATTGTTCCCGATGTTGGGGAAGTCCAGGACAAGGGGTCACAGCTTAAGGATAAGGGGGAAATCCTTTAAGACCGAGATGAGGAAAAACTTTTTCACACAGAGAGTGGTGAATCTCTGGAACTCTCTGCCACAGAGGGTAGTTGAGGCCAGTTCATTGGCTATATTTAAGAGGGAGTTAGATGTGGCCCTTGTGGCTAAGGGGATCAGGGGCTATGGAGAGAAGGCAGGTACGGGATACTGAGTTGGATGATCAGCCATGATCATATTGAATGACGGTGCAGGCTCGAAGGGCCGAATGGCCTACTCCTGCACCTATTTTCTATGTATCTATCTATGTATCTATGTTCGGCAACTGTGGCAGGGCTTGAATGCCATCACCTCCTATAAGGCGAAATCAGGAGGCAGCTCAATTGTCAGCGAAGCATCACTCCCTGACGAGCTCAATGCGTTTTACGCACGCTTTGATAGGGAGAACACCGATGTGCCTTCCCGAGCCCCCATTCGCCGTGACGGTATTTCAGTCACAGTCACAGAGGCCGATGTCAGAAGATCCTTCAGGGGGATGAACCCTCGGAAAGTGCCTGGACCTGATGCATAACCGGTCGTGTTCTAAAAACCTGTGCGGACCAACTGGCTGGTGTTTTTATGGACATTTTCAACCTTTCACCTCTGAGGTCTGAGATTCCCACCTGCTTAAAAAGGGCATCAATAATAACGGTGCCCAAGAAGAGTAAGGTGACATGCCTCAATGACTACCGACCTGTGGCACTAACGCCTGTGGTGATGAAGTGCTTTGAGAGGTTGATTATGGCGCATATCAACTCCTACCTCGACAAGAACCTCGACCCATTGCAGTTCGCTTACCACCATAACAGATTAACAGTGGATGCAATCTCGCTGGCTCTCCACTCCGGATCACTTGGACAACAAAATCTCATATGTCAGACTGTTATTCATTGACTACAGCTCGGCATTTATTACAATCATCCCCTCCAAGCTGGTCACCAAGCTCTCAGATCTGGGTCCCTGCGCATCCCTCTGCAATTGGATCCTCGACTTCCTCATCCACAGACCAGTCTGTCCGTATTGGTGGAAATGTGTCATCCTCGATAACAATCAGCACGGGAGCACCTCAAGGCTGCGTGCTCAGCCCTCTGCTTTACTCACTCTATACTCATGACTGCGTAGCCGGACATAGTGCGAACTCCATCATCAAGTTCGCTGACAACACCACTGTTGTGGAATGAATCACTGATGGTGTCGAGTCAGAGTATAGAAGTGAAATTGACCGATTGACCAAATGGTGCCGGCACAATAACCTGGCTCTCAACACCAGCAAAACCAAGGAACTGATTGTGGACTTTGGAAGGGGTTGGATAGGGACCCACAATCCCGTTTATATCAACGGGACGATGGTGGAAAGGGTCAAGAACTTCAAATTCCTGGGCGTGCACATTTCCGAAGATCTTTCCTGGTCCCAGCACACTGATGCAATTATAAAGAAAGCACATCAGCGCCTCTACTTCCTGAGAAGATTATGGAGAGTCGGTATGTCAGAGGACTCCCTCGAACATCTACAGGTGCACAGTAGAGAGCATGCTGACTGGTTGCATCGTGGCTTGGTTTGGCAACTTGAGCGTCCAGGAGCGGAAAAGAATGCAGAAAGTTGTGACCATTGCCCAGTCCATCATCGGCTCTGACCTCCCCACCATCGAAGGGATTCATCACAGTCGCTGCCTCAAAAAGGCTGCCAACATCATCAATGACCCACCATCCTGGCCACACACTCATCTCTCCGCTGCCATCGGGTAGAAGGTACAGGAGCCTGAAATCTGTTACATCCAGGTCCAGTAACAGCTGCTTCCCACAGCCATCAGGCTATTAAACTCGCCAACAAACAGACTCTGAACTGTAACAGCCTATTGCCCTTTATCTGCTTATTTATGTGTATATTGAACTGAACTGTTCTGTATTTTTGCTTACAATATTCTGTTGTGCTGCAGCAAGCAATAATTTCATTGTCCTATCTGGGACACATGACAATAACTCTCTTGACTTGACTTGACTTGGAAGATCCTGAAGACTTGCTACAGAGACCACATCACAAATGAGGAGATCTACCGTGAAACTGCAACAAAGCCTCTCAGCCAGGACAGGAGATACGCCGGATGAAATTTGCAGGACATGTACTCAGAATGTCTCCAGAACGTGCACCTAAGATAGCAATGACATGGCAACCTGACGGAAGAAGGAAAAGAGGCCGACCAAAACTCACATGGAGGCGAACATTCCAGAAGGATTTGGAAGCCCGGGATGCAAGCCTATCAAGGGTGGAAGACGTCGCATATAACCGAACAGAATGGCGAAAGCTTGTTGCCCAATGCTCTCAACAGTGTGGGAGGAACTAAGTCTAAGTAGAGTAAGTTCTTCCCCTACTCTCCTCTAACTTTATTTTCCCCCTCACCCCTACATTCTGAGTGAAGAAGGGTCCCAACCCGAAATGTCACCTATTCATGTTCTCCATCAATGCTGCCTGACCCAGCTGAGTTACTCTAGCACTTTGTGTCTTTTTTTCTAAGTTCTTTGAGACCTTCTGCACTGTGATGTAAGAAAGAACTTTCTATCACAGTGATGTAAGAAAGAACATTAAAGACAATAGTTCAAACCAAATAAACAAATACACAAAATACTGGACAATTAGCAAAGGTTTAGATGCATCACTCTCATTGTTTGTGACATCAGTAGAAATCTGTGGGATTCTACTCTCACCTGTCAAATACTTGAGGTTTCTTGATTAATCTCAGATGTAGTTTTAATCATATTTTATAGTGCAAAGAGCAAGGGATGTCTCCCGCTAGGTTGGGAATCCAAGAAGGAGTGTCTAAGGCAAATAAAAATAGCTACGGCTTCCAAACCTCAGTACCATTCAGGCAAGGAAAGTATTACTTTTTTGATGCTTTCAGCTTGCAATGGTAAAGTACTGTACAGCAGGTTACAGAAGTGACCTCCGCATCAGCCTCTGTGTGATGTACATTATGACATGTTTTGCACCCCTACAACCCAAGTCAATGGCTTACCCCAAGTCAAAGCCCTAAATGACGGGTTTAGGTTTATTTAATACCAATTTGACCAGGAGTGATTTCCTTATTCAAGCAAGTTGGTCATACAAATGGGAGCTTCTTAATGGATATTTTGAACTTTGTTAACTTCCACTCTGACTACCACGAGAATGAACAGCATTTTTAATTGCTTCAGGGCAATAATAAATGCATGGGTAAGTTATCCTAATGATACATTTTTTTTCCATCCTTGTGGCACTACCTATGTTGTACAGCAATCAGAGTTCATTTTCTGCAGGTGGGAGTATAGAGAACAAGGTGTTACATGCTCAGCGAGATTACTTGTTTTTGGGAAGGCAATGTTTGAATAGAAATACTCTTTTAATTGCATTGAATTACAATTCGCTTGTACATTAAGATACCAAAATAGACACCAAGAAGACACTAATTGGTGTTATCTACAGACCCCCAAATAGTAGCCCGGATGTTGGGTGTAAGTTGCAGCAGGAGTTAAAACTGGCATGTAACAAAGGTAATGCCACTGTGGTGATGGGGGATTTCAATATGCATGTAGACTGGGAAAATCAGGTTGGTTCAGGACCTCAAGAAAGAGAGTTTGTAGAGTGCCTCCGAGATGGATTCTTAGAGCAGCTTGTAATGGAGCCAACCAGAGAAAAGGCAATTCTGAATTTAGTGTTGTCCAATGAACCAGATTTGATAAGAGAACTCGAGGTAACGGAACCGCTTGGAGGTAGTGATCATAATATGATTAGTTTTAATCTGCAATTTGAGAAGGAGAAGGTTAAATCGGAAGTGTCAGTGATGCAGTTGAACAAAGGGGACTATGAAGGCATGAGAGAGGAGCTGGCCAAGGTAGACTGGAAAGGGATCCTAGCAGGAATGATGGTGGAACATCAATGGCAGGAATTTCTGGGCATAATCCGGAAGACGCAGGATCATTTCATTCCAAGAAGGAAGAAAGATTCTAAGGGGAGTAGGAGGCAACTGTGGCTGACAAGAAAAGTTAGGGATAGAATAAAACTAAAAGAAAAGATGTATAATACAGCAAAGAGTAGCCGGAAGACAGAGGATTGGGAAACTTTCATAGGACAACAGAAGGAAACAAAACGGGCAATACGGGCTGAAAAGATGAAGTACGAGGGGAAGCTGGCCAGGAATGTAAAGAAGGACAGTAAAAGCATATTTAGATATGTTAAGGGAATAAGAATAGCAAAGTCAAATGTGGGTCACTTGAAGGCAGACACGGGTGAAATTATTATGGGGAACAAGGAAATGGCAGAAGAGTTGAACAGGTACTTCGGATCTGTCTTCATAAGGAAGACACAAACAATCTCCCAGAAGTACTGGAGGACAGAGGATCTAAGGGGGTAAAGGAACTGAAAGAAATTTTCATTAGGCGAGAAATAGTATTGGGTAGGCTAATGGGACTGAAGGATGATAAATCCCCTGGGCCTGATGGTCTGCATCCCAGGGTCCTCAGGGAGGTGGCTCTAGAAATAGTGGACGCATTGGTGATCATTTTCCAATGTTCAATAGATTCAGGATCATTTCTTGTGGATTGGAGCATAGCTAATGTTATCCCACTTTTCAAGAAAGGAGCGAGAGAGAAAACGGGGAATTACAGACCAGTTAGCCTGATTTCGGTGGTGGGAAAGATGCTGGAGTCAATTATTAAAGAGGTAATAATGGGGCATTTGTATTGCAGTAAAAGGATTAGTCCAAGTCTGCATGGATTTATGAAAGGAAAATCATGCTTGACTAATCTTCTGGAATTTTTTGAGGATGTGACAAGTAAAATGGATGAAGGGGAGCCAGTGGATGTAGTGAACCTCGACTTTCAAAAAGCCTTTGATAAGGTCCCGCAGGGGAGACTGGTGACTAAAATTAGAACACATGGTAGGGTGTTGATGTGGATAGAAAATTGGTTGGCAGACAGGAAGCAAAGAGTAGGAGTGAACGGGTCCTTTTCAGAATGGCAGGCAGTGGCGAGTTGAGTGCCGCAAGGCTCGGTGTTGGGGCCGTAACTGTTTACCATATATATTAATGATTTGGAAGAGGGAATTAGGAGCAACACTAGCAAGTGTGCGGTTGACACAAAGCTGGGTGGCAGTGTGCACTGTGAAGAGGATGTTAGGAGGTTGCAGGGTGACCTGGACAGGTTGAGTGAGTGGGCAGATGCGTGGCAGATGCAGTATAATATAGATAGATGTGAGGTTATCCACTTTGGTGGCAAAAACAAGGGGGCAGATTATTATCTCAATGGGGTTATGTTAGGTAAGGGGGAGGTACAGCGAGACCTGGGTGTCCTTGTACACCGGTCACTGAAAGTTGGCATGCAGGTACAGCAGGCAGTGAAGAAAGCTAACGGAATGTTGGCCTTCATAACAAGAGGATTTCAGTATAGGAGTAAAGAGGTTCTTCTTCAGTTGTATAGGGCTCTGGTGAGATCACATTTGGAGTATTGTGTACAGTTTTGGTCTCCTAATTTGAGGAAGAACATCCTTGTGATTGAGGCAGTGCAGCGTAGGTTCACGAGATTGATCCCTGGGATGGCGGGATTGTCGTCTGAGGAAATATTGAAAAGACTAGGCTTGTATTCACTGGAGTTTAGAAGGATGAGGGGGGATCTTATAGAAACATATAACATTATTAAAGGACTGGACAGGCTAGATGCAGGAAAAATGTTCCCAATGTTGGGCGAGTCCAGAACCAGGGGCCACAGTCTTAGAATAAAGGGGAGGCCATTTAGGACTGAGGTGAGAAAAAACGTTTTCACCCAGAAAGTTGTGAATTTGTGGAATTCCCTGCCACAGAGGGCAGTGGAGGCCAAATCACTGGATGGATTTAAGAGAGAGTTAGATAGAGCTCTAGGGGCTGGTGGAGTCAAGGGATATGTGGAGAAGGCAGGCACAGGTTATTGATTGGGGACGATCAGCCATGATCACAATGAATGGCGGTGCTGGCTCGAAGGGCCGAATGGCCGGATGGCTTCGTCCTGCACCTATTGTCTTTGTTTCTATGTTTTTATGTTCTTAAATATGTCAAAATTAAGCATCTTCATAAATGCAGGGATTAAATGAAATAAATACTTTGGGCTTTTGTTTGTCAGTTGACAACTTTCACAACTGCCAGCAAGCGAGCAAGGAGAACAGAGAGATGTATTACACATACACTTTGCACATATTTAGATATGGCCATTTCATATTTTAAAAGTTTAAATCAAAAATGGCATTGCAAATTGTCATCTTGGATAAAATAATAAACTGATCACTCAACTGCTCTCTCAGGTAGATTTTTATGAAAAGTTGTTTGGAAGAAGAGACTGGCATTTCTTCCTCACATCCTGGTTAATATAGATCTTTTGATCAACATCATTGATATAAATAATTTGGTCGCTGTCTTATTCCCCTGTGTAGACCTTGCTATGAGCAAATTGGCAGTTGGATTGTCACAATGACCACATTATGACAGCTACAACAATTCTGCAGGTTGGGGCATGGTGAACAAGGTGTTACATCTTCAAAGAGATCCCTTCTTTTTAGGAAAGCAATGCGTGATATGCACTCATTTAATTGCACCTATGCATTATGTTACCATTATCTTAAAATAAATGACCCTCATGTCCCTTTCGTGGTTGCGAGAGATGGCTGGCATCTCAATGTTCCAGAGTTTGATATTTCAGACGTATTAGAGAGGGAGGGAAAAGTAATGGGTGAGTTGCTCTCCTAATCAGGAGACTGTCATGGGGGTACTCAAAGAGGACCCACTGGAGGGTTTGTCTTCTGAGGCAATATGTGTAGGGCTTAAAAACAAGAAAGGTGCAAACACTCTGAAGTGATTGTGCTATAGGCTCCCCAATAACAAGTGGTAGACAGAGGACATAAATATGCTAAAGCAACAGGGTTTTCATGGTGGGTGACTTTAATTTCCCCAATATTGACTGGGACTTGGTAAATGCCAAGGGCTTAGACATAGCAGAATTTGTTAGATATATCCAAGAGGGTTTCTTGAAACAGTATGTGGAGAGTCCAATGGGAGAAGGGAACATACTGGACCTTGCATTGGGAATTGAGCCTGGCCAGGTGACTGGTCTTTCAATGGAGGGTATTTTGGAATAGTGATCACAACTCCATAAGTTCTAAGATTGTTTTGAAAAGGAATCAGTCTGGACCTTGCAGAAGGCACAAAATTGGAATATGGCAAATTTCAATGTTATACGTCAAGAGCTCAGGAGGGTACCTTGGGAGCATTTGTTATTGGCTAAGTCCACATCTGACATGTACACCTTGTTTATAGACCAGTTGATCAAAGTTCATGACTGACATGGAACCGGAGTACTAAAGTGGTTCAAAATGTAGTCAAAAAGGAAAAGAAAGTGCATGCAAGGTTTAAGAAGATGAACCCAGACAGGACCTTTGGGGAATCTAAAACAAGGAGGAAAAAACTCTAGTGGGTGATTAGAAGGGCTAAAAGTGACCACAGAATGGTTTTGGCAAGTCAGATTAATGAAAATTCCAAGGCTTTTTATATCTACATTAATAACAATAGGGTAAATCGGGAGAAGATAGAACCACTGAAAGATAAATGAGGGAATATGTGCTTTGAGTCAGGAGATGTTGGCGAGGTATGAAACAAATACTTTGCATCTATTTTCACCAAGGAGAAGGACATAGAGGACAGTGAGATCAGTGTGGCGATTACTAATATGCAAGGACAGTTGCAAAGAAAGAAGGAGGATGTGTTAAGGATCTCGATTAACGTTAAGGTGGATAAATCATCAGGGCCTGTTGGAATCTATCCCAGGTTATTGAGAAAGGCAAGAGAAGAGATCGTGGGAGCCTTGGCATAGATCTGTGGGTCTCAGCTAACCACAAATGAGATACAGGAAGACTGGAGAGAAGCTAATGTTGTCCTTTGTTTAAGAAAGGAAGTGCAGTGGAGAGAATGAAGTGAATTATAGGGCAGTGTGCCCACCATCAGTGGATGTAGTAGGAAAGTATTAGTGGAATATAGGGATATTCAGAAGGGAAGCTATTGGAGAGGATTCTTTGCGATATGATTTATTCACATTTGGAAGGAAATGGGTTAATTAGGGACAGTCAGCATGGCCTTTGTACACAGCAGGATGTGTCTTACTAACTTGATTGAGTATTTTTGAGGAGGTGACAAAGTTGATCGATGAGGATAGGGTGGTGGATGTTTCTACATGCATTTTAGTCGGGTATTTGATAAAGACCCTGGATGACGAGAGGTTATAAATTTGATCAAAAAAGAAGAGGAAGCATATCTAAGGTTTAGGAGGATGAAATCAACCAGGTCCTTTGACGAGAATGAAGAAAGTGGGAAAGAACAAACAAAGAATTAAGAGGGCCTAAAAGGGCTATGAAATGTCCTTAGCAACTAGGATTAAAGAGAATCCCAAGGCATTTTATACATATGCTAAAAAGAAGAGGATAACAAGGGAGATGATTTGGAGTCTTGGTTCACACCATTACATGAAGGAGGTTGAGGCTTTGGAGACGGTTGAAAAGGAATTTGTTAGGATGCTTCCTGGATTCGGGATTTTACCTTTAAAGAGACGTTGGATGAGCCTGGGTTGTTTTTTTTCTGGTTCCAAGTCACGTGCTGCTACTAATTCAAACATTGGCACCATTCAAGGACAATGAAAATTATAATATGGAGGATGTAGCTAATAGCTTTAATATTTTTTTTGTAAATGTTGGACCAGACCTGGCTAAACAAATCCCTGATCCAGGGACATCTGGGGAAACTCCTGAGAATTTATTGGAGAGAAATCCCTGCTCTATGTTTCTTATGCCAGTAGATGAAAAAGAACTGTTGGAAATAGTTAAAACAAATAAAAACAAAATGTCTACTGATTTCAATGACATTGACATGTCGTTAGTTAAGATGGTTATCGAGGGGATTTCCAAACCTCTAACATTTATTTGTAATTTATCTTTCCAAACCGGTACTTTTCCAATTAAAATGAAAATAGCAAAAGTCATACCAATATACAAAACTGGGAACAAGCATCATTTCACAAACTACAGACCTGTCTCTTTACTCCCTCAATTCTCCAAAATACTAGAAAAAATGTTCAATAATAGACTAGACATATTTGTAGAAAAGCATAAACTAATCACTGAAAGTCAATATGGATTCAGATCAAACAGATCAACATCACTTGCAATAATAGAATCAATTGAAGATATCACAAACGCTATTGACAATAAACTATATGCAGCTGGGATATTTATTGATATAAAGAAAGGATTTGATACGATTAATCATGATATTTTATTAAAGAAATTAGAAAGGTATGGCATTAGAGGTCTAGTACTGGATTGGATAAAAAGCTATTTAAGTAACAGGCAACAGTTTGTGAAGCTGGGCAGTTACAGTTCTACATGTTTGGACATTGCTTGTGGTGTCCCCCAGGGGTCAGTGTTGGGTCCAAAACTATTCATCATGTATATAAACGACATTTGTAATGTGTCCAACGCCTTGAGGCTGGTCTTGTTTGCAGACGACACAAATATTTTTTGTTCTGGGGAGAATTTAAAACTACTGGACAAAATAACAAAACAAATGGGCAAACTGAAAACATGGTTTGACAGGAACAAAATATCATTAAACTTGAGCAAAACCAAAATAATGTTATTTGGTAATTGCAGAACAAATACAAAAGCAAATATAAAGATAAATGGGGTTGAAATAGAACAAGTTCATGAAAATAAATTTCTTGGGGTTATAATGGATGATAGAATCAGCTGGAAATCACACATTAAACATGTACAATCCAAACTGTCAAAAAGCATTTCGGTATTACACAAAGTTAAGCAGGTTCTGGTTCACAAATCACTCCGTATTCTCTACTGTTCACTAATCTTACCCTATTTAAATTACTGTGCAGAAGTCTGGGGCAATGACTATAAAAGTTCGCTACATTCATTAACTATTCTACAAAAAAGAGCAATACGTATTATTCACAAGGTCAGGTATCTGGGTCACACTAATCCATTATTCTTACAGTCAAAATTATTAAAATTAGAAGATTTGGTTGCATTTAAAACAGCACAGATAATGTTTAGGGCCAAAAATAAAAACGTACCTGGAAATATACAAAAATTATTTAATGTGCGAGTGGGGGGTTATAATTTAAGAAGAATATTTAATTTTAAGGTACAAAGAGTCCGCACGACCAGAAAAACTTTTTGTATTTCGGTCTGTGGAGTAGGATTGTGGAACAGTTTGAATGTGGAATTAAAGCAATGTCCAAACATGAACCAGTTCAAAATGACATACAAAAAACTTGTTTTCACAAGGTACAGGGATGAAGGGGATGGTTGACAAACAGGGGTTAATGTTTATTTATTATTTTATTTATTATTTATTTATGTCTTTTGGTTACTTCATACATATTACTTGTATGTGTATATCAGTTGTATGTATACATATGGCTGTATGTAATTCTAAAAATTGGCTGGGGTATTATTATTATTAATTAATTAAATATTAAATATGGAAGAAGGGTTTAGGGAGAAGGGGTGAGATTAAATAAGTTATTCTTCTTCTCACTCCATTTCGAGCTTGTAAAGAAAAAGTGTTGGACATTTAAATTTTGCATTATGCTTTTCATTGTTTGCAAATATTGCCTGGAATGTCCAATGTTTGACTATTTCGATTTTGTTGTTGTTATTATTCCTATTTATGTCTTTACTTGTTCGGAACAAATAAATAAATAAATAAATAAATAAATAAAATAAATTCATGTTCCTGAATTTGTAATATTGTTGGAAATATTTCCATGAGGCTGGAAACGAAACCCATCCAACACACTGACTTCTGGAAAGAGAACCTGTTGAAACATTCCACATACATAGAGGGGAGGTCATGTTGCAATTATATACAACATTGGTGAGGCCGCATTTAGAGTATTGTGTTTAATTCTGGGCACCATGTTATGGGAAAGTTGTTGTTAAGTTGAAATGGGTGCAGAGAAGATTTACAAGGAGGTTTCCAGGACTCAAAGGTCTGAGCTACAGGGAGAGGTTGAGCCGGCTGGGACTGTATTCCCTGGAGCGCAGGAGGATAAGATGTGATCTTATAGAAGTATATACAATTATGAGAGGAATAGATCTGGTGGATGCATAAAGTCTCTTGCCCTGAGTGGGGGAATCGAGAACCAGAGTGCATAGGTTTAACGTGAAGGGGAAAAGATTTTATAGGAATAAGAGGGGTAACTTCTTCACACAAAGGGTGGTGGGTGTATGGAAGGAGCTGCCAGAGGAGGTAGTTGAGGCAGGGACATCGCAATATTTAGGAAGCAATCCGACAGGTACATGGATAAGACAGGTTTAGAGGGAAATGAGCCAAATGCTGCCAAATGCTGCCAAATGTGGGATAGTGTAGATGGGACATGTTGGTTGATGTGGGCAAGTTGGGCCAAAGTGCCTGTTTCCACACATTATAACTATCACTCAATGATTCTACTACACCCTCCTTCTCACTCTTCAAACAAACTCATTCACAAAACTGTCAAGGCAATACCAGGGGCAAGAATTGTAGGATATCATTGTGATCTTCCTGCCAATTTTAATATATAGTCAGCTGCTTAAGTGGTATTCTGATTTGATACTAGTTCTCAGTGACTTGACAGTGTATAAATTGTAATACTCAGGTTGTTGCTATTTTGTGGGCCATTTTTTGTCTCTCACTGTTAGCATGAAAATCATTAGCAGTTAAAATCTGTCTGTGATTTGAATATATATAACAGGAATATTTTACTGAATGTTCATTGAAGCTTGTATGTATTCTTGACCTCATCATGAACAGATAGGTTATTCCATTCTTCAGTTTCTGAAGATACAAGGAACTGTAGATGCTGGTTTACAAGAAAAGACACAAAGTGCTGGTGTAACTCAGCGGGTCAAGCAGCATCCCTGGATAAGAGGGATAGGTTCATGTGGCCATATTCTCCAGAGTTGCTGCCTGACCCATTGAGCTACTCCAGCATGTTGTGTCATTCTTCAATTTCTGAAGAGGTGCCATCCAGGTTCAATGACAAAATGGCATTATGCTATTTAAAGGTGCAGAAACGGGAGAAATGGAACCAGGAGTGGGCACTCTGAGTCTGCTATGACAATAAATACAATCACATCTGATCTTGTACTTCATCTAATTTTCTGCCCAATGCCCACAAATTCTGACATCCTGATGTCCAAAAATTCACCAGTTGCAACCTTGAGTATCCACAGTTGTAAGGTGAAGAAGACAAATAGTTTACAATCTCTGAGTTTCATATAATAAGCATAATTCTTAATTGATTTCAGTGGTGCAAACATTATTTATAAATGGGAGTATCATATTGATAGTGCACACTAAATCCTATTTTCTTTTTGTTCTTGTAGTATGGACGAAGTGACGCATCAAATGACAATGAGGAATCCACAGCAAACAGCACATTATCAGTGACAAAATCTGAAATTGTTGACATGGAACCATTAATGGAAGTTGAGTCGGAAAATAACATCATAATCACTGAAATGCTCGCATCTCTATCAATATTGGAGGAGGCAGAGGCTTCTGTGTTTGAAAGGCACACAATGATCCAAAATCCCAAAATGGTCATTCAGTTAAGTGGAATTATTGAGGTAAGATGCAGGGTCAAATCAGAAATCACTGTAACATACACTTGTACGTCAATCTAGGCACTTTAAGTTTCTACAGATATATTGCGAAAAGAAACACATGGAAATCTTCACTCTAAATGTAATATTTCAAAGCTCGCAGAGCCACGGATCTGAAACCACCCCGATGTTGCAGAGAAAACAATTATATGAACAAACACATGTGAATGTCCATTATTGAAAATGTTGGACTGAGTTCTAGATAGTGTAATTATGTTTATTCAAGGTATTTAAAGAAGGTTCTACTTATGTTCTTGAAGATGGATTCTCAGGAGGAAATGGAAGCAAATGAGCCCATGGAGACATCGATACCTGAACGTAAGCCACGTCCGATACGAAAAGCAGATTTACCAGATATAGAGAATAAAAGAGCAAATGTCATCACAGAGATCATAAACACGGAGAGGGACTATGTCAAAAATCTACGGGATATTCATGAGGTAAGTAGTCTAAAGATACTAAGTGAACTTTGTGGTACTTTTTAATTTAAAAATGCAAGAGCATGGGAAATACAATCAGGAGTGAGCATCATGAGCCAGCTCTGCTTTCAATATGATCACATCTGATCCTGAACCTTACCTATTTTCCAACCTTCTGCCCACAATGTCAAAGAGTTTCAGTCTTGAGAATGAATCAGACTTTAGGTGACCAATTCCAAAGATCGCAATCCGCTGAAAAATAAATTATGGTCTTTAGGTCTGTGTAGAGCAACTACCTATCTTCCATGTATTAATTCCCTTTTAAAAGCCATATTTGAATCTGCCTGCACAATTCTGCATTCTAAATATTAGCAGCTGTGTAAAAACCACTTTGTGCATTTTCGACCAGAGCATTTAGTCTGATGCATGGTCTCGACTCAAAATGGTAACTGTCTCTATCCCTCCATAAATGCTTTCCGACCTGCTGTATTCTTCCAACAGCTTGATTTTTGCACCCTCAATACTGCATACATGTTTGTGGTGGTTAAATAATAATATAATCCCCATACTTTGTTTTATGCTTTTACATTTATTGACACTTTCTCTATGTGCCGCTCCTGTCTACCCTTTCCATTGTTTTTACCAATATGGATTATCATATTCAAGGTCCCTTTAATTTGTAAGTTTAAGTATAAGTTAAATTTCCCTGTTAAGTCAATCAGCAGGCTGGATCAGCAGGAACGCATAGAAAATGCATCCCCGCATCGTCTAACTGCACCAAGGCTGCTGCCAGGGGGTTTAATAAATGATCTTCATGTACTTAAAAAGGCATAGAGTTCTGGAGTAACTCAACGGATCAGGCAGCATCCCTGGAGAACATAGATGGGTGACATTTCGGGTCAAGATCCTTCTTCTGACTGATTGTAGGGGGGGAGGGGGGAAATAAAGCTAGAGGAGAGGAGGGTAGGACGAAGTATGGCAAATAATAGGTGAACCACAGGCAAGAGGGGAGTGGGGGATTGATAGGCCAATGGTTGGGCAAAAGGCAGAGATGAAGAAAATGGTGTGAGTCAAAAGGGAAGTATGGGGGAGATAGGGAAGTGGGATGGCTGGGGGATTGTTAGAAGTTCATAGAATTGGAGAATGTTTAGACCGTTGGGTTGTAAGCTACCCAAGCGGAATATGATGTGCTGTTCTTCCAGTTTACATGTGGCCTTACTCTGACAATGGCGGAGGCCCAGGACAGAAAGGTCAGTGTGGCAATGGGAAGGGGAATTAAAATGGTTAGCATCCAGGAGATCAGATAGGCACTTACAAAAATGTACAGAGAGGGTAGAAGGTTGGCAAGGGGAATCCAAGAGGAAGAGGACATTTTCGAGACAGGAAAGGGGGTTGTTATGGGAAGTGAGAAATCCTTACCAGAGTAAAAGGTCCTGAGGCGGAAGCGACAGAAGATGAGCTCTACATCATGGCGAGCCCGGAACTCGTTCAGGTGTGGGCATAGGGATACAAAGGTAAGGCACCTGTTGAGTACTGACAGAACTTAGGCTACGAACAAATGTTAGAAAACAGACTAGTGCATTTTTTTAAAAAGTAACAAGATTAATGTGACAAGTTTCAAGTGATGTCATTAACCTTTGAGTCACATATCATTACGACATTTTCCCCAAACTACTGTTCATTCTAACCTTCAAGGTCTGTATTGCTGGCACTGTAATATAATACACTGGTGGTCCAGAAAAGATCTGAATGAATGGGATTCTAATGTTGGAAGTTGGCTGGATGGGGGTAATTGTTGCAAATGGAATGGGCAAGATGTCAAGTAAATCAGGGAGATTAGCACCTCCCAATTTACTTCACAACATGCTTCTATAATATCAAAGAAAAATGCATCGAGTAGGTATGCTTGTGAACTTATGATAAGCTCCTTGCTCCTAAGAACTACACGTATTTTACCTTTCACATAGAATTGACTCTTCTTGGTGAATGTGCACAAACTGTGCATGACTGTGTAGCCATGAGCTCCTACTGTAAGCAATTTTTTAAGAGCACACGATGATGGAAACCCTTATGACTATTATATTCATTTTGCTGCTTCCTCCCTCCTCCACTGCCATGCATTTATTTGTCCCATAGTGCCATATCCTTTATTGCACGCCATCTGGATCAATCACCTTCATGTGCTGGGGAAGCAAAGAACTGCAGATGCTGGTTTACAAAAATGGACACAAAGTGAAGATGTAACTCAGCTGACCAGGCAGCATCACTGGAGAACATGGATTGGTGACGTTTTTGGGTTGGGACCCTTTATGAAATGTCACCTATCCCTGTTCTCCAGGGATGCAGCCTGACCAGCACTTTGTGTCTTTTTTTGTAAACCAGCATCTGCAGTTCCTTGTTTCTAGATTCTCATTGACTTTTACAATTCAACATTTTGGGGCAATTTTTGATTTTGCACAACTAGGTATGCCCCTGTTGGGGGACATGCTATATTGCGCAGTTACTATATGAATTATTTCAACCCTTTTAGTAAATAAGATAAAGCAAAACAGAGTTTTTTTTAAACCAGAATGCTGCCTGAATTAGAGGGTTTCGGCTACAGGGAGAGGTTGGATAGACTTGGATTGATTTTTTTGTGGAATGTCAGAGGTTGAGGGAAGACTTGATAGAAGTATATAAAATTATGAGAGGCATAGATAGGGTAGACAGCCATAACCTTATTTCCCAGCGTAGAAATGTCCAACACTAGAGGGCATGGCTATAAGGTGAGAGGGGGAAAATATAATGAAGATGTGCGGGGAAAGTTTTTTATATAGATGGTGGTGGGGTCTGAAACTCATTGCCAGGGCTGGTGATGGAGTCGGATACGATAGCGGCATTTAAGAAACTTTTAGGAAGGTACATGGAAGTGCAGAGAACAGAGTGATAGGTATCATGCGCAGGCAGATAAGTTCAGTTCAGCTAGGTATCATGTTTGCTACTAACATTGTGGGCCAAAGGACCTGTTCCTGTGCTGTACTGCGACATGTTTGATGTTCTACGTTAAGTTTCTGCATCACTTCCTGATATTCCACCGGCAGAGTGTGCTGGCAGTGTGGTTGGAATATTAAGGCGAATGTGTTGCATTGAAGCAAACCTGCTATAGTAATTGGATAAAACTTTGTCGTGGCTCAGTATGATAGTCATATTAAAAGAATGGTATCCATTTCTCCTACCTCAGGGCTACTACAAACAGTGTCAGAAAGCAAAAGACTTGTTCCCTCATGCACGATTGGTAACACTCTTTTCAAACATCGTGGACATTTACAAAATGCACAAGAAATTGCTATCCTCCATGGAGAAGAATTACAACTTAGAACATCCCCACTTGAGTGAGTTTGGTGTCTGCTTCATGGAGCAAGTGAGTGCTGATGAACTATACTGATTCTCTTTTTGACAGGTGTAATACACATAAATCCCACCAGCCACAAAATTGGCTGTTGAAATGTTCAACAATTTTGAAACAGCTTCAACACTATGGACAACGTGAGCATGGCAGAATATGTTGACGTTGTATATCTGAAGTAAAAATAAGAGACTGCTGAAAATACTCTGCAGGACAAAATGTGTAGGTAGGAACTCCAGATGTTGTTTTACACTGAAGATAGACACAAAATGCTGGAGTAACTCAGCGGGTCAGGCAGCATCTCTGGAGAAAAGGAATAGGCGATGTTTTGAATCAGACTAAAGAAGGGTCTCAACCCAAAACATCACCTATTCCTTTTCTCCAGAGATGCTGCCTGACCCGCTGAGTTACTCCAGCATTTAGTGTCTACTAGACTAAGTGGGACCCATTGGGTCCCAGCTTCACACGGGAGGGCTGTCCCCCAATGCAATATCCCACCTCTCCACCAATTTCCAGAGGGATAGTGTGGACATTGTGGGCCGAATGGATTATTGGGCTGGCGGCTCACTCAAGCCTGGTGTGTTGGCAGCTCACTCACTCAAGGCTGGTGGGCTGGCAGTTGACTGACGGCTATTCCTTGAAATGCCACTTCAAGCAGGGTGCAAGGCCACCAAATTCAAGTGCAGTTTCATACCACTTCAAGCAGGATGCAAGGCCACCAAATTCAGGTGCAGTTTCTGCCACTTCAAGCAGGGTGCAAGGCCACCAAATTCGAGTGCAGTGTCATACCACTTCGAGCAGGGTGCAAGGTCACCAAATTCGAGCGCAGAGTCATACCACTTCAAGCAGGGTGCAAGGCCACCAAATCAGAGTGCAGTTTCCTACCACTTCAAGCAGGGTGCAAGGCCACCGTATTCGAGTGCAGTTTCATACCATTTCAAGCAGGGTGCAAGGCCACCTAATTCGAGTGCAGTATCCTACCACTTCAAGCAGGGTGCAAGGCCACCACATTCGAGTGCAGTTTCCTACCATTTAAAGCAGCCTGCAAGGCCACCAAATTCAAGTGCAGTTCCCTACCATTTCAAGGAGGGTGCAAGGCCAACAAATTCAAAGGCAGTTTCATACAATTTCAAGCATGGAGCAAGGCCACCAAATTCAAGTGCAGTTTCATACCATTTCAAGCAGGGTGCAAGGCCACCAAATTCAAATGCAGTTTCATACCATTTCATGGAGGGTACAAGGCTACCACATTCAAATGCAGTTTCATACAATTTCAAGCAGGGTGAAACCACCATAAAACCACACAAAACACCACAAAACACCACATAAACACGACACTCACAGTTCGTAACCTCTCCCTCCCCCTTCTTGCAGAGACTGAGCCACTCCCACACTTCCAGGTTTTATAGTCCCTCCCACCAGAAGGGGCATGGCCTACATGGTGTGATTGACAGGAGAGAGAATCTCAACATTTTTTAAACACTAATAACTCTATTATTTTTCATCGATGGGAAAAATCCTCGGTGCCTGATGAGCGGAGGGGGAGTCTGAGGAAGATGGCCAAAAATCACAGCCGTACGTGGTAGCGTTTTTCCTAAAATCAATATAGAGCGCAAACAGGAATGGTCAAGATTAGACTTTTAATGATATAGACGGCAAGGCAACTTTTGCATTTTCAAACTAACTTTTCAATTAGGCAAGGCAACTTTTGCATTCTCAAACCAACTTTTAAATTACGCAAGGCAACTTTTGCATTCTCAAACCAACATTTCAATTAGGCAAGGCAACTTTTGCATTCTCAAAACAACTTTTCAATTAGGCAAGGCATTTTCAAACCAACTTTTCAATTAGGCAAGGCAACTTTAGCATTCTCAACCAACATTTCAATTAGGCAAGGCAACTTTAGCATTCTCAAACCAACTTTTCAATTAGGCAAGGCAACTTTAGCATTCTCAACCCAACTTTTCAATTAGGCAAGGCAACTTTTGCATTCTCAAACCAACTTCATAGAAACATAGAAACATAGAAAATAGGCCCAGGAGTAGGCCATTCGGCCCTTCGAGCCTGCACCGCCATTCAAAATGATCATGGCTGATTATCCAACTCAGTATCCTGTACCTGCTTTCTCTCCATACCCCCTGATCACTTTAGCCACAAGGGCCACATCTAACTCCCTCTTAAATATAGCCAATGAACTGGCCTCAACTACATTCTGTGGCAGAAAATTCCAGAGATTCACCACTCTCTGCGTAAAAAATGTTTTTCTCATCTCAGTCCTAAAAGATTTCCCCTTTATCCTTAAACTGTGACCCCTTGTTCTGGACTTCCCCAACATCGGGAACAATCTTCCTGCATCTAGCCTGTCCAACCCCTTAAGAATTTTGTAAGTTTCTATAAGATCCCCCTCAATCTTCTAAATTCTAGCGAGTACAAGCCGAGTCTATCCAGTCTTTCTTCATATGAAAGTCCTGACATCCCAGGAATCAGTCTGGTGAACCTTCTCTGTACTCCCTCTATGGCAAGAATGTCCTTCCTCAGATTAGGAGACCAAAACTGTACGCAATACTCCAGGTGTGGTCTCACCAAGACCCTGTACAACTGCAGTAGAACCTCCCTGCTCCTATACTCAAATCCTTTTGCTATGAATGCTAACATACCATTCGCTTTCTTCACTTCCTGCTGCACCTGCATGCCTACTTTCAATGACTGGTGTACCATGAAACCCAGGTCTCGTTGCATCTCCCCTTTTCCTAATCGGCCACCATTCAGGTAATAGTCTACTTTCCTGTTTTTGCCACCAAAGTGGATAACCTCACATTTATCCACATTATACTGCATCTGCCATGCATTTGCCCACTCACCCAGCCTATCCAAGTCATCTTGCAGCCTCCTAGCACCTTCCTCACAGCTAACACTGCCCCCCAGCTTCGTGTCATCTGCAAACTTGGAGATGTTGCATTCAATTCCCTCGTCCAAACCATTAATATATATTGTAAATAGCTGGGGTCCCAGCACTGAGCCTTGTGGTACCTCACTAGTCACTGCCTGCCATTGTGAAAAGGACCCATTTACTCCTACTCTTTGCTTCCTGTCTGCCAGCCAGTTCTCTATCCACATCAATACTGAACCCCCAATACCAAGTGCTTTAAGTTTGTATATTAATCTCTTATGTGGGACCTTGTCGAAAGCCTTCTGAAAGTCCAGATATAACACATCCACTGGTTCTCCCTTATCCACTCTACTAGTTACATCCTCAAAAAATTCTATAAGATTCGTCAGACATGATTTACCTTTCATAAATCCATGCTGACTTTGTCCAATGATTTCACCATTTTCCAAATGTGCTGCTATCCCATCTTTAATAACTGACTCTAACAGTTTCCCCACTACCGATGTTAGACTAACTGGTCTGTAATTCCCCGTTTTCTCTCTCCCTCCCTTTTAAAAAAGTGGGGTTACATTAGCTACCCTCCAATCCTCAGGAACTATTCCAGAATCTAAAGAGTTTTGAAAAATTATCACTAAAGCATCCACTATTTCTGGGGATACTTCCTTAAGTACTCTGGGATGCAGCCTATCTGGCCCTGGGGATTTATCGGCCATTAATCCATTCAATTTACCTAACACCACTACCCGGCTAACCTGGATTTCACTCAGTTCCTCCATCTCATTTGACCCCCGGTCCCCTGCTATTTCCGGCAGATTAATTAAGTCTTCCTTAGTGAAGACAGAACCATAGTAGTTATTCAATTGGTCTGCCATGTCCTTGTTCCCCATGATCAATTCACCTGTTTCTGACTGCAAGGGACCTACATTTGTTTTAACTAATCTTTTTCTCTTCACATATCTATAAAAACTTTTGCAGTCAGTTTTTATGTTCCCTGCCAGTTTTCTTTGATAATCTATTTTCCCTTTCCTAATTAAACCCCTTGTCCTCCTCTGCTGGACTGAATTTCTCCCAGTCCTCTGGTAGGCTGTTTTTTCTGGTTAATTTGTATGCTTCATCTTTTGTTTTGATACTATCCCTGATTCCCCTCGTTATCCACAGATGCACTACCTTCCCTGATTTATTCTTTTGCCAAACTGTGATGAACAATTGTTGTAGTTCATCCATGCAGCCTTTAAATGCCTTCCATTGCATATCCACCGTCAACCCTTTAAGAATCAATTGCCAGTCTATCTTGGCCAATTCACGTCTCATACCCTCAAAGTTACCTTTCTTTAAGTTCAGAACCCTTGTTTCTGAATTAATTATGTCACTCTCCATCCTAATGAAGAACTCAACCATATTATGGTCACTCTTGCCTAAGGGGCCACGCACAACAAGACTGCTAGCTAACCCTTCCTCATTACTCAATATCCAGTCTAGAATAGCCTGCTCTCTCATTGGTTCCTCTACATGTTGATTTAGAAAACTATCCCGCATACATTCCAAGAAATCCTCTTCCTCAGCACCCCTGCCAATTTGATTCACCCAATCTATATGTAGATTGAAGTCACCCATTATAACTGTTTTATTTTTGTTGCACGCATTTCTAATTTCCTGTTTGATGCCATACCCAACTCCACTACTACTGTTAGGTGGCCTGTACACAACTCCCACTAGCGTTTTCTGCCCCTTAGTGTTTTGCAGCTCTACCCATATCGATTCCACATCCTCCAAGCTAATGTCCTTCCTTTCTATTGCGTTAATCTCCTCTCCAACCAGCAACGCTATCCCACCTCCTTTTCCTTTCTGTCTATCCCTCCTGAATAATGAATATCCCTGGATGTTCAGCTCCCAGCCTTGGTCACCCTGGAGCCATGTCTCTGTGATCCCAACAATATCATAGTCATTAATAGCTATCTGCACATTCAACTCATCCACCTTATTACGAATGCTCCTTGCATTGAGACACAAAGCCTTCAGGCTTGTTTTTACAACACTCTTACCCCTTATACAATTATTTTGAAAAATGGCCCTTTTTGATTTTTGCCCTGGATTTGTCTGCCTACCACTTTTACTTTTCACCTTGCTACCTATTGCTTCTACCCTCATTTTACATCCCTCTGTCTCTCTGCTCACACATTTAAGAAACCCACCACCTCTTATTCTCTGTTTATTATCTTTTTCTTCTTTCCCCTCTACATGTTGGGTCCGAGTGCTCCCCTTCTCTGCCTCCTGCCTCACACACTGTCTACTAGCTTTCTCTATTTGAGTCCCTCCCCCCAACTGTTCTAGTTTAAAGTCTCCCCAGTAGCCTTTGCAAATCTCCCCGCCAGGATATTGGTCCCCCTCGGGTTCAAGTGCAACCCGTCCTTTTTGTACAGGTCACACCTTCCCCAAAAGAGGTTCCAATGATCCAGAAACTTGAATCCCTGCCCACTGCACCAGTCCTTCACCCACGCATTTATCCTCCACCCCGCTCCGTTCCTACTCTCACTGTCGCATGGCACAGGCAGTAATCCTGATATTGTTACCTTTGCGGTCCTTTTCCTTAACTCTCTTCCTAACTCCCTAAATTCTCCTTTCAGGACCTCTTCCCTTTTTCTACCTATGTCATTGGTACCTATATGTACCACGACCTCGGGCTCCTCTCCTTCCCATTTCAGGATATCTTGGACACGTTCAGACACATCCCAGACCCTGGCACCAGGGAGGTAAACTACCATCCGGGTCTCCCGACTGCATCCACAGAATCGCCTGTCTGACCCCCTAACTATAGTCCCCTATTACTACTGCCCTCCTCTTCTTTTCCTTACCCCTCTCAGCAACAGGGCCGGTCTCTGTACCGGAGGGCCGGCCGCTGTCGCTGCCCCCAGGTAGGCTGTCCCCCCCCAACAGTACTCATACAGGAGTCCCTATTGTCAAGGTGTACAGCCACCGGGGTACTCTCTAGTCCCTGCCTCTGCCCCTTGCCCCTCCTAACTGTGACCCACTTGTCTGTCTCCTGTGGTTTTGGAGTGACCACCTCTCTATAACTCCTCTCAATGACCTCCTCACTCTCCCTGACCAGGCGGAGGTCATCGAGCGGCTGTCCAGGTTCCTAATATGGTCCCTTAGGAGCCCCATCTCGACGCACCTGGCGTCAATTAGGCAAGGCGACTTTTGCATTCTCAAACCAACTTTTCTATTAGGCAAGGCAACTTTTGCATTCTCAAACCAACTTTTCAATTAGGTAAGGCAACTTTTGCATTCTCAAACCAACTTTTCAATTAGGCAAGGCAACTGTAGCATTCTCAAACCAACTTTTCAATTAGGCAAGGTAACTTTAGCATTCTCAAACCAAAAAACACTTTTGCATTTTCAAACCAAAAAACACTTTTGCATTTTCAAACTACATTTCAAACCACATTAAGGGCACTGACAGGTCAGTAAAACCACTCACAGTTTAGTAGACATGTGTTCAGTGTTATTCACAGCTCAGACTGAGAATTGCAACCTCTCGCTCCCCCATCTAGCAGAGAACTGAGGCACCTCCACACATCCGGGTTTTAGAGTCCCTCCGAAAGGGGCGTGGCCTTCAGGAGAGAGAATCTCAACATATTTTAAACATTAATGTCTTTTATTTTTCATCGATGGGAAAAAATCCTCTTGTCCTGACCAGCGGAGGGGGACTCAAAGTAAGATGGGGACTCAAAGTAAGAGTAAGATGGCCAAAAATCACAGCCGTAAGTGGCAGCGTTTTTTCTAAAATCAATATAATGTAGCGGCGCCTGCTGGTGCACGCAGGTATCAAACCCTGCGTTCTGAAGCCGCAGTCACGTGACTCGGGAGGGGCTGCTGTTTTCGCGCGGTTTAGCTTTCGCGCCACAGTTGTTTTGCTGACCACCGTTGTGATCAGACGTGTATGCAGAGACCTGTTTGCTGAGGAGCTAGTGTTCAATAAAAACCGTTCAGAAAATGTAGTTGTCGTTTCTGCATTCACTAAATTGGTGACCCCGACTTGTCTGGCCGTCGTTAGACAGAGATGCATGGCGAAGATGCTGGCCCTGATGGACGGGCATCGTCCGTGTCTGTTGTTCGAGCAGGCGTTCTTGGAACAGATGCTGGATGAAGTCCGCTTAATACTCGCCGGGGCCGACTTCAGTGATCCCCAGCACCTTGCAGAGAGAACCGACGAACTGTGGACCCACAGACGGCAGGACGTTTGTTCTTTCACCTGCCCCACTGCCACGGCTAGGGTGCAACCGAGAAGAAATCGGGATGAATGTCAGGATCCGCCTGGCGCCAAAGAAGCATTGCCGCAGGTGTACAGCCGACGCCGTTGGTGTTATTACCATCTCCGTTACGGTGTAGACGTCCGAAGACGTCGAAGCCCCTGCTCATTTCAGGGAAATGCCTCAGCCGATTGCCCATAGAGGCTAACGCGATCGGCCCGAACGAATGCCTCTACGTCCGTGATCGCCACTCCGGCCACCTGGTCGACTCCGGTGCCATAGCCAGCATCCTGCCACCGACCGCCCGAGATACCCGCGTCGGTCTTTAACCGGAGCGACATTTAAACTTACGGCGAGCGGACCCTGGACTTAAATTCCGACTCCCACCCATATAGGTGGAAGTTCACCATTGCTGACGTCGCCCAGCCGATATTGGGGGCCGGCTTCTTGTGAGCGTTCTCCCTGTGGTGTGGTATGGCGCAGTTGTACGGCGCGAAGCTGTACCAGACCACCGCGTATTATCCGGAGTTGAATGGGTTAGTCGAGCGGTTTCACAGACACCTTAAGTCTGCATTGAAGGCCTGTCTCACCGGCCCCAATTGGGTTGACCAGTTGCCCTGGGTTCTCCTAGGCATCAGAACTATGCCTAAGGAAGACCTCGACGCCTCCTCGGCCGAGCTCGTTTATGGCTCGGTTTTGCAGGTACCAGGGGATTTTCTGCCCGCCACCCACGATCAGGAGGTTCCGGCTTCGGCGGTGCTAGCTGACCTTCGCGAACGCATTGGGCCCGGTCCCCACCTTCCGACATGCATCGTCTGCGGTGCATGTGCCTACTATGTTACGAGTTTGTGCTTATGTTTTCCTTCATAGGGATGCTTACCGCTCGCCGTTACAGCGGGTGTACGAAGGGCCGTACAAGGTGTTAGAGACTGGTACCTCGACGTTCACATTGGACATGGGTGGCAGGGAGGAGTTTGTCTCCGTCAGCCACCTTAACCCAGCCTACGTTGACGAGGATAGCGTAGAGGGCGTCCGCCGGCCGTTTTGATGCCCTCTGCACCTGTTACCCCCAGTTATGTTTCACCGGTCCCCTTTGTTACGCCTGTCCCTCATTCGCGTTTGTTGCGTCCCTCCGGTTCTGTTTTACCGGCCCCAAATGTTACACTCACCCCGCGACCTCGGACTACGCATTCCGTTCAAACCGTCCGGTTACCCGTGTGTTTCCGTACCGCGGGTTCTGGGGGGGGCATGTAGCGGCGCCTGCTGGAGCACGCAGGTATTGAACCCGGCGTTCGGAAGCTGCGATCACGTGACTCGGGAGGGGCTGCTGTTATCGCGCGGTTTCGCTTTCGCGCCACAGTTGTTTTGCTGACCACCGTTGTGATCAGACGTGTATGCAGAGACCTGTTCACTAAGGAGCGAGTGGTCAATAAAAAACGTTCAGAAAACGTAGTCGTTGTTTCTGCATCCGCTAAAATACAGTGCAACAGGAAGTGGTCAAGATGGGACTTTTAGTAATATAGATACTCAGGACTGATATCTGTACAGATCCCTCCCAGGTCAGAAACATTTGGCTTATGGGCAGCCTGTACATATGAACGAGCATTTTGAAGACTGGCGGGATGAATGGGAATGGATTTATCGGCTGCTGTGAGCCTGCAGGCATCATTTGCCAACTGCGGATGGGGAGCTTCTGTGTGTCTTCTCCTCCCACCCCCACTCCACCAAACTCTGAAACAAACACAGGCTGGGTTGATGCGAACACAATTGCTAACGCTGAGCAGACTCCCTCGCTCACTCCTTGTGTTAATGAGGCCAGCTGGCTGCCGCTCTATCTATGTCTGCTTGCTCTCCTGTCATAGAGTTTATAGAGCCATACTGCATGGAAAGCAGGCCCTTCGGCCCAACACTTCCATGCTGACCAGCTGTTTCTGTGATCTCACAAACCGTTCTTGTTCATTTAGTTCTAAGGAACAAAACCCAGTTCTAAAGACCCTGTCCCATCAGTCTGAAGAAGGGTCTCGACCCGAAACGTCACCCATTCCTTCATTCCATAGATGCTGCCTCACCCGCTGAGTTTCTTCAGCTTTTTGTCTACCTTCGATTTTTCCAGCATCTGCAGTTCTTTCTTAAACAAAACTCTGTGATAACTTGGGGACTTTTTGTACCAAGTTGTATGTTAAAACTGATGATGTGGGAGTTAGGGATGTGATAATGCTAATCTGTAATAAAATGGAAGCCAAGAAAGATTTGATGGCAAACATGTTACTAATACTTCACATCAATCTGTAAACTTCTGGACTCAACTTTGAGCTCAACATTTCACATAACACCTCTTTATTTCACTTTTTAATTGCCAGTACTGGTGATGCTTTCTGCTGCATGTATCTATTTATTCTGATTTGTTACTGCTTGCTCCATCATTTCTATTGTCCTTTAATCTCTCGGCGTTCTTTCCCCTCCATACCATTACATTTACTTGAAGCAATGATACATCTGTATGATTGTCCAGTTTTTACCATGGATCATCTACCTGAAGCATTAACCTTTTTTCTGCCTGTTATTTTCAAATAAATCTGAGCAATATGTTTATTCTGCAATTTAAAAGGTACTGTTAACCTCCACTGGAATATTTAGTTAGGCATGAAGCTAAGAGCTACATCAACTGTTTCCTCAGTTTGTCAGCCCAGTCAAGTACATCTGCAGGATCTCAATTCCCACAAACCATGATATAGCTCAATAGCCTAGAAATGGAATTCTGCCAGTTCTGTGTGGGGATGGTTAATGAACAAAGACACAAACTGCTGTGGGTCTGCAGGCATCATTGAAGTCAGCCCCCACCTAGAAGTCAGGCTTTGAGTTTTCTTTCTAAAGCCCCACATCCATAAAATTAATTGTGCTTCTCTAAACAATATCCAGTCTCCTTTCCAGAAATGTAAGCTGTTAATCCCCTGTCAGTATATAATGAACACTCTGTCACTGATAGTCTTTGCTGTTAACAGGCAACTGAATCATCCGACCACATACAGAGAGAAATCCTGAACTACTATCTACCTCATTGGACTATACTTGATCAGACTTTGCTGACTTTACCTTGCTCTAAACATTATTCCCTTATGTATCTATACACTGTAAATGGCTCGATTTTAATCATGTATTGTCTTTCTGCTGACTGGATAGCGCATAACCAAAGTTTTTCACAGTACCTCGATACACGTGATAATAAATTAAACTGTACCTGAACAGCTCCGCTCACCTATGTTTCATCTAAGTTTCACCTACTGACCGTTCTCCCTTTTTTTCTATTCACAGATGCCAAATTTTATGATGTATGCTGAATACTGCAAAAATCACTTAGATGCTCTTGAGGAATGGTCCAAACTTGTAATGGTGGAA
>CM075984.1:35426201-35458653 GCA_038087875.1 Malacoraja senta
TTTCAGGGAGTTATGGACTTGGACCCCAAGATTCTTCTCTACATCAATCTGTGGCAGGTCCTGTATTAACTGTATACTCTCCCTTTGAATTTGACATCCCAAAGTGCAACATCCCACATGTGTCCGAATTAAACTCTATCTGCCATTTCTCCATCTTATCCCACAACTGATCTATATCCTCTCTCCTTTAACAGCCTTCTTCACTATCCACAAACTCCACTAATTATTTTGTTGTCTGCAAACTACTAGCCACCCATCTACTTTTTCCACCATAAAGATTTTTTGAAAGCATGTTAATCATATTACCTACAGGTGAGTACAGTAGTTGCTGCTTCCAATGCAAGCTATTTGCATTTATTCCCAATGGGGCTAATTGCAGCTAATAACTGCTGCATTAGTGCCACAGATATCTCAGTGAAGGTTATCAACCCTTAAAGGACCACTGCACATGGCAGCCGCAGAGAGCTGCCTAACATGTCGCCATGGAGATGAGGGAGAATTGACCTATTGCTGTATGATTATGAATATCTTTTGAAAAAAAGATGTAAATACATCATTGAAAATTAAGAGAAATAGGTATAAATCCATCTGATTAATGTCAAACAATGCACTTTGTCTTGATTCCCTTCATTAACATCAAATGCTCCATGTCCACCCATTGTGTATCCCCGTTCATTTTGCTTCCTACAGGACTATACAGTGCATTCAGAAAGTATTCAGACCACTTTTCCACATTTTGTTATGTTACAGCCTTATTTTAAAATGGATTAAATTCATTTTTTATATACCCCAGAATGAAGAAGTAAAAACAGGTGTGTAGAAATTTTTGCAAAATAATTAAAAATAAATAACTGAAATGTCACATTTACATACGAATTCAGACCCTCAAAATTGAGCTTAGGTTCATCCTGTTTCCATTGATTATCCTTGAAATGTTTCTACAACTTGATTGGAGTAAATTAAATTGATTGGATATGATTTGGAAAGGCACACACCTGTCTCTATAAGGTCCCACAGTTGATAGTGCATGTCGGAGCAAAAACCAAGCCATGAAGACGAAGGAATTGTCCGTGGACCTCCAAGACAGGATTGTGTCGAGACACGGATCTGGGGAAGGGTATAAAACAATTTCTGCAGTATTGCAGGTCCTGAAGAGCAAAGTGGCCTCCGTCATTCTTAAATGGAAGAACTTTGGAACCACAAGGACTCTTCATAGAGCTGGCCGCACAGCCAAACTAAGCAATCGGGGAGAAGGGAGGTGACCAAGAACCCGATGGTAACTATGACAGAGCTCCAGAGTTCCTCTGCGGAGATGGGAGAACCTTCCAGAAGGACAACTATATCTGCAGCACTCCACCAATCACACATTTATGGTAGAGTGGCCAGACTGAAGCTATTCCTCAGTAAAAGGCACATGACAGCCCGCTTGGAGTTTCCCAAAAGGCATGAGAAACAAGATTCTCTGGCCTGATGAAACCAAGATTGAACTCTTTGGCCTGAATGCCAAGCGTCACGTCTGGAGGAAACCTGGCACCACTCATCACCTGGCCAATACCATACCTATGGTGAAGCATGGTGGTGGCAGCAAGATGCTGTGGGGATGTTTTTCAGCAGCAGGAACTGGGAGACTAGTCAGGATCGAGGGAAAGATGAATGGAGCAAAGTACAGAGAGATTCTTGATGAAAACTTGCGCCAGAGTGTTCTGGACCTCAGACTGGGGCGGAGGTTCACCTTCCAACAGGACAACGACCCTGAGCACACAGCCAAGACAACGCAGGAGTGGCTTAGTGACAAGTCTGTGAATGTCCTTGAGTGGCCCAGCCAGAACCCGGACTTGAACCCGATTGAATATCTCTGGAAGGACTTGAAAATAGCTGAGCTTCGCCGCTCCCCATCCAACCTGACAGAGCTTCAGAGGATCTGCAGAGAAGAATGGGAGAAATTACCCAAATACAGATGTGCCAAACTTGTAGCGTCATACCCAAGAAGACTTGAAGCTGTAATTGCTGCCAAAGGTGCCTCAACAAAGTACTGAGTAAAGGGTCTGAATACTTATGTAAATGTGATATTTCAGTTATTTCTTTTTAATTACTTTGCAAAAAATTCTAAACACCTGTTTTTGCATTTTTATTATGGGGTTTTGTGTGTAGATTGATTTTTTTTTAATTAATTTAATCCATTTTAGAATAAGGCTGTAATGTAACAAAATATGGAAAAAGTGAAGGGGTCTGAATACTTTCTGAATGCACTGCATATCAGTTTTCAGGGTCCATTAGGGACCAAAGGGACAATCTGTGCACAGAGTCTGGGGAATGTGCTTGAGGTCTTAAATTAATACATATTATCTGTATTCATTAAGCAGAAGAAGATGGAAGATGGAGATCAGGGGGTGGAACTGTGATATTCTCGTGGATTTTAGCATTGGAGGTGTTAGATGCCTTGGCACAAATAAAGCCGTATAAATCCCCAGGGCCAGATGAGATAAGCCCAAGATAGTTATGGAATGCCAGAGAGGAGATTGCTGGGGCCTGATGGAGATTTTTTTCAACTTCGCTAGCCATAGGTGAGGTACCAGAAGACTTGAAGACAACCATTGTGGTTCCTTATTCAAGAAGGGCAGCAGAGAAAAGCCAGGTAATGACAGTGCCTTACATCAGTGGTAGGAAATTGTTGGAAAGAATTTCAAGGGAAAATATTTATTTGCACTTGGGAAGGCAAGGATTGATTAGAGATAGTTATATTTGAGGGAAATCCTGTCTAACGAGTTTGAATCTTTTGTGAAGACAACAGTAAATTGATGAGGGCAGCATAGTTGATGTTGTCTGGCTGGATTTCTATGAAAAGGATTTTAACAAGGTCCCACATGATAGTCTCATCCAAAATGTTAAAGACTCTGTGATCTGGGAAGCCCTGCAAAGTGGATCCAAAACTGGCTTAGTAATAGCAGGCATCGGGCGGTGATACAGGGTTGTTTTTTTGATTGGATGTCTCTGACTACTGATGTACCACAGGGCTCGATGCTGGGACCCTTTCATATTTATGACATACATTAGTGACTTTCATGTGAAAGGAGGAAATATAATTAGTAAGTTAGCAGATGACACAGACAATTGTGGTGTTCTAGATAACAACGCTATTACATTGTTGTGGTTCAGTATTCTTAAACGGACAAAAACACAAATAAAATCAGTGATCAAGCAGTACAATCTTTATTTCGCCAGGCGGGTGTGGTACAACTCTTAATAGTATGCAGATTACAGACTATACAGAGTTCTCATCCCCAGACAAAGGGGCAGTGATCTAATTACATATATATACTCCAATATCCAATGATTCAGCAATATCTTATCTACAGATCATACATAGTACAGCCTCTTGCTTCTTAAGATTGACAGCTTCTTCTGACATAGGAAGGGTTAGCCATATATGGTTGTATGAGAAGGTTATATTTCTGCAGAACAAGCATTTTGTTTTGTTTTTACTTATGACGCACATTATAATCTTATAGTCTGAATTCTCTCTCAATGTTTACATTGTAGAGGAGACATTCATGAAGCTGTGCTTGTTATCTCGCTTATGTTATTGGAAAGGGAACATCAACAGTCTGCTAGCTTTGTTAATGTACTGAAAGCAAAGGTTAGTGCTTTTTTGCTAGCTTTGCAATTTAATAGAAGAAGGTGAAAGCCTGTCTTAGTTTCAGCGGAATCCATTTTGTGTTTAAATCATTATTAACTTCGACAACATGACTTTGATCAACTGGAAATGTCGACCAAGCAATGGGATACAGAATTAAATCCTGACAAGTATGAAGTAATGTATTTTTGAAGGTCAAATAAGAGCAGTCCTATATATACACATAGTAAATGATACAGTCTTAGGGAGGGTTGACAAACATACAAATCCACAAATCTCTGAAATTAGGTAGATGTGGTGGAAAAGAAAGTGTATTGGATATTAGTTTTCATCAGCTGCTGAATGGAATATAAGAGCAGATACATGATTTCCCAACTTTAGAAAACATTGGTTTGAGAACTGTACATAGTTCTGGTTGCCACACCAGAGGAAATATAATTGTGCTGGAGTGGCTTCAAAGGAGATTCATCAGGACGTTTCCTGGTTTGGAGCATTTCAGTTAAAAGGGGAGACTAGATACTGGCTTTGTTTCCCCTCAAGTAGGGAAGGCTGATGGGAGACCTTAATAGAGGTTCAGAAAATTATGAGGGGGGTAGATATAATAGACAATATAACTTTTTTCCCTTTGTTGGAGATGTATAATACAGAGGGCATCATATAAGGTGGGAGGTAGAAGGTTCAGAGGAAACCTGAGGGGAGATCTTTTCACACAGAGCAATCAGAACTCATTGCCTGTAGAGATGGTGGAGGCAGATACTCTCACAAGAATTAAGAAGCATCTCGACAACCACTTGACTGACCAAAGCACAGAAATCTATGGGCTATAAGTGAGTAAACAGAACTAATGCAGATAAATATAATGGTCAGCATGGAGTAGGTGGGCTGAAACGCCTGTTTCTGTGTTGACTATGGCTCCATGATGATGGAAGATGGTGAGAATGAATCAAATAGTGTCAGCTTCTGATTCCCCCCCCCCCCCAATTTACTGTTCAAAAGAACTATCACTGCTGACAGACTGCTTGTCAAAGCCCTCTTGCAGTTTATATCACTGTTCTTGCAGATCTTGGATCAATAGAAGATTTTCCATCATGTAGTTTGCCTTGATGAAGGTCACTGAAACTCTGCCATTGCTGATGTATTCAGTACAGCACATTCTCTTCCATCTTCTCCTTGCAGCAGAAAACCCCAGGTTTTTGTTCCTAAGAGAAAACTACAAGTGTATATTGCAAATAACACTCCACAGTTCTCGTGGCAAGCAGGTGTTCTTTAAACACAATGGATACTTAAAATTTGACCTAAAATCTCTAATAGTAATAGTCTTAGAGCACAGAGACATACCTTTCGGCTGCCCTCTCTGTCCATCTACACCAATCCCATTTGCCCGCATTAGCTCTGCATCCTTCTATGCCTTAACTATCAAAGTGTCTGTCTAAATGCCTGTTAAATGGAATGATGGCATCCAATTCTACCAACTCCTAGAACGTGTTTGATAAATCAATAATTCTTCACAAAAGATTTTCCCCTCAGATCCTCTTTAAATCTCCTTCCTCTCACCTTAAAACCTATGCCCTCTTGTTTTTGATACCACTACCACTGGAGCAATTTTCTGACTGTTACCCTATTAAAAGGCCATCTTAATTTTAATAAATCTATTATTCACAGCAGGGATTTTCAGTATTTTGATTGAGAAATTATTGCTGTCTTAATACTGAGTGGACATTAAAGGGCCAGATTTCCTTGGGACATGTCTTTCACCACCACCATTTATGTTGGTTGAGACCCCATTAGTGTCATAGAGTCATAGAGTGATACAGTGTGGAAACAGGCCCAACTTGCCCACATCGGCCAACATGTCCCATCTACACTAGTCCCACCTTCCAGCATTTGGTCCACATCCCTCCAAACCTGTCCTATCCATGTACCTGTTTAACTGCTTCTTAAATGTTGGGATAGTCCCCACCTCAACTACCTCCTCTGGCAGCGTGTTCCATACGTCCACCACCCGTTGTGTGAAAAGGTTACCCCTCAGATTTCCATTAAATTATTTCCCCTTCACCTTAAACCTATGTCGTCTGATCCTTGATTCACCTATTCTGGGCAAAAGACTCTGTGCATCTGCCCAATCTATTTCTCTCATGATCTTGTACACTGCTATAAGATCACCTCCTGCACTCCAAGGAATAGAGTCCCAGCCAACTCAACCTTTGATTGATTCACTGGACATTATGAATAAACGAATTGATGAGGTGAAAGATGGACTATCAGAGAGAATGGACAAGATGGATCAAACTAATACGGATAAGTTCACGGCTGTGCTTGAAACAGTAGCTGCAAGTATGCACACAATTATGGAATTGGAGAAAAACATGGCTCGAATGGTTGAAGACATGGCGAAAATGAGGCAAGAACATGAGCAAATGAGGCGAGAAAACGAACAAACTTCACTACAGATGGTGACTCAACTGGAGAAAGTCTCAGTCAAATGCCTGGACCTGGAAGCTCGCTCTAGACGCCAGAATTTGAGAATTCTTGGAGTTTCAGAGGGTGCCGAAGGGGAGGACGTACGTGAGTTTGCCATGGGCTTGCTTAAACAACTGCTGAATCTTTCCAAAGAACCGAAAATCGAAGTGGCTCATCATGTCCCAAGATTTAAACAAAGATTTGGTGCGGGAAAAACTTATCCACGACATATTATTGTGAAATTTCGGGACATTTTAGAACTGGAAGATGTTATGAGTAAAATCAAATACGGTGTGCAATTGCGGCTGGACAATGATACTATTAAGATATTCAGGGACTACCCGTATGAAATTGTGCAAAAAAGAAACAAATTTGAGAAGGTTAAAGATCTTTTAAGAGGGAGAGAAGGGATCAGATTTGGGATTTTTTATCCCGCGAAAATGCGTATTTCCTTTAAGGGTCTTGAAAAGTCATTTGTTAAGCCTGAAGAAGCGTTTAAATATGCTCAAACTATCGTTGAAAAATAGAAATGAAAAGGGAGATCTGAACCATTTTAAGCAATGCTTTGTCTGGGGATAGTTACACTGTTATCTTCGGAATGTTGAATCAAGGACACTTTCTGTTCAAAACGAGTAAACAACTGACCAGATGGCAATGGTTTATATCAGAAAGCTTATAATTGCTTATTAGAATATAATATTATAACCAATTGTAAGAACTTATCCTATTAACAACTTAATAAATTATGCATGTTAGATTAGAATACTAATAAAAACAAAAATAACGAACTAACTTACTAATATGAATTTTTAATAAACTGAAACCTTATCTATAAGTGGGAGGAGGGGATGAGAAACGAGCAACTGGCTTAGGTCCAGGGGCACGTCTCGTTAACCCCTTCAACCAGCAGTTGATTTTTATAGAAGTCAAAAGTATCGGTTTAATAATCAGTAGTTAAAATTCCGATATATATATACGTTACAATGAAATACACAGGGTAAAAGTGTATTATATATCTGAATCTGAGGCCCCGTTTTAATATTATAATATGTTATGATTAACCAAGAGAGCGGAGCTATTTGTGTAACAACGCAATGGAAGTCAAAACAAGGTTTTTTCCCACCTACAGGTGGGACACTCGCTACAGTGCCGACTATATTAGACACTGTATCTTCACTTTTATAGTTTTTTTTTTATCACATAAAATCACTTGTTTGTGTTTTGTGCTTAGTGACAAGCGTAAAATGGACATAACAGCAAAACTTAAAAACTCAAAAGCTCCCCCAATACCTAAAGACCTGGGATTTGGACGCACCACAAGATTTAAAGGTACTATAATTATTCAAAATGCATGACACCACACAAAAGAACCTAGGAGGAATCTCATTTTGTAGTTGGAATATAAGAGGTATTAACGAACCTATTAAAAGGGGTAAGATACTAGCTCAGCTGAAATTGTACAACTCCGACATTATCTTCCTACAAGAAACACACCTAAAATCTCAGGATCAAGTTAGGTTAAGGGCGAAATGGATAGGTCAAACATACCACTCTTCATTTACTTCAAAATCTAGAGGCACGTCAATCATCATAAGAAAAGGTATACCATTTAAAGCAAAGAATATTATAACAGATATAGAAGGGAGATACCTAATAGTTAATGGAGAAATCCATGATACTCCACTTACTTTGGTAAATATATATGCCCCTAACTTTGATAACCCCCACTTTTTCAATAAAATTTTCAACATAATTGCAGAGTCAAACTATCAAAATGTTATAATAGGAGGAGACTTTAACTGTGTTTTAGATCCGTACTTAGATAAATCAAGTCAAAAACAGAGAGGGAATATGAAATCGAAAACTGGGGAGCTTCTCAATACCTATATAAACAACACTAATATAGCAGATGTTTGGAGAATTGTTAATCCAACTGGCAGGGAATACTCGTTTTACTCAATGGTACATAAGACATACTCACGTATAGACTACTTTCTGCTGGATACAAAATTAATCCCCCAAACATCTAATGCAATATACCACACAAACTCGATTTCAGACCATTCTCCACTAACTTTCTTTTTAAAATTGGAAGGATTGTCTAAGAATAAATCGTTTTGGAGATTTAATTCTCAAATTCTAAAAGATCCACAAGCGAGTATATATTTAAAAGAACAAATGGAGGTCTTTTTTCAAATAAATGATACTCCAGATATATCGCCTACTGTATTATGGGAATCTTTTAAAGCATACATTAGGGGTATTATAATTTCATATCAAGCTTTTCAAAATAAAAAGAATAAGAATGAACAAAGACAGTTAGAAGAACTTATTAGACAAATGGATATAGATAATGCTAAAGATCCATCAATAGATAAACATAATAAAATAATAATTTTGAAATTTAAATTAAATAAATTATTATCTGCCAAACTTATAAGACTTTTTCAATTTACAAAACAAGAGCACTTTGAATTTGGGGATAAACCGCATAAATTTTTGGCTCGCCAGCTAAAAAAACGAGAAAAGGAACATACTATACCAAAGATCAAATCAGATAAAGGGGAATTATTAACAACACCAAAGGATATTAATAATAGATTTGCGCAATTTTATGAGAATTTGTATACATCTAAAACAACAAGTGATTCCAATAATATCACAAAGTTCTTGGATACCTGTAACCTTCCAAAGTTAGAATTGAAGGAACAAGATGAACTGGGTGCACAAATCTCAATTAAGGAATTAGAAGATACAATAAACTCACTAAAGAATGGAAAAACACCAGGCCCTGACGGATTTACTAATGAATTTTATTAAAGCTTTTACGATAAAATAATACCAAGATTACAAAAAATGTACCAATATGCTTTTAAAAAACGAATATTACCTGATACATTAGCGGATTCAACGATTACATTAATACCTAAGAAAAATAAAGACTTAGAAGAACCTGGTTCATATAGAGCTATAGCATTGTTAAACACAGATCAAAAAATATTAGCGAAAACATTAGCTAGAAGATTAAGTAAATACATTAGTAAATTAATAAACCCAGATCAGACGGGGTTTATCCCTAAGAGATACTCATCTAACAATATGAGACGTCTACTCAACATAATGCATTCACACAAATCTGAAGATCAAGAATTATCAATTATTTCGCTGGATGCTGAAAAAGCATTTGATCAAGTAGAATGGAATTATATGGACAAAGTATTACAAAAATTTCAACTGGGGGAGAATTTTATTCTATGGATCAAGTTACTATATAACAAACCTACAGCTAGAATACTAACTAATAACATATTATCCTCGAAATTCCAACTATCAAGGGGAAATAGACAAGGATGCTCATTATCACCACAACTGTTTGCTCTCATTATTGAACCGCTAGCAGAAAAAATTAGAATACACCCTGATATCCATGGATATAATACTAAAGATTCATATAATAAAATATCTTTATACGCGGATGATATATTACTGTACATTACAAAACCTCAAATCACTATACCAAATATATTAAATTTAATTGAAGATTTTGGATCTTTTTCTGGATATAGAATAAATTGGAATAAAAGTGAAATTATGTCAATAAAACCGAAAGATTCATCACATCTTTTAAAATTCCCTTTTAAAATAGCTACAGAAAAATTTAAATATTTGGGAATCGAAATTACCAGATCATATCAAGGTATGTTTAGGACAAATTTTGACCCCTTACTTAATAAATTAAACACACTAATTAAATTCTGGAAAACGCTCCCGATGTCTTTAATAGGCCGAATAAACGCAATAAAAATGATCTTTTTACCACAAATTTTATACCTATTTCAATCAATTCCTATATACTTACCAAAGAAGTTTTTTAAAAAACTCGACTCAGATATCACTAATTTTATATGGGACTATAAATCACATAGAATACAAAAAACTCATCTGAATAAACCTAAAGTATTAGGGGGTTTAGCACTACCTAATTTTATGTATTATTATTGGTCAGTAAATATTAAAAATATGATTCAACTGATGGATAACTCCGCCCAGCAAGCGGACTGGATTGTAATGGAGAAAGAGGATTGCTCCTCTAGAAACATTGGAGCGATCCTCCTCTCTCCAATGAAATTGAATAACATAAATTATAATAAGAACCCAATTATCCATAGTACAATCCGAATTTGGAAACAAATAAAACAAAATTTAAAATTAAGAAATTTATCACTTTTATTACCTATAGTCAATAACCCTTCGTTTAATCCTTCTATTATAGATAAAGCTTATACACAATGGGATAGATTAGGAATTAAAACGCTTGGTGACTTGTATGAAACTGGAAAATTACTTTCATTTCAACAATTACAAATAAAATAGTAAGATTAAACGAGAACTTACCAGTTTGAAGTTTGATCTTTAGTTACGTTGAGGAGTTACGTTGGTGATTACGTGAAGAAGACCCGTCAGGGCGCATGCGCGTCAATCTTCAAAGCAGCAGTATGAAATCACAGTCCACACAATAATTGAAGTAACATATTAAGATGAGAAACATGAGAACTACCATTATGACCTTTATTCTATGAGAGAGGGTTGGGCGTGGCGGGCACGTAATCACCAACGTAACTCCTCATAAAATAAAGATCAAACTTTAAACTGGTAAGTTCTCGTTTAATCTTACTATTTTACTTCGGAGTCACGTGAGTGACTACGTGAAGATTTTAAAGCTCTGTGATTTTTATGCCGCAGATCAAAATCCCGGCTTCTCACTGCATCGATTGACTGAGTATCATCAATAATGCTGTAAACATGACATTGCATATCATGCAAAACAAAACAGTTTTATTTTTGGTCATAAAACAACCAATAAACCCTCTTAATGTGGGCAACAAACGAAACAGAATGAAACAGTATTGAAAACAGACTTTAAACAATAGCAACAGCACTCAATATTGAGTTAGCAAACAGCCCTCCATCGGCAATCGGCCGATGGTAGTATTGCTGAAAACACAAGTTCATTTTTCCAACCTGCGGCTTTTAATATATGGTCGATGGGAACGTCCATTGCCCTGGCCGCGGATGTTGCTACTGCGCTAGTGGAATGCGATGTAAACACATAAATGTTAATTCCTGCCTGAACCAACTCTTGCTTTAACCACCTTGAGATAGTCTGAACTGCCACTCTTTATGTTGGCTTTTTGTAACTGACAAATAATCCTGTTTCTTCTTGTCTTAAAGCCCTTGTGGCTTCAATGTAATGTAACAAATGTGTCCTTACACATAAACATGGAGCTGTAGGATATGCTGAGAACACAATCTTAAAACCTGTCTCACCTGGCCTGCTTTGTTTGAGCAGGTCAGAAATATAAAACAGAACATTCTCTGTATTCACTTCCATTCTCTCGAACTGAAGTTTTTTGGAAAATCTGCACTCTCTGTACTGACACTAATGCCATTAGCATAGCCAATTTCATGGTTAATTTTAACAAAGTTATAGCCGTGACAGGGACCCAATGACGAAGTATGTTACGAACAACACTTACCTCGCAGATTACCATATACCTAGGCTTAGGCGGTTTGGAATTAGATTCTTTTCATCAACCTAGATATGAGAGGGTGAGAACCTATACTTTGTGTCCGTGTACCTATTACAAGATATGCGGACAAAGCACTTCTAGCTGTATTGATAGCAGTATAGCTAAGACCTTCATCATAATAAAGTGTAGATAAACTCTAACACATTTTCAATAATTACAGTATCATATTGAATATTCTTTTGAACACAATATTGTTCCTTTTTTTTTTTTTTTCCCATAAGTCATATACTGTTTTTGAGTACTCTTTCTCCAGACTGCAGCGAGTATATACACCGTTGGCCTAGAAAGTCCTCGACCAATGTAAGGCATTCTTGAAACCTGCAAACTAACAGATCCATACCGTCACATAACGGATGAACTTAATGCGTTACTGGATGCTCCAGCAAATTCCTACTGTTTGGAATCAGCAAAAAGAGGTTGGATCGCTATCTGTAACATCAAAGGGAACCATGGTTGAATCAGGCAATTTGGTATCACCAAAACACCTGAAGCGGCATCCTGCTTGATTTTCTCAAACACCGACCTATGAGGCAGAATGGTGGGAAAATATACACAAACATATCATCCCAATTTAGTGAAAAAGCATCAATTGCCACTGCCCCTGGATCTGGTGCCTATGAAACATATTTTGGCCTTCCATATAGAAGTACTATGTTCTTGAACAAATCCTGGTTCCACATCCACTCTGTGTTATGATGGAATTTTCGTGAACTGCCATCTGGTACTACATTAAGTTTCCCTGGCAGATAGATAGCTCCAATCCAAATCTCTCTATCCCTACTCCAGGTCCAATTGTATTTGCCAACCTGTCACATGATAACGATTTGATTCCACCCATGTGATTCATATCAGCAACTGCTGCAGTGTTGTCTATTTTGCACTGCACATGCAAACTAGTTTAGTTAGTGCCATAAGCCTTGAGTCCATAAAATACTCTTGGTTAATTCCCCATGTATGCAGAAGCAATGTTCATCTGTCTCCACCGCTGGATCTTGTATCAGTAGCACCCTACCCAAGTGCTCTGACATCTGTCTGCAAATCATGGAAGCTTGGTCCAATAACACTTTGGAACTACTAGTGGACACATGCTGAATCCACCATTGTACATCAGCAACAGCCTCTATTGATAGAAGCATAGGTCTATTATAATGACCCCAATGTATCCTCAATGCTTGTTCCTTTGACCTTTGTAATTGTAGATAATAAAGTGGCCATATTGAACTGCTGGAAATGCTGCCAGCCATTACCACAGCAGTCTTGTCACCTGGCTAATTGAAGGCTGTGAGTTAGCAATTAACTTGATATAGCTCTTAATTAGCTGTACCCTTTTTTGCCTGGGCAAGGTCACAATGATGTTGATTAAGTCCATTGTGAACCCAACTAGTCAATTTATGTCACAGGTATAAATTTAGATTCCTCAGAATAGCTTATAAAGCCCAATTAAAATTGGTTTTTACCAACTGCCACTGATGCTTCAGCTGTTTCCTTTGATTGTCCTACAATCAAGATATTATTTAGCTAAGCCATGAGCACATGACCTTGACTTGGCATAATTCCCCATCCAGCTGAATTTTAAATCTTCTATCCTGCAAATGAACAGACACTGAATCCGCATCTTTAAGATCTCCTTCACAAACGTTTCCATCTTAAAATGTCTATACCGTACAAAAGGGTTAAACCTATTCAGGTCTGTATAATTCTGCATCCCCCCATCCTTTTTTGGTCTGGGAAAGATAGTGGACACAAACTGATGGGTTTGGTAAACTGCCTTAGCAATTACACCTTTATTACATAAGCTTGCAAGTTCCAGCTGAACTTCCAATTGTTCAGTGATACTGAAGTCAAACTCCTTTTTTGGAACATGTTGCATGGGTAAATCAGAATTTGCATTTAAGCCCTTGAATAACCTTCAGTATAAACATATCTGAGGTAAACATTTAATTGTATCACATTAGATCTGTCTACATGAGAACCAGACCCTCTTACCTCCTTACCACCTGGCATTCTTCCCCGGCCTTGAGCTGGATATCTCACCTCCGTGGCGGTGCTACAGCCGAACGCCAACTGCGCTGCATCGTAGCTGGACTCGTCCCTTGCCCGGACCAGTCTGCTCCCTTATAGGGATACTTCCGCTTTGGTGAATATGTGGCTGCCGTCTTAGCCTCCTCCTCCAGCTCCTTCACCTGCTGTGCGAAATCCTCGCCAAACAGCTGTGCCAGTTGCACTGTGCCAGGCTGGCATTTATGCTGGTGGCAAGTTCCTCACCCAGAGGCTCACCAGCATCCGACGACATGGCAAACCGTGCTACACACGGTGTCAGCTCTAACAGCTGCCTGCCCTCCCTTTGGAAGTCGTCGGACTCAGGGTCAGAGCGTATCTGCCCTTCTGCACTCACCTCTTGCAAAGAGGGTGCTTTCAAGCAGGCCTCTACTAGGCACTGCCAGCGGAGCCGTCCCCACGGCCTCCCGCCTGCACAACTCCTCCTGGAGTATGGCTTTACGAAGCAGGCCTCTCCAAGGCACTGCCAGCGGAGCCTTCCATAAGGCTTCCCGCCTGCACAACTCCTCCTGGAGTTGTGGCTTTATGAGGCAGACCTCTCCTAGGCACTGCCAGTGGAGCCTTCTCTGTGGCTTCCCACCTGCACTACTCCTCCTGGAGCGTCTCTGTGGAGCAGCCCCTGTATGAGCTGCTCCTTTTGGATAACCGCTGGGGAACGGTATCCTGTCCCCGACGGGACTCTCGTGGCCCGACTCTGCGGAATCTATAGCCGTTAACTTATGCCGACCGCCCGACTGGCGTTGGCTGTGTACCCGGCTGGGCACTTTCCGAAGTCTGTCGCCGCACCGCTACCGGCTTGCGACTCCCCCGAGGTGACAGGCTGCCTTTCAGAGACTGCGTCCCGCAGCTCTCTCTCTCCTTGTCGGCAGCAGCCTGCACCTTTCCCTTGTTCCTGCATATGGGGGCAAAAACAGACAGAAACAATTTCTATACTTTCTTATAACTCCTCCAAAGTCTCCCCGACTTTGGTGGAGTTGTATTTACTCACGTTGCAGCAGGACGTCCGTGCTCCTGCTGCCGTTCGCACCAATGCGTCCGACGTAATGACGCGCATGCGCCCTGACGGGTCTTCTTCACGTAGTCACTCACGTGACTCCGAAGTAAAATATAAACTCGGAAATAATCAATATTTTAAATATTTTCAAATATGCGACTATTTGAAAAAATATACAAAAGATCATCATAATAACCCAGCAGATGTACTGGACGAGGCAATGCAGATAAAAGCGGAATCAGCAAACTTAATATCATATTTGTATAATATTATCTTAAATGCACAAATACCATCTACGGAGGGTATCAGAAGAGACTGGGAACAAGAGTTAGCTATTAAAATTTCAAAGGAAAGTTGGAATGAATACTTATTAAACGTGCATAAATGCTCGATTAATGTAAGACACACTTTAATACAATTTAAAATTTTACATAGATTATATTATTCGAAAACTAAAATTCATAAAATTTTCCCAAATGTATCATCTATTTGTGCTAAATGTCAATCCCAAGAAGCTACTATAACGCACTCATTCGTTTCTTGTACAAAAATTCAAAAATTTTGGAATGAAATTTTTGAAATCTTTACAAAGTTATTTAAAACAAGACTGATACCCAAAGCAGAATGGATTATCTTCGGTATAACGGAAGATGGTCCAGAACTAAATGTGTTTCAAAAGAAACTAATGGACTATGGGTTAATAACTGGAAAAAAGCTAATTCTAAAATTTTGGAAGAAGGCTCCAATACCAACTATAAATATGTGGATTTCAAATATGTTTGAAACATTACACCTAGAAGAGATAAGACTCCTCCTAGCAGGTAAACCAGATCATTTCCACCTGACGTGGTCTGCATTTATAGAATTATTACAAACATAAGGTGCAAAAGTACTTAAAAAAAAAAAATTGAGGTCAGGTAAGGGGGGATGATAGTTGAAGAGTTGGTATGTCCCATTTACGTAATGCTCATAAAAATATTTGTTTCTCTCTTTTTCCTCTTTCTCTCTTTCTTTTTTTCCTAGGGTCTATTTCTTAACTCTTTTTCTTTTGTTTTTAATTTTGCTCTTATAGGGTCTTTGTCCTTTTTTGTTGTCACATTTCCTACACTTCCACTTTTTCCTTCGCTTTCTTCTTTCTTTCAATCTTTTCCTTTTCTAGTGTAAAAAATAAATGGAGTACATTAATTGTAAGAAGATATAAATGACAAGTACTAATGTATGTGGTTGTAATGTAATGTACTTCTAATAAAATACAAATTAGATTTCCATTAAATTATTTCCCCTTCACCTTAAACCTATGTCGTCTGATCCTTGATTCACCTATTCTGGGCAAAAGACTCTGTGCATCTGCCCAATCTATTTCTCTCATGATCTTGTACACTGCTATAAGATCACCTCCTGCACTCCAAGGAATAGAGTCCCAGCCAACTCAACCTTTTCCTATAGCTCAGACCCTCGAGTCCTGGCCTCGTAAATCTTCTCTGTACCCTTTCCAGCTTGACAACATATTTCCTATAATCAGAATCGGAATCAGAATCAGAATCAGATTTTATTCGCCAAGTATGGTTTACAACATACGAGGAATTTCACTGACCTATAACAGGGCCCATAACACAATACTCAAAATGTGGCCTCACCAATGTCTTACACAACTGCAACATGACCTCCCAACTTCTATTCTCATTACTCTGGCTGATGAAGACCAATGTGCCAAACTCTTTTTTTGACCACCCGATCAACCTGTGACTCCACCTTCAGGGAGCTATGCACCTGCACTCCTAGATTCCGCTACTCTGAAACACTACCTAGAGTCCTACCATTCACTGGGTAGGTCCTGCCCATGTTAGACTACCCAAAATGCAACACCTCACATTTTTCTGTATTAAATTCCATCATCCAATCCTCAGGCTACTTTGCCAAATGATCAAGATCCTGCTGCAATTTTTCGCAACCATCTTCACTATCTGCAAAACCACCCACCTTTGTAGCATCTGCAAACTTGCTAATCTTGCAGTGTACGTTCTCATCCAAATTGTTGATATTGCCGAGGATCTGAATGAATTCTTCTGATTATTGGGTGATACAGCATATGATCTGGCATGCCATTGTCCATTTGAGGAATGAATCCACTGGAAAGGATTGCTCCATTCATATTATGGCAGAAATAATATTGTGAATGCAATAACTTCTATATATACTGCACTAATTTCCACCCAGAACCTGGGTGGAGATTAAGGGAGCTAATAACGGAGCAGGTGCTTATGATATCTTTATATTATCAGGGTGAAGATCTTACATTCCGCAGCAGTCAAATGGTCCACCGTGGTGATTTAGTCGTGATTCTCGTACGAGGTGGCAGGGCAAAGACTTTTGTGACTTTCCTCTTTGACCATCAGATAATTTTATGCAAAAAGGTAAAATCGCATCTAAAAATAAAAATGTTCACATTTTCAATAGCTGCCTACTAGTTAAGCTTTTGCCTGCCAGCTGGCACATTAGCTAGCTAATGTTAATAATATCCAAAATGTAAATAAAGTGATTTATCCTTTCTGTTACTTCCAAGGATTAGGTTTATTATTGTCATACAGTATACCGAGGTACAGTGAAAAGCTTTGTTTTGTCAGGTATATTAAAGGTCTGTCTCACGAATCTGCGGTCATTGGCGGCGAAACGGGAAGAATCTGCCGCCATAGACCGCGCACTCGTGAGAAAGAACAATTCCCGGGCCGTGCGACGGTGTTCCCAACACCGCGCGGTGCAAAAATAAAATCGACAATGTCGAAAACACTATACTCACCGCACAACCTCCACCAGTGATGCACGAGTGCGCACGGCCGCTCGCACGGGCCGCCGCCAGTGTGGGTCGAGCGCCGTGCGTCAAACCTCCTCTGCCACAGCCTCTGCCAGTGAGGCACGTGTGCTGCGCGGCCACAGGCACAGCCATCGCTACAGCGCCGCGATCAGGATGGCCGCCGCCACAGCCGCCACTGGTGAGTCACGTGCGGGGGGCCGACGTCATCGCAGTCGGCCCGCCCTTTTTTTACTTACCGCAAGCACGTGGGACCCGCCGTGTTTGAATTAACTCGGCCCCCGCGCAACATCCGTGCGGCGCTCCGGTGGATAGGCTCGACGCTCTCGCCGTTGCCGCGCGGTCCTAGCTACCGGCGACGCCGCGCTTCACCGCCGATGACCGCAAACAGGTAAGACACGGCCTTTATACAAACATAACTAAATCATCAAACTCGAGGGCAGCAGATAGATCAAAGGGGAAGATAGGAGGTCTGCAGGATGGGGGCGCCGTGTGTATGGCTGCTCTGCCTACAGTCCGTCCTTTCACTATTTTTTATTTATTTTTAGTGTGTTAAAAAATTTGTTTGGAGGTCTTCTAGTTCTTTTATGTGGGGGGTGGGGGGGGGGGGGGAAGGGGGAAACTGTTTTTCTCAGTCCCTGCCTGGTCGGAGATGCGTCTTTCCTCCGAACCGCATCTTCGCCCCTTCCTCGCGGCCTACCACCTGGACTGGTGCGACGTTTCCTGTCGGGACTGGCCAGAACTTCAGCTTAGGCGGCGGCGCAGCGCAGCGCTGAAGCACCATCGTGGAGCGGGCGATGCCTTACCGAGGATTGCCGTGTGGTAAGCTCCGGAGTGCTGAGACCGCCGACTCCAACATCGCGGAGCTGTGGTTGTGGAGCGTCCAGCTGCCGTCGGCGCTGACTTCAAGATCGTGGAGGTCTGGGATCTTTCGCCGAGGTCGCCAGTGTGAATCTCCGCCCAGTGCGGCCTGTGGACTTCGGGAGCCGCGGTCTCCGGTAGGAAGCGGCCGATTCAGAACTCCAACGCCGCTGAGAGTGTTCTCTCCGAAGCTGGAGCTCCATCATCCCGGTGAGAGGGCCTGAAACATCGGGCCTGTGCTGCGGCGCCTGCGGAGGCCTCAAATAGGCCCCGACCACGGGTGAACACAGAGGAAGAGGACTGAACTTTTTACTGCCTTCCCTCACAGTGGAAAATGTTGATTCCGCTGTGGGGGGACGTTTCATGTTAAATTCTATAGTGTGTTGTGTCTTTTTTTTAATTTTGTATGAATATATGGAAACCCAATTTATCTATGTACAGCACTTTGGTTTCAACACGAGTTGATTTAAATGTGCTATATAAATAAAACGTACTTACTTACTTACTTAGATTAGAATGGAAAACGGAATGGAATACTCTATTGTCACATGTGACAAGTCACAGTGAAATTCTTTGCTTGCATTCACAAGGTATGCAATAGGCGCCACATAAACGGCGCTGTCAAAGTTACAAAGTATCCCGCGCCAGGTCCTCCTTTGTTCTCTTCCCCCCCCCCTCCCCCCACCGCCGCCACACCTCACAGCGATCCCCCCACGCTGGGTCCTCCTTTGTTCCTCCTCCTCTCCCCTTCCCCCATCTGCAATTCTCTACAATCTCTTACACAGAGCTCTTCCAAAACCAAGCAGTGTATGCTTTCTATGATTCATTAAAGATTAGATATTGTGAGAGTTATTGAAGACATGCCAAATTTCCACACTCACCAAGAAGTCGAGGTGTTGGTGTGCAATCTTGGCTGTCGCATCAATGTGATTGGTCCATAACAGATCATTTGCAATATTAATGCCAAGGAACTTGAAGCTCTCTACCATTTTCACTTTGACACCATTCATGTTGTTTTGAGCCTGTGTACTCCACCATGGTTTTTAAAGTTGGTAACTAGCTCCTTTTACTTGCTGACATTGAGAGAGAGAGGGGCCGTTATAGTGTGCAAGCATTGCCACAATCTATGGATATCCAGATCATTACCTTAGGCCTCTAGCTTGTTCCGGATTTCCCTCTAGGCATCCTTAATGGCGCTGCAAAGGTCATGGGTAGATTTCTTGTATTACTTGGGATCATTTGACTTAAATGCTGCAGACTTAAACTTCATTTGGCAATGGATCTCGCAGATCATCAATGGTTTTTGTTTGAGGAACACATATATCATCTTTTCGGTATGCAGTCCACAGCACACTTGCTGCTTAAGTCAGTATCGGCAGAGACATATTCACAGAGTCCTTGTATATATGGACCAGTACTTGCATAAGAACATTTATCTTCATCCTTACTCTGAACATAAACGTTGGATTTTCTTCACACTAAGCGTCCATGTTTGAGGTTATCCACATTACTTCACCTTCCCTGACTCTCTGTCTCTCTCTGCCTCTTTGACTCTCCAGCTTCTAGTCCTCATATTGCTTTAGTCTGATGAACTCAATATTCCCTCGGTACGCACTCTAGCAATTCATCTCACCCATGAGGTGCCGACAACCTGCTCGTCATAGCCGCATCGTCAACCACCACCCCCTCTCAATGTAATGAGCACTTTCAACGATTTCCCCATCTGCTTCAAGCCAACAATTTCACCTCCTACTCACTGGATCCACAACTATTTTTGTGCTATATAAGGGCAGCACAATGGCACAGCTAATTGAACTGCAATTAGCTGGGTTCAATCATGACCCATCTTTGAACGCGATATGTGTGAAGTTGGTATGTATGGATAACTAAAGATAGAGCAGGCCCATCAAGGGCATTATGAGTGTAAGGAGATACTTAAAAAGGAAATTAGGAAGGCAAAGATAAGTTACAAAATATCACTAGTTGTCAGGATTAAGGCAAATTTGAAGGCATATTTGTCAGTATATTATGGACAAAACAATAACCTGAGAAAGAGTAGGGCCCAATGTGGAAAACAGGAGCAATTTATCCTTGCAGCCAGAAAGTATAGGTGAGGTCATAAATATTTTTTTTTTATCCGTATTCACAAAAGAAACGTGAGTTAGAATTGGAGAACTCAGTGAAGGGGAAGGTGGTTATTGTGCAAGTTACCATTAATATAAAGCAGGTATTTGATGCCTAATGGGTCTGTCCCACTTACGTGACTTTTTTGGCGACTGGCGACGAAAATTTTCAACATGTCGAAAATCCAGCGGCAACCAGAACAAGGTACGACTCTTTGGGCGACTATTCACAACCGTACAGGCTTCACCCCGCGACGTGTCGCCAAGGTGTCGCCTGTATGGTCGTGAGTAGTCTCCTCGGTCGCCCAAAGAGTCGTAGCGTCTTTCTGGTCGCCGCTGAATTTTCAACGTTGAACATTTTCACCGACCTGCAACGACCTATGACGGGTGCCGGAAGTCCCCAAAAAAAGTCACGTAAGTGGGACAGGCCTATAAGTGTCTACAGAAGCATTTGGATCACCTAGGCATAGGAGGCTATAGAATAAGTGTTGGATGATGGGTGCTTACAGATAAGCGTGGTTGTCGTGGCCTGAATAGCCAGTGTCCATGCTTTATAACTCTATGATCAATGGGTCATTGTTGGTGATTAGCATGGATTCAGTCAGCAGAATGGCCTGTTTCCACGTTATATCTCTCTGAGTCTATGGATAAATCACTAACTGCTCCAATGCCAAACTAACTCTTTTGAAGATAACACAATTTAATTCCAACCTTTTAATCTAACTTCCACCACATGTGTGGCATTAAACAATCTTCTTATCATGATCAATATTTGTTGCTCCTAAAGGGCCTGTCCCACTTGGGCGTGACGCGCAAAGATTTTGTGAATCCCAAAATCCTGGGGCGCCGCGCGCGGCCGTGCGGGACTGCCTACGCCACCGCGTCACACCACGCGCCATGCGCGCGTAATGCACGTCATGCGCGTGTCAGGTGCGCGTTATGACGCATGCATGATGCGTAAATGATGTCGTGTCGTGCGACGTGACACGTAAATGATGTCGTGTAAATGACGCGCAAATAACGCCCAAGTGGGACAGGCCCTTTAGACCTTTCCTGCCTTTGAAACTAATACTCAATCCTCCTCTCCTGCTTCTCCTTCATATTTTGAGTCTGTAAGTTTGGCAGCTGATCATAAATACCATTTTGTATTACCATATCAAAAATATTCACTTAAAATTTCTGCGTTATCATTCTTGATGCACACCTGCATTGTATAACTTAAAATTGTATTCCTCCCCTTGTCTTTCCATTAATTCAATGGCTGGAAAACCTTGGGCTGCCTGTGCATGATTTTTCAGGTATAGACTGACTGACTACGATATAAGTGGAAAGCTTCTTCAAACAGCACGCAGACTCACCCTTGGTGATATGCCTGGATTTGCCTTGGTTCTGCCCTCTTCATCATTTACACATTACCCAATGGGCTAGATACGAAACACAAGTAAGTTATAATAGTTCAGCTACCAGCTTGACATTAAGGTTTATAGCAAACAGAATTTCATCCCACTTAATGTTAGCACGAGTGAAATACACTATACCTTTTTTCATTTTGAGGCTTTCTTTCTGGCCATTGCGTCTGCTATTTCTCAATATATCAGCATTTTTGTTTGCTAACTCTCTGAAAGTTATAAACCTACAAACCAAAGCAATTAGGAGATTTGTTTTAACAGCTTGAATTGGATCCTTTCACCTTTTTGACCTCTCTTTAATTGTTTCAATGTATATGATCTGTAAAATCTCCAAGGTTGCAGTGCAGTGGTAGGCCGATCTGTGCAATCATTCATTGTTTCTCCAATTTTGTGCTTGTGCCTATGCCAAATTTATAACTCTCTGCTATCTCAAACATTTATGGGTTAAAATGTTGTCTCTGTATTACCTTGTCAGCTCTCTGCAGAGCTATTAATCTAGTAGGTAAATAATATGCTCCAGAGCTTAATCTAAGTACTAAATTGCTTTTTTTTAGTCCCTTGATTCAACATTTAATTATTGGACATTCTCAGTACATCTCTTCCACGTCAAGATGAAAAGATATCACCATTCCTTCCGGGCAGGGTGTGAATGAACCCACACACTTGTCGTAAACTCTGGGGAGTCTCCAATGCTTAAGCAGATAGGGTTTTTTTCTTGTCCTGAACTCTAGTCTCCAGTGAGTTGGCACTTTGCTGCTTCACCTTTGTATTGCATACTAGCACTGCCTGCGTGGCTATATTTCTTAACTTTGAAAGCAGTTAGTGCAGATTGAAGAAGTACAGCAGCAGCGATGTATGATCGTTGCAGCACTGCAGTTCTCCTCTCTCTCTCTCTCTCTCTCTCTCTCTCTCTCTCTCTCTCTCTCTCTCTCTCTCTCTCTCTCTCTCTCTCTCTCTCTCCCTCTCTCTCCCTCTCTCTCCCTCTCTCCCTCTCTCTTTCTCCCTCTCTCTCCCTCTCTCTCTCTCTCTCCCTCTCCCTCTCCTGTCGCCTCCATACATGCAACCCATTGAGCCTGCATTCAGTAGTTTTCAGAGATTTCCTGCCTTTTCTGCAACATTTTGTAGTTGCAGAGTTTTTCCGGAGCTCCATGATGCAAACAATCCAGGAGGTGCAATGAAAGCTTCTTTCTTTTATTGTCCCTTGTGGTGCTGATCTTGTTGCCATTTTGGAAACTCTTGGGACTATGTATTTAGCACGCCAGGTGCTTCAAAAAAGAGTATGTTCTTTATTAAGGACTAACAACAAGGCACCCACGTAGTTGCTGCTTGCATTATGTGTACACAGAATCACATCATTTTCTTTTACATTACTTGACACTTATATATTGAGCATTAATGCACCACATTTGCCACTTGTCAACCCAATTGTAGATATTGGTCATAATGCATGTGGGTATAAGCTAATATTACAGATGGATGATTGATACAGATCAGGAAATGATGCGACCTGCAACCATTAAATTCTATATTGAACCAAAAGGCTGCAATGAGCCCAAATGCAAAATGAGGTATTACACATTGACCCTGTTTCTTTTGCCACATTTTTCTACATGTTTTGCTGCTGCCGAGTATAATGGTCCCTAAGAAATAATGCTTAAGCTGTACCTTCTGGCTTGAACTTTAGCACAACAAATAAACGCTGTGAATACCGATTGTTGCTATCTTAGTTGGATATTGATATAATAGCTTAATAATTAAAACTGGTAATAGGATTAACAGTTGCGCTTTGGCATACTTGACAGGACATGATACGTCGCCACATACTTTACTACAAAGAAAGAATCTACATAGAAACCGGCATGGTGGAAGATGTGGTTGATGGGGTCGACGAGGAATTTGACAGTCGAGTCAAATATGCTTTCAAACTTAGAAGCAAGCTTTTTGAAGAACAATGTAGACTTTTCTTTGCAAAGAATCTTGCAGACAAACAATTATGGCTTCGTTCCTTTCATGAGGAGAGAAATATTGCTGAAGGCGATAAATTCGGTAAGACAAATGTATTCGTAGGCAGGTTAGGATAGGAATGGCTGGGGAAACAAGGTCCCATATTTAAAGTATTTCCGAGTCCCTACCCTCCCAAAATATTGAAAGTGTTCCTTGTGGTATGGATTAAAATAACAATGGCGAAAAAGTCCATTTTAAAGCTTTGAATAGTTGATTCAAAAAGCTTATTTATCCAAAATATTAGCTGGCATTGAATGGATCCACAGGTAACTAGGCAACAGTTCAGATGATCGTTATGCTTTACTTAACCCTTGATCTTTTTCAGTTATTATTTGTTAACCAGATTTCATTAGTTTTCAGTAAAAATTGGGTGTTTTTAATTTTGTAAAGAAACCACTCAAAGTATATGAACTATGAGTCTCTGAAGGCATAATGGGAAATAATAGCAATGATAGAGACATTGGACTTCAGCTTAATTATATCTTCAACAAAACATCCCACTCCTTTGCGGTGGTGCAATGGTAGAGGGCCAGAGACCCGGGTTTGATCTTGACTATGGGTGCTGTCTGTACAGAGTTTGTACGTTTGCCCTATGATGGTATGGGTTATCTCCAGGTGCTCCGATTTCTTCCTGCATTCCAAAGATGTACAGGTTTGTAGGTTAATTGGCTATGTTAATTGTAAATTGTCCCTAGTATGTAGGATAGCGCAACTATACAGGATTATACAGGATTATCGCTGGTCAGCAGGTCTAGGTAGGACAAAGGGCCTGTTTCCACACTGTATTTCTAAAGTCTATAGCCTAAAATCCGTTGCAGCATCAGAAGTAGTTTTTGTTTCTCAAATCAAAGCACCCCACAAATGAATCGGATTGGTTGGTAGCTATTTCAATATTTGGACATACATGACCCATACTTAAAACAATGAATTGGAATGCAAATTCTACATAGTTGACATTTATCAGTGAGGTTTTTTTCAATAATAAGGAAATAGCTGATTTTGCATTTGAGTCATTGGCACAGTTAAACACAGGAAATTTTATTTTAATAGCAAAGTTGCGTATGTATGATTGCTAACATTAAACTAAAACCAAATGCATCATAAAATGGTTCTTTCAATAAATTCCAACAAGTAATGAGACTGAAATGGAGCAGTTTGTATCGGAGAAGCTATCTCTGACAAACAGAGAGTGTCATAGTCATATAAGCACTGGAACAGGTCCTATGGCTCGAAGATAGACACAAAAAGCTGGAGTAACTTAGCGGGTCAGGCAGCATCTCTGGAGAAAAGGAATAGGTAACGTTTCGGGTCGAGACCCTTCTTCAGACTGAATGGCAGAGTAAATGGAAATGAGAGATATAGACGGTGATATAGAAAGATAGAGAACAAATGAATGAAAGATATGCAAAAAAGTAACGATGATCAAGGAAACAATCCATTGTGGGCTTGGTGATAACGAAATGTACAGATAGTGACATTCACCAAGATGACAGTGGAACTGGTACAACGACTAGGGTGTGGAGAGGGGCGATGAGAGACTGGATGCAAAGGTTACTTGAAGTTAGAGAAATCAATATCCATACAGTTGAGTTGTAAGCTGCCCAAGCGAAATATGAGTTGCTGTTCCTCCAATTTGTGTTTGGCCTCACTCTGACAATGGAAGAGGCCCAGGACAGAAAGGTTAGCCCCAGGTCCTTTGGCTCACGAAGTCCATGCTGATCATTACCCATTCACCCATTTACACCACTCCCATTTTGTGCTCCTCACATTCTCATCACCTCTCCCAACACCCACAGATTCTACCACTTACCAACATACCAGGGGACATTCAAAGTAGCCTAATGCCAATAAATGTAATTTTTAATTTTGGAATCTCCTCAGTCAGGAGGCTAATAAAATTAGCAGAAATTCCCAAAATTTAGCAATTTGAGGTTGGGCCTTCTTTTATAAAATGTTTTTAAAACCAACACCAAGAAAGCAGAAATTGTAGAAATTCTATTTGCACTGAATATAAAAACAATTAGAATATTGCAGTATTTTGTGCTAAATAATCCAATAAGGACAGAAATTATGCTGACAAATTGCTTTAGTCTTTGACTAATATTTTTGTGGCTAGACATTCATGCCCAACTAGAAATGCAAAGCATGTTCCATTATGGGTGTCAGTGCCTTATACTTAGCTTCCAGAATTCTGCTCTATTGACTTCAATAGATTAAATTTCAGAAGCAGAGCACAGCTTGGTGACACATCAGTGCAGTTATACCATCAAACAGGGATGAGTTTCTTCACAATTTCATAATGCTTATCTCTGTGCATGGTTAAAAAAACATAGAAACATAGAAAATAGGTGCAGGCAGAGGCCATTCGGCCCTTTGAGCCTGCACCACCATTCATTGTGATCATGGCTGATCATCCCCAATCAATAACCCGTGCCTGCCTTCTCCCCATATCCCTTGATTCCACCAGCCCCTAGAGCTCTATCTAACTGTCTCTTAAATCCATCCAGTGATTTGGCCTCCACTGCCCTCTGTGGCAGGGAATTCCACAAATTCACACCTCTCTGGGTGAAAAAGTTTTTTCTCACCTCAGTCCTAAATGGCCTCCCCTTTATTCTAAGACTGTGGCCCCTGGTTCTGGACTCGCCCAACTTTGGGGAAATTTTTTTTGCATCGAGCTTGTCCATTTTATATGTTTCTATAAGATTCCCCCTCATCCTTCTAAACTCCAGTGAATACAAGCCTAGTCATCTCAATCTTTCCTCATATGACAGTCCTGCCATCCCAGGGATCAATCTCGTGAACTTACGCTGCACTGCCTGAATCACAAGGATGTCCTTCCTCAAATTAGGAGACCAAAACTGTACTCCTACTCTTTGCTTCCGGTCTGCCAACCAATTTTCTATCCACATCAACACCCTACCCCCAATACCATGCGCTCTAATTTTAGTCACCAATCTCCCGTGCGGGACCTTATCAAAGGCTTTTATAAAGTCGAGATACACTACATCCACTGGCTCCCCTTCATCCATTTTACTTGTCACATCCTCAAAAATTCCAGAAGATTAGTCAAGCATGATTTTCCTTTCATAAATCCATGCTGACTTGGACTAATCCTTTTACTGCTATCCAAATGCCCCATTATTACCTCTTTAATAATTGACTCCAGCATCTTTCCCACCACCGAAGTCAGGCTAACTGGTCTGTAATTCCCCTTTTTCTCTCTCGCTCCTTTCTTGAAAAGTGGGATAACATTAGCTATCCTCCAATCCACAGGAACTGATCCTGAATCTATTGAACATTGGAAAATGATCACCAATGCATCCACTATTTCTAGAGCCACCTCCCTGAGGACCCTGGGATGCAGACCATCAGGCCCAGGGGATTTATCATCCTTCAGTCCCATTAGCCTACCCAATACTATTTCTCGCCTAATTAAAATTTCTTTCAGTTCCTCTACCCCCTTAGATCCTCTGTCCTCCAGTACTTCTGGGAGATTGTTTGTGTCTTCCTTAGTGAAGACAGATCCAAAGTACCTGTTCAACTCTTCTGCCATTTCCTTGTTCACTATAATAATTTCACCCGTGTCTGCCTTCAAGGGACCCACATTTGACTTTGCTATTCTTTTTTCTTTAACGTATCTAAATAAGCTTTTACTGTCCTTCTTTACATTCCTGGCCAGCTTCCCCTCGTACTTCATCTTTTCAGCCCGTATTGCCCGTTTTGTTTCCTTCTGTTGTCCTATGAAAGTTTCCCAATCCTCTGGCTTCACAGATCATTATGGATCCACATATTTTCCTTGCCATTATCCAGCACAATCTGAGAATTGTCTGTCCTCTCTATTGTATTGCCTGCAAATAAATAATTATTTGTTATGCTGCAAATAAGTAATTATTTTAAAGAATTAAGTTGAAATTGCTTAATATGTAAAGATACAGTAAACTAATGGCCACTTACACCCCCTGCCTTGCAAGGTGCACCAGCGAGCCCTTCTTCATCCACCGCAAGTTCCAGTTGATGCGGCTGTTGCTGTGGCTCACGTTGTAGTTCCTGGGGACAGCGCTTTCTTCAGACCGCTGCCACCTATAGGACATGCTCGGTCACCATAGGGCTCGCTCTCCTCTCTCAGAAGCTGCTGCTTCTTCCTGTGGGCTGTTGCTTTGTCCACGCCCCGCTCCATCGCCGTCCCTTCTTCCTCCACCTCCAGTTGTTCTCCTCCACTCGGCTGCTCCCTTCCCCACTGCTGCCTGCTCTTTCTCCCCTGGAGTCGCAGACACACTCCACCCTGGGAGAGGGAGGCGGAAGCGTAGATGGAGCGGGTAGCGGACAAAGTGACGGCCGGTAGGAAGGAGTGGCAGATGAGGGGGGAGGGACCCCACGGTCTGTCAGTAACAGCGGCCTGAAGAAAATGCTGTCCCCAGGGGCTACAACGTGAGCCGCAACAACAGCCGCATCACGCAGAGGGTGAAGAAGGGCTCGCTGGTGTGGGTCTGCTTCATTGGTGCCTAGTTTTAAGGTGAAATGACACGGTGCTGAAGTAACACTAGTAGACTGATTCAGTCTGGAAAAAGTGTCCCGACGTCACCTATCCATGTTCCCCAGAGATGCTGCCTAACCTGCTGAGTCACTCCAGCACTTTGTGTCCTTTTGTGTATTAACGATCGTCTGCCGTCTTTGTTTCAATGACGTACAATGATAATACCGTACTCGGTTATAGTGGACAATTGGCAATAACAGACACCATTCCCCCTCTATGATCTGTTATAATGAGGGTTTACTGTATTATGAAGAAGGCAAATGTCAGAAATGTCCCAACATTTTGCAGTCCAAAATAATAATATTTGCAATTTTTTTTGCAAACATATTTGATGTAGGTTTCATCTATTTTGTTATAGCGTCCAACTATACTATAGTGCCCAATCGTATTATTAAACCTATTGCTTCTGTACCAAAATTTAGACAGATACTACAAAATAGTAGTCAGTAAAATACACAGTAGGACCTAATGATACTATATAAAGTCTGACAAAGTATAGATAGAAATAATTCTCAGTTTAAAAACAAGGAAGTCAAAACATGGTCTTCTAAGCCTGATCTTTTAACTGATAGCCAGAAGTAATTATTGCTCATTCTGTTTGATTTAAGATCTCTAAACCTTTTCTTTTTTCTGTCTCAGAGGAAAGCTACTATGACTTTCCAGCACTGAACCAATCGACCGTGACGCAAGAACAATTGTCTTTCTTATCTCAGCCTGCACGCAGGAAGTCAACCAAGCTGCGCAATTTCAGGGGTAGAATTTTCTCGTAATGGAAATGTAGGTGTGCTACTCCTTGCAGTCTCTTGAAGACTATTTGCCCTGGCTGCGCACTTGTGCTCTCCGTGGATAGCAGAAAAGGCCAAACTTCCACTTGGCAATGGTAAATCTCAGCAGGATGTGGAAGCACATTTTGTAACCTTTGGTATACTGAGTGTGAGAGACTCATCTGTTCAAAAGAAATTTCTTCATAGAATATACATTTTTATTGGGCTCTCTCCATCATTTGTATTTTTACAGTAACATCCTCAAGAAACAAGGAAATTACTATAAACAAGGTCATTCCAAGACGTCCACACAGTTTTGTTTTACTTTGTGCTTTAAGTAGAATACTCTGTAATTTTAATATTGTTAATTCCTACATATAATTTTATCAGGCAGTAAATTTGTGCTGTAATTTTGAAGTCATTTTGCCAATTATTTAGTGAGAAAAGGCTAAATTAATTGTACACAATTAACTCAGTTAGGATTCCTAAATTAAAAAGCAGAATGCTTTGTCATCCTATAACAGATTACAGTGATGCACAAACCTGCAATTGCATGTAACTATGGATCACTAAAAGTCAACAGTGAAAACAGGCAGTAATTAATTGGCTGTCTTTATAAACTGCATATCCACTAGGGGTGTCGCACTGAAGGCAGCCTCTGCCTGCAGCCTGCCCGTCTTTTTTCTATCTTTTTTTAATTTTAGTTTGTCTAAATAGTTTGTTTTGGGGATACTTTAGTTTTTTCTATATGGGGGAGGGGGGTAGGGTAAGGGGGAAACCGCTTCCCAATCACTTCCTGGCAAGGATGCGACTATTTCTCCGAGTTGCGTCCTCGCCCCCCCTCCTCACGGCCTACCAACTGGATCGGAGCAGCCTTTCCTACCGGAGACCAGAGCTTCAGCAGCGGCGGCGCGGTGCTGGATTCACCGCGGAGCGGGCGATACACACCTGGATCGTCGTTTAGAGCTCCGGAGCGTTGGGCCTGCTGCTCAAACATCGCAGAGCTGTGGTTCGCGGAGCTCCAAGCGCGGGCGGCTCTGAGCAACATCGCAGAGTCCCTGGGGCCCTTTGCTGAGGGCTGCCAGCATGAATCTCCACCTGGCGCGGCCTGGGGACGTCGGGAGCTGCAGACTCCAGTGGGAAGCGGCCGATTCGGAGGTCCAAGCTGCTGAGGTTGGCCTCCCGTTCCGACATCGGAATTCCATCATCCCGGCGAGCGGGCCCTGAGCGGCGGGCCGCACGTAGCGGCGAATGCAGAGGGCTCCGGAGGCCCCCGTCCACGGGTGAACATCAGGAACATCAGAGGAAGATGACTGACTTTGGTGCCTTCCCACACAGTGGGAAACTTTGATTCTGCTGTGTGGGGATGTTTTATGTTGGACTCTATTGTGTGTTGTGTTCTTTATTTAATTGTATGGCTGTATGCAAAAACAAATTTCAGACTTGCTCTGTCAATAAAGTAACATTGTATTTTATATCGTATCGTACCTGCTAATATATTCAATTAAACATTTACTGTGGAAGTGTGCCTCACCTGGAAGGATTGTCGGGGTCCATGGACGGAGTCGAAGGAGGAAGTATAGGGACAGGTGTTGCATCTCCTGCAGTTGCTGGGGAAAGTACCTGGGAGGAGCTGGTTTGGGTGGGAAGGGATGAGTTAACCAGGGAGTTGCGGAGGGAACGGTCTCTGCGGAGAGGGGTGGAGATGAGCAGATGTGGCTAATGTTGGAATCCCATTGGAGGTCCATAAGAGTACCCAAGGCTATGCCTTGGATTTTGGAGAAAGTGGGAGGAGTCGATGGAAAGGTTGTTACACTCTACTGGACAGAGCTACACTCGACAGAGAAGAGTGTTGGTAGAGGGAAATTGGCTGGCTCTGTGGTCAAGGAAGAAACAGAGGACTTTAAATAGTTAAATAACAAGAGAATTGGCTAATGGATCAATAGTTTCTCGTTCAATAACCCAACAAAAACTGCTTGAATGAGTCGTGTGAAATGAAATGAGGAACTAAATGAAATTAAGCGAAAAATAAAAGATCAGGACCGCAGCATAGCAGAGCTTGTATTGGTGTAGACATGTGAAGCAGCCGGACAGTTGCTGAACTCACTTACTTTACTTTCATTGTTGCAACTTTATTTCAGAATAATAACCTAATCAAGAAATGCCAAAAGAATGAAGCCAACACCAATTAAATTCCCATACTTCAGTTTCATCCATTCAGATGACTGAATATTTTTTCACCTGGTGATACCGAGATAGCAATGTTCAAAATGGTAGCTTGAGTGCCCATATTTAAACTCTGAGAGGATCCATTAAGGGACAGGGGAAAGGTATAACCATTCATAATTAAATAGAACTACAGAATACTGTAAACGCTCATGGTCGGATCACAATAACGTTTCAATGTTCAGATATTTTTACAAACACAGAATTGAGGATCTAGTGTTAATGCTTTAGTGGACGAGCTATTGGAAAAGGAGAACATTAAGTTCCATGTCACTCATTACCAAGGATACTATACTTTGATGCTCTTTTGCAGTATAATGGTGAATCTTTTTCAAACAATAGCTTTCATTCTGCCACAGAAGTGATTTAATTTAGATAAGCATAGCATCTATTGGGGAAGCAGACAGTTTACAAAATATGCTGTAATTCAGCAGACACACTACACAACAAAAATATTTCTTTTTTTTAAAATTATTTTTATTTTTTTATTTTTATTTTATTAGAAGTAAGTACAATTGTATACAATCATATTTTTCATAATACCTTTCATGTACAGCTTCTTATTTTTTAAATTTTTTGAATTAAAGAAGAAAAAGAAAAAAGTTAGATAATGAAAAATAGAAAAATGTGAGATATATAGTGTGTGAAAAATAAAAATAAAGAATGAAATAAGAAAGTTGAGACATAGAAAATAGAAGAGAGAGAATAAAAGAAAAGATGAGAAGAAAAGAAAATAGAAGGAGATCATTTATAATCTTGACCATCCGCAGTCACGGATTAGCTTTTACACCTGTTTTGCACCATACGTTTCCAAAAAGACGACAAATGGAGACCAACTCGTTATGAATTGGTCAAATTTATCTATTAGGAGGAATCACATTTCCTCAAGATGTGCGGTATCCAACATACTTGCAATCCACATTTTGAGCGTTGGTATTGGTGTATTTTTCCAAAATTTCAATATTATTTTTTTTGCTATTATTAA